>CM053509.1:35169121-35225543 GCA_028627145.1 Eidolon dupreanum | reverse complement strand
TCTTGGCATCTGTGTCAGTTTGGGTCCTCTGGTAAGCAGACATTGAGCTGGAGTTAGAAGTGCAAGTTGAGGTTTAAACTTGTGAACGACAAGGAGGAAGGCAGCGGTATTGGCCCGGGAGTCTCAGACCAGATGCAGATCTGACAAAGTCCCTGCCAAGGCCACCCAACAGGGAGCTCTGGAGCCTAGACTGTCCGTTGGAGGAGTCCCAAAATAGGCTGCAGTCAGCAGGCCCTTGAAACTCGCTGTGCTCAGTCATTGGCAGAGGACCTCTTGGAAGATGCGGCTTCAAATTCCACATACAGAAGGTGCGGAAGGCTGTCCGCTAACTGTACCCCCGCCCCAAGCTGATGGTCAAGTTCTTTCTTGAAAAGGATTGGAGCAGCCCGCAGCCTCCTGTCTCTCGAAGCGCTGTCCTCCACAAACAACCCTTTTCTTCTCTCTGCTCCTTGCTGGTGGGGCCCCTCTCTAGCTGCCCTCCCTAAAGCCCTCTCTTTCAGGTCCAGCTTTCGAGTCCTCTTGGGTAGGGTGCTAGGCATAGGCAGATCTTATACTAGCGCATTCAGCATGCATGAAGAGCCGGGACGACCCGAGGCACCAAGAGGAACCCCAGCTCCACCTTGCTCACCCTCTTGTGAGATTTGCACAAATTACCACCCACACTTCTGGGTTTCCCACAGCACAATCAGGGTGATCTTCACCATTCTCAGGGATAGAATCCAAAATGAAAATGTAGGAAAGGGCACATTTCTCCCAAGGGAATGGCACACAAAGGATACAGGAGCCTGGAGGGTTTTAAGGGGTTTCCCTCTCCCCCACACTCCCAAGCACAACACCATCTCTCAGTATGAGCAGGGTTCCAGTAAAGGGAGCTTTGAGAGGATTTTTCCAGAATCAGTTAGATCTGACAGGGATCAGGGTGATAAGTGGGGGGTGGAGTGGAGGGTTTTCTGCATGTGCCACACCAGGCTGCCCCGCCTCCTCCCAATTGCTCTCAGGCACCATGATGCCCATCTGCCATTTTGGAGTACTTCAGCAGTGCCTGCAGCTCCACTCTCCCAGGTCCAGATGGTCATCCCATCTCTTCCTCCCCCCGCCCCCCCCCACCCCGCTCTCCCCACTGCCCTCCCCCTGGTGCCACTCAGAGCAAAGGCCTGAGCAAAAGCCAGCACTGCCTCCCAGCACCTTCTCCTTCCAGGATAGAGGGTCCTTGGCTGTCGAAGAGGCCTGCCCAACCTCCCTCAGCCTTCCTGCAGGGACAGAGGCACACAGCTGGGGTGAGAGAGTGGAGGACAGACAGATAGCCAGGTAGAGATGGCAGGAGAAAATGCCAACACACACATTCACACACACAACTAGAGCCTGAGAAAGGACAAGCAGAAGATATATGGCTTATTGTGGCTGTGATCTATTATTGGTTACAGAGTTGAGAGAGCATAAACAAGTATGCTGGTGTATGCAGGGCCAGGTGTCTATATGAGTGCATCTGAATATATGAGCTCATGTGCATCCTGCTAGTGCATTTGGTGGGCCTGTATGCATAGCGATGCATGGGAATGTACATATATTAAAGTGTACCTGTGAGTGTGACATGAGTATGTGTTGTGAGTTTGTGCACCTGCATATGAATGCAGATGAGTAGTTGGGGGGTGAGTGTCCTGTTCTCCCACAGACCTTGTCCCCAAAAAGTAGGCTGACTGGGACTCCCTAGCTACTACCTGCTGGGTGGAAAAGTGGACTTTGGGTGTTGGGCACTGGGTGGGCAATAAAGTGTGAGCAGGGCAACCTTGGAAGACTCAAGAAGGGGCCCTGTTGGAGGCCCAGCTAAACCTCCTTACCTTCCTGTTACGATTGTACTACCTCTACCCCTCTCCTTTCTCCTCAGATTGTAAGCTCCCTGTGCAAGGATTGTATTTCCCTCTTAAACTGGGAGCCTCTTCAGAGTAGACCCTGATTTTCACCCTTAGATAAGAAATTCCCAGAGTGTAGGGTCTATGTCTGTACAGTTTTATCGGAATAAGATTCCCAGATAAAATACAGGACACCCAGTTACATTTGAATTTCATAAAAAAAGAAGTGAATGATTTATTTTAGTATAAATGCATCTCAAAAATTGCATAGAATATACTTACACTTAAAAATTACTCATCGTGTCTTGAAATTCAAATTTAACTGGGCATTCTGTATTTTTATTTGCTAAATCTGGCAATCTGATACTGGAAGCCCCCCAAAGACACAAATAGGTTGAAAGCAAAAGGATAGAAAAAAGATATTCCATGCAAATACTAACCAAAATAGAGCTGATCTGAGCTATACCAATATCAGGCAAAATAGAACTGGGCTATACCAATATCAGACAAAATAGATTTTAAGTCAAAAATTGTTACACGAAACAAAGAAGGACATTATATATTTATAAAAGTTCATTCCATCAAGAAGATACAACAATTATAAATAAATATGCACCTAACAACAGAGTCCCAAAATATATGAAGACAGAATTGAAGGGAGAAATAGTAGTTATACAATAATAGTTGGAGATTTCAATACCCCACTTTCAATAATGCATAGAACAACTAGAAAGAAGATCAATAATAAAATAGAGGACTTGAACAGAACTATAAACAAATAGACCTGGCAGACATATACAGAACACGCCACACAACAATAGAATATGCATTCCTCTCAAGTGCATGTGGAACATTCTCCAGGATAGAGCATGTGTTAAGCTACAAAACAAGTCTCAATGAATTTAAAAACTGAACTTATCCAAAGTATCTTCTCTGCTCACAAAGAATAATAACTGAAAACCAACAACACAAGGACAACTGAAAAATCCACAAATGTGTGAAAATTAAATAACACACTCTTAAACAACTAATGGGTCAAAGAAATCACAAGGGAAATAAGAAAATTAGGAAATTCTTTGAGACAATGAAAACAAAAGCAGAGTATACCAAACTTCTAGAATTCAGCCAAAGCAGTGTTTACAGGGAAATTTATAGCTGTAAATGCTTACATTATAAAAGAAAAAAGATCTCAAATCAATAACCTAAATTTAAGCCTTAAGAACTGAAGAAAGATGAGCAAACTGAACCAAGTCCAGCAGAAGAAATGAAATAATAAAGAGTGGAGCACAGATCAACAAAATAGAGACTAGAAAGATAATAAAGAAATCAATGAAACCAAAAGATGGTTCTTTGAAAAGACTGACAATTATGAACAATTGTGTGCCAAAAAACTGGATAACCTAAATGGACAAATTTCTAGAAGGATACAAATTTCCAAAACTGACTCAAGAAGAAATAGAAAATCTGAACAGATTATAAGTAGTAAAGAGATCGAATTAACAGCAAAAAACCTCCCAAAAAAGAAAAGCCCATGACCAGATGGCTTTGATGGTGAACTCTACCATTCATTTAAAGAAGAATCAACACCAATTCTCCAACTCTTCCAAAAAAATAGAAAAGGAAGAAATATTTCCTAACTTACGCTGTGAGGGCAGCATTACCCTCACAACAAATCCAGATGAAGATGTTATAAGAAAAGAAAACTACAGGCAAATATCCCTTATGAACTTAGATGGTCCAAATTTTAAATAATCACTATATTTATTGTCAAATGCATGTTTATATGGCAAGGAGTGTATTATAAGTTAGCACATTTTATTACTTACCCTTTAATAAACATAGTTTTCAACATATGAGTCAATTTGAGAATTCCCAATTATATAGTGAGCCTTGACACACCTAAACTAAGCTTTCTATAAGGATTGTTTGGAGAACAATTTAATTATAGTGAAATCTTTCAGAACTTCTTCTGGCATAGCTTGTGTCTCAGCAAATTCAAAATTCTCAGTGATTACACAGTCATTGTAAAAATGAAGAAGTAGAACTCGAGTTACTCAAGTCTGTCATCCTTCTAGAGCAATGGGTCAAATCATGTCAATGTTCTCTACTTTCAGCTATGTTTTTCCTGATTTTTGGAGGAAGAGAACTTCAGAAGATTTTACTAAATCAACTGAAAAATTTCTGGCAAAGATATTTTACTGAAAATTTTTGACTACAAGAAACATTTGAAAACCACTGTAATCAATACTACAGAAAGATATAAACAGTATTGCAATTTCTAGAATTTTTTGTGAAATAAAATTTTTAGAATCTCTACCAGATTTATCCTTATATTTAAGACTTCTTAACTCTTTACTTATCTATTGCTTCACCTGAAAATAAGTTTTCAAAGTTAAAATTAATAAAAAGTGTTATTTAATGAATTATAAGCAAAAGATGGACAAATATGGCTACTGTTCATTGAACATAAATTTGAGCAGATCAATGTGAATGTCATTCACAGACTTGCAGAAGCTTTAATGTTATTTGTTACTGTGACAGACTAATATAGTAATAAAAGTTTTCCCTGTTTTCAAAATCACATTAATGTAATTAAAAAGTATTAATACAGTACTAATCTCCTTTTTTGCATTTTTATTTTTAAAAAAATTATTGGCATGAGTGTGTGTGTGTATATATATATACACATATACATATACATATGCATATGTGTGTGTGTGTATGAAGTTAAAAAAAAACATTTTCACTGTTTGAGTTTCTTTCCTAGCTATTTTAATGATTTCTTTCACTGTAAGATTATAACTGAAATTGTTTGTTGTGTGCATGTGGGTGGGTGGTGGGTAGGGGGTGACCCGTATTCTGGGTGTCAGACGCACTTGGAAGGCCACCGACTGGGAGAAACATTTGTCTATGGCCCTGAGGAATAGGCCCACCCCATGCTCCATGCCTGCCGCACTCCGTTTTGGAACCTTCCTGTGCAGCTAGAAATAATACCTGCTCGGGCACTGCTGGGGTACTGCAGCCTTAGCTGATGGTTCCACAGTATCGCCCTCTCCCCCAGCCTGGCTGCTTCCTTAATCATGTGGTTCCAGGCCCCCAGCCAGCAGGAAGGCAGACAGGGGTGAGAACAGGAGCCTCACGTGTTAATTGGTGCTAACTAATTCCTTGCAGCCCCATCTATCCCCCAGCACTGTGGGGAAGCAGCTGAGAACAATGCCAGCTTTGCACTTCACATTCTGAAGTCAAGCAGCCTCCTTCCCCAGGCCCTAGGTGCCCTGCCTGGCCTAGAGAAGGGGTAGGAAGGAAGAGGATGTTAATAATAAAGCTGTCAGCACTTTCTCTGTGCCAGGATCCTTCCTAAGCACTTTTCATGTATGTTAGTCATTTAACCTTCATAACAAAGCACGCACTAATAGAAATCCCATTTTATAACAGAAGTGGCTGATATGTTCTGAGTCCTTACTCTGTGCCAGTCCCTGACACAGGCCAGGTACAGACTTCGCCTTGTGAAGTGACTGCTGACTTTATCCCCATTCGATAGAGGAGGAAGCAGGGACCCAGAGACACTAAGTAATTCATACAAGGTCACACAACCAGGGCGCAGCAGAGACAGGAGGACTCAGATCCGGCTGATTCTAGTGTATATGCTGCCGAAGAGAACACAGATCTGGCTGATTCTAAAGCTTTATGTCTCTGATCACCACACGAAACATCCTCTCCGAGGGGCTCCTACTGAAAATCGGGTCTCCTATCCTATGGGGGCAAGTGGAGGTAACTGTAGCAATGCAGTTCCTTCTCCTCCCTTCCAACCTCAGGTCACACCTGCTGGGAGTCAGGACGCTGAATGGACTTGCCTCCTGGGCCAAGATGCTTCACTTCCCTGAGCTGCTTCCTGCCCCCTGACCCCACTGTGGCCCATTCCTGCTCCATAGGCCTCCTTCGTGGTTAAGGGGCAAATTAGGCTCCATGCTCCCGACTTGCCTCCCCAGGCCTGGGGACAAAAAATCATTCTGAGTGGGGAATGAAACCAGTGCCACCAGGTGCTCCTGGGTGATCTCGGCAGGACACACGGCTCCAGAGGCCCAGTTGTGGGCTTTCCTGACTCCCGATTTGGTGAATTCCAAAGACTGCAACAACAGCACAGCACAGTGTGTGATACACAGACACACACACACACACACACACACACACACACACACACACACACGACTGGCCTTGTAATCAGTCACTGGAGCACCTGAGGCCAACCAGAGAGGGAGGAGGGAAGTCCCATGAAGGACTCAGTCGCTAAGCCCCACACTCCCTCTTGGATCTGACGTTTTCTGTTCTTTGAGTTCTAAGTTTCAGTTTTTTAAATCTGTAAAATGGGCATTATACCAGTACTACCTCAAAGAGTTATTGTAAGAATTAAAAGAAATAGTGTATGTCACAGGCTATAGAATAGTCCTGGCTCGTAGTACGTCCTATGGAAATGTTGGCTATGATCAGCATTTGTTATTAAGAAGCCGGTCCCCAGTGATAGCAATGGAGCCATCCCTGGGTGCTCTCTAGGGTCAGCCTGGGAGGTGTGGGAGTAAAGCTGGAGGTTTAGTACAAGCACTGAGTCTTCCAGAACCTGCTTTGCCACTGACTAACTGTGAGACCCAGGACAAGTTGCCCATCCCCCACTCCACTTCCTCTTCTCCCACTCCCCTCAACCCTACACTTCATCTGTGAAATCAGTTGCAAGGATTAAATGAAATAATGTGCATAGAGTGCTTAACACAGTGCCTAGACATAAAAGGTGGTTATCATCATTATTATCACTACTTGCCTCTTACTCTCTGAGAGGTTGTCACGGGGATGGGAACAAAGAACTAGTATTATTGTCTTGGTTTGTAGCTAAGGACATTGGGACAAAATGACTGACCTAAACTCCCACTGCAGATTTCTGGCACAGCTGGGATTTAAAAATGTAATAGCACCAATCCCTTATAGCAATAAACCAGTTTGCCCTCTAAAACTGTTTCCACAGGCATTAACTTGTTTATCTCAGCCTGAGACCTGGGCAGGGGCAGGGAGGAGTTTGGCCCCCAATTTTTAAAATAGATTTTTATTGTTTAAATCAGTTTTAAGTTCAAAGCAAGACTGAGCAGAAAATACAGAGTTCCCATACACCCCTGCTCCCACACAACATCCCCAGCACAGTGGGACGGTCATCACAACCCATGAACCTACACATCAGAATCACCCAAAGTCCATAGTTTACATTAGAGTTCACTCTTGATGTATGTTCTGTGGGTTTTGACAAATGCGTAGTGACATGTATCCACTATTAAAGTACCATACACAATAGTTTCACTGCGCTAAAACTCCTCCGTGCTCTGCTTACCCATCCCTCCTCCCCACAATCCTTGAAAATCACTGACCTTTTTATTGTCTTCGCAGTTTTGCCTTTTCCAGAATGTCATATAGTTGGAAGCATACAGTATGTAGCTTTTTCAGACTGGCGTTTTTCACTTCATACTACACATTTAAATTTTATCCATTTCTCTTTATGGCTTGATAGCTCATTTCTTTTTACTGCTAAATAATATCCCATCATCTAGATGTACCACAGTTAATTTATCCATTCACTTATGAAGGATATCTTGGTTCCTTCCAAGTTTGGGCAATTGTGAATAAAACTGCCTACTACTATTAATATCCATGTGTAGGTTTTCATGTGGATATAAATTTTCAACTCCTCTGGGTAAATCCCAAGGAGTGCAATTGGCGGATTGTATGGTGAGAGTATGTTTAGTTTTGTAAGAAACTGCCAAACTGTCTTCCACAGTGGCTATACCATTTTGCATTCTCATCAGGAATGAATGAGGGTCCCTGTTGCTCCTTATTCTTGCCAGTGTTTAGTGTTGTCAGCGTCCTGGAGTTTTGCCCCCATTTTGCAGCTAAGGAGACTGAGGTGCCAAGAGGTAACGGCTTTGCCCAGAAAGTGACAGATTGCCCTCCCACTCCACCTTTTTCCTACACACATGGCTCTCACAGTGCGCAGCCTGATGTGTGTTCTTCGGCTAAGGAGCCATCTTCCAGTGTGGTCTGTGCCCTTCCCAGCAGGCTTGGGGAAGGGTCTCACCTGCAGCGAGAGGCTGCTCTGGTGAGTCACCTGTGCAAGCAGCCCTGCAAAGGTAATATTAGAACAAAGGGGACCTGTTTCTCTTTCCCTCTGTGGGTGGCTGGGTGTTGTGGCAGGAATTGGAAATGAGTTTGAATCCTAGCTCTGCCACTTACTAACTGTGTGACTGCATTCAAGTACTAATCCTCCAAGCCTTAGTTTTCCTTCCTGAAAAATGAGTGCAATTTTATGGGGTTGTTGGGTGGATCAAAGGAGACGGCGTATGAAGTGCCTGCAAGTAACACAGCAATTATTTAGAATTAGACCATCTGAAGTCATAAGGGACATTGATCTGGAGTTTTCTAGTTGTATCTTTGTCTGAATTTGGTATCAGGGTAATTCTGGCCCCATAGAATGAGTAGGGGCTATTGTGAGTCTTGATCATGAAACTGTAAGACACTGGGGGAAACTTCTGGGTGGTAACTCATAACTGGTGTCCTCACATTGAGACAAGACCAAGGGGCAAGATGTTGGGACCAAGCAAAGTGCTCACAAAGGTGGACTAGTGCTAGGGCCTTGAGAACCTCAAGTAGGAAACTAGGGGTGCTTTCAAGCTCTCCTTCTGTTCTCCCTTAGGGTTCAGTGAAGATCGTGGAAGCTGCACTCGTCTCATCCATGCTGAGGGGAACACTAGGGAAGGATCTGTATCCAAACAGGTAGAGCCCCACATGGTATCGCAGAAATAGCCCAGCATGGAGCCAGACCAAGCTTCTAATCTTGTTTCTATCACTGCCTCTTGGGATGACCTTGGGCTCCAACTTTTCTGAGCCTCAATTTCCTTATCCGTAAAATGGAGATAAACCTCCTCCAGGGCTATGGTGAAAACAGATTGAAACAATGGACCTAAAGCACCTCCCTCAGGGAAGGCTCCTGGAACTGGTCACCTTTCGATTCTTGATCTTGGGTCCCCATTTCTGATGATGGCAGAAAACATTAATCTTCCCACTTCAAAGGGTCCCCTGGAAGGATCCTGTCCTTGTGGAAGGAGGTTTGGAAGAAGAGGAAGAGGAGATAATGGATGATTGATATCTGAAAGCTATGCCCCAGGCTGCAGACAAGTTTGGGGATAGAGATCTAATGGTAAACATTCATCAAAGAGCTGCCCAAGAACGTTTAAACTGACTTCTTTGTAAGTTTCTGATGGATTGCCTTGCAATGTTGCTGAATCCTTCTCTCCCACCCTGTCCAGCCACTTGGGCCTCTATACCAGGATATTCAGACTCACTCCCACCCTCTGCCTGGGCTCCTTGTTCCAAGACAACCACAGGACTCCTGTCCTGGCCTCCTCAGGGCAATACTGAAATGTCACCTATTTATAGGCCTCCCCTGACCATCCCAGAAATGCCCCTACTCTACTCCCTGTAATCCTTATCTTGCATCATACTTAGCGACCCTGATATCTTTTCACTTAGTAATCACTTTGCTCATTGCCCTGATGCAACTATAGAACAAAAGCTTATGGAGAGGCAAGGACTTGGCTTTGTTTCCACCTGCATCCCCAGCTCCCAGCACAGTGACTGGTGCAGAGTAGGCTCCTGTTAAATATTTGTCAAATGAATCATATAATTAATACCACTATCCTGGTGGAAGTAGCAGTAATGGGAGGGACCCCCAAGGGGAAGGTGATATTTTGGGGGGAAAGAGTCTAGGCCACATAGTCCAGCCTCAGGACCCTTGTGTAATAAGCCTTCCCCGGCTAACAATGGGGTAGATTCTTACACACACTCACGTGGCTGCTAAGTGAGTGAGACAGGGTGAGGTCAGGTCCTCTGACCCACATCCAGCATTCTTTCCACCACCCAAGCCACCTCCACTGCTCTCTTTGAAAGCAAGTGTCTCCAGTCTCAGAGGTAAATCCAGATATGGGGAAACTTTGCTGCTCACAGTGTGGTCTGCAGACCAGCAGCAGCATCTGGGAGCTGGATGCCCAGGGGATTCATTAAAGTTTGAGAAGCCCTCCCTTACAGTATATTTTACAGGAAGAGACTCTCCAGCTAGCCTTTACCTGGCCCAGCCAAACTGCAAATAATTGTTGGGCACAGAAGATGACCATGGCAGAGAGAGATGGAAAAAAGTATAAAGCAAAGTCCTTCTCAGTAGGGCAAAGATCTGCCAGTGGCCAGACTTTCTACACCTACAGTGGAGTGCTCGCTTCAAAATTTTTAAGTTCCCTTCCAGTACCAGAGACCAGTTGGGGCCTACAGTGTCACCTATGTAAGGTGCCTGTGAGCCTGGCCTGGATCCTGCCTGGGCCTTGGTCCCCCGTTTCTCTCCTTTGGGTACTCTCTGACCTCTACCCCAGGCATGGGGTTGCCTAGATAACTCCCCACCAGCATCTCAGTGGCCCCAGTTCCAAGAGGACGGTCTGGTGAGCAGGCTGATCCCAAGTCTGGCTGGTGCTATATGGCTTTTGCAAGATCGAGAGCATGAGAGGTTGAGCCACTAGAATGGTGCTGACACACTCATTTTGAGTGATTCTCACATCAGACTCAGGACAAGTTTAGGCCTCTGAGCTACCATCAATCCAGGATCTGTCAGGTGGCTCCTATCCATCTATGTCTGACCATGGTATCACCTCTGGCCTACAGCACTAAGAGTGGCAGGGGTGGTAGCAAGCATCTTTTGCTCTGGTGCCAACCTCCACGAGCCCCTGTGGCATCTCTCCACCCTGTTGCTGTCTTCTATGGCCTAAAGCATTTGTCATTTACACTCTGACATTCTGAATGGTCAATTTATGACCAGAAAACAAATGATTCTTCTCATTCTCCCGCACACTGAGTAAGATTTGAATGTATAGTCATCATCAATGAAGCAGATGAAGACCTTTTGAGAGAATCGTTGGAATCCAGTATTCACGGAAGACACAGTGGATGATACAGCGTCACGAGGAACGATGTAACCAGCATTGGATAAGCAGTAGCTGGGAATTGCAGGGGCAAGAAGGTTCACATCATTTCTATGTAGACAGGTTCCCAAGAGCCATGACATTACAAATAAAAACAGCATTGTTACCTTTTTCTCATGGTGGGAGATAAGAAATTAACTAGGAATGACATATTTGACAATAAATAACATGAAGAGATGGTTCCTGAACCTGAAGAAGAAAAGACGGTTCTTGGATCCGACAAAGAATCTTCACATACACTGGCTGGACAATAAACAAATGTTAGTACCTTTTCTCTATCCATTATGTTACATCTTCCTCAGTAATCACAGTACCTCATATAGGCCAAGAGTTTTATGTTACATTTTAAAGTCAAATTGTTTATATAGACATGAATCCTGCACACATAATTTTGCCCAAGGCCCTATACACACTAAGGGCAGCCCTGACTGAGGAGATAAGCCTTGTTCTTATGAACTAGAGTTCAGAACATCTTACAGCAGGCAGAGGAGACCTTGACAACCATCTAGTCCAAAGCTCGCTCTTTACAAATGAAAAGGGACTGAAACACAGTGGTGACAGGTTCTCAGTGTACTTAACACCGACAAGCTCTAAGTGCTGAGAACCCAGTGAAAGGAGAGGACAGAGTGGCCTGGGTGTGACAGGGGTTCTCCCTGGAATAAGAGGAATTTCTGCTGAGCCCTGAAGTGTAGCCGGATGTGCCAGCCTGGAGGAAAATGTCCTGGGGACCAGGTACAGAAGGGCGGGAGAGAGCGAGACCTGTGGGGACATTGCCAGGGATTGCTACAGCTGGGAGGCATCTGGGGAGGGGCTGCTGGGCTGTAAGTGGATCTCTGAGACCTTCCTCCCAGTCTCTGAGGCCCCACCCTGGCTTTCTAAATTGAGGAGCATGTATCCCACGAGGCAATCTGGATACTTGCCATTCCCGCTCCTGCTAATATCTTCAGGTCCAGCCTCAGACGGGTAAGTACAGCCAAACCTGGAACTACTAAGTCTGCACACAATCTCAAGCCAGAGCACAAAAACATCAAAGCTATGGTCCCTTGCTGGAGCTGTTTCAGGCCACCTCCCCTCACCCTTCTGCTTCCTGCCATGCCTGGACTCTCCTTGTCTTTGGGGAAAAGATTTTTAAAACATTTAGTCAAGATATTGAAGCCCAAGTTAAAATTCAATTTTGCTATCTGAGAGGTAGAAGGTGAAACAACTCCTCCATATTGGTTTTGTTGGTTTATAAAGCACTTTCTCATCTGTTATCTGACAGGGTGCTTGCCACGCCTTCTGCTGTCAATCAGTGGTTCTCAGAATCCCCTGGGAGGCTTATTTAAGCAGATTGCTAGGCACCGCCTCCAGAGTTTCTGAGTCAGTAAGCCAGGTGTGGGGCCCAAGAATCTACATTTATAGCAAGCTCCCAGGTGATGCTGATGCTGGTTTGAGACCTACACTTTGAGACTGCTGATGTAGGTGCTATCAAATTTAGATCCAAACGGATCAAAGGCTGGAAATTTGGGTCTCCAGCGGCTCTATACAAGGGATGGCTTACGCCCTCTGTTGATGATTGGTGGCATGGCAGACTTTTTTCTCTTATTCCTTCAAACATTTTTTCATCTTAAAATGTTTGCCAGTTGATAGTTCTTAAGTAGATGGATTTCTGTAATTCCATTCTACAGAAGAGTGAGCCATGGGTTGGCTAGGCTATGCGGCTTTGGTAAGTCACATGCTCATATGTGACAAAGCTTGAGCTAGAACCCAGGGCCTGGAAGAGCCTTTATCCACCAGAGCTCCGGCTGTAGAAAGGGCAGCAAAGGTGAAGTTAGACCTGGGCCCTGGGCCCACCCTTCTTCATGTTAGCTGTGAATGTAAGGATGCCATGTAGTCTCTCCCAGCCCCAGTTTCCTTTTCTGAGAAATGGGGATGATAAAAGTTGTTTATTCTACCCAGACTATAAATATTGTGAGGACAGAACAGAAAGCAGAACTGAATGGGAGGAAAGGTGTGGATTTCTACTCATAGTAACAGCATCTGTGGAGTGGATACACTGCTTCAAGCGCTTACTCCCATTTACATCTCATGACATCTCTGAGGCCAGCATTACATTACCTCCATGTTGGACACGAGGAGACTGAGGTGCAAGGAGGTCAAACAACCATCCTGATCACGCAGATGGCATGTAGGGGAGTGGGAATTTGAACCCAGGTGTTGTGGCTCCAGAGCCCAGTGCTTAAACTCTACACTATATGAGAATGGACAATGTTTCTGGAGCACATCTGTCTCTGGGCTGCACATGCAGGGTCTGACAGGGAGCTGGCCCAGAGCAAGCCGTCTGCCCTTCCTGTGGCTGAATGTGCCCTCACAGCCCCAGAGATAACTAGGAGGGCAGACATCTGTGGGAAGCTGAGCCTCAGGTTCTCTCACTGAGCTCAGTTCTATGATTCCTCCCTACATCATCCATTTCCATACATCGACATATGTGAACATTCACCTATCAGTAAATACAATCCCACACATGCTCACGCAAGCTCACAGAGAGGATCAAGGACAAAGACCCTGGTGCCCTATGAGGGTGTCCCCAGTCAAGGACACAGCCTTCAGAGGCTCTGGACATGCCTGCTTTCAGGTAGCTCACTAATCATCACTCCTCAGGTATAGGGTGAAAGATGACACTCCCAGGGCAGGGCCCCATTTGCCCTAGCACTCCCCCAAAGTCAGCATTATGTGTGTTGTACAGCAGCCATGAAGAAAGGGAGTGTGGGATAAAGAAAGAGAGGGCAAGTGAGAATGAGACAGAAGAGAGAGAGAGACATCCACAGAGATAGGAAAATGGAGACAGAAACACGCAGAAAGATGAGAAGACCAGGGGGACAAACGTAAGCAGATGAGGTGGAAGGACAGAGCTGAAGGAGAGACAGGAGAAAGAGAGAAACGATGAAAGTCAAGGAGAGAGAAGGAGAGAGGAGAGCCCCATACCAAGTCATGAAGAGCAGTGGCGGGGTGGGGGGGGGGTACGGGGAGGTAAAGAGGGCAGAGTAGGAAAGGCAAGCATGGAGACTCAAAGCACATTGAGGTGGATGCAACAGAGAAACAGGTGGAGAGAACCTGATGGGAGAGAGAGGTCGAAGGGGAGAGGGGTTGAGAAGACAATGAAAGCAAGAGACAGAGAAAGAGAAATGAGAACAAGAAAATTACATAGAGGGAAGGGGACTGAACAAGGCACATGTGCTGGAATTACCAAACTAAGGGGGACAACTGTCTGTCCTTAAGCAGCTGATCCTCCAGCAGGAAGTCAAACACATACACTGGAAATGATAAAACAATGCTCAAGTGCTGACAGGTCACTGTGGAGGTAATACTGTCAGGAGAGCTACATAGAGCAGTTGCCATTAAGCTGGGCTTTGAAAGATGAACAGGAGTTTGTCACACGAGAAAGAGGAGTAAAGGCATTGGAGGCTGAGGAGAGAGCCTGGTCTAAAGCACTGAGCCATGGAAGCATCTAGAGGAGACCGCATACTCTTAGTTACTCCCCTATTTGTAACACATTTCCTCAGCCTTCCTCTGGTTTCACCCACAGCTCAGTGGAAGGTCCGAGAAAGCTGAGACTTGAGCTGACTGCATCCCCCCTCAAGTAAGAACTGGGAGTCTTTCCATTTTCTGCCCCAGGGCATTCTCCAAGCTGAAGCGGTGCCTTCAGGGGCAGCCCTCAAACAGTGCGGAAGAGGAGCCTGTGGGTAAATGCCTGCCAACTGACTCCTGCAGCCAATCCTGGACACATCCCAGAGGTCTCTGGGGAACTGGCCTCCTTGCCTCCAGCAGTGACCTTGAGAATACAATATATAAAGCCAATCTTTATATTGGCTCTTCCTCCTCCCCAATCTCTCTATTCCAGCCCACTTTTCCACTCCTGCTTCCTGGGACATCTTCCAATTAAACCGCCATCATCCAACTCCTTCCTCAGGCTCTGTTTTGGGGAGAATCCAAAATGAGATGGGCCATGTTGCTGGGGATCCAGAGCGGGAGGTATTGTGGCATAGACATTACACCGCAGAAAACGCACACATTTCTGAGTATCTTCTGCAGGCCAAGCCCTTTACTTGACAAGAGGATATAGAGTTCTTTGAGAGGGCCCTTCCTCTTCCAGACCTCCATTCTGATGGGGGAGATGTGTCAGAAGCAGTGAGCCAGCAACATGTGAGGGATCAGAACATTTTCTTTCTGCCTTTGGAGCATGTCATGTGGGTTGTGGGCAGCAGATTGATGTTCCTAATTACATTTGGCTCAAGCTGATATTAAGTATTTATCTCATTCCCAGAGCCTACAACACTGGTGGATGGTGGGGAAGGTGCCAAGAGACATGCCGGGTAGCTGAAGTTGACAATCTGGGATTTTAAACATCCATGGACAAGTCACAACCATGGGGGAAGGGTGACTAGTGTTCTTGAGTTGCCTTTAATGGCTTCCAAGGAATGGAGAGTCCTTGAACGGTCTTCAGGTACATCCTTCTGTCCTGAGGCTGACCTACCTATGACAGTCCAGACAGGGACTGTGACCACTTCTGAGGCTGGGAATCTTGCTGAGGGGAAATGCTTTAGTCAGTCTAATCTAAATTTCTTCTGCTACAGGTCAAGGGTTTATTTTTGCTTGATTTGTTCTTGGTGGCATTAACTAACTATTCACTGAGCACCTACTGTGTGCCCAGAGAAGATACACCGTTGTGCTCTGGATGCCTCCAGGGTCATAGTCTATACCAAAAGGAAGCTCATGAAAACAAGACCAGACATTCAGACCTAGATGCAACAGGTAGAGCCAGGGGGGCTGGAGTTGTCAGGAGTGTAACAAGGAGGTGGGGTGATGAGAAGTGGGGAATATTTGGATTCATGCAGTGAGGAGGGCATTCCTGGCAGGTGAGGGATTTGGTCAAAGCCATGAGGTTCAGCACCGGAAAGGTCTGCACAAAGAAGATGCCTGAGGCCTGTGGCAACAGTGTAACCCAAGAGATTTAGTAAAGTCATTCAAAGCGTTCACATGTGAAACCAGGACTAATAGCTGTCCATCTAGCTCCCAAGACAGGTGTGAAGCTCAAATAAGGCAGCAGATCCAGTGGCCCTGGAATTCATAGATCCAAAGCATAAAAGATTTCTGTTCAAGTCACTGTGTGATCTTGGGCAGGTCCCCTCCCCTCTGTCTGTTCACCTATTAGCAAAATGAGGATGGAAATTCCTTCCTCCTACTGTTGCATTTAGAATTATAGGAGGAAATGCAAATAAAAATAATGTGATGATCCACAAAGTGCTCTCCAGATGCTAATTACTCTATTATTATTGCTGTAGTGTAAATAGTGTGCTCCTTGAAGGCAGGCATCGATCTCCTCTGTATTCCCCCTGCACCTTGCACACAGGGGTGTTCATCCATCGCTTCGACGACGACGTGGTGTGTACTTAATGACATTGTTAAACCTCGGTGCAACCGGAAGCCAGAGCTTCCGGGCTGGCAGGGAGGTGGTGATGTATCAAAGAGCCCGCAGCCCTTCATCTCGGCTAACTCCTCCCTGCTCAGTCTCAATGGTTTGGTATCTGCCGAAACCGGTTCTGCTCAGTTACGCGGGAGGGGGCCTTCTGTTCAAGACTGGCGAGGTCACTTTCGGGTGATTGGTCCATCAAGTCCTTGAAGCAGCTCCAGGATTTGGTGTGATCCAGGTCAGGATTAGTTCACCACGCAGGACGCACCTGTGTTCCCCAGATCAGCTCTACACCAAGGGTAGTGTAAACACACCTGGGGCAGGGCCCGTCCTGTCGCTAGAACGCAGCTTTTATCATAAGGGGTTCGGTGGCAAGCTGGCGGCGCCGTAGAAAGCGGCGCCGTAGAAAGCGCGGGCGCGGGGAGAAACGCCTGGGGCCAGCCTGGCCACGTGCCGTTGTCCAAGTCACGTCTCCCTCTGGCCCTCGATTTCCTCCCTCGTAAAATTGGCTACGATCGCTCCTGGGCCAGCCTCTTCGGGAATTAGATTCCAACGATCGCTTATAGAACCCCGACCCGGGACCCTGGGCCGGGGGTCTGCCCCAGGCAGGGACGCGGGCAAAGCTGCGGGGCTGGCCACTGCCACGCCCCTCTCCGCCCGCGGCGCGGCACTCACCGCCCGCGGGCCGACTTTGCGAACCTCTAGGGGGCGAGCCCGGCGGTCTTCTCTGCCCACGCGGCACCTCGGCCGTCCAGCGTGTGACTTCACCAGCGTCCCCGGCCAGCGGAGCATTGAGAGCCTGGGTCGCCTCCCACTCCCACAGCCGGCAGGTGCCAGGACCCCGCTTCGCCTAGACGCCTGGCGTCCGCGGGCCTGAAGGGGTTAAAGCCTAGGGCCTGGGCGCCCGGCCCGCGGCCCCGGAGCGGCGGTGCCCAGCGGCAGGCAATCCGGCCGGGAGGCGCGGGGCAAGGCAGCGGGCGGGCAAGAGCTTCCTCCTCCTCCTCCTCCTCCTCCTCCTCCTCCTCCTCCTCCTCCTCCTCCCTCCGCCTCCGCCTTTGTAGCGAGTTCCCGGCCCCTCTTCCTCCCCCCGCCCCCCAGCCCCGGCCCGCTCCCTCTCTCCCTTTCTTCCTGCCTCGCCTTCCTGCGGCGAAGGAGGCTCATCTATTATAAATGCACATTCGGGGCTGACATCAGCGACCAGCGGCGGGCGAGCGCCGAAGAGCGGTCCCTGCGCGCTGCCGGGCTGGAGCGCGGTCCCCCGGCTCGGCTGAGCCTCCAGCGGGGCGCGGGGAGAGCACCCAGAGCCTCCCGGGCTGCGAGCAAGCCGAGCCGCGCGGGACCCCTTCCCGCCGCCGCCCGGGCCCCGAGTGGACCCCGGACGCCGCCCCTGCACGCCGCGCCCGCGCCCCCGCAGCGCCCCGGAGTTCCTGCATGACTGTCACAAAGGTAAGCGCTCGGGACCCACAGACGCTTGCAGCCCCGGGCCTCAGCTGCGGGGGGGCCGCGGAGGTGGGGGTGTGGGAGGGGGCACTGGTGCTGGGAACGTGCAGCTTGCGCTTCCTTTGCTCCCCCAGTCGCTCGACTCGCTCCGGCCCCCAAGGACTGCAGAGGGAAGGGGGAGGATGCCGTTTTGGCAGTCACTGTGGTTTGGACAACATCCCTCCGCACCGGCCCAACCCCAGGACTGCATTTTTAACCCTTGTTTAGGATGCTGCATTTTTAACCCCTGGAGAGCAGTGTTGGGCAGCTCTTTGGTGTCCCCCATTAGAGCGCGCCGCGGGGAGCGTCGCTGGCAGGGACTCGTACTGGACAGTGGTGCAGGAATGAGCTTGCTGTCCTTAGGAGGCCAGCAGAGGGGAAAGCCCACTACACCTGCTGGCCTCTGCCGCCCATCTCAGGGACTCTGGCCCGACGACAACGCCAGTCAGCGGAGAAGGTGCTCCCCAGTCCCAGGAGTTGCTACTGAGGACAGGAAAGATTCTGAGGTGACCAGCTTGAAGATATAGGGTGGGAATGTCACGAGGGAGGCTAAGATAGGTATTCTGGCAGCCCCCATCTTAAAGGAGAGTTCTGGGACCTTGCCATAGGGGCTCAGGTTTACTGGAGAGACTTCAGGGCTTACCTGTTGAGGGGAGGAAAGAGTTAAGAGAAAAGCAGACAGGGTTCTGGAAGGTGCCCAACACTAGGAGACCAGGGAGACCTGAGTTCACTCCCCAGCTCTACCCTAAGCCCCTGAATGACCTTGGCTAGGCCCTTCTGCTTTGGGCCTCAGTTTCCTCTTGTGGAATGTGAGGATGGTAATATGGATCCTGAGGGACATGCTGGGCAGTTGAAAAACCAATGAGATCAAGGGTGTGAACCCACAGTTTTGAGAGAACTCTCAGAGTAAGGAGCTCACAGTCTGGCCTTGGCCTTGAGTTTAGTGATCCATGTACCCAAGGCCAGATTCCACTAGCTGCTCAGCTGGCTTTCAGAATTGGAGAGTTGGAGGCCAAAGTGGGAAGGCAGCTTGCTTGTGGTCAGAGCAGTGAACTAGATGGAGGGTCAGCTATGGAGGCATCGGGAAGGGTGGTTCTGGATCCTTTTGATAAACCAGGGGGCTACCCATTCCTCCTTAAAATATGCCACAAGCAGCATAGTCATTCAGGGTCTTTGGGCTCAATTCCAAAATTGGGACTTGGAAACATTGTGGGAGGATGAACTTGGGTGCTGAGGAACTATCTCAGCTCTGGCTACTACTGACTGCTGTGACCTACAAGGTTAGGATGCTTAGTGTTTTTGAAATGATACAAATACTATTCAGCTGGGAAGGATTATTATCATTAAGGTTATTAACGTCAAAGATGTTGGGGAAGAAGAGTAATGAGTAAGCCTGGATGAGAGATAAAGGATGTGAAATTTGTAATAATAGCACTGAGATTTGACTTGGTGCCTCCCCTGTGTCTCTTTACATACGTGAGTTCAGCTGTCTTCCTTCTCAGGATGCCTACAAAAAAAAGGTTTGTTTAGCCCTCCTTAACAGAAGAAGAGACTGAAGCTCAGAGAGGTGTAATGATTTGCCTAGGTCACACAGCCAGTAAGTAAGTAGCAGAGCTGGGGTTTGCCCTCAGATCTGTTGTAATCTATGGCCTGTGACCTTTCCATTGCTGTGCACTGTCAAGTACCCTGGAGCCTGGGTTATTTCCGTGGTAGAGGGGCACTTCTTGGAGGCCTGGGCCCTGGGTTGGGGAGTCCATAAAGGTGGTCCCTTGTCTGTTAAACCCACTTGCAAGCCTGGCCTCTTGGTATTCAGTGATTATTCACTAATGTTCCCCCTCCCCCATCCACCACCAAACCCCCTCTGTTTCTCTCCTCCTGCTCTAACCAACATGATATCAGTTTAAGCCAGCTGAGAGGATTAAGTAAAATCCCCATCTTAACCCTATCTTCTCTCCCTTTACCAGCTCTTTACAGACTAGCAGGGTTCCTACAGGGAGGTTCCTATGGAGGAGCAGGAGGGATGCAGGAGAGGGGCCTGGGTGCAGTCCCACTGCCCCAATGCCTGTTGGAAGAGGCGCCTTCACAAGTTCTAGAAGAAACCACAGTGCTCTGGGAGTCTAAAGGCCTGGCCTCCAGTCCTAGATCAGCCACTAACAGGCCCTGCGACCTTGGGCTAGTCACTTTCATCTCTAGGTCTCTGTTTTCCCATCTGTGAAACGCAGGAATTAGTTTCAGTGATGTCTAGGATTATTTCTGCTAGGCCTTGGGACAGCTTCAGCAAGGAAGTCAGATCTCATGGAGATTGGGTGGCCTTTGTTCTCTGGAATGTGGTCTGGACACAAGACAGAGATGAAGAAGAACCCTAAAGGGCATCTGGGAGATGATATCACTGCTTAAAAAGAGGGGACAGTAGGCAGGGGAGGGAATAGCTTAGAGGGTGAGACCACAGCCTTTAACTGCTCTGCCTCCAGGCACAGGGTCACCCCTTTCTGATGAGCCTCAGCTTCCTGCCCTAGAATCCATGCCCTGAGTCTTGTGGCAGGCCCCTGGAGGGCAGACTCCTCAGGCCAGAGTTAGGTGTGGATTGCAAGAGATGATCTAGTTAGCCTAGAGAGCCTGGAAAATGAAGGAGAGGAAGCCAGGTGGCAAGTTGCATTTCCTTAGAGGAGGTCTGCTTCTGTTTTCCCTTTACTACCCTCCCTCTCATACATGCACCTAGTCCCCTTCATTGTGGGGTACAGCTGGTGAAACTGCATATAAGGCCTGGAGAGAGGGCTGGTTTCTGGAGGGACTCCTGCCCCGACTGGCGACTAGTGCTACAGATTCAGAGCCATGCAGATCTCTGGATTGTGACCTTCTTGACTGATGGCCCTGTTTCTGGTTATGACATTTTAAACTCTGTTTCACTGTGTGTGTTTTAATAAGCTACCTTAGTTCCTTTATGCAACGAGGAGGAGAAGAAAGGAAGAAAAAGAAAAGAGAGTAGAAGGAAGCACCAGATGCCGCTTCCCAGACCTTGAGCATTCATAGGAGGTCAAGGCGTCATCTCTTCCCAATTTTAGTCCCGTATCCCTCCACAGGGCAAGTCAGGTGCAGGGGAGTAAGGCTGCTTTCCTGGTAATAAGACAGTTTTACTCCAAATGATTTTATTCTTTGAGTTCTTGTGCCTGTTTTTTATAATTTTTCTATCTCTTCCATTTCAGTCATATGCTAGTCTCCACTTCTAAATATTTGTTTCTAAACTGCCATCATCCATAAAAATAGAACAAAATACATTAGCGTTGTATGTAGAATACAAGTCAATGGGCTATAAGAAAAGCCTGCAAGCTGTAATGTAGAACTTTGAGAATTCCTCTTGGCTACTCAGATGTCCTTTGCTATAATTTATTGGGTTTTGTCCGTGAGATGGGGCTTCTAGGTAAGAAAGAGATGGTGGCTTATTGTGACTAGGCTTCCTTATCCCCATGTATGCCTCATTAGGTTAGATGCCAGTGAGCTCAGTGCTTTCCAAGTTTACAAGGCTAGTTTAGCAGGTCTGCTGTCCAGGAACAAAGTACCCTGAGCAGCAGAAATGCCTGCTACACCTCAGGAGGAGTTAGGAGAAGGAATGTAGGCAAAGAGAAGACTCCGGATGCCAGCACTCACTCTAAGCAGTCAATTCCACAAGCAGCATGTCATGCCTTAAGCCTCTTTCTGCAGGTCAGCCTTCTCTCTCCCACCCCTGTCTGGCAGAGCTCAGCTCACTGCTGGGAGCCTCTGGCCCCTGCTGAATGTGTTAGGACCAAAGACAGTGTTGCTCTCCCAGGTAACTAATAGCAGTTAATTATCTGACAAAGATTGTGTGTCTCCGTGGCCCCACAGAGTGGCTCATAGGAGAACAGAATATTTCAGTGGTCATATCATCCATCCCTCTCCTTTGACAGATGAGGGAGCTGAGGCCCAGGGAGCAAAATCATCACCTGCCTAAAGTCACTCAGCAGGTTTGAGGCTGATGGGGCTGGAACCTGGGTTTTCCTGACTGCCGGTCAGTGCTCTTTCTACCTGGCTGCCCTGTGAGGGGGTCTTCAGGCAACCCAAACAGGGGCAGGTGTTTTGGATCCACTCCAGTAACCCTACTGTACTGGCCCAGCCTGGACTACTGGTGTCTGGCTTTCTCTCTGTTGGGCAACCCCTTCCCTCAGAGACGAAGTGCTGAAGTTCAAGATGTATGGGAGCCCTTGCTATACCCAGGTCAGGATGAGAAGGAGAAGAGTACAAGGCCCCTCAGCCTCTAACTCCCTGCTCCAGAATGTAGCCTATGCAGAAGATGCCTGGAACCTTCCCTGCCCCCCCCCACCCCCACAAGACATCCTACTTCCCAGCACCTCTTTCCTGCCCAGCTCTTATGGGGAGAAGTGATGTGAGAGCCAGCATGTCACTGAGCCTCAGTTAAAAAGCACACACCCAGCTCCCAGACATGTAGGGGCAGGGTGGGGGTTCTGCCTTTTCTGCTCCACACGCTCGTTATAACTCCTCCTTGCTCTCAGTTCTTCCAGGTAACTAGCATTCTCATGCAGAAGGGATGAGGCTAACATTCACTCATTCACTCAGCCAACACCCTCAGAGTTCCTACTTTGGTCCAGGCCCTGTGTTGGGCATTAGGGTAACAGAATACATAAACCACCACTCCTGTTGTCCAGTACCTTCGAGGAGATGGATGTAGAAATAGTTGTGCCAAAGTCCTGAGTTAGGATTCCCAGGTCCAGGGGACACAAGCCATGAAAGGTCTGTCTTGCCTGCATACTCTAAGTGCTCAATAAATGCAGGCTCTTTTCCTTCCTTACTGTCTCGCCCTCTAGGCAACAAAATTCACTCTCTAGAAGAGCTCTGGTGAGTTACTTGAGGGAGCCCCGAGGCCCTGTGTTCTCTTGCTCAGGGGCATTGCTACTTTGGCACCTATGATGGCAATTAGAGGCATCTGAGAAGGACTGTGAGGTTCCCCAGGGCCCCAGAATCACCCCACAGTTGGCCAGCCCTATAGAGTCAGCATAGACTTGAGCTCGGCCAGTTTGGGAGTGTGGACACTGCCTGGACCAATGGCCTGGCAGCATCAGGCCCTGGCAGCTCAGTGATGGAGTGAGTTTTTCCACTTCTCTCCCAGGTTGGCTAGCCTAGAGCAGACATGGCCTCAGCCGCCACTGACTCCTGGCACTGGGGCAGCCCAGATTCTGATTTGGATATGCTGGCCACAGAATTTGTCTGGTGTCCATGAGATGAGAGAATGTGCAAATTCTCTCTATGCCCAGCCCCCTCTCCTTCCCTCTTCTCTTCACCAGCTTGTTCTGGTTGCCTTCCTTTTCCTACATGTGGACGCCCAAAGGCTCAGGCCCAGCTCAGAGCAGCCTGCAGCCTGGGGAGTTGGAGCAGCTGGCATAGAGCAGGCCCTGCCAGGGAAGGACAGATGCAAATCCAGTGACTTCCACATGAAAAGAAGCTGTTTAGAATGAGCGTCTCCTTTGTGGGCCTGGAGTGTGGGACCAGCTGTGAAGGAGGCACAAGTGTGGGGAGGGAGGAAGTAGGGGAGGAGCTGCCACCCGCCCTTCCTCACCCCCTCTCCCTTGCTCCCACAGATGCCCCTGGAGGGACTTCATAATTGGTTTCTGGCTGGCACCCTCCTTCCAATTAATTAACACAGTGATGGGAAGTGCCCAGGTTTGCTCAGGACTGTCCTGTTTACAGACTACAAACATGGGTGACTACACTGAATCCCTTCCATGGTCCTATAGTGGGGGTTCCCCCTATTTACAGATGAATAAACACAGTCTCTGAGTGGAAAGATGGCCACACCCTGGTCGCAGAGCCAATGTGGGTCAGAGCTGGGATGCATACCCAGATCTTCTGACTTTGAGCCAGAACCTTCTCAATCCGATCACATAATCATCCACATCCTGTGAAGATTAATCATCATCATCATGAGAATAAGTTATGAAGCAGGCATTGGGCATGCAAGATCCCACTTACTCTGTACAACCATGAGGTCTATTCGGTCATTGATGATCCCATTTTACAGAGGAGAAAATTGAGGCTCAGTGAGAGTCAGTGAGTTGTTCAAGGCGTCAGGTTTAGTGGATGAGGGCACGGGGGTCTGTGCCTGGGCTGTGTGACTCCACAGCACACACACATCTAACTTCCAGGCCTCTTGTGCGGGCATTCCACTCTACGCCGCTCCCCACCTCTCCCAAGGCGGAGGGCCCCTGTCTGTGTGTCTGTGGTCCTGGCACCAAGGTGTGCTTGACAAATGCTGCTTGCCTTGAAGGTGACACCTGTGGATGTGTCCTGCATAGACTTCCCTATAACCTTTGCTGGAGCTGGGAATCACGTAAATAATTTGGGGAAAGGTGCTGGGTGAAGAAGGCACCCTACACATGGCATCTGACACCAGATAAGTCTGCTGAGGCAGGGCGGGCCAGCCCAGGGCCAGAACAGGTGTGACTGAGACACCTTCACTATTTCCATGAAGTTAGCTTTGTGTAAGAAACACAGGTCTGTGGTCCAAGCCTGCAGCCCTTACCAGAAATGGCCTTTTCTCAAGATGGCCCTTGATTCCCTGGGGGTACCAACTCAAGAATGCCAGCTTTAGAGTCAGACAGATGGCACTGTATCATTTACTTGCTATGTGTTCTCGGGCAGGTTGCCTAACCTTTCTGAACATCTGTTTCCCTATTCATTAATTGGGATTAATAATAGTAGTGCTTAAAAGAATTATTATAAAGATTAAATGAGCTGATCCATGCGAAGCACTTACCACATGCCTGGCAGCTACTGTCAGCTATTAACATCAGGAAGATAGAAAATTAAAGAAATGTTGACAACAAGTGTGCTGGGAGTTATGAAATGAGAAGCACAGGGAACTCAGGGAATAATAGCAGGGGCCTGACCTAGTCAAGGAGGTCAGGAAGTGACTTTTAAGTTGAATCATGGCTGAGTAGGAGGTAGCAGGTGAAAGGAGGGAGGTGAAGAGAAGATAATAGGCAGAAGGAACAGCATGGGCAAACGTTTGGAGTCGAAAACAACACACTGGGATTGCTTCCTGCTTGCCTACATGGTGATGGCTCAGCACGTGGAGGAGCTCATTTAATCCTCGAAATGACTTCATGGTGCAGTCCTCACTCTATAGGAGGAAACAGGCACAGAGAGGCCAAGTAAGCTGCAAAAGGTCATCCAACGAGGCAGAATAGAGAGAGGCTGGTCCAGACCCCAGCCTCCTGACTCTGGTACTCTCCCTCCTCTTCCCTGTGATTTGATGATCCCAGGGTGGATGGCTGGTCACATGGCCACTGAAACCGACCTGGGCAGGAGGGGTGTAAAAGTGCCACATTCAGTTGTCCAGCCCTCTCCCACCCCTCACAGAGTCTCCCTGGCTGTACATGGCAGGGCAGGGCCCCTCCTGGCTGGAAGGAGGCTCCGGGGAGGGGTCCTTTACTTTTCCGAAAGGAAACTTTGCTCTGGCAGGAAAATTTCCACGTTATATTTTTATTGGGCTCAATTATGACCATTTTTATTCTTTAAATCTTTCTGATGATCTGGATTGGGCCTTGGTCTTTAAAGTAAAACTATAGGTATGTATATATATAAAACTTTAAGAGTTAAAAGTCCATTAATTGTCTGCATTTTGATTTCTGCCCTGCCTGAACTCAGAAAAGGCGGACATTTTATATGGAGTTTATGCCACAGGCTTAAACTTACTGACCCCTGTGTTAGACAAATGATGACACCCTGGGAGGGTCTGGCTGCCCAAAGATGAGGGTGTAGGGAAGCTCACACTGAGTGAGTGCTCACGCTCATCCCTGAGAAGAAGCTCCCATGCCCAGTGTCACGCTGGAATGACGCTGAAACATATGGCCAGAGCTGGGGATTGGGAGGCTCTTGCCTCTGTTCCTTACTGTGTGACTTTGGGCTAGTCCCTCAGCATCTCTCAGCCTCTGTTTTCCCACCTGTGAAAAGAGTTAGTACTCAACCTCACTAGGGTGCTGTAACATGTAAGTAATATGGAAATATGTAAGTAAGGTCTTTCGAAAATGTCATGGAAAAGAGATGGTTTATTGTAATGTTGAATTTGCAGGCCCTCCCTCCCTAACCACTGCAAGTGTTTCACAGCCTTCAGTGTTAGGCAGTTCCATCCAACAGCGAGCCCACTTCTCCTCTGCTGTGGTCCTGACTTCCAAATTGATTCATACTCTGTTGGTAGAAGAGATAAGTTCATCTCTCTCAAATAGCCTCTACGTGTTCTTACTGTCAGGCTAGTTTGGTACGGATGAAAAGTTGCTTTTCTCTCTTCCTGTTCTATTTTGGTTATTTTAATATGCCTGGGACAAATAATCTGGCTATAAAAATTGGGTGTCCTGCTTTCATTTGAAAAGTGAGCCAAATAAAGCATCAAAACCTTGATCTGTATCATCCTGGCTCCCTGTGGAAGGTGGGAGAAGATCAGTCCCAGGGCATACAGTCTTGTCCAGGTCTCTGGGAAAAGAGAGCAGGACCTCATTAACAAATGACCTTGACCTTTGCTCCAAACACATTCTGACACCCCATAGGCTCAGATCTACTTTTCCTTTGGGTTTATAGAAAGGAATATTCTCTACTAGCTTAAGGCATTTGCAACAAACTATTTAAACATCCCCAGTGTGATTTCAAAACTAACAGCTTTGTGATCTAGGATCAAGGGAATTTCCAGGACCTGGAATGGCTGATGGAAAGAAAGGTGTTGGTGGAAGGGGACAAAAAGATTTAATTAGTGAGTTTTTTGTTCAACTTTATGAAGAAAATGCTGTTTTATGCCTGCCCTGCTGACCTCCAAGTGAAAGATCAATTTGCAGGAATGCAGGGGAAATTTGGGATTCCGAGAAATTTGGAATTCTGGGAAAGGGGATTTCTGTGTACCTGAGGGTCCATCTGATAACTTTGTTACCACAAATCTGTCCTCTAAAGGCCCTGGTTCTGCCTTCCTGTCATAGTCATTTTAATATCTGAGAACAAACTCAAGTTGCTGTAGATTGAAGCTATTTTAGGGCCTCAGTTGTCCAGTTAAACTGGCCTTTTCGGAGTGTGCAAATTTCTCTGCCTCGGAGTTCCTGTAGCACCCAGTCTCTACTATACCAGCTGCAGGTAAAGGCCTGACGTGTTATGTGGTTTGCTAACTGTTTGATGAGCGTGGATCTTGACTCCTTAACTCCACTGTGAGCTTGCCGAGGCCAGGGGTTGTGTCTGGTCCTTTTTAGTACCTTTCACAGCCCTTGTCAAGAGTGTGGTCCAGACTTTGGTGTAAGACTACAAGATCGGGCAGGATTTGCAGCAGGCCTAACCTATTCTCCAATGTTGCTGCTTGGGCTACATCCTTTCTCCTATAGCTCTGTGGGCTGCTAAAGCTAGAAAGGACTCTAAAGAGATGTAATGAGACCCCCCATTTTTCAGGGGAGAAAACCGGGGCCCCAAAAGGTCTACCTAAGGGGGCAAAGTGGCCGAGCAGAACATGGGGCTCCCTCAGGTGAATGGCGGGCTCAGGTCCAGCGAGTTTCAGTTCAGTGGGTTTTTCTGCCCTGGGGCCTGGACGTGGCCCTGACAGAGGCAAGAGGGGCAACTTCTGAGGTTCTTTCTGCTCAGCCAGGAAGCTGTGATTACTGAGATATGACAGCTGCCTGTCCTACGTGCCAGGCCACCACCCTGTCCTCCAAGGTGGCTTGTGAACCCCATTCTCCCCCCTGGAGGCCAGCCCTCCTGGCACCCTGGGCTGCAGGCGATCTTTCTCTCCTTTGTTTCTGTGAAACCATTAGAAGGGCCTCTGGGTTGGGAGCCTGGGTTGCTAAGAGCTTTCCGCTGGCCAGACCTTATCACGGCTTGAGAAGTCTCCAAGCAAAGTTTTCCCTGGCTCAGAGGGAGGGAGGGAGAGTGGGTGGAGGGAAGGAAAGGGGGCCTCAGGAGCCACAAACAAAGCTGCCCTCCCTGGGCCCCTGGAGAACCAGTACTGGAGCTGGCCGTGGGAGCCACGAGCTCTGTGGCCTGCACTTTGGAAAAGCAGCAGGAATGATGCAGCTAGTTCTCCTGAGTTACACAATGAGCACAACACATCCGTTATCTCACATAACCCCACAACTCTGCTGGTACTCCTACTTAACAGAGGGGGAAACTGAGCCTCAGAGAGGGTGGCACTCACCCCAGCCCACACAATAGGCAAGGGTGACCTGGGACCTGACCCTGGTATGTCTGACTGCACAGCTTTGTGGACACTTAGTGGACCCCTGGCTTGGCAGTAGATGAGTGACGGTGCTGTGTGCTTACTTGTTCAAGAATGCTCTCCCAGTCACCGTGCCCAGAGTACACTACTATAGAATTTAGATTCTTTGGTCCTTTTAGATGTTATTAAAATGTAAATTCCATTGGGAGAAGTTATGCCTTAAGTGGTTGTCATTGACAAGGCCCAGCCCACTGATAGCAGGACCCTAAGTCATGAGAGTCAGAGGAGGTTCCTGAGAAGAAAAGTGAGGCCAGAGGAGACAGCGGTTGCCACAAGCCAGTTTTGCCAGGGGAATGGGAATGGAGAGGATGCCCAGTATTTTGTTTACTTCCTCATCCTGGCTGCCTTGCTCCCCTGACCATTGACTGCTCTCCCCACCCCTCACCACTAGTCAAATAAAACAAGTCTCTCAGATTCATTCAAAAATCATTTGCTAAGCACTTGTATGCCAGGCCCAAATCACGTGGCACAAAGAATGCAGGAATTAACCCAAGCCATTCCCTTCTCAGGGGGATCCCAGTCTAGTGGGAAAGACCGACCACTCAGACAGACACATGGCTGCAGGGATGTGGGGGAAGGGAGCTGGCGAGCAGAGATATGGGAGGGCAGTGGCAGAGGTGTGTGCACAGAAATCTGAAGCCCTGGGGGACCAGGTGGGCAGGTCAGGGAAGGTTTCTGGAGGCAGAGATCTTCGCTCAGTCTTCAAGGATCAGTAGGCAGAGGCAGTGATGAGCAAGGTAGGGCATTCCAGGTAGAGGCATAGAAGAGGACCCGGTGTGACTTATTCTAGCAGAGACAAGAGTTTGATGCTGCTGGGTGGAAAGGGTAGGATAGCACATAGTTGAACAGGCTGGAGAGGCAGGTAGGAGCCAGGGGAGTTCTGTGGTGCTCAGGGAGCCTAGAGGGGTTTTAAACAGAGCACTGACATTATCCTATTTGTACTTTCCGTGGTCAGCCCCAGCCCATGTTGCCCTAGAGGCAGAGAGGTGATTGGTCATTCACAAAGCCTGTGTGCATGAGGTAGGGGTTCGTTCTGGCCCCAGCCCAGATTGCCTGCGGGCATCTCCCCGTGCCTGGGAGTGGGCACTGCGCATGCCCCTCTCCATTGAGGACATTGCCCTGGCTGGGACCACTCCATGGCACTGGCCTTTCCTATCCGCCTGGGGCTGTCAGAGAATTTGGGTATGGGGGTTGAGAAGATAGAAGGAGCGGGCAGAGGGCCAGAAATCTCCTGCTAAGAAGACTTGGTTATGGCATGGTGAGAAGACCACTGCAGTGGAATTTTGGAGGCTCCTGCCTAGACCCCAACTCTGACGTTGTGTGGGTATGTGATCTTGGGTTGGCTACTTCCCTCTCTAGTTGGGACTCAGTTTCCCTAACTGTCTTATAATAATATCACTTGGTTCAAGGTTGGGTGTGGGAGTGAGCTTGTGGATGTGCTTATACCCACAGCTTATTCCTGTTGCTGCCCAGCTTCAGGCCTAAGCCCCCCCACCTTCCCTCCCCCAGCTTCTCCAGAACCTGCAGCCAGAGTCTCCTTCTGAGCTGTGTCTACACACGCACACGCACACGCACACGCACACATTCACCCAGACTGCTAAGGATTGTGAAAAGTTCACAAAACTTGGAAGTCGAGGATGAGAGCTTGAATTCCGGCTCTGCCACCAGCTTGTTCAGTGACTCTGGGCAAGTCATTCAGCCTATGTGAACCTCTCATTTGGTATAAACATCAGCCCTTTGCACACATAAAAAATTGTATGAGTCAGCCTTGTCCACGTCTCTTTAATACACCCCACCTATGCTGATTCTGCCTCCTTCAGCCATAGAAACTTTTTTGATGAAAATTCTATCCAGTTTCCAGTGGTGACCTGAGTAAGGGGTAGAGTATAATATTAACTGGGATATGGCACAAAAGACCCTTTTAGAATGACAGTGGTTAGGTGAATGTGTGCATGTGTAAAAATTTTTCAAGCTGAACGCTTAAGTTTTGTGCGCCTGTAGTCATGTCAGACATATTTTAATATCTGAATGTTAATATTTTATTTTATTATGTAAAATAATAATTATTTTATTATATTTATTAATAATAAAATGTTAATAATTAATATATTTATATTTGTTTTTTTTAATTGGACAAAAAGTCCTTCTTAGCTTTCTGCTTCAAGATTCATCTCTCTCCATCTACTCATATTTGTGCCCAAGCACACAGAGGTGAAGGAAATGCAGATATGTGAATGGTTGTGGGAGCTCAGAGATGCAGAACCTTCAGTGGCTCTCTCTTGCCATTAGTAATGATTCTCAATACTGGCTACAAATGACCTAGAGGTATTCAAATGCTTGTCCCCAGGGCCAGCTTTATGGGTGTGCAACCTCTACAATGCTTGTATTTAATGTTTTGACACTCTCCTGAAATTCTTTATAATTGTTGATCAAGGGGCCCTATAAATTATGTAGTTGGTCCTCCCTGACCCCCTTCCCTGAAACAATAGAATCAGGATCTCTGGGAGGTGAGGTCTGGGCCTCAGGATTTCTTCAAAGCTGAGTTTTTTTCCAGGTGCAGCTCTTATCCTCACACACTTGACTGAAATAGAAGCTGGACACGGGCTCTCTAGATGCTTGTAACTGAGTTGGAACGATAAGACCTCACACGTGAGAGTGTCACAGGAGCAGTTCCCGGTGGCAGTGATCCATGAAGGAGCTCAGGGAGGAGAGGGGGATCATTGTGGGGTGGGACGGTTAAGGAAGGCTTCATGGAAGAGATGGCATGTGCACCATCCTGAGAAGGGTGAGAGAAAAGAATGGGAAAAAAGAAAAGACAGAAGCAGAATGGCATTTAGGAAAGGGAAGGACTCATTTGGGGGGAAAGGGAAGAGCCAGGCTAACTGGAGTGTGAGGGCGACTTGAGCAGAGAGATGTGGTTGGGAAGCCAGGATGGGGCAAGAGTGGGAAGCACAGGAAATGACCATCTGAGAGTCAGAATGCTGTAGGTAGTGGAGAGCTGCTGAATATTCTGGGTCCAAGAATAATGTGCTCCATGAACAAATATTTGAATGAATAAACAAAAGGAGTGTTTGAGGGAGACTTAGGGAGGACCAGCCTGCTAAGTCACCAAGGTTTCCAGCCAGAACGGTGACCCACCTGTTCTTGGAAGCTCTACACGCTCTTCCCCGTAGGCAGTGCCTGCCTGTGCAGGAACCCCATGTCCCTTGCAGTGCGGTCTTGGGCAGCTGTGATTGAAGCGTCCCTAAGAACAACAGACACTGAGTAGATGATGTTCTCCCATTTCTAGGAACGGCAAGTAGTGGTGGTGGTAGGGGCGTGCTTTTGGTAAAAACTGGGTCCTACTCTCTAGCTTCCACCAGGTTCCCCAACCCAGGTGAGCAGCCCCTGCAGGAGGGTGGCTGTCCCTGCCATCTTATATTTCTCATGGCTTTGGTGGACTCTTCAGTGCCTGGGGAGGGCGTGAGGGTCCTGCCTGGGACACAGCAGCCCCCATTTCTGAGTAGCCAGCAGCAGATCAAACAAAGATCTGTTTATTTTAGTCTCCTAAAATATTTATGCAGGAAGACAAGAAAGGATCTCTGTTTACTGAACGCATCCTCCAGGGAAGAAGCCACAGGGAATGGTCTGCTTCCCGTGTCTGAGAGCCAGTGAGCAGAAATGGAATTTCTTTGAATTTAAAGCCAGACAGAGCCTGTGTTCTTGCAGAAGGAAGAGGGATGGAATTTCTGGAGGGGACAGAAAGCCCTCTCAACCTCCTGCCACCAGTCCCAGGAAGGCCTTTTAGCACATGCTTTCCTGGTGACTCCAAATAATAACAACTGAAATCTCAGCCGAGTTTATATTCTGGGTTCTGTCTCTCACATGCTGTGTGACCTTGAGCAAGTTGCTTAACCTCTCTGGGCCTTTGTTTTCAACTCTGAAAAGAGGGATGTATCCATCCAGTTCTGTGGGCCTCTCAATAGTGTTTGGAGAATCAGAAGAGCTGTAGAGCAGCTTTGCTCTGAGGTAATGAAGGAGTATGAAGGAGTGTAGGGAACAGAGTACCATGCAGGAATCCCAGCTAGAAAGTGTTTAAGGCTGGAGAACTAACTGGGAGCAGGACTGAGTGGCCAGCCCAGGTGGCAGTCTCAGCTAAGGCCTGTGGGGTGAGGCCAGAGGGAGGGCTCCCTGGACCCAGGCTCACACTAGGGCCCCTTCCCTCCTTCCTCCTTCAGCTGAGCCCTGCTATCCATGTCCCTGAGAATGCTGGCAGGATTTCCTCCCAGGAAGGGGACTCGGGTGTCCGGTTTATATCCCTTGGGAATTTCAGGCACCAAGGAGCAAGGCAGCACTTCCCCTGACAATGAGACTGACCTTGTCTTCAGATACGAAAGTCTGTGGCTCTGTGCTCTGAGCCTTGTGGCCAGCCTCAGATCATCAACTGTCCACACTCAAGGAACCAGGACTCCCTGCCCTCAATTCAGCCCCTGGTGCAAAGCTTCGGGACCTTCTCCCAGGGCCGGGGCTCTGTTCCAGCTCCATGGCTGGCTTGCTATTCCTGCCTCCCATGGTAGGCCTTTTAGAGGTAATGGTTAATAACAGTTATTAACATTAGGACAATCTGAATCTTAATACAAACTACCATCTACTATGCATCTTCTCGCTGCCAGGCCCTGCGCTGGCTCAAGGGAGACAGAGGGGACCCATCTCCTCCACATTTAAGGAAGCTGAGTTCTGCCTGGGAGGCAGACAGATACGGATGCCGTGATTAGCGGTGATTAGAGTAGTTCTGAACGCAGGTCCTAAAGGCCCGGAGCACTGGGAGACTGGACCAGGCCTCTGAGAGGCGGTGGGGCTGGAGTCTGACTTTGCAGGGTAAATAGGATTTGGAAAAGGGTGGAGCAGGGGCCTGCAGCATGAATACTGGCAAGGGCAGCAGCACTCTTGGAGGGTGTTCCAGAGCTTCCAGTTGGTCCAGAGAGGTGTGAATGTGAAGGGTCAGAGGCTGGCAAGGTGGGGCAGAGGCTTGGGGAGTAGCCAGAGGGAGGGTGAAGATGGAGACTAGGGCCAGTAGCCCATAAGTCAGCAAAGAGATCTTCATGAAAAAGAGACATGATTGAGTCATTAGATTCCGCAAGGATAAATACTCATAAAGAACGGACTGTGCTAGCTACTGTCCTAGGCGATGGGACACATCAACATCGGTGAACAATACAGAAAAAGTCCCTGCCCTCAGGGGACTGGCCCTGGAGGGTGGGGAGACAGGACAGAACACAAATACATAAATACAGGATGTCAGATGGTGGTAAACGCTATTAAGAAAAATGCAGTGGGGTCAAAGGGCAGAGCGATGGGGCAGCTGGATTGGGTGGCTGTGAAAAAGGGACATCGGCACCCAGAGTGGAATGAGGGAAGTGTGGAGCCCCGTGCATCTGGGAAGATCTCCCTGGCTGAGGGAGCCGTACGCTTACAGGCTCCAAGGAGGCTGCCTGCCATTGAAGGCACAGTCATGAGGCGCTTGTCCGGGGACTGTTAGGGGAGAGGGTCGGAAGGGAGGGGGAAGCTGGATCTGGATTACATTGAGTCCTCCTGCCTCCCACAGGCTGGCACTTGCTTCCTGCTCTCCGTTTGTTGACTGACTGCTTGACAGTGGCTGCTCAGGGAAGATGACAGGAGTAGGGAGAGGCTGCAGGCCAAGATTCTGGTGGCCAGTTTGAGCTTAAGGGAGTCTGAGCAGGCAGAGGCAATAGCATAGGGAAGAGGAGTCTACAGGTCTTGATGACTGGGTGGGCTGGGCAGAGTGGAAGACAACAGCCAGGTGGTTTGGGTGGTCCTGGAGCTGCCTAGAGAAGAGCTGGATCCACGAGTCCATGGGCATCACCACAGTGGGCTTTCCACACCCCCTCCCATGGGGCCTCTGAGCCCACCTGGCCTCACACCTGGGCTTGTGGGTGAGCCAGAGCCTCACTGCTCCCTACACTCTTGAGGATGCTCCAAACTGGGCTGTGTCCTCCTGCAAGGCTGGCAGGGCTCAGGGAAGTCCTCAGGGGCCACCCTCCCCTGCCAGCCTCATTCAAGTCCAACCTCATTAGTATTTTGAGCAGAAGCATATTTATTTTTTCCTGCAGGGAATTGGTGCCCTGCTCGTTTCAAATTGAGTAAAACCAAAGAGCAATTAAGAGGCATAGCCTTCTTGGGTCAAGGAGAAGTGACAGAGGGAAGCCACAGTTCTGGCTGCTGGGCACATCTGCCGAGGGCTGGGCTGGGTTTAGAGGGGCAAGGAGAGAGGTGCTATAGAATTTGCACTCACCAATAATAAAATACTAATGATTAATGCTTATTTGGTTGCTGAACACGTTCCAGGGACAGTGCTAACGGTTTTACATGTATCTCATCACCCTTTCAACAGCCCGTGAGGCACAGAGAGGGGGCTGCTACTGTTATATCCATTTTGTGGATGAGGAAACTGAGGCTCAGAGGGGATAAATAACACACCTAAGGTCACATAGCTAGTAAACTGAGATGCAGCCAGGGTGCTGTCCTACCTCTGATGCACTGTGAGCCCTCGCCCTTAATTGCTGGGCTGTTTTGTCCATTAAAAGCTTTGTGTTTAGCCAATAGCTTCTCCCTAATTTGTATTTCCTTCCCTTCAAAAAAAGAATAAACAAACAAAAAAACCCTTGCAGCTGTGGACACAGAGACTATACTGGAGTTACTGAGGCAAGAGGAGGCACAGGCTAACATCCCGGCCTCTGGCTGTGCTGTGGCTCTGTCCCTGCCCCTCTCCTGGGGCCTGCACAGTTAGACCCATTGTTCTTGGCCAGCCTGGGGCCAGCAGACCAGTGAGGGGGCCATTGTGGTGGTCCAGGCGAGAGGCCTAAGTCAACCAGTGGAAAGAGCAAGGGCTGGAGAGGAAACAGGATGCAGGGTGATGTTTTGGAGGCTGATGAGTTGGTAGAGGTGCATATGAGAAAGAAAGTCAGTGTGTGATCAAGTCAATGGATGACAAAGACTCTGGCCTTGCTGTTGAGAGGGATGGGGAACCTAGGAGGAGGAGATGGCTCTGGTCAATGGCCCTGTGTACCAGATCCAGCCCCTCCCCTGCAGCCGGACCATCTACCTTATTACATAGACTTGGCTCTTTGAGCATTTGTAGTTTTAGAAAATCAGATCCCACAGAGGCCAAAGCTCTCTTCAGGCAGCCCCTGAAGAGAGGTGGCAGCCAGTGGCTGAAATCAGGGGTGTCCTGAGTTCCTAATGAGAGAGAGAGAGAGAGAGAGAGAGAATAAACAAGAAGTGTTGCTATCTCAGCTTCTCTATCATTCAGGGTCAATGATTTTTGCTAATAGCGACCTTCTGGGGAAAAAAAAAATTGATCCAAGGACAGAAATCCCATTGTCTCACGAGAATAGGCCTGCTTTTCTTAACAAAAAAAAAAAAAAAAAAAAAAAGCCTGAATCTTAGAGAAGCTAGGAGGAGTTTAGTGTCCTAAAGAGGCTAATCCCTACCTGGTAAGCTTCCTCCCCAGAGTCACCAGGCCTGGGTTGTCCCTCTGTAGCAGCCTTCTCTCCCCAACTCCTAACTTCCTACTTTTCACCCTGCGGCAAACCTAACTCTCCCTTTTCTCATTGCTGGGCACCCAGGGGCTAATCTGTAAACTGATCTGTATTTAAAACACTGCAGGTTTTGTGAAGAAGTCTTGTCAGAAGAAAGTTTTAACTCTGACCGGCACTTCTGTAAGAGTGTCACTGCTTGAAGGAAGCTACTGGGGATGAGAACTGGGGCAGCTGTGCTGTGAGCCTGCCCTGGGCCTGGGGCTGCCTTGGATTACGGTTCTGGGGGTCAGGTACTACCAGCCTGTACTCCTGGAGCCCATTGCCTATCTGGGTGGCAGTATTCTTTGGCTTCCCACCATTTACCTCCTTGGCCCCTGCTAGAGCCTGCCCTCCAGCCACACTGGTCTGCTTACTGTCCCCAAACTCAACTTATGCTTTTCTATTCCCTCTCTACAGAAAAGGTCCTCCGATCCCTAAACCAAAATGCCACCTCCTCCATGGAGCCTTCTCTGATCTCTACTCTTTCTACACTCTATCCTTCCTTCTCGTGTCACTGCTGTGTTGAGATGGTTGTAGCTGCACATGCCCTGTCTCCCCAGCCACAGAGCAAGGCCCATGCACTACGTGGGAGAGAGCGCGCGATGCCATGGATCCCATGGTTTGTTCCCTAGTGCCTGGCCCATGGATGTTCCAGTAAGGTTTTTGAATGACATATTTGTATTTTTTACATGGATAGAAGAATCTATGCCGCGTGTGCAATGCAACTTCAGCCATGTGAGATGCATTTGCTGGCAAATCCGTCAGAGGGTAGAGAAGGAAGGCTCCCGAAGGGCTTGGGACCAAAATAGGGAGTTTATTCTTCTTTTTTCACATCCCCCCATCACTGCTCACACAGAGGCTTATGCTGCCTTTGAAAAATTCCAAAGGAGGGAAATTGTCTCCAGTGCCTCCCAGACCTCCCGCCTAAGACAGGCAGCAGGCTGGTGACCTTGTGACAGTAGTGTGCTCTCCAGGGACTCTGCCCTCCCCTGGGAGGTTGCCATATGCTTTCCGGACTTCCGGGTCTCATTAAGCTCTAGCTCAAAAATTCATCTTGTCTAATTGTGCTCGAAGCCTGAGTGAATTCAGGGACTATTAGACAGGCTCTGTGGGCCTGGAGTCTCCATGGCAACAGAGGATGCGTCCTAATGAACTTTGTCCTTGGAGACTGGCTCAGGGTCCCTTGCCCACCCCTTCGCCTCTCCATGTGGACTGCTGCTTGGTGGAGGCCCGCTCCAGAGGAGACTTGGGGCTGGAGAGAGGGGATGAAGGCAGTCTGTGCAGCGGCCACAGAGACTGTGGTGTAGCAACAACCCCTTCCGGTGTTGCAGGGATAAAAGATACTCACAGATGATCCTACAGCCTCATTGCTAGCCAGAGAGTTTCCCTCCCCAAATAAACCAACAGTCCATCTAAAATACACACACCACGCCACACCACACCACACCACACCACATTCCAGTGGTTTAAGTTCCATTTGTTTTATAAATTTTTCTAAAATGTGGAAGTCGCAGTCTTCCTTGGAGGCCTAGCTCAAAAGTCACCTCGTCCAGGAAGTCTTCCTAGAATATGTCTCTCTCTCAGCCGCATTCTGCCACTGTGCTGGGTTTGTGCCTGAGGGACTTTTTCATCATACTCTGCCCAGGAGTGGACTTCATGATTACACATCAGGCTTGCTTTGCACCAAGTAACAACCTGCTAACACAGGTAACGCCTTGCCTTCCTCTCTGGAACCCCACATATGGACCTCTATGGCTCAGTCAGAAGGAAAAATGGGTCTTTGCCGGCAGCCTCTCTGTGACCTTGGTTCTACATCAGGGTCCAGGCTTCAGAGCGTCTCTGTTGACGTGGCTCCCAGGAGCCTTCAGAGACCCTTTTACCTCCTGTGACTGTGAGTGATGCCAGGAGGCAGGTGCTTTGCCTTCCCCACCTGAGGAAGAAGGGGATGCCCTAAAACTGGGCCTTTGAGGATGAAGAAGAAAGGAAAAGGAGACTCAAGGAAATGAAAACAGTAAAGCTGGGAATAGCTCTGGCCCAGCCCTCAGCCTCCTGGTTGCTGAGCCCCCAGACCCCTGGCCCTTTAGACCCTCAGCCTGGTCACCCACAGGAAAACCATGTAATGTGGGAGTAGGGTCAAAACGGAGAGGTGCAAACCCAGTGATTTCTCCACATCCACCACACCTCCCTCTCAGCTGTCCTGCTGAGTCTCAGTTCTAGAAATGACCTGGAGAGAGAGGAATGAGTGGGGAGGGAGCTGCCTGTCAGACTTTTAATTAAAAAAGACAGGACACCTCCCAGCTGGCCTTTAAGGCAATGGCACTCCCTGTGGTGTGTGTGTGTCACCATCTAAAGGGATGGATGACGTGCAGGTATGTGGGTGTGTGAATGGCTGACAGACAGAAGTGGAGATTGAAAATCTATCCAGAAAGCTGAATGTTTTACTCATTTCTCCACAGCCCCTCCCCTTAATGCAGAAAACATGTCTTGAGCACCCGCTGTGTGCCAAGCCCTATGCCAGGCCCTGGAGAAGTAGAAATGGACGAGATACTGCCCCTGGCCTCCAGGACTGGGGGGAGGGCTGGCACTGAGAGGTTGAGGGGCCTGCCTGTCACAGGTGCCTCATTCGTCCTGCATCCCCTGAGCACTCCTGTGTGCACCAAGGATAAAGCAGTGAATGTGTCAGAGGTCCCAGCCTGCATGGAGCTCACAGTCAAGGGCATTGTGGAGCACAGGGTATGACTAGACACAGTGTGACAAATGCTAGGATGCAGGAAGCACTGGGGGACCCGGAGAAGGAGCAGCTAACAGTCTAGGGGAATTGGAAGACCAGCCTGAGGAAGCGGCCCTGAAATGGAGACATGAAGGAGGAAGAGGATTTAGCCAAGTGAACAGCTGGAAAAAGTGACCAAAGTAGAGGGAACAGCAGCAGGTGCACAGGCCCAGAGAAGAGAAACAAAGGCTTTGAGGAACAGAAGGAAGTTGAGTACAGTTGGAGCATAGATGTGCCATGGTAGGCTAAGGCCCAGGCTAAGGAGAGCCATCATCATCCAATTCACAAGGACCATGGACTTGATCCTGTGGACGGGAGAGGGAACTGCTTACTGGCTTTATGCATGGGAATGATACCAGATTTATGGTTTAAAAAGATCACTTCGGCATGTATTTTTTTTTTTTTTTTTATTAAAAAAATAACATTCGCAGTCTTCATTTAAGGCCACTCTTAGTGTGGTAGAAGGGAACAAGTGAGAGGCAAGGAGGGTACTACAGCGTTTGGACTATTTGGCCCAAGTTAGGGTCTGACCCTGGACACACACACACACACACATTTTACCTAGATGTTTTAATTCACCTTGCTATAGAAATTTCAGACCACTAAGAGTGAGATAAGCCAAAATGGCTGTCACTGCCCTTTATGATGTGTGTCTTTAACTTCTATCTATCCCTATCATGCACCAAGTTAAATAGGATCCAGCTATCAACACCATGGTTTCCAGGGCTCTGATATCCCTGGTTAGAGGGGTTCCATCGTTTTGCCTGCTATGGGGTTTCTCCTCCTTTTATTGCCCCTCTGGGGTGAGGATGGTTAGTGTGAGTTTCATGGTTCTCCATGTCAATGAAGGAAGATTCAGTAAGACAAGCAACCCGAGAACACCAAGAGGTGACTCCTTTCTGTTTTCTAATAGAAATATTTCATAGAAGCATGTCTGTGTCCTGAGCAAACAGGAACTGCTTAGACAAATCTTGTAAGCACACATATATTTTCCTTGTTGGGACATGTATAATTTTATTTCCCAGAAGGGGACACACAGTTTTGCAATCCCTTGCCTAGAAACAGCTGCCCCTTTAGATTAATAGCATCTGTTTTCCCTGAGCAGGAAGGTGTTAAAGAGCTTCCTGGCCTACTAGGGGTCTGTCAAAGGTCTGTTAGGATAGAAAGTGAGAGATGCCAGGTGGCCTGGGCTTAAGAAGCACACTAGGGAGAGAGCAGTAGGCAGAGTGGCTAAATTAAGATGCAGAATTGTTGCCGTATCTTGTGCACCATTTCAGTCCCAGGGCTAACACAGTGCCTGGCTCCTAAACTACCTGCTGGATAGTTGAGTGGCTGACCAAATGAATGAATTAGTTGAATGAATGAATGGTAGGGTATGCACAGATGGGTGAAAGTTGGCCTGTAATCTACTAAGAAAAAGCATGCTTGTAGATAATGCTAATATGAAGCATGACGACAAAAGGGCCTTTGTGGAGGATGAGCTGTGGAGACCGTGCAAGGTCCTCTGGCAGATGTCACGAGGCTGCATTTCTCAGAGCAGAGTTAGGTTGGTGTGGTGTTATGGACTGAATTGTGTCTTCTCCAAATTCATATGTTGAAGCCATAACCTTGATGTGACTCTATTTAGAGACTAGGCCTTTAAAGAGGTGATTAAGGTTAAACCACATATAAGGGTAGGACCCTAATCCCATAAGATTGATGTCCTTATAAGAAGAGAAAGAGAAACTAGGAGTGTGTGGCATAGAGAGGAAAGGCTGTGTGAGCACCCAGCGGGAGGGTGGTCATCTGCAAGCCAGCAAGAGAGGCCTCCTCAGAAACCAACCTGCTGGAACCTTGATCTTGGACTTTCAGCCTCCAGAACTGTGAGGTTGTTTAAGCCATCTAAGCTGTGACATTCTGTTATGGCAGCCCTAGCAGACTAATACACGTCGGGACCCTGGATCTGAGTTGGAAGGTCAAGGTGGACAGAACATGGAGAGATGAGTGCTGCCTCATAGAACTGAGAAAGGCGGCTGGTCTCCTTCGGAAGCTCATGTAGAACATGTGCACCCAGCAGATTCAGAATAAGATCTCGGGCTGTGGAGTTAGCCTGCCAGGGCCCAAGTCCTGGCCCTTCCCACCCTCTAGTTGTGAGATCCTGGACAGGTTTTAAACCTTCAGTTTCCTTATCTCTAAATGGGGATAATAATGGTAGTCACTATAACTCCTTGTTGTACAAGTAGCATTGTGAGCATTAAATTTCTTTTACATACGTAAAGTGCTCAGCACAGAGCCAGGCACATATAACTCAGTAAACCCAAGCTGCCCCTCTTCATCCTTACAGTTTTCTCATTAGTGTCATTGCCCTGGGTGCTCCCTTCTCTCAACACACGTTCCAGGGGCTCCAGCTATGATCCAGATCATTTCGGGACCTCGTGGAGAGCAGCTTTCAGTACTAGCTTCCAAGGTTGAGAAATCAACTTGACACTTCATGGCCAGCCTCTATGCAAGCCCCAAACCACCTTCCCACCTTGAAAGGACCAAACTTGTGTCGATCCAGATTGCGGCTAAGGAGAGGAACTCTTTTATGAAGGGCAAAGATAGGCTCTCACTGAGGATATTCCAAAAATATCTTGTCAGTCCTAAGTGGGATTTCACACCAGGAGTTTAAAGGTTATTTTTTAAAAGACAGTGGTGGTTGGGGGGAATTTGATCTCAACGATGTCCTCTCCAGGGGACATTGATGGAAGGGCCATGGTCTTCTGTATGTGCACGCCATGATTAGAAACAATGGCCTCAAATTCAGCCTGAGTTCCTCACCCTAGCATTCTGACACTCAGAATCATGTCTTCTAAGAATGCCTGGAAAGGTGGGATTCCAGGTGCTTTTGTTTTATTTGGTTATACATTTCTATGTTCGCCTTTATTTATTACTTTGATAATTAGGAGAGAATTAAGCAAACTTTTAAGAAGTTTTAAAAAAGAAAAAAAGAAAAACTCCAAACTTCCGGCTGCCCAAGACTGTTTTAGGTGTCTTAGGCAGCATAGTCCAACCTTGCATAGGCCATTATCAAAGACACATAAAAGTAAAAAAAAAAAATTGTCCTTTTGGAGAGCAATTTGGCAATGTGCATCATAAACTATAAAAATGTCCATATCCTGTGACCTAGTAATTCCACTTCTGGGAAACCATCCAAAAAACATAACCTAAAGACGGGAAAGGCTCTGTGCATCAAGATGCTCATCACAGCATTGTTTATAACAACTAAAACATGAGAGCAAAGCAAAGGCCTCACAACTTGGGACTGGCTCAGTAAATCAGCCATTCAGTGGAACATTTATTCAATGGAACGTCCTGCAGCCATTAAAACTTCTAGTACCAAAATGGCTATGACAATGGGAAAAAATGCTCATATGAAGTAAAAAAGGTGGCTTACAAAGTCATATGCACACCATGATTTATAACTGTGTAAAAATTCTTTGGAAAGCACAGATGCTCTTAGACTAAAAAGTGAAGGGAGACTTGACAAGACCTAGAGGTGGACTAGGGAAAGAGGAAGGGGGAATTCACAGGCGGTCTCAGGTTTGTGGAATGAGCGGCTGGGGGGATGAAAGTCCCATGTACTGGGAGTCATGGCAACAGAGGAGCAGACCAGGGTGAGGAGATCAGTCATTAGTTCCCGACATGTTAGGTCAGAGATGTCTGGTGTCCAAAAGGATGAATGCAAAGCTCAAGAAAGAGGCCTAAGCTGGGGATGGAAATGTAGGTGCCATTAGCTTATAGATGGTGCTTAAGTCCCTGAGTGGGGGTGACCTCAGGCAGGGAAGAGGTTGAGGCAGTGGGTTTCATCCATGGATATTGTTAGGGTCCCCTGGTTCCCTACAGGCAAGTGAATCAGAATCTCTGGGGTGGGGTTGGCCCTCTAGGGATGAGCATTAAAGTGAGAGAGAAGTGGCTAGGTTTGAGCCTGAAGCTCTACATGGTTGAGACTGAGGAGGGGAAAGGCCTTTGGAGGTGACTGAGAAGATGCTACCAAGGGAAAGTCAAGAAGGAGGGAGTGGTCACCTACACCAGCTACCATCTAGAGGACAAAGCATGAGGCCATAGCCTCTGGACTTAGCAGTGTGGATGAAGCCCTTCCAGCTCTGGGATTCCATGAATTTAGACATGTATCAATGGGCCCCACAGTGCCCAGCACGAGGCCTTACATACAGGCGTCAGACTGTAAGCATCCCTTCTGTTGAACTCAACAAGTTATTAGTCAGCCTCTTTCCTTAAAGTAAACATTTTCCATAACCCAAATTCTGGCGCATGGTCTGCAAGATTTTTGAGCTGCTTCTGGGTGAAAGATGCCATGTAGTAAATGCAGTTTGGATATGGAAACATTGGAATGATGGCGATGTTTCGATAGCTCTTGGGTACAGTGGGGCAGAATATTTGAAACTGGGACAGGCAGAGAAAAATCTGGAGCATAACTGAAGATGGGGTTACATTTTCCCCAATATCTCTGGTCAGCCTCTGATGGCTCCAGGCAGAGGGTAAGTTTCTTGAGCACAGAGGGGTGGGCATGGGAGGCACTTTCAGCATCCCCTGGAGCTGCTGGCATGGGGCAGGCATTTTGCAGGTGCTCAGTATGTCTGTCCTCCATTACCTTGGGTTAATTCAGAGTCACAGAAAGGACATGACATAAAAGAGCCTTCCCCAAACATCCCAAGCATCTCTTGGCTTTCTCCCTGGATCCCTGGAGATATTGGGCCTTTGGAGTATGTGGCAGGGTTGGCAAGGGGCTGCATGGCTTCTGTGGGTCAGACATTCAGACAGGGCACACAGGATATAACCTGTCTCTGTCCCACAATGTCTGGGGTCTCAGCTGGGAAAACACAAATAATTAGGAGGTGACGAACATCTGAGAAGCTGGAATCATCTGGAAGTTTCTTCACTGTCATGTCTGGTGCCTGGACCAAGATGAGTCAAAGGCTGGGTGCAGCTGGGACTGTGGACAGGAGCATCAACAAGTGATGTCTCTGTGTAGCTTGGGCTTCCTGGTGGCATGGCAGCCTCAGAGCAGTAAGATTTCTTTCATGATGACTCGGGGAGTAAATGTTCCAGCAAACGAGGAAGAAGCATGACCTTTTATCACCTAGTCCCAGAATCATACAGTGTCATTTCCACACCAGATTCAAGGGTAGGAGACATGGGACCCACCTCAGAGTCTTCTTCAAAAAGCACTGCTCTGGCTGTCACTCCCAGCCTGTCTCTAAGGTGAGTCAGACTCGGTCTTCAGAAACAGACACCATGTTCATGTTCCTGCCTTTTCCGAGACCCCAGGGTTTTTATCATCTTTCAGTCAAAACCAGATGCCCTCCAGGGGAGCATCTCATGGCATAGGGGCTTGGGAGTGAGGGACCCTACGTGCCCAGTGGCCGCTCTTAGGATCAGCTGCAGCTATGATTCTATAACTGGCTGCCCTTGTGAGAGGATTTATCACACTTTTCCTGCGACCCACCTTTGGGCCAGCGTTCCCTTTTCCTTGGACCGAAGCAACCTAAACCAGACCTGGGGCCTCATCTTGGCCACCACAGGCCCAGAGACGGAAGTCAGAGGCTGGGCAGTGCCCAAAGGGGAGGTGATCAAGGTCTGGCCTCCTATGGCTGACTGCCCATGGCCAGACCCGAGGAGTGGTAGTTACAGTTTCCAGGCCTCCTGGGAAAAGGGCCAGCAAGGCAGGTTCTCCCTCCCCCATACTCTGGTTCCTGGAAGACTGCGGCCTTGGGGACAGCTCCCCTGGACAGGCCAATCTGTATATGCTGACCTCAGGCTGGGGCAGTGGGGCGGGGGGCGCAGCTCTTTCCACCTGTGTGTGTGTGTGTGTGTGTGTGTGTGTGTGTTGATGGAGGTACATTTCTGTTTTTTAAGGATTTAGCTTTTTGTGCAGTGAAGGGATCTTTTGGAGAAGGATGTAAAAATTAAGGTTTGAAGTACATACTCCCCTCTTCTTCCCAGTTCCTCCTATCCCAGGGAGAGAACGCCCTCAGGAACTAGAATTCTTGAATGCTGGGTAATTGGAGTCTCAGTGCTTTGTCCAGACTTCCGAATGCCCCTTCCCAGACTTCCCACAGCTAGAGTGATGGGGTTCCAGGAAGAGCCTTGGAATTCTTCATCCTCATCATCATCATCATCCACCTCCTCTGTCTACCATGCCAGCCCTCCATCCATTCATTCAACAGGCATTGTAACAAGTATTTATTTACTCAAACTCCTACTCAATGCCAGGTACAGAGAACTCAAATTCAGGCCCTGTCCTCAAGGGTAGCATAAAGGAAACTGACTTGGGGCAGGAAGAAAGGAAAGATATAGTAGTGACAGGAACAACCCGGGTGCGGGGCCTTGCCCCAGATGTAGCTGCCCCGGAGGGCATATTTGCTTTGTCAAGAGAACTTGTCTTCACCCTCAAGTGTTCCCTGCCCTGGCTCTTTCTTCCAGAGAGGAAGAGGATCTGGTGAACTAAGTCACACCAAGCCACTAGGAGCGGCGTGTCTTCCTTCTCCCTCTGGGTCTATATTTTAGAATGGGGTCCTGGCCATATGAGTTTTGGGACAGAGGATCCGTTTGTGATGCACATCAGGCATCTAGGCTTGAGGTAGTGGGAACCTGAGCCAAAGTAGGGTCAATGGAGAAGAAAAGGAAAGGAAATCACTGAGCTCTGGGGCCAGGCCTTGCCTCTTGCCTGACACAAGAAGTGCTGAGTTGTCTTTGATGAAGGTTTGTTTGGAGTTGGAGGATTAGATGTGGAGTCGAGGGATCTTCATCTCTTAGCTGTGGTCTCCCAGCTCCTTCCAATGCCAGGCTGGCTAGAGCCCACTCTCTGGCCATTCACTCCCTTACCACTGTTCTTTTCCCAGAGCATCCTGTGTAACTTAACCAAAGGCTTAGAAACTACTGATAGAAAGCTGCTGCTCTGGCTACCCAGGGGTGAGCTGGGGTCAGTTGGTGAGGACATAGGATTAGAGAGCTGCTTTTCACTGCACGCCATGTGGACGGGCCTTTTGGGCCTCATCACTGGCAATGATGGCAGACAGGATGGAATGGGGTGGGGGAGTGTGAAGAGGTTCCATTCAGTACACTGGCGGGACCTGGAATCCACATGAATGAGTCATCCAGATTGGCCAGTGAGCCCATCCCCGGGGGCCCTGTAATTGTGCAACCAGCCTTCCCCCCAGCAACCCCCTCCCCATCCTCCTGCCTCCCACTTTTCTTAGTGGAAACCAGGCCAGAGACTCAGGCACAGACCGAAAATGATTATGATGATGATCCCATTGTTATTCAAAATTAACTAGGTGAATGTTTATTGAGCACCTCTTTCAGGGTAGGTATTGACTCTCTGTTGGAAATGGTCTCTGTCCTCAGGGAGCCTGCAGTTCTCTGGCCCCAGTGCCAGCACCCTTAGTAAATACGGATGAATGTAGCCTGTGAGAGGAGCTAGGGCTCCACAGAATGGCATGGGGTCCCCAAGGCCTTGCTTACAAAGCCAGTGGTGAGTCACTGCCTGCCCTGAAGTTCTGCATTTTCCTCATGACTCCAGGGAGGAAAGACTGGGGGCTGGCTTAAGTCCTGGGTGCACCCCTTCACTGCATGCTCTTAATTTGACATCCAAGACCCCTGCTGCCTGGCCCCACCCATATTCAGGGGCTTGTCTCCCTCACTGATCTCCAGACTCCCTTGTTCCAGCAACAACAGACTCCTTGGTCTTTCGTGAACAGTTCTTGAACTTTACCCTCTCTACATTCATGCCTTTGTTTGTGCTGTTTCCTCCCCTCCCTTGCCCCTGGTTTTGCAGTCAGAATCTGGAATCTGAGTCAAGCTCTCATGCCAGATTTTCCTAGACTCCTTTCCCATCTCTCTGTCTGGGTCAATCAGACATTGTTCTGCCTCTTGCTCAGCATTGCCCTCGGACACTGGATTGTGAATCTTTGAAGGCAAAATGGTGCTTTTTTTCTCAGAGGGAAGATGAGGCATAGCGGGTTGGTTACCTTGGGTTAGGCTCTTCACTTAACCACTTACCTTTCTGTGACTTGGGCAGATGACTTAACAGGTCTAAGCCTCAGTTGTGTTACCTGTAGGATAGGGAAAATAATACCTGCCTCTTAGGATTGCCACTAATGATGAGGTACCTCCATGCCTAATAAGTATTAAATCTTCCATAAGTGCGGTTCCCTCCTCCCATTTCTCTGTGCAGCTCCTGTGGTCCTAATGCTGTGCCTTGCACAGATAATATAATGAATAATTATTTGATGCCTAAAATGAGTGACTTGAGCTCAGAAATAAACCTGAGCATATACAGTCAGCTAATTTTCTATCGTGGCACCAAGAATACACAATGGGGGAACAATTGTCTCTTCAATAAATGGTGCTGGGGAAACTGGATATCCACATGCAAAAGAATGAAATTGGATCCTTATAGCACACACAAAAATTTACTCAAAATTGATTGAAGACTTTAAAGACTTTAATATAATGTATGAAACTGTAAAACTTCTAGAAGAAAACATAGGAAAAAAAAGCTCCTTGACATTAGCCTTGGCAATGATTTTTTTTGGAAAAGACAGCAAAAGCTCAGGCAACAAAAGCCAAAATAAACAAGTGGTACTACATCAAACTAAAAAGTTCTGCACAGCAAAGGAAACCATCTATGAAATGAAAAGGCAACCTACAAAGAACATATTTCTAAACCATATATCTAATAAGAGGTTAATATCCAAAATATAAAAGAAACTCATACAACTCAATAGCTAAAAACAAACAACAACAACAAAAAAGAATAGGTAAAGGATCTGACTAGAAATTTTTCCAAAGAAGATATACAAATGGCCAACAGGTATATGAAAAGATGCTCAACATCACTAATCATCAGAGAAATGCAAATCAAAACCGCAATGAGATATCTCTGCACACCTGTTAGGATGGCTATTGTCAAAAGAATAAAAGCTAATAAGTGTTGGTGAAGGTGTGGAGAAAAGGGAACCCATGCATACTGTTGATGGGAATGTAAATTTGTTCAGCCATTATGGAAAACAGTATGGAGTTTCCTCAAAAAACTAAAACTATCCAGAGGAAATGAAACCAGTATCTCAAAGAGCTATCTGTACCCCCATATTCATTGCAGTATTATTCACAATAGCCAAGATACAGAAACAAAGTATCTGTCAGTAGATAACTGGATAAAGAAAATGTGGTATATATACACAATGGAATATTATTCAGCTTTTAAAAAGGGGGTTCTGCCATTTGCAACAACGTGGATGAAACTGGAGGACGTTATGCTCATTGAAATAAGCCAGACACAGGAAGAAAAAACTGCATGATCTCACTTACACATGGAATCTCACAAAGCCAGATACATAGAAGCAGAGGGTAGATAGGTGGTTGCCAGGGGCAGGGAGGTGGGGGAAATAGGGATCTGTTGGCCCAAGGGTTGCAGTTGTATAGGGCGAACAAGCTTAGAGATCTAACGCAGAGCCTGATGACTGTATACAGTTGACATACTGAATTGAATACTGGAAATTAACTTGAAGAGTAGATTTCAGGTGCTCTCACCACCCACAACAAAATGGTAATTATGGGAGATAATATGTTAATTAGCTTGACTGTAGTAATTATTTCACTATGTATATCGAATAATTTTTGACACCATAAATGTATAAAATTATTTTTTAAAATAATTTTTTTAATGGGTGACTTGACTGTCATCTGTTCTGGACATATAAGATGTCCAAATCAGAAAGGATTTTAGAGATCACTTGGTTTATGCCCTCTATTTTATATTTATATATCGCCCCTCTCAATTTTTTTCTACTGATCCAAATGCCTCTAGGGAGTTTGATATGGCAACTGAAGATGGTAGAGATTAGCATTTTCCTGGCTCTGCAGGCAGGCTGACTGCTTTCTCTTGAGCAGGTTGTCTCCCATGTCTCCTCTCTTGTGCTCTTTCCTTTCGTGCCATGTCCCCATGTCCCTTCTGCATTTCTCTAATGTCCCCTCGCCTCGTACATCTCCTCCTGCTCTCCTCCCATCCCTCCCTCACTCTCCCCTCAAGCACCCTGTGCCTTTAAGTTCTTTTTGTGGAAACCTGACCTCAGACTAGATTCTACTTCCATCTTTCATACCTGAGGGTACATGTGTCCTAGGGTCCCATCTCTCAAAGAACTGAGGTTGTCATTCACTTTTTAAAATGGCTTGCAGAGTAAGATACTCTGCTCCCCCAGTCGAAGAATTTCGGATTCTGTAAGGTGGGTCTGGGAGGCCAACATGGCTTCAAGCCAGTCCAGAATGTTCACATATAGAAACAGAGCATCAGAGTGGAAATGCACCTAGGACACTAACCTGTCCCTGACTCCAACTCACAAACACCCAGAGATGTCAGGTAGCACCTTCCATTCCATACCCTGAAAGTCGCCAAGGATCTAACCCAAGAGGGAAAATCTTAAAAAGCATTTTGTACAAAGCTTCATTTGTGTTAGTGGAAAACTGAGAAACATTCCCTATACTGAACGCCAACTAAGCGATGCCAACTGCATTTCTTCAGCAGAAGGTAATGCACCCTGGCCACTGAGTAAGGCTCGTGGGAACCAGCTCTCTCTGTGGATGTGCTCATGCTCCCCATAATTCTACCAGTTCCATTGTACTAGTTTTTATATTTATCTTTTAAGTAATAGTTTTTCACATTATAAAATGATATATGTTCATTCTGGAAATCTGGAAAATCAAAAAGTTTGAAGATGGAAATAAAATATCATCCTTTGTCTTACCCTCCTAAGATCGCTTTGCATTTTTGTGCTTTTCCTTTCACTTTTTTTTCCTGAATGTATATGAGTATATCATACCTTTTGTATTTAATATTATAACGTTATATCCGGAGCATTTCTCCATGGTGTTATTTATGCTATATTTCATTGATTATAATATTTCACATTTTGTGATCTCTGAAATTGGAATATATTTTCAATTGATAGCATGTTGTAGTTAATTACATGTTTTTCTTACTCAGAAGAACATAAAAAAAAACTCAGTCCTATAATCGATTGAATGAGATTTGATGAAGTATAGATATGCTTCAAAAGTATGATTTTTATGCTTCTATAGTAGTCTATCATAAGAACATAAACATATTTGATTTTATCAGCCTCTTATTATTGGACATTTAGATAGGTCCAACTTTCTACTTTTAAGAAACATTCTTATATGTGAAATGAGTCCACATCGCTCACTGTTTATTAGAAATTCCCAGGAGTAGGTATAATGAGACAAAAATGAATGAAGATCTTAGAGGCTCTTGATGCACACACATGTACACGTTGACAAGGACCAAAAGTGATTATAGAGGGCATTACACTTACCAAATTCTTATTTTCTATAAAGTTCTTTGTGTGAAGATTTTGAAATGATGATAATAAAGACCAATCAACCATGAATAACTCCATTTATTTATGAATGTGTGTGTGTGTGTGTTTGTGTGTGTGTGATAGGAAGGGGGGGGAGAGAGAGAGAGAGAGAGAGAGAGAGAGAGAGAGAGAGAGAGAGAACGAACTGGAGAGAATAGAGGAATGAGAAATGCCCAACACTATAAGGGAGCCCTCAAATACAGGAATGGGTGGTGTAGGAGAGGGTGCTAAAAGTCTGGGGAGAGCAGGAGAGCTGTTGGAGTGAGGGAAATTTGTTTGGTAAGATTTTGCAGACCTTTAAGTTCTACCGATTGGAGCACAAAGTCTAGAAAGCACTGGACTGGGTGGGGCCAGGAGACCTAGGTTCAAGCCTTGGCCTACTGACAACTTGCTCTCTAACTGACCTTGAACACATGACTTCCCATCCTTACACCTCAGTTTTCTCCTCTGTCAACAAGGAAGTGGGATTGGATGATCTTTAGGATTCTTCCTTAAGCAAATTTATAGTTTAGGAGCTCCCAGCATTTGGGGAGAGACAGATGGCATAGCTGATTTATAACTGACCCAAGCCTCCCTCACCCCTAGTTCATTGGGGCCTGGAACAGCTTTCTTGGTATCTCTTACCCAGGCAGAAAGTCAAAACCATTAACTACCCTGGGAAGTGCACAGGAGTTTGGAATAGCCAGGTTTAGCTTGACCTGGGACCCCCTTCCCAAACAAACTTCACCAAAACTTCTGACAACCCTTTAGAGAAAACTGCTGCTTTCTCTTCTTCCCCAGGAATTCCAGAACGCAGGTGACAGAGGCCTTAAAGTCTAGCTCGTGTGCTTTATCTTAACTGGTCTCTCAAAATCAGGGGGCAGACCCCTTTCTCCCACCCCCGGGGTCATGAAAGTGAGAAACAGGAGTTAGAAACAGTGCTTTGGTCAGCATATGGTTTGAATTGCTCTAATAAAGACCAAAGTAGCATAAACAAAATTAAAGTTTATTTTTGTTCACTTTACAGTCTAGATATATGTCCGGACTATGAACATGGCTCTTCCTTCCAAAATGGATAGAGGCCCAGGTTCCTTCTCTCTTGTTGCTCTGTCATTGAAGATGTCTCACCCCCATTCACGTTTTGACCTATGTGATAAGAAAAAAGAAGTGGAGTGCACTTTCTTCCTTTACTGGAGATGACCTGGAGCTGCCACATATTACTACTGCTCACATCCTGTTGGCCATAACTTCATTACATGACCACACACTCAGTTGCAAAGGTGGCTGGGGAATGTAACCTTTTTCCCTACTGAAAATTGAGACTCTATTACTTTGAGAATAGGGGGACAGAATTTAGGAGGAAATGATCAATCTTTCTTAAAAACAGATCTTAAAGCCCAGAGCGTTAGGGCTCCAAATAGTTGCATGATGACAACAGCAGCTTACTAAAATGGATTACCAAATTGAGATTTGTCAAAATAGGTAGAACTTGACTCCTTCTCCTTCTCTACCCTCACATGCCTTCCCTCCTTTCTTTCTATGCAGCAAATCTTAAAGGAACAGTCTTCAGTCCACTGATGGGTGGCAAAGCTACCCTAAAGGATTGAGAACAGATTTGGAATTGCAAGCATTTCCTTGGACTTTTAAGAGCTAATGAAGCACAATTCCACAAATTTTTATTTTAATACACAACCAAAAGTTGCTTATAAATACTCTCTTGTATAAAACAAGGATTATCAAAACATGGTATTTGTAAACCCAAATCAATACATCCCTAGAATTTATTGTGGCCTCAAAATCAGAATTCTATGAAGATGGGTGGTGCCTTTTGCAGTCCTTGACAAATCTCCTACTATGTGTACCTGTATAGACTGCTGGAACTCCATAAATTCTCAGTAAAGACATTTTGCCCTCAGTGTCATCTTGAGTTGGTTCCAATATACAATTGCTGCTATTGCTGCTATTTAATTATAAATTGCTGTGAGTTTAACTCTATCGTGATTAATTTAGTCTGTTGTGGCTTGTTTAGTGAACCACCAGTGTGTGGTACTTATTTGCATATTTGAAACCTGTAATTTTTCATTAACCACTGTGTCTTTAAGTATCATCTGTGGCTCACCTGCATTGGAATCACTTAGATGCTTATTAAAATGCATATTCCTGGGCTCTCATCTAGACCTCCTAAATCAGAATCTCTGTGAGTAGGCTCCAATATAAGCATCTCTGTGTCAGTGAGAACCTCTGAACATGTCTTTAATGTGTTTTCATGGTGGTTCAAAAACAAATCGCCCAGACCCTTATTGCTAAAGCATCTGTACACCTAATTCTCCAATCTGCTTATATAGAGATAGGTTGCATGTGGATTTATTCTACTCCAATATCCTGCAAGAGAAAAGGTGCTGTTTTATCACAAAAAAATGCACATAGCTTATTTTAGGAAGTATGTAGCAGGTGATTCATAACGCCCCTCTCTTATCCTCTGTTATCCCCATGTTGTTTTCCCACTGACATGCGGGCATGGGTCCAGTCAAGATCGAGGAGCCCAAGACCCCAAGGAGCATACTAGACCCTGACAGGTGCCAACACCTGCTGGAGAAACTCTTTAAAGAAGGAACAATGGGACCAAGACAAGGGGGAATCCTGGATGATTCTCCACAGGTCACAGAGGGGAAAGTAGCTAACCCTGAGAGTCAAGGTTATGGCTGGAGACTGCACTGGAAAGTGGCTGGGAGGATTTCAGCTCCCCCACCCAGGCCCCCCTGGGGCCCTCTGTGGGGGGACCGCCTTCCTCTCCACCCCTACACTGTGCACTGGGGGAGGGGCCGGTTCAGAGCCCCAACAGGCCCTTTATCCACTGCCTTCAGCTCTGACTAGAGCACATTGTGTCCTGCCTGTGCCCCTCACAGCCTCTTAGTGACGGGCCTGTTGTCCAAGATGGGCGCGCGGCTGGTCCGGGCCTGTGCCCATGTATTATGCATCAGCAGCTCAGACAAAGCTTCTGTGTGTGGGAGCCGGGTGGGGTGGGGGCTTGGCCCCCCACAGAGTCTTATTTACCAGGCACTGGATGCCCAGAGGGTAGAATGGTGGGGGGTTCTGTACACAGTAAATGGGCTCTGCGGTGGGGTGTCTGAGAGGAGAGAGATGAGGCATCACATGTGCACCTGCACGCCTTCCTGGCTGAAGCAGGAGGGATGACTTACTTAAAGTTTAAGGCAGCCAGGGAAACGGTGCCTCCACCTCCCAGGGCTCCCTTGCTGGCTCAGAATGCACTATTTGGTCATTAATAGAGCCTCTCTTGCTAACCCTGGCCCCAATCAACCAGGAATTCTCTGGGGTACCTGTCTTATGGCTTGAGGGTCACAAGACAGTCTAATGCTGACCTTTTCAGGGTGGACAGAGAATCAGTCATGGCCCCTGGACAGGGAGCCTCCTAAGGGGTGCAGTCCAGTCTTGCTCCTCTCTGTAACCCCTAACTTGGGGGCCTGGTGCAGGACAACCACACAGTAGACATTTGTGGAATGAGAAAGGTTTTCTTAGTCTTTGTGATGGACCCAGTCCTGAGCCAGAGGCTGTGTGTGGCTCAGGCTCTGAGGAAAAGCAGAAGGAAGATGCATAGCCCTCACTCCTAGATGTTTACTGTCTTATGAAAGACAAACCATCACCCAGATGAGGATGGTGGGGGAAGCTGCCATTTATAGAACCCCTACTGTGGGCCAGACCTACTGGGTAATTGACAGGCAGGGCTCACTCCCTCCTCCCAGCATCCTTGTCCCAGGAGCCCTTTCTCCATTCTGTGCTGGAAGAACCCTTTATCCACTGCCCTTTGCTCTGACTGGAGCACATTGTGTCCTGGCTTGGGTTGGTTAGGCATTGTGTCCTGGCTTGGACTGCCCATGGACTGACTACATCTTGTAGCGATTTGGTTGTGAACAGTATAATGATGGGCATAATTAGGTTGCTGCTGAGGCCATGACTAATCAGAGTTATCTTGGGAGGCTTTTCAGAATAATAGTCATGTTTCTTCTCTACCATCTCATGTTCTGATATACATTTATTAGGGGGAGGAAGGTTAAGAATCTTGAAGAGGATTCATGTAGCTTGAGAAAGCTCTTCAGTTGTCTTTGTTCCTTCTCAGAAAGGTATTTAGCTATATTTTCAGTTTTATTTATAGATTTCAGAATTTTACTGTGACTCCAACAGAAGGGGAAGGCTTTACTCAAGGTCACCCAGTCCCCACCAGGGCCTCTGGCTGCCTGGGCCACTGGCCTTGCTGCCCTGATGCACAACTTTGTAAAAGCAGGTGGCCACCCTGGGTCCAGATTTAAATGGACTGCTGGATGCCCTGGGCAATTGTGTGAGTCATCTAGGCCGTAGCTCAAATGATTGTGACAGGCCGTGAATGCATCTATCAGCACGTGGACCATAGCACACGCAGGGAATCCCATGCTGCAGTCACCTGTGAAATCCCCCTATGCCAGGGCCTGGCCTTACCCAGGGCCCCAGGATCTGTGACCGGCCTCCTTGATACAGTCTCATGGGAAAGACAAGCAGACATGAGCGATTACACAATGTGCTGAGTGCATTTTGTTCTAAAACCAAATTCATACAGGCAGACTAATTCCAATCACATGGATCAGAATTGAGGTTTTGAAAGGAGGATATAGGGCAAGCAAATCTGAGGGGAGAGTGGTGTGTGTGTGTGAGAGAGAGAGAGAGAGAGATTTTGAGCTTGTGTGTGGGCTCATGTTCATTTTCAGCAGACTCTGTGATCCCAGATGACAGGTGACTGGTCCATTCCATTGATGGACAAAAAGGCTAAAGAGATAAAGAAATAGCATTCAGTCCATGAAGGATTATGAATGTTGGACTTGGAATTTTGGACTTTATTCTCTTAGTGTAGGGACATCGAAGGTATTAGAGCAGAAGAAGGTCAGAGATATTTTGTTTTTATTTGGAAGAAATCTCTGAGGATGAAATAAAGGGTTTCGAGGGAAAGGGGGAAAGGAAGAAACTAATGTTTATGCACACCAGGTATTTAATTTACCTTGTCTCATTTTACGCTCCGAAAAAACATGGAAATGAAGAACAGTAACCTTGGTTACCAGATGAGGGTCCAGGGCTCTAAGGGGTTAAGAGAAAATGGCTCGTGGATTGTTGGGACTAAGTTACAGCCATCTCATTCGCCTCCAAGCCCGTGCTTTCCCATGACATCAGCTCCCTCCAGCTCTACAAAGCTAGACATGGGGCCATCCTGGTATGGGTGACCCTGGGGGACTGGCAGCTAGAGATGAGCAGAAACCTAGAGGCAGCACAGGAGAAGAGAGGCATACCAGCCACTGTGGCCTCTTGTACCTACAGATCCTGCACTGGAGCTTGACGTCACCTCTCATTCTGGAAGGGGACTATCCGTGGTTTTCTAAGTACTTTTCTATTTAATGCCTCATTTGTCCTCTCCTCACTCTTGGTCTGGGAATCAAGAGACTTGATTCTAGTCCCAGCTCTAGGTTGCCACTGACCTGCCATGTGACTTTGAGCAGACACTTGCCCTCACTGGGCCTCCACATTCTTACCTAAGAAGTGAAAAGTAACATGTGTGCATGCGTGCATGTGTGTCTGTGAGTATATTTGTGAATGTGTGTATGTGTGTGTGTACTCAAATGTGTTTGTTGTCAGCAAACTCGATGTGAAGAGAAGGGCCAGTTGAACTCTAGGCTATCTTCACTGTATTCTCTCCTTATGGTATGGGCACTGCTGTCATCATCACTCCCAACTTACAGAAGACGAAAGTGGAGTCCTTAAAGGAGGTCCTGGATAAGCTTGGACTAAGCCATACTGTTCTTTTCCACCTACACCCAACAACCTGGATCTTGAAATCCCCACTGAGCCACCATTCTGCTGGGTGGGTCTTATGCCTGAATGGGACCTTTGGATGTTGTGACTGAACATGGGGCTTTATGGCTGAATTCAGGGACCTGGAATGCCCTAGTAAACACATTCTTCTGGATTACTGGATGTTCAGTTCCCTTCATAAATGTTTTTTGGGTCTCTACTGTGTGCTAAGTGCTGGGAAACCAGAGGTAAACCTGACTTGGTCCCTGCCCTCCAGGAACCCACAGTTAGTGCTATGGCTTTCGGATATTTTTTGGCTATGACTCCTGGTAAGAAAATAATTTTATGTTGTGACCAAGCATGCACATGTGTGTGTGCATCTACACACACAAATACACACACAAATATATATTATATATACAAAACCAAAAGTCATGCCATGCACTCTGATATCTTCTAATTTTTTCTGCTCTATTTCGTTTTTTATGCTGGTAGCAACCTACCACTTTGATTTCATAACCTACTAGTAGGAGGTGACCCTCCAGTGTAAGAAACACCAGTTGAGTGTAATATAAAATTTATATGCAATATAAAACCAGTGTAATATAATAAACACCAGTTTATTATACTGCATAAAGTTATGTAGTTGGGAATTTGAGAAGCAAGGAATGGGTTCTTTTGACTGGGTTGGGATGAATGACAGGATTTCAGTCAACAGAGAAGGGGCAAAGGCAGCCTGACCGAAG
>CM053509.1:34831715-35168621 GCA_028627145.1 Eidolon dupreanum | reverse complement strand
CTCAGGCAGATATTTAAATTTTAAGAAGCCTTGATGTAAACAAAATTCTTAAATAGATGTGGTTCAAGTGATTTGTAGGAATGGCAAAAGCATGTTGGCAGTGGTACAGAAATTATGAAGTTTGGAAAACACTGATTCAGTTCAACCCTTGATCTGACAGATGATGAAGCCAAGACCCAGAAAGGCCCTTGTCTGTGGGTCTTGTAGGTTATTTTAAGCCACAGGAGTGAAGAGAGGCTTCCTTTTCCAACCTCATCTGTCCACATATCCTGCTTTTGAATCATTTTTATATTTCCAAGTGCTTTCTGTCTTTTACTCGCTCATTCCCCTGTTACCCCAGCCCCACAAGGCAGACACAGCAGGGGTTTCTGTTTCTCCTGGGTTTTTTTTTTTTTTTTTTTTTTTTGGCTGAACAAACTGAAGCCCAGTGAGGGTGTTGGGCTCCCATCACCCAGCCAGCCATGGCAGGACGAGGCCTTCCCCCTGTGCGTGTCAGGCAGGGTCGGGAGGGGAGCCAGTTTCTGTGATGAAATCCCCCAACGAATGGTAGAAAGTCAGCTGGGTGTAAACAAGGCAGTCTGCTGGCTGGACCCAGCTCAGGAGCAGCATGATCAGTCCATGCCCAGTCAAATGCCGCTCCACTTCCAGGAAGCTATAGTTTTCTGAACGAGCCCCAGATGTTCTCCTCAGCTGCTCATTAATGGGCTTATTACTCGGCTTGGTGTGGACGGATGATATCAGCAGTAACCGTTCTCAACTATGTGATTCCCGCAAACCTTGCAGCGGCCTGTGTGGTGACCACCCGGGCCATAAATGATGAAGCCACAGCATTTATTAGGCATCTTTGTGGAGGCAGGCCCTGTGCTCACAGATGGACTCTTACACTGAATCAGACACTGCTGTAGCCCCAAGGGACCCAGTCTGGCGAGGGAGTCAGACACATAAACAACTAGCCAGAGAACAATGTAGTAAGTGCTGGAATGGAGCAATGGACCAAGTATTATGGAGTGTTACGGAGGGAGCACAGAGGGGGGAGCGACGAGTTCTCGCAGGGATCAGAGAGGTTTTGCAGAGCAGGATACATCTGAACTGTACTTGTGCCGTTCAATACGATTTTCTGGGAGACGAGGAGAAGGCATTTCTGACGAGGAGCCAGCCTGAGCAAAGGCCCAGAGGTGACCAGGAAGAATCTACTTTAGCTGGGATATAGAGCTGAGGGAGACAGTAGCAGAAGACAAGCTACAAAGGAGGATTGGAACCATTTGTAAGCAGGAGTCCGTTGTTGGCCAGGGTTCCACACTCGCATGAACCTGGAGACCAGCACACACACACCTGAGGCTAGAATGTGCCTTTGGCTTCACAGCTCTACCTTTCCCGATGGGTGCAGTGCCCAACTGACTGCACCGTCGAGGTTGGGATGATGGCTGGGCTGGAAGCAGTCTTGTGAGAACCAGTTGGGCTCACTTTGGTTTGGTTGCTGGTTTGTGTTAGGGAGGAAGTGTGGCTTAAGCGTACAGGTTTTGGAGCAAGATAGAGCAAGATTCAAGGCCCAGCTCTCCTCCCGCCAGGCATGTGATTGTGAGCAAGTCGTTTCACTTTGAGCCTTGGTTTTCCATTTTTAAAATGAGAATAATGGGTCCTTCCTCTTAGGAGTGAGAATTCATGACATCAAATAGGAAGAAGCCTTTGTGCACAGCTGGTTTATAGTGAGAGCTCAGTGCGTTGGTTGCTTCTGTGTTAGTTAGATGAAGTGGCAACTGCTCGCTGAGTGGCTGTGTGTGCAAAGTGGAGTATGTGTATGGACATGAATGTGTTTTTGAAACCATCCATCTGGGTGAAGTATGTGACCATAGTGTGAGAATGTGACAGTTAATTTACATTCACTTGAGTGTGAATTGACTAGATGAAACTTGACTGAGCTGTTGGTGACTGGAAGGGTGTGGGATGGGATGAATGAGCCTGTCATTTACTCTTAATTGGAAAGGACTCTCGAGGTGTCACCTAGTTCAACCCAAATCTGCTATGTGAGTCTCATCTCTGACACCTGTGCCAAGTGACCCTCCAGTTTCTTTAATTGCCTCCAGTGATGGGTAACTCATGGCTCCCCAACACAATCCATTCTTCGTTGGATATCACCAACTACTCATTAGAAACAAAAGCAGCTCACCCCAGTGGCATATTTTTAGAGTCACAAGATACATCCCCACACTACATTCATTCATTCATTCATTCACTCATAGATTCCAAGTACCAGGCATTATTCTGAATCTTGGGGATGCATCTGTGGAACAAGGCAGACACAGGCCCTGTCCTCATGGAATTTAGAGTTTTGTTTTCCTTCTCCCACAATACTTCTGTGAAGTAGGCAGGGAAGGGATTAAGGTTATTCCCACTCAATAGACTGGGAAGCTGAGGATGATGGTGGCGGTGATGACAGCTAAAACGTATAAAGGCCAAGAATATGTCAGGTGCCAGGTGCTTTGTATAGTTTATGGAATCTAATCTTCACATGAACCCTATGTGGTCAGCACTGTTAATATCATCCCCCTTTTACAGATGAGGAAACTGAGGCTCAGAGAAGTGATGTTGCTTGCTTAGGATCACACAGTGAGGAAGAGACTCGGCTCCTTTCACCTCCACTCTGTACTGCCTCTGGAATCGAGGCTCCGAGACTTGCCGGAGCAGCAGAGCTGGGGCCAGAACTGAAGCAGCTAGACTGAGACTGTGAGCCCTTTGCGCATCACTGGAAGGTCATGTGGGAAACCTGGGCGTATCCAGCATGTGCAATCTGACATGAGTGACTTCCAGCTCTCCCTACCCATAGCCCTCCTCCTCAGCCCCACCTTGTCTCATCCCAATGGGACAGAAGTGGGTGACACCAGCCTCCCAGCGTGATGCGGAGGCCATCCCAGACAGTGCCCAGGAGTCCCATCAGGCAGAGAGGCAGACCCCTGGAGAAAGGCAGCCTGCAAGTTCCTTCACTCGGGAAATCCCCACATCCAGGAGTCTGACACTCCAAGAGAGCAGCAGAGGCAGGCGTGTGGGGCTGGGCTGACGACTACATGCTGGGTCACAGCTGGAGGAACCCTAGTTTGTGCCGCTTGCTCAGAGTGAGATTGGAGGTGGGCACGTGGAGCAGCCCTACGCCTCACTTCCTACATTACAGATCTCAGCCGCCACGGGGCTCAGGGAGCACAAACAGGTTTCTTGATACTGGACTGAGAGGAAACCCTTTCTGATTCCTCCCTCTCTGCCCAGCTCTCCTCAGTTCAGCCTCTGGTGGGAAGGAAGCTTTCGAACCCTAGGGGCTGGGTGATAGAAGAGAGGAGAGATGGCCTCTAAGGACCCAGTTGCAGGTCCTGCCCCACCTTGGCAAGTGACCTAACCTCTTTCTCTAACTCCTTATTCAATAAATGGGGATGAAAAAAGCTGGCTGGATGGCACCATGTCAGGGTGCTCTGTAAGCTTGAAGCACCCTACCAAGGTAAGATATTAGAATCGACAGTGAATACAATTACGAGCACAAATAATAGGGTTGCATATATGATCAGAGTCTTTTAAAAATATCGTTCAGTGTTTTCCGCAGCCTGGAACTCATATTAGAAACTGCTGTCTCTAGGTCCTAAAACGTTTATATGATGTATCTCAAATATTAATTCTGCATTGAAATCACCTGAGGGGCTTTGTAAACATCAGACCAGCAGGATTCTGGGGTCCATCTCCCAGAGACTCTAATTCAGTGGATCTGAGGTGGCATTTGGGGGGGTCTCTATTTTTTACTTCGAAACTGTTGGCTGAAGGCCCACCTTCCCAGAGTGGGGACACTACAGAACATGTGGCAGCCTGCCCAGGGACCCTTCCTCTGTGCTCAACTAAGGCTCCTCGCAATGGGCGTCCAGAGCATGCCACTGCATGGGCAAAGGGACCCGGGTACCCTTGGGCCGCCAAACAGGACTGAAGGATCTCCAAACTAGAAGCTTCCCACAGGTTTTTTTTATGAAACTTTCTTCATTAAGGACCAGGATAAACATTTCTTTGGAGAATTTTTAAAAGTCAGGTTTATTGTATAATTTACATGCACTAAAAGCCACCCTTTTGAGTGTATAGTTCTGTGTGTTTCAACAACTGCATACGGTTGTATAACCACCACCAATCGTGACCTAAAACATTTCTGAGGGGGAGGCAACTACGTTCCCAGGACAGTGAGATGAATCTGGCTGCAGCACGAGTTAGTGGGAGAGGAGACCCAGGATGACGGTTTGGTGGGAGGCGCTGTGACAGGTCTGGTTTTTTTCTGCCAGGCCAGATGGGATGATGTGAGCAGGAAGTGTGCAGGCAGGAGAGGGGCCTGGACAGACCTGGGCTGACACCTGCCTGAGGGGATGACTGGGTGCTGGCCAAAGCCAGGACCAGGGAAGGAAATGTGTCCTGGGGAGTGATGCCGCCCTCCTCCTGGTAAGGCAGAGCCTTGTCATTAGTGAAAAGGAGTCACAGTCTCCCCCAGTCCCTCCACTTTCAGCTGGACCCTCATGTTGTGTACTTCCCAGGCCCGCTCACCAACCACAAAGCTATTTGCAGAAAAAAAGAGGCCCAAAGCGGGAGGGAGCTGTGTCTCATTCATTCACTATTCACGTGACAAGCCTTCATTAAGCCTCTGCTGTACGTAGCCCTACGGGAGATACAGACATCACAGACCTGGCCCCTGCTCTCCAGAAGCCTATAGTCAAAAAGACATTTCTGCCTCTTTGTGCTATAAATCTGAAATGAAGTAGGTATGGTATAGGCAGTTGGCTGAAAATATAGAATGTTCTGAGAACAGAGGGGAGGAAGGGGTTGATTCTACTGGGACACCTGGAAAGGCTTCCTGGAGGAAGTGGCATTTGAACTGGGCCTCAGGGATTGTATTAGGTGGTTCAGTTATCATGTGTTGAGTTGAATCTCAGCAAAAGCAGCTTGATGTCCTTCTGTCTGCTTCTCTACCCTTAAGACCCCAAGGTTTCGTGGGTATGGCTTCCTTTCTGCCCCAGACCCCCTGCTTACCCACATTTCCCAGCTTCCCCCTATTAGCCAACTTGATTTGCTGTGTGTCTGATATACCACCAGTTCAATGGGGCTCTGTGCTGAAGAGGTTTATTTGCCCTCTCCTCTGTACCCCAAATATTGTCTCCCTGTCTTCCAACTGGAAACCCAGCAGGAAATCTTGTATAAAGAGTGCCAAGACTCCCACCCCCAACCAAAACACAGCCACATCAGCACAGGAGAGAGAGAGAGAAAAGGGAAGAAGAGCCAACTTGATTTCGATGAGCATTTTGCGTAGTTAGTAATAATAATGACAATAAATGTTTAACAGTAATGACGCATTAACATAATGACCATATATCAGGTGCCTTCTGTGTGCCAAGCATTTTGCATGCTTTATCTCATTTAATTCCCACAGTAGCTACCATAGCTTGCTTGCTAAACATATACCCAGTGGACCTGAAAGGCCTGGATTCAAATCCCACCTCTCCCTCTTCCCTGGATGACCTTGAGCAAGTTACCTAACCTCTGTGCCTCGATTTCCTCCCCTGTAATTAGGGGAAGATAATAGCACCAACCTTGTTTGGATTGCTATAAGGATTAAGGCCTCTAAACAGGGCAGGATGAGAACATGGGAGGGAGGGAGGGAGGGACCCCCGTGTCTCTGGGGACAGCCGCATGATTCACCTCCAGACAAGGCAGGGGAAAATGAACTGGAATTGGGTGGCAGAGGTGCTGTGACTTTAACTAGAGAAGAGCCTGGGAGATGAGACCTGCAAGGAAGTGCTGGGTGAGCCACGAGGTTGTGCTGGGGAGTTTAAGTAGGTCTTGGTGTTTTGTACAGTTGTTGCCCCTTGAACTGGGCTGCTCCACATTGGAAGTTCTGGAGTAGTCAATGTCTGAGAATAGCATTTAGGTCAGAAACACTGGAAGGTAATTAGAAAGGCTCCATGCATGGCCGCCATGTGCAGCTATGTGAGTTGTGCCCAGCACAAGGGCATCTGGCAGAGGAGCAGGCAGAGGCTGAAATTCAGCCTATGTTCCACTCTCCAAGCTGCATCTGCCCAGAGGAAGGGGCACCTTTTCCTATTTTCATAAACATGCCCTACAGACTGGGATGGTTCTGACTCCACAGGAGAGGTGAGTAAAGAGACTCTTTGCAGAGGTGAGTCTGCAGAGGCCAGACGATGCCAGTGGGTTGGCGGTCGAGGAACTGCGGCTTTGATTTTCATAGTGACTAGGAGGGACTGAAGTAAGAACATAGCCTGGGACCAGATTTGGGAGGAAATGATGTGTGTGGAAAGGCTGAGCTCTGGGCAACTTCAAAGACTTCATAATGTGCTCATAAAGTGGACAGGGGACTTACGAAGGGTCAGTGCCAGGAGCAGCCTCTGTGGGGATCAGATCAGGAAGATCTGAATGGACTGAAGAAGATGCTAATTGAGAACCCTGATGCTGTGACCGTGACCCCAACTCACTATGGGGTCAGGGAGGTGAAGCTCTTGAGCCAGCTCTGTGCGCGTATGTGTACGCGCGTGCATGCGCCATGAAGGAAAGGAGAAAGAGTACTTCAAAAAGCGAGAATCCCTCAAGGACAGAGGCACTGCCACCCTGTAGGAGCTACCCGATGGCTGTGTTTTGTCGCCCACAATGCCATCATGTTGGAAGGAGAACGGAAGGATGCCGGTTTTCGCTCATTGCCCACCAGGCCCTGTGCCAGATGTTTTACATGCGTGACCTCATTTTCATCATCCACCCCTTTTCCTCATGGTTTCTGTTGTAATAACAGTATTCAGAGGAATAAAGAAAAAAAAATTTGGAGTGGGGGGGATTTCCTTTCAAATCTCAACAGTGTTGCTGGACCCATGAGAGGCCCTGTGAGCGGTTGTTTAGCAAGGACAGTATGAATCTGACTATTTTCTTCCCCCAATGGTCATCACTGCTACCCCAGAGCTGAGCAACTTTTCCAGCAACTGCACAGGAGGCAGAGGCAGCTGCATCAGCTTACTAGGAAGAACTCTGCTGAAATGAGGGAAAACCTGGAAAGGGAATGGAGAGCCCTACGTTTTCCTGGCCCTCTGGCAAGGGCAAGCCTGCTGGGTGGAGCTGTGTGGTGTCTGTGCCTCCTCATGGTCTCTAGGTTCCTGGATGTGGGGGAAGTGCCTCTGAGACATAGAGACCTCAAGGAGACAGATCACCCCAGTGTCCAAAGACTCAGACATCTGCTAACCCCTGTTCTTCCTTCTTCATCTCAGTTGGAGTACTCTTGGCTACAAATAATTTTAGAAAATCAACCAATAATTACTCAATCTGTAGGCATATTTATGGTTTATTGTACAGAGGCCCACAGGGAGGAGGTCCTAGCATTGGTTTTGTGGCTCAGCAGTGTCATTAAGGGTGTAGGCTTTTCTGTCCTTATGGTCTGCCTCATCATCATGTTGGCTTTTGATCATGGGCTTGTCAGCTCATGAGCCCAAGATGGCTGCCACAGCTCCAGGCTTTACATTCCCAAATGCAAACAAAGGCAGGAAGCAGTGCATTAGCCAGTACATCAACAAGGAGGTTTTCCTATGTGTCTCTCTTCTTTTATTAATAAGAAAAATATGTACTCAAAAGTCCCCAGCGCAAAACTGGGTCATAAGGCCTCTCCTAAGTGTAAAAAATGCTGGAACAGTGAGCACCCCTCCTGTAGTGGAAGTAGGTGGAAAAGCATGAGAATGGCTGGTATGTAGCCTGTCAGCAGCATCTGCCACACCTCCCGTCTCCAGGTATTTGTCCCACTGCTCCCAGGGAACACCTATATGTCGTAGTCATGGAATAGTTTTGAAGTTGTGCTTGATTCCCACCCCATACCCCAAAAAAGTCAGTCATTTACCCAACAATTGGTTATTTACTGTGTATGCAGGACACTCTAAGAGAGACTAAGAGGCCGGAAACGGCTCTGAAGAGTAGGCATTGTTATTCTCCATTTTTACAGATGAGAATTGAAGTTGCAAAAAATGAATGAACTTGTCTAAATTATGTAGGGTACATAACTAGTGGTACTAGAATTTAGACCAAGGTCTGTCTGATTTTATAGTTCCTGCTCTTTCCAGCCTCGAAGCTGGCATGTGGGCCCAGCTCATAGCCTTCTAGAGCCTTCTCTTTACATAAAACGAGAACCAATCAGACCCTCAAGTATATACTAAGCACCCACTAGGAGCTGCAGCCACAAAACGCTACTGATGCTCAGGAAGGGTGAGTGCCCAGGGACAGGCTGGTCAGAGATACACTGGGGCCGACTCATTAGCCTTTTTACACCAGCAAACACACCAGAGAAGGTCCTGAAACACCGGCACAAAGAGAGCCCATTCTCTTCAGCTGTCAGAGATAAATCTCTTCCACTTGCCAGTGTGGACACTCGCCAGTGTAAACTGGCTCAGAGAAGCTACCTAGGGAAGACCACATGTTGTCCCTTACCCATGGCCTGAATGGGTTCTTCTGATTGCTAGAAACAGACTCTCTCTGTTACTGTTAGTAATGGGAGGCAAGAGAGTGACCAGCAGAGAGACCTCACAGACTCTCAGGGGCAGCCACACAACCAGGCGTCAGAAGCCTGGAATGACATTTCAGAGCTACCACTGTGGAGACCCACCTGATTATCTTGTTACCTCAAGCCTGGCCTCTGAGATGGTGATGAAGCTCTCTTACTCCACCTCCTGCTTCTGTGGCCACTTCATTGTGAAGGGACTTGCAGGGCACACCCCTCCCACCCCCTACGTTGCATAACTCCAGGGGGCGCTGTTCACATGGTCAAGCTGTGTGGGGCATAGCCTTTATGACCATGTGTGGCAGCCTTGACAACTTGGATGTGCGAAGAAGATACAGATTCTTCATTTTCTCTGAAGCTGCTCTGACCTCACTCAGGAGCCCCACTTCACAGGGTCATGGCCATAAGACACAGTCAGCCCCATCCAGTGGCATTAGTCTGATTCAGTAGTTTAAACAGTTCTGCGAAGTAAAAGCTCAGCCTCTGGGGTAATTTGGCTTCTGCTTGAATAACTCCAAAAGACTCATCTTTCAGAGCTCCTCCTCCTCTGGCTTTTTTTCAAAATGGCAACTGGTGACATAGATGGCTGGGCTTATGTGACCTAAGGGGTCAGGGAAGGGAGACTTCTGGCTCTCCACTGATCCTTAGACATGGTGATGTCCACTGAGGTGTGGCTGGCCCATCCCGTCCCAGGGTATTCTTTGGGCATCTGCCACTGAAGTGCAGCTGACAAAGTCATGGTCCATTTTTTCTTGACCCTGATGGCAGGGTCCATTCCCAGCTGGGTCTTTGTCTCATTAGCCATCTTTCCCTAGGCCTAGACTGTCTTCCCCACAGCTTCTGATGCAGTTGGCTTGCCTCTCACCATGACACCTCTTGGTGGCTTGTGGCTCTTAGATCTTCCATATCTTCCTGCAAGGGCAGCTGGGTTCTCTCTACCAGGCAAGAGCTAAAGGAAGCTCAAGAGTATATGCCTGGCCTTCTCTGTCTAGCCATTTCCCTTATCCATTTTATTTCTGTAGGGCCACCTCTTATTTGGCCCAGGGTCATCCTGAAGAGTAGTCTGTCTCCTTCTAAAATACCAACTAAGAAGTTGGAGAGAAACTCTACTACCCTCTGCCGGAGGCACCGCCCTCAACCTACCAAGCACATTTCCCCCTAAGATTTAGGCCAAATGTATGTTATATCAGGACGTGCATCTGAACGTGCACTTCACCTTCTATTTTCCTTCTCATTCTCACTCTTTCTATTCTTGAAGAATGGGCTCTCCCCTTCCTCCAGTATCAGACTGGACCTCTCTGTGATCAAGTCAGCCAGGCAGGACTCCTCATTTGCTAACAGGGGCAGATGGGAGTCGAGAAAAGCCTCTCAAATCTGGCTCTTAAGACTGTTGTGGAGTTGCAAAATCCTATTTTGGATGTCAGAATCTGAATGTTTTGGATTCCTGCTTTTACAGTCTTAACCCTCTCTGTGTAAATGGATGCCATTAAGAGGAAGGGAGGGAAAGTCACAATTAATAAGTGCAAAAGAGTGAAGCACACCAACATATCTAAAAAGTAAAAGTGATCCTCTTCACACTTCGCTTCATCCTCCTCTCCGTGCCTTTCTCTCAGCTTGTGGCTTCTGTCTGTGCTGCCAACCACGGGCTCAACATAGCTGACATTTAAACCGTCCAAGGAAGGAGGTGAGTAGTTGAGCCAGTTCCACAGACTGTGGGTCACTCCAACTGAGTAGAGCTCTAGAGCTGAGCTAGAGATCATGTGGGACACAACACAGCCACCTAGATGAGGCTGCTGCATCCCTTGCAAATTTGAGGAACAGAGGCTGTTGTGGGGGAATTGTTGGCCAAAGATCCAGGCGCATTTCTCTTTCCTTGCTGGTGCTAAATTAACTAGTAGATTCTTTTTACAAGGCAATGAGTGAAAGGTAGGGAACATCATGAGACAGTCATCAGTCAGAGGGTTTTCCAAACAAGAGCCATTTTATTTTCTCTGTAATATTCAGTTTAATCAAAAAGTTTCTACTCTAGTTTTTAAAACCTCAGCTGGTGAAACCCCTTGAATTGTTAGCAATATCCAGGAGGAAATGATGACTCTCAGCACACACAGACACACACACACACACCATACACACCACACACACGCATCCCTTGGGGACAGTGCGAGGTGGACAGTGCAAAGACTTTGTCCCTCAATTAGCTCTGTGCATGTGGCCTGCTGTCTGCTTCTCTGTAAACAACTTGATGCACTACCCTCTTTTATGCTCAGGATGATTAACAATAATGTAAAGATTTTCAATTTTTCCTTTCTCACCTGGGGCACTGAGAGATGGGCCAGCTTCCTCTGCTCTAACAGAGACACTACAACGTAGCATGCAGGCCATTCTCTTCCATGCCCTCTCATGGTTGCAATTTAAAGAAATTATCTCTTAGGAAGGAGAAGGCCCAGGCTGAGTTACCCCATCCCCCAGGGACGGTTTATTGGTCCATCCTTTTTCTGCATTGCCAGGTGACAGGGAGTCAAGGTCCTGGTCTGTGAAGCAGTGGTCCCAGGGTCCTCCGGCTACAGAGACCAACAAGTAGAGGGCTCCTCAGCAGCACCCAGATGTAATTGCCCCCTTCCCCACTCTGATGTGCCCTGGCTTAGGGACACCTGCATGAACAGACCCCCAGTAGGGAAGGCCTCCTGCATTGAGGGAATGCCCACCATGTGTCAGGGTTTGGGCCAGGCACTCTGAATGCAGGATCCCAAGTCATCCCAAGAGTCAGGCAGGGCATTTCCCAGGTAAGGAGCCTTGGGGTGGCAGCTGTGCCTGGCATCTCCCCAGCTCAGCCTTTCACCTCAACTATCAAACAACTTTTTTAAAAAAAGTTGCTTAGACTTACCTTATCAAGAGACCAGAGAGCCACAAGGAGGGTGTGAGTAAAAACTACAGTGGAAAGAGAATCGGGCCAAGAACCAGAAGTCTTGGGCTAAATTCCACCAGCCCTTACTGAGCACTTACTGCATGCCTGGTCTTGTGCTCCACAGTCTAGGAATGCAAAATAAAGCCCTGAAGAAATGCATTAGGCCCAGCTCCTCCACTGACTCGTTCTATGGCAGGGAGACTGTCAAGGGCAAATGAGATCACCTAAAGTCCTTTTTAATTGATTAATTTAGTTGATTGATTGGATAAATTTATAAATTGATTAATTAACTTAATTGATTTATATGATAATTTTTGTATAATAGTTCACAAAGCACTTTCACACACATTACTTCACTGGAGTCTCACAACTATATTAGGAAAAAGGTATGAATTACATCCATTTTACAGATGGAGAAACTGAAACTTAGGTAAAGGGACTTAGGAAGGGTCACAGAGCTAGGGTTTCAGAGGGCACAATGCTCCTTGCTCTACAGCTCAGGGACTGAAAAGACTTCAGCATCACCTGGCAACTTGTTAGAAATGCACACTCTCAGGCCCTATCCCAGACTTCCTGAGTCAGAAAGTGATGCACACTCAAGTTTGAGAAGCACAGAGGAGAGCAATGTTTCTCAACTTCAACATCTGTATCTGCAAATCACTGAGGAGCTTGTTAAACTGCAGGTTCTGCTTCTGTCCCAGGTGGGGCCCATTGTTCTGCATTTCTAATCCGCTCACAGATGATGCCCGTGCTCCTGGTCCACAGACAGCACACTGGGAGGCTTGGGTAAAATGCAGATTCCCCAGCCCACTCCCAGAATGTGATCCTGCAGGCCTCGAGTGGAGCCTAGGAACCTGAATTTCTACAAACACATCTCAGGAAACTGAGGTTCACACCCAGAGGTTCCCTTCTCTGGGGTTCAAACTTTCAGACATACACCCCAGCCTCATTTTCAAAAGTTTTTCTCCTCAACTTCCCTTCTCCATTGGCCCTGAACCATCCATCTGCTCTCCTGCCAAACTGTGGGTTAAGGGGTGCGAGTGGGAGGCCATCCCTGAGCCAGCGGGGCCCTCGGTTCCTCAAAATAGGTCAGAAGTCTGGCAGGACCAGGCTCAGTGGCTGCAAATAGAAACCATCTGTTGGGACTGTGCCTTGAGTTCCACCACCCCTCCCTCGCTGGGCAGAGGAATAGGAATACAGAACTCAAAGCCTGGTAGCGGGTGGGTACTTCCCTGGGTGGGGCCTGCCTGTCCCAGACACTCCCACTGGATCTGTCTGCTGAGAGAGGTGGCAGCTCCATGTCCCACCCCTCCAACTCCCCACCCCCACCCCCACTTCCAGACAAAAGGCCTATAGTGTGGATTGACCTTGCTGTGTAAACTTGGACAAGTCACTTCTCTCTTCTGGGCTTCAGTCTGAAATGAGAGGCTGGACTTTAGTAGACCCAAGGGTCCTCTTCCTGCCCTGGCAGCCTATGGTTCCATGAAAGCCTTGTTTTGTGTGGGACCATATATAGGGAAAGTTGGGCCCATGGGGAAGCAGATATCCTTCCTGAGCTTTCTGCCCAGGTCAGATCTGACAAGTTGGGAACTGGTCTGCAGATCCCATAAGGGGGTGGACGAGGTTTGTGATCTAGGAGCACCAAGGGGGTTTTGGGAGGCTTTGAGGGGAAGTGACAGTCACCTTTCTTTATTCTTTTCCTCTTATTCCTTCACTCATTCATGTATTTAGCAAACATTTGTCAATATTATATTAAGCCTAATGGGAAGCCCTGGAAAAATAAAGAAGAATGAGACACGGTTTCTACCCTCAAGAACATCCAGTATGGCTAGGCAGTAAACATGCGAAGCAGAGATCCTGATGTGAGATCTAATTTCAGACCTCAGTTCCTCCACATAAGCAAACCTTGGACAAGTCTAGTTACATTTGTAAATGGGGATAATAGTTTGTATTTATCCCTTGGGGTTTATTATAGGATGTGATGAATGTTAAATGCTTGGCTCATAGTACGCATTTAATAAATGTTGGCTATTGCCATTAGTGCGATGAGCCAGGAAAAAGGATAGGTGAGATGATGAGACAAGACAGAATCTGAGGCCTTCAGGTAAGACCTCCCAGCTCAGGGGCCATTGCAGAGGGAAGTAGAAAGCTCTCCTGAAGAGCTTGGAGCAGAGGAGGCTGGCAGCTTTCCTCTCGTGAATCCAGTCCTGCTCAGCAGAACAGGAAGGCTGCAGAAATTCAGGGTAGAAGCCTGCTCCACGAATAGACTTTGTTCCTAGCTAGACTCGTGTTGGGTGATGGGCAGAGTGCAGCATCCACGGATGCCAGATCTGCATCCTCCCATCTGCAGACTGTTGAGAAGGCATCATCCCACCATGTTCATTCCCACGTGACTTTGATCCACTCCCTGATAGCATGAGGGCGGCAGGACAGAACCAGGCAAGGGGAGGGATCCCCATTTCATGACTGAGAAGACTGAGGGGCTTGGTGGAGCTGGTAGAGCTGGCCTGGAATCTACGCATTCCACACGTGCACAGGGTAGAGAGAAAGTCATTGAGGTGACTCTGGATCATGACCTTCTGTGATGCCTGTGCTTCCCAGCCAGGAACTCCTAGGTGTGGGGATTTGGTCTGATTCTTTTCTTCTACAATGTGACTTTTGGGGGTAATTAATATTCTCCCAGTGCTATCTAGTAGAATATTTTGCAATGATGGAAATGCTCTGTAATCTGTGCTGTTCAGTATGGTAGCCATGAGCCACATGTGGCTATTGAGCACTCAAATTGTGGTTAATTTGAGCAATTAAATGTTTAATTTGATTTAACTTTAATTAATCTGAATGTAAATAGTCATTGTGACTAGTAGCTACCGAAGGGGACGGTGCAGCTTTGGCCTACTCTTAAGCACATAAGCTAGAGGTGATACTCTCAAACAATGGTGTCTACAGATACGTGTCTTTATAACATGCTCCTCAGATGATTCTGCTGCATAGCCAGGTGAGGGAATCACCAGACCAGGAGTCTGGGTGAGACTGAAGGGTGTGGTCAAAACCACACAGTTCATGCAGCCTCCCATTATCCCTCCAGCTGTCTGTCTCAGTGGTCTCTACCTCTTTTTCTGTCACCTTATTACGATCACAGTTTAACTGTAGCCTAACTACACATCAGTGATACCACATTGATACCTTAAAACCAGCCATGATGGGAGTATTTCTACTCCAGAAATTGGCAGACTACCAACCAAGACTCCACCCTCCCCCCGCCCCGCCCACCGCCCTCGGAGAACTGATTGTTAATCATTTTTCAGCACACTACCGTCCTGGACCCACTGGCAGGCACATTCTTCAAGTGCTTGCCATGTACCAAGTACTGTTTTAGGCATTGCTGATACTGCAATGAACAAGAGAGACAAATCCTGCCCTCCTGGAGCTGACAATCTAGTGAAGGTGAAGGTTAAATATATAAATAGATAAGTTAAATATATAGTGTGGTTGATATTCACATGTGCTTGGGGAACATCTCCATGAAAGGTCATTTTTCAAAAAAGACCTAAAGGAAGTGAGAAGAGGGAACAGCATTTTCACAAGGTTACATCACAGCTAAAGGGAATTGAGTCTCAGAGAGGTTCAGTGACTCGTCCAGGTTGGCCTGGGTGAAGTGGAACCAGGATTTGAATGTAGGTCCCTGGCTGCAGAACCCTCCCTCCTAACCACTGCTGTGCTGCTGAGCTGTGAGCTCTGGCCTGGAGGCGGACCATAGGCAGTGAGTTAGCCTCCTCCATCCTACACCCTTGCTGCAATTGGCTGTGCCATAGCGGGCAGAGAATTCAGAGGCAGACCCTCAAGGAATTCCTGGGTTCCTGGAGGCCCAAACCCAACGGATTCAGCAATCAGGGAGTATCCAAGAGAGAAGGTGTGTGGTCCAAGTTCTTCATGCTGGAAATTTCTTGAATGGCTACATCTTCTCAGAAGTCCTTGAAACCTGTGAGAACCCAGTGTCCTGGGATAGATCATGAAATGGCAGAGCTAGATGGTGGGCCACCTGGCTCAAACACCTGTGAGAAAAGAAGGAGGAATCTGCCTGAGGGCCCCCAATGAGTCAGTGGCTGAGCCGTCCAGAACACAGATTTCTGGCATCTTTCCTCACCACAGAGTTTCTCAAACTGAGTTCTGCATGGGCCTAGGGTTCTGCAGTGCAGTCCTTGGACCATGGCTTGAAGGCGTTCCCAGCTGTTTTCTAGACTTGAATGGAGACAGCTCTGACTTTGCCCATTTTACATTTTGGAGTTCTGAGTAATATTTTATGTGGAGAAAGTGTTCTCCTGCTGAAAGGGGAAGATCCTAGCCCTTCATTCCACAAAGGAGGAAACTGAAGGGTACAGTCCATCAGTAATTCCTGCCCAGCCTCGCAAGCTTCTCAGATCCCCGGGCTGATTCACTCCTGCTCCCTTGTTTGGAAACATGCACTGTGACCCTCCTGTATGCCCAGCCCTGAGCTCGGGAAAGCAGAGCTGGCTCAGAGATGCAGGAGGGCCAGGTGATCTGCTATCACACGCGGACCCAGAATGTTATGGGCAAATGCAACAGAGGTATTGATAATAGTATCTGACGTTCATCAGCGTGGTGTGCCATTTGCAAAGCCCCTGTCCCCTATGTTCTCATGGCCTCATCTTCACAAGGATTCTAGAATGTTAAGTGTGGTTGATACATTTTGTGGAGGAAGACACTGAGTGTAGAGAAGGAGGGTGACCTGTCCCAGGCCAGACAGCTAGTGACTCAAACAAGACTGAAAATGCCAGAGTTTCTCTGGCAGCACCTGAGCAAGAAGTGGCTGTCCCACAGGGCTGCCCCATGGGAACGAGTGCCCAGCGGCCACCAGGGCACATCTCAGAGGTCTCCTGGGCTCCTCCAGCTGACAGCTATCCGAGGATGCAGCCACAAGTTCCCCCCTTACCTGAGCCAAAGACAAGAAAAAAACTGCCCTAGTACATTTTTGTGTTCCAGTTAAAGGACTGGATTTTAGTCATCATCATCTAGAAAAATGCATCCGCTGGCCACAATAAATCATTTTCGGCATCAGAGGACAGGATACAATTTGCTTCCATGTGGAGTGTACATAGTGATTATCTCAGAGGAGAAAAGAGCCAGTCTCCATTTCTTAAGAGGCTCTAAGGGCCATCCAGCTGCAAAATGAATACTTCTTCCTTCCGGGCCCTCCCCCTCTCGGAGGGAGACCAGGATGGCTCTGGGCCCAGGGAGCGGACCCAGCTGCTGCACACATCTGGAGGCCAGAGCCTCTCCCTCTCTTCTCCTGACCCTCAACCCAGCTCAACCCACTCCTTCTGCCAGAGCCTGGCCTTCCGTAGTAAACTTAACTGAGGTCAGAGTCTCTCCCTTCCAGGAGTAAGAAAGAGGATAGAATTCATGTTTGACAAGCATCTACCCTGTGCCAGACACCTTGCCAAGCACTTTGCATTTGGTCATTTCATTGCATCCAGTGAACTGGGTGACATCATTCCCATTTTATGGATAAAGAAACTGATGCTCGGAGAGGTTGAGTAATTAGTCTGAAATCACATAGCTAACAAATGGCAAAGCCAAGTTAGAAACCTTTGGATTCTTTCTGACTCTCAAAACCCCACTTGCTGTACAGTTTCTTTACATTTTTGTATTTTGTATATTATATGGAACAATGGGGGTATGAGTTCAGGTGGAGAGGCTGAGGAAGAACAGTACACTAAGAGTCAAGTTCTTGGCTGAAGTCTTGGTTCTGCCACTTTCATAGCTTGTGACTTTGAACTAGTCTTTTAACCCCTCTGAGTCTCAAATTAGTCACGTATATACTATATGTTTTCAATTGGTTTGTAATATCTACCTACCTCTGCCCAATGGTCATCTGGTAGTGGTGGCAAATGAGGTAGTGTCTAGAGAAGGTCATGGCTGTGGCTGTGGGTGGTTTTTTGAGGCAATTTCACAGGCACTGGTCCCCTTGCTGAAAGTGTGATGTCAGCAGCAAGGGACTCACTAAGCCCCAGCCTGAGAGCTGTCCTGAGATCAGAGGCCTGGACATCCTAATGACAGGAAATGAGATGAGATGAAGCTGCATGACAGGAAGGACAAACACCACAGAGGAAGGACTTGAATCCAGAACTGCCGGTGTGGGGAGGATAAGGACAAGGCCGAGGCATCAGCTTTAAAATGAAACTCTAAACCTCGGCAAGCTGAATTCACAGCCCTGGGGTGCGGTTCTGGGAGAGGCTGCACCCTGCAGCATCCAAGGAACCGGGTACTTGTGCCTGACCTTGGCCGTTGCCCTCCAACCATACTGAGAGATTATTCAACCAGAATCACTAGGATGCTCCCGCCAGACAGGAGTCCTGGACCAGGCCTGGGGTGGAGTGGGGCTGTGCAGGGTCCAGAAGGAGATAGATGATCAGAGAACTTACAATCTAGTAATAGGAGAGAGAAAACATACATACCTATAGCTTAAAAGAAGTGGCCAAGCATCAACCAGCTCTGTGGGATGCCCTAGGGGGAGATGGCAATAGCCATGACAACCACTGTCTTTCAGGGTCACAGCAACTCAGCTAGGGAGGCATTGCAATCCCTGTTTTACAGAGGAGGAAGATCCCTGGCTGAGGTGGCAGAACCAGGGTTCCTACCGGGCACTCTGACCTTAACATTCTTCTTTGTTTTAACACAATGATTTTCATAAAGTAAAGGAGCCCAATTATCTCTGGGCTAAAAGGACTTCTAGTTCCATCCATTGTTTCATGTTACCCTTGACTAGAGGTCATCTGCCTGAATCTTGACCTCCTCCAGCGATGGGAAGCTTATTACCTATCCTTTTTCATCTCAGGCAGATCTAACCATTAAGAAAGTCCTTCCTTTGGGGGAGCTCAAATGTATCTCAGGCTGGTCCTGAAAGGTTCAGAGAGCGTGTTCTGCCCTCACCAGAATTAGCTAGGGGAATCCACCAGGATCTGGGCTGGGTTTAAGGGTAGAGGGCAAAAAGCAAAGGGCCAGATTTTCGAGTCACCTCTTGGCTGCCCCCACCGATTTCCCTTTGAGGTCTAGTGGCTCCTCCAGTCCCAGCCTCGATGTGGCTTCCTCCCTCTGGCAGGGTAGGGAGGAGTCTTTTCTGTTCCCTGCCTGCACCCCCATGCGTCTGACCTCAGAATGAAGTCAGCCCCTTAGTAACTGCGGGTGGAAAGATCAGACCTCCTAGGGTTGAAGACACTCCACGTTGGCCAGTGTGTACTGGGGCCTGACCCCGCCTCCTGGTCTTCCTGCCTTCTGTCCATCATCCTCCAGAACAAACCCTTAGCACTGGCTGCCAGCCCCCTCACTGCCACCAGCCCGATGAGGTGTGTGCTCACCCACTCTCCCTGCCCTCCCCTCCCCATCCTTGCCTCCAGCAAAGCCAGTTAATGATAGGGGTGTCTTTAACCTGCATTGAACCAAAGCTTTACACCCAACTCCTAAAGTTTCTAGGGAACACAGGAATTGCTTTGAAGACACCACCAAGCAACATGAGACAAATTGCTGGGATAGTTTATAAGACAATTGACTTGGTGTCTTCAAAAAAAATATTTTTTGAAAAGGTAATTGGAATGTTCTAGATTTAAAGGAAACAAACAAGAGATCACAACAAAATGAAACACATGGGAGCAATGTAGCTCCTCAACCTGGTTCAAAATATGGAATTGCTATAAAAGTCTTTTTGGAGAATTTTGAATACAGACTGAGTATTATATGGTATCAAGGAATTGTTAATTTTCTCGGATGTGATTTGCTAATGTAGGAAATTGTCCTCCTTTGTAGAAATCCATGCTGTGCAATAATGAGACAGGAGTCATGACGTTTGCAACTTCCTTTCAGATGATTGCATGAAAGAAAAAAAAAGCATACACACACAGAAGTATGGCAAAATGTTAACGATAATTCACCTAGATGGTGGGTGATTATTGTACCACTCTCTCAACTATTTCTGTATGTTGAAATATTTCATAATAATAAGTTGGAGAAAACATAAAATGGACTGCAACGTCAGAAAGGATAGTTTCAAATCAACACTGCACTTCCTGTCTGAACTTGGACCGAGTCTGTTTTCCACCCTATATACCGCCCTGTAGTTCCTGCCCAAGGCAGGTTACAAGACCAGCTGTTGTATGCACAGTGCCTGGTGCCTGGTGTGGGTTGGATGGCTTCACGAAGCCCACCCTGATCCCCTCTCTCCTTTCCTGACTTCTTCTTATTCCTGTAGCACTTACTGTCAGTATAGTCTCTTTGCCACCAAGTGTCATTGTTGGGTTATCGTAAACTTGTCAGGCATCGGTTTCATCTCCTCCACTAGCTTGTAAGATATTTAAAACAGGGTCTGTATCTGCTGGTTTCCAGAGCACTTCACAATAGACTGGACCTATGGGAGTTTGTACTTTCATTATCTCATTTTTATTCTCCAAACAACCACACAAAATAAAAAATTATGGATCTCATTTTAGAGATGGAGCACCTGAGACTCAGAGAGTCAAAGCATCTTCCCCAAGGTTTGTAGGAGTCAGAAGGGAGAGTGGAAATGCAGGAATGCAGAGTCAGAGGTCAGTGCCCAGCCATGCATCCCTGCTGTGGGTACATGTGGGGGAAGCTGCAGGCTCAGTGAGGAGGAACAATCAATCAGCAAGGGCCCAATCCTTTCTCTGCCAGCCCTTTCAAAGGCCCAACATAGAGAATCTTTATGATGAACCAGCCCTAGCTTACCAGCCAATAAGGAAAGGCCAGTGCCTGGCTTGCTGAGGACAAAGCCCCTGGAAAAACACTCTCTATTTTTCTCCAGGAAGCAGGTCTGTATCATTCTAGAGCCTGCTTGGAGGCTGGGGAGGAGGGGGTGTCAACCCTGGGATACATGCTCACTAAAAGAACATGCCTGCTGGGTGCAGACCCCCCAGCCTCAGGGCTCTGGCCCTCCAAGACACAGCACCTAGCTGACACAAGCTAGTTGGGCTGTGAGAGGCAACATGAGACATGTTCAAGAAGAATGCAAACATGCCCACAAAGAGCCTCGGCCACAAATGCCTCTAAGTTGCTGTATATACACCCTGAGGAATGGGGAGCTGGGGAGACGGTGGAGAGAGGGAAGAAAGAACAAGGAGTGGGACAATGCAGAAAGAGCAAAGAAAAGAGGAAAGATAAAAGTCGAGGAGACGTGGAGGAGGGAGTGGTAAAGCCAGATGGGAAAACAGACCCAGAAGTGGCTGGCGACTGTAGGTTTCATCCGAGGAAATATGCATGCAGTGTGGAAAGTCTGACGAGTTTGTTGATCCCCAGCCTGGTGGAAAAGACTGGGGACCCTGAGAGCCTGTGCCCAGCGCTGCCCCGCCCTCAGCCTGCAGAGCTCTGGGGTGTTAGGAAAGGACAGGGTAGGAGGGCAGCCCCCACAGAGCCCAGCCTTTCCTCTCCTGCTCCAGATTCTGCCCTATTAAGTGAACATTCAGAGGGGTACCAGGCCTGTGCTGTGCCTACCACAGCAGCTTGGCACTGACTCCTCCTCATGCTTGGAAACTGTTAGCCTCCTTTATATAAGAGCAGGTGGAGGTGGCACAGAGTGGTTAAGTGGCTTATCCAAGTTGCACAGCTAGGCAGCAGCAGAGGCAGCACTTGCATCTAGATCTGCCTGGCTCCCAGTTCAGTTCGTGTACCCTTCCCCTCACAGCTGCCCATAAGACCTTGCAGTGAAGGCCACAGTGAGGAAATGCACAGAGCTGGGCCATTGTAAACAGGCCTTGTTCAACCCATCCCAGGTGCCTGGCCATGGGCTGTGCTGGGGGTAGGTAGAGAACTCGTGGTCTTGCTCACTGGACTCAGGCTAGGAAGTGGCTCCCTGAGCCTTCTGGAGGAAGCTGAGCTTACCTCTCTGTCTCCCCACCAGGTTGAGCTCCCTTCAAGGAGGGGCTGGGCATGTTATGGACCAAGTGCCCAGCAGGTCTCCCCGTAGCATCCAGGACCCACTGGACCTATCCAGGAAGAGCACAGGCCAGTTTTCGGTCCTGCTCAGGCCCTGGGGGTCACTGCCTGCCCTCACGGAGAGAGCCTGTGACAAGGTCTAGAGGTGCTGGCTGTCCAGGGGTTCCGAGAAGCTCGCTGTGGGCTGTGGAGTCTGGGCTATGGAGACAGGGTTTCATCAGGCCCTGAAGGCTAAGGTTAGGCAGGCTAGAGAAGAAAGAAGGCATTCCAGGCCAGAACTGTACCAGCAAGGAGCGGGAGGTTGAAATGAGCAAGCTCAGCACCACCTCCCTTCTTTTGCATGGGAACTCTGTCATCTAGAATGTTCCACCTGGAAGAAACAGAGTGATTTCTAACACTTTCATAACAGATTGAATTTTTGCCAGGTCCATGTACCACCCATACCATATTTTTCTTTGAACTGATTCATTATTTTTTAACTTAACTTTATTAGCAATAATATCTGTGAAAGCATGAATTTGGCATGCAAGTTATATTTTTTCTAGTGCAAATTAAAATAAACACATAACTACTCAAATTAAAAGCTTTATCTCTGTACCACGTGAAGGAACCATGAGCGACCACCTGGGACTCCACCTGAGAATCGCAGATGTAATCCTGAGGAAGAGTCAGGTGCCCAGAGAGCCAGAGGGGCTTGCCTGAGATCACACAGCCAGGAGTGACCGACCAGGCTCCTGTCCAGTGTGCTTGCGTCTCCAGAAGGACTTTGTCTTGATTGGTCTTGGGCAGAACTCAGGAGAGAGAGGAGAAGGCAGGTGGCAGTGGGGTACAGCGAGGGCAGAGACTGGGTGGTAGGGAGCTGTGGAGATTAGGGAGACTGGCCCTATGAGGTGGTGTGTGACCTGGGGAGTGGAGAATAGGTGAGTGGCAGCTAAGAGGGTTTGCCTGAAGGTGAGGAGCCTTCCCTGGATTCTCCTCATTGGATCTGAACTTCTTCCTTCAATAAAGAAGATTTTGTGGCTGAGCTCCTGGCTTTATTCAAATCAAATGCTAAATTTTGTTTTCAGTCAAATTCTCAGAGTTGGTTTCGTGATTCTGTGGTCTGTTTCCTTTTGTTTTCCTTCCCTTGGAAACTTCACAGGAAGAAATGAGTCTGCTCACTTCTGTCCTGAGATGGGGAGGGATCCTCAAGGTACATCAGGAGATTTGGCAGGAAGGGGAGGGAAAAATAATGGCAAAGTCGGGCCAGAGTCACATTCGTTTTACGGAGCATTTATAGAGCTCCTGCTGTAGTCAAGCCCCCGGCTGGGTGCTGGCTTGTGGCTCATTGGATGTGTGTCAGCCAGGAGAGCACCTACTTGGGCTCCACCTGTGATGGTGTCCATTTGTAGGGTTCCCCATAGGAGGTGCCATCCTACAGCGAAGCTGGACGCCACCGCAGGCTGCCTGCCCTGTCCTCGCCCCCCTCCCAACTTGTGCGCATTTGTGTTCTCCGCTGTGCGTAGCACAGGACAGGCGTGTGGTAGGAACCGTTGGTTTTGCTGGTTGATTGGAGCCTGTGTCATGGTTGGTGGGCAGGAAGGGCTGGGGAGGGGCATCACTCCATTTTCTAACACAAGGGCTCTCAAACTTTACTGTGCTTCTGTCTCGCTGCAGAGGATGGGAGCTAGATTTAAATGCTAATTTCTGGGCTCCATGCTCCAAATAATGAATTCAGTAGGTCTGGACTGGGACCCAGAAGTCAGCATTTCTCACAAAAGATGTGGGAGGAGGCTCAGAAACCTCCCCCACACCAGACGATTTTGACACAGTTGATCTGTGGGCCGCACATCGAGAAGCCTTGCTCTAAAGGATAGTCTGGCATAGGAAAAAGTCTCAGATTTCCAGTCAAAAGACCTGTGTTCATGGCCCTATTGATTAGCTGTGTGACCTTGGACAAGTCACTTCACCTCTCTGTGCCTGGTGGTGACAGTGATGATGACATATAAGACTAAGCAATTTCTAGGTGCACTTATGGATTAGAAGCCCTAGAGAGAATCAGAGGAGATGATGATAATGGGTGGTCGTTTGCCTCCTTATGCATAGAGGGAGATATTGTTGTCCCACCTCTCACCGTTAGCAATGTTCTTTCTAAAGACACAGCCTTCTCTGTCTGCCCCTCCTGTACTGAACTGAGCTGTTTCTGGTACACAGGAGGCAGCCCATACGGGTTTTGGTGTGGATGGTCTGCTCTGTCATATGGCACGTTCCTTGGAAGTGAAAGGACCCTACATCCTTTCTGGAAGGCGGAATAGACATGTTTACCAACAGCAAGAAACATGTGACTACCCTCATGCTGGTCTTTGCTCCTGTAGGGCTTTATTAAAAGAACGCGTCCTCTAGCACAGGGCCGGGCACACAATTCTTGGAGACTCCTTTCCCTCTCCCAGTGTCCCGAGGGTGGCACCAGGGCTGACCCACTTCCTGCGTCCCTGGGGAGCAGCATCTCTCCCCGAGTCCCCAGGCCCTTTTGGAAACAGCAACCAGCCTGACTCTAGTCTCTCTTGGCCCCTCACAGATGTCCTGGCGTCCGCAATACCGCAGCTCTAAGTTCCGGAACGTGTATGGGAAGGTGGCCAACCGGGAGCACTGCTTCGACGGGATCCCCATCACCAAGAATGTGCACGATAACCACTTTTGTGCCGTCAACACCCGCTTCCTGGCCATTGTCACTGAGAGTGCAGGAGGAGGGTCCTTCCTAGTCATCCCTCTGGAGCAGGTAGGCACTTGGCACCTCCCTATCCCTGGCTGCAGCCCCAAGGCAGAGAAAAGCCCTTCTTGGTCACTCCTGGGCCTGTTGCCCCTATTTCTCTCAGCCTCTCACCACCTGTTACTTCCTCATCATGTGTCCAGTGGTTATGCCTTCCCAAGGTTTTCCTGAGATTCACCAGAACAAGTGCAGGCTGGGATCCAAGAGACCTGAGGTCTGTTCCCAGAACTTCCCCAAACGTGTGCACTTGGACGAGTCACTTCCCTCAGGGTATTTGGAGTTCTCATTAACCTGAGGGACTGGAACATCTGATCTCCAAGGCCAGGTCCAGCTCTACCATTCTGTGTCCTGGATGTCCTTTTGGTTTGGAGCTGGAAGGGGCGAAGACCCAGCCAAAGGCACATTGGACATCTTCAAAAATGGTACACTTGCTAAAACAAAAACATTGCAAGCACTTCACCGAGAGGCTGGAAATCATTTATTTCCTCCCTCACCCCTACTTTCCATCTAAAATTCTCCCTTTCTGTGGCTGCCTTCGTGAATATAGCAAATTAAATCTGCAAAGCCCAGATCATGAAATTTTGAAGCTCTGTCATTCAGGCAGTCCCTAGAGGCCCGTGGGAGGTCACGCGCCTCAGAAAAAGTACTCACTGTCAGTCCTACTTGTTTATGGCTGAGCTCTCCCTTCCTGTCCTGACTCATCTCCTCACCCACCCTCCACCAAACTGCTCACGGGGAGGAGGAGGTGCATGGGGAAGGAAGCCTTGGTTCTTGAAATCCACCATCAGCTGGTGGTGGAGGATGGATTTTTCCAGTCTCCTACCCACAGTGGGGGAGCACAGATTTGAGAAAGATTTGGGCCAGGTCCTCCCTTCCACCAAAGGAGGCAGCTGCAATGATGCTGAGGACAAAGGCTGAGTGAGGCACAGAGAGGTCTGAGAAGCAGTGGACTTGGTGGCAGGAGGTCTGGGTTCTAGTTGGACTCTGCTGCTTGCCCACCCTTTGACATCAGGCATGTCACTTAACCTCTCTGCACTTTATTTTCCTGTAATTGTACAGTAGGGATCCTAAATCCTCCTCCACCTGTACCCAAGGTGTTGGCTTTGAGTGGGATAATGGACATGAAAACTTCTTGTGAACTACATGACATGTTTAAGATGTTTTGCTACTCCCTAGGGAGAGTCGTCGGCTCAGCTCCTCAACTTTGCAGATGCCCTCTGGGGCTCTAACACATGTGGAAGCATTCCAAAATGTAGCTTGCCTTGGCAAAGTTCTTACTAGGGCTCAAGGGCATCGCTGGCCCCCTGCCATACTCCACTATATGCCTTGCAAAGGTCAAGAGTCAATGCCTCCCATAATAACAAAAGTTAATTGCAGATGGATTAAAGACTGCAAAGGGACGGGAAGGGAAAGGAAAGGAAGGGAAAATCTGTGAGTATATTAGAGAACAATGGAGAGCATTTTTAAAATCATGCCATGAGAAAAGACTTTCTGAGCAAGGCAAGAATCTCCAAGCCATAAAGGAAATGATTAATAGATTAGAATAATTTTTTTCAAAGTAAAGTTTCTGTACTACAATGAGACATGTAAGCAAAATTAAAGGCAAACCACATAATTGAGTACAATAGTTAAAATATATAACAAGATACGTGTCCAGGATATATGAGGGTCCCAGAGAAATCAATAAGAAATAGAACCTAATAGAAAATGAGCTAAGGATATGAATAAGCAATTCTCAGAAGACAGAATACATCATTTAACCTGTTAAAGAGGAAAAGATTTAGAAGAGAAATGATCTTTCTTGTTGCCAAAGTTGGGAGAGAACAGGCACTCAAATGCACTCTTGGTGTATTTGGTGTATTACATCCGTGAGATGTACATGGAAGCAACTTGGCAATATGTATTAACATTTAAAGATGCATGTTCACTGGTCCAGCCATTCTACTTCTAGGAATCCATCCTACAGAAACATTCTTGAGTAATGTATTCTGCATTTTTAGTACTTGATTTTTTCACAAACATCAATTTTTTTTATTTCCAATAAAAATAAAATGTCTCTCTCGAATCACAATAAATGTTTCTAAACTCTTCCTTTCAATTTCTGTAATGGTACCAACGAGTTTTACACTGTCAGTAGCACTGATATAAAATATGATCATATTTTGTAAACACTTTATGGACAACAGAAAAGAAAGTACTCTTTACAGAGTATAAGTCTCTATAGAAATATTCAATGTGTCTGTATATATACATATATAGTCAATGTACACATAGCATTTCAAATTTATTTGTTCACATTCTCTGATTTATTTTGTTTAGTTTGATGAATAATGGACTGATAGTGATGGCTTACATTGCCAGTTAGGTTCTTCTATTTTCTCTCATTTCTTTAGGTTTTCACTTTGCAAACACGATGGTTTGTGCAGCACTTTTTTAATAGTGAAAACTAGAAACAACCTGCAGGTCCATAAGTAAAGAAATGGGTGAACAAATTAGGGGGCAGCCACACAACGGGATACCATGTAGTCATCAAAATTGATGATGCTGGGCAGTCGCTCTTAAGTGTTTGGCCTCAGAATCACTTGATACTCTTACCAGTTTTTAGCATATTCAAAATAAAAACGAAGAGATTTCAAAAATATGTATTTGTTAATTTACTTAAAATAACAATAATAAACCCATTTCATGTTCTCCTCCCCCCCCCGCCATAAAAAAAACATATTTTTACAAAAAATAACTTTATTGTTCAAAACGAAAAAGTAAAATTTGGTGAATGGCATTGTTTTGCACTTTGGCAAATCTCTTTACATTAGTATGGTTAATAGAAAACAGCAGGATTTGCATGTCTGCTTCTGCATTCAGCCTGTCCAGACATCACACATCGTGCAGCCTCTGGAAGACTCCACTGTGCACCCTGGAGAGAATGGGAGGAAATGGTAAATAATGTCTTTGTATTATTATGAAAATAGTTTTAACCCAACAGACTCCCAGAAAAAGTCTTGGGGATTCCCCAGAGGTTTCAGACAATACTTAGAGAATATTTAATGAGAGAAAACTGTTTATGACATTATAGTTAAGGGGGGGAAAGGTAAAATATTTAAAGTCCCATTAAAAAATTATATATCCATCTACCTGTTGGGAAAAGACAGAAAGAATACACCTAATGTTAAAAGTGGTTATCTTCCAGTATTAAGGTCGTGGGTGCTCTTTCATTTTCTTCTTTTTCCTTAGCAATATTTTCTAAATATTTTTTAGGTGAACACTTAATATTTTGTACTTTAGGGGGAAAAATCTAATAAAAGCAGTTTGTTGACATGATGTGGCAGCCCCTGAGGTCTCAGAAACCACGCAGCCTAGAGCCGGCTGGGTTTGGCACTCCCAAATGTATGTTGCAAATGTTTTCTCCCAGACTAACACATGCTTATGAACTTGCTGGAGAAAATGCTAACTTAATGGAGGTATACATAGTGAGGGCAAGGGGTGGCCGTGGTCAGGAGCGGGTAGTGGTTTTGGATGGCTGGGAGGATGAGGTGGCTCTTAGTTCTGAGCAATTCATTTAGTTTGAGACAGGACCCCAGATTCTGTGGAGCAGGGTCCTGTCCTCAAAGAGGGGCTGCTTTGGCATCAATGCCATACCCCGCCCCACCCCAACCCTGCCTCCACCCCACTTCTCCTGCTGCCTGGGCCAGGGCTATAGGTCTCCTGCCCATTGTGCTGAGGCTGGGCTTGCAGTCAACGGCAGGCAGCCTGGCTGATGGGGGCGGGGAGGCAGGGCTAAGAAACAATAACAATAGTGCCGAATCCAAAACCCCCTCATTATCTCAGCAGAGATGAGCTGTTCCACACTGGCCGATTTTCTGGGAAGAAGATTATATTATTTCAGCTCCAGATTTTTCTCCCTCAATTTGATAGAAACCTCTCTAAAAACAGTTTCCTGTGTATTCAATACAAATACAGAAAAAATGCGGGCTGTTTCTTGATGAATCCTAATGATTGCTTTGAGCGTTAATTATGATCCGTGAGCTCATGTGGCACACTTTTGTTTCTCTGCTACATTGTCCCTACAGTAGCTCCAGACTGTTTTCCTGAGCAACAAGAAGGCCCAGAACCCTGTCTGCTTTTGTTGTTCTTTTCTGAATTGTTTTCCATCTACTGTTAGATGTCCTTCCCATTCCTTTCTTGCTTCTCTGAGAGGTTTGGGCCAGGTGAGGCCAGCAGTAGCCCAGGACCCCTAAATTCTTGAGCCCTCTGAGAGAAACTCTCACTCTTCCAGGGAAAGTCTCTGTCTTTATTCCATTTCTCTCAAAGCCAGTTTGCCAGAGATTTCAATATTTGTTAGTAAAATCTTTTCTCCAGGGTAGGAAGCCCTGTCCACAGCAATTCCAAACAGTAATGTTGATGCCTTGCCTTTGTCCAGCACTCCGATCCAATGAACTCTGCCTTAATCAATCCCCTTGGGTGGTAGGTAGAGCTATCCCCATTTTACAGCTGGGGTAAGTGAGGCTGCAGAGGCAGATATGGAGCTGGGCAGTGCAGGAGCTGGACCTGAAACTGGCTCACTTATTTCTGAATCCATGACTCCTTCCACAGCCCATGATACTGGTGAATGGATGAGTTCTGGCTGGCTGGCAGTTCTCAAAGGAGTGGATTTGTCTTTCCCGGGCTCTTGCTCGGGCTGCTATTGTGAAAGCCAGAGCCTGTTTTTTCCCTAGTTAACATTCAACTGCCAGCTCTCTCCTCTCTGGAGTGGAATGTTAAGCTGCAGATGGGGGAGCAATCAGCACCCTGATTGCCTGGCGCAGCTGGAGGAGCCTTATGAATATTCCAGAGACCAGGTACTGTGCCCAGGCCTGATTAACCACTTGAACCACCCCTTTCCTGCTGCACTCCAGGAGGGCTGACTGTCACCTCCAGATCCAGGCCCAAGAAAGCCAAAGCTAGAAGCCTGCATGGCTAAACTTTAGCCAGCTTCCTAGTACCCCAACTGGCACCTGGTAGAAAAGAAAGAAGCCTGGCCTGGACATCAGGAGTCTGGGTTCTCCCCATAACCCAGTGGGTCTCAGCCCTGGCTGCACTCTAGAATCACATAGGTGATTTTGACGATCTAAAATACCTCCTCTTTTGGAGTCTCACCTCAAGTTCCAAGGTGAAAGTACAGTTATTCTCTCCAGCGGATGAAGAAACAGAGGTTCAGAGAACTCAAGTGGCAGAATTTAAACCCAGGGCTCTCCCAGCCACATGCCTGTCCACTTTACAGAGGGTTAGGGAGAGGTATGTGCCTTGTGTTTTCATTGCTGTCATTCGAATGTCTCCAAGTATCTCATTGAATGTTAATTCAATCAGTACTACATAGCTCATCTGATGTGCTGATACCACATGTCAGAGAGGTGGAGAGATGTGTTCCGGAACAGGGGACCAGGCAAGATAACATTATTCCTGCAGTCCTGAGACATGGACTGGGCACCCAGCCCTGTGCCAGGCACTGGGGACCCAAGTAACATCAGGCCTGTTCTCTGAGAGGCTAAGAGAGCATCCCATTTGTTAGCCAGGCAGGTGGGAGTTCTCTGAGAAGATCCTGCCCATGTCTTGCTCGAGGAACCAACTCCGTGGTCCATGGAAGGAACTATCGAACACATCCATCTTAACTGCTCCTTCCAGTAGTTCAGAATGGCAGGGCACTATTGCACTCTCGATAACGTGAGTCCCTGGTTAATTTATATTCAGATTTAGCTGCACATAATGAAAATAATCCGATTCTGGGTTTGGGGTGTTAAGCTTGGTCTCCAGTTGGAGGTCGCTCCTACCGCCTTGTACAAGCCCCTCAACACCTGCTCAGTCTCAACAACCTAAAACAGAACATCCCCTGCGGTTTGGGGGCTGGAATGTTACATTCTCCTCCCCCAACCCAATCAGTATGGCCTCTTTTTGCATCTTCTGTCTGTCTCTGATATTCAATGATGGGGAGGCCTAACCCAGGACTAGGCAGTTGCTCCCAGTCTCCCTGGTCCTGCTGGGGTGAGTGGTGGATGAATGGTAGCAAAAATCCACAGGCATCTCAGTGGGGAAAGCAGAGCCCTGGAGCAGGAGAATAGCACAGCACGGGCTAAGAGATCAGGATGTAGAAGCAGACAAAACTTGCTTGAATCTCTGCCTTGCCACATAGTTACTGTGTGACCTTAGGTGAGTCATTTAACCTACCTGTGCCCTGGTTTTCTCTTCTGCAAAATGATGGGGTTGGACCACATGATCTCTAGAGTTCAGTTTAACTCTCACATTCTGTTTCTCTTCCAACATTATTTTAGTCAGATATGTCCTCACCAATGTGCTGGTAGGTACTGTGAATACTACAAGAATGGCTTCACCCCTCAAGGCCCAACTCAAATGAGGCCGGCTCCATGAAGCTTTCCCCATCCCAGGACCTAGCCAGAGGCGTTTTGTGTCTATCGTTAGAGTACTTCTTACATGCTTTCTTATTTTTTTAGGTGTTTAGTCTGTCCATCCATCCATCCATCCATCCACCCACCTATCCACCCATCCATCCAACAGATGTTCATTGAGTACCTACTATGTCCTGGTCACAGGACCAGGGATGCGGCAATAAACAAGACCAAGTCCCTGTTGGCATGGAGTTTGCAGTACACTTAGCCACCTGATTAGACTGAGATCCCCAGAACATGTCTGATTTGTACAAGGCCAGCACACAGTAGGTGCTTAGCAAGGAGGCCTTGTGCTGACCAGAGGTCATGTCCCAGAGGCACTGTGCCCCATTTCCCCAGCTGTGGTTTTCCCTTCTAGGGTCCTGGAATCCCCTCCCCTCCAGGCCCCAGGGACAATGCCTGCCGGGTCTTCCGAGACTGAAGGGGGCTTGCATCCTCCTCTGCAAGCCCTTGCAACAGTGTTACCTGACCCAACTGCTCTCACTCCAGAATCAAACCCAATAGTTGGAAGACCAGCTAGCTCCATGACTCACAGTATGTTTGAAGGCTAATATGAAAAGAAGAGGAGAGAGTGCCCAGCTCAGTGCTGAAGACTGTAATAAAATCGGACTTTTTTGCTCACCCAGAACCTGTGCTTCCATTCCAGATTTCTCTAACTCTCCCTCCCCATCACTCCCCACAATCAGCATTGAACGCCTCAGTCCTTCTCTCTCCCATAAAAAAGCCCCAAATCTTCATCACTGCTCCCTCCTTCCAAGAGGTCTCCCCCTCTCCCTGGGGAATTCAGAGAGCCTTTTCCAAATCCATTTTTTGGATCTTTCCTCAATAGTTCTTTGTTCTTCAAGCTGCCTTCTGCTTGCTGCAATTTGCATCTCAAAGCCTGTGACAGCCTGAATGTACAGTAAGTGACTTTGGGAAGGGGGAGAAGGCGCTCTGAACAAGAGAGAAGTCACAACTTTATTCCATTTGTCTGAGGCCCAAGATTGACAGCCTTGCTTTGTGTTTTTCCCTTTTTTGGAAAAATGACTGCTTATTTTTGAGAATAGTGAAGGCAAGCTCTTCAGCAGAAGTGGAAATGCGACTCCTTTACTTCGAGGTTATGGGATGGGGTAGTCTCTGGATTTGAGGTACAGAGAGGGGGCCAGGGATACAGCCTGGCTGGTGGGTGTGCTGGGATGTCAGAGAATCCATTCCTCTGCCTCAGGCCAGTGTCTCTACTGGCCATGCCTTAGCTTCATTGCTCTGATTTCTAGCAGAACTGGGAGGCTGAACATAGTAGGGCTGGTTCTGTAGGACTCTGTGAACTTTGGCTGGGCTCTAATTCTTCCCAGGGGCACCAGCCTGAACCCAAACCAAGTTGGCACTTAGCTCTATCTGCTCCCCATTTCCTTCTAAGGCCAGGAGACTCCCACACCTTTAAAAATCATAGTTCCATCCCTTAGCTGTGAACCTCTGGGCAGGTAACCTCTCTGTGCCTCACTTTCTCTGTAAAATATCAGTGGTACTTGTTCCTCATGGTGCCATCGTGGTTAAATAAGGTGCTGGGTAAAGACTTAGCTTTAGTGTGTGCTCACATGGTGTGCGCTCAGTCAGCAGGAGCTCCACGATGCCAAGGGCTGTCCCTACCCTTTCCCCTTTCTCATCTGCCCAGGCCCAGAAATAGCCCTCGGGCTCCCCAGCCACTAAGGTGGAAGCTTATCTTTGGCCTTCTTACTCCTGTCTCCATTGTCTGGTACAGTTCCCAAGCTTTTCAGCAGTGAGCCCCACCCTGCCCAGAGGAGAAGGCACCCACAGCCTAGTCTAGTCATTTATGCCCAAAGAAGAGTGGGAATGGTGGTCAGGGTCTCCACAGGGGCATGACTGATGCGACTGTTTCAGGCTGAGTGCCTGGACAAGGGGCAAATTAGAGGAGGTGGGGGCTGGACCCGTTTTGGTGCTGGATTATGCACCTCTGAAGTCAGCCCGCCTGCTTTACCAGGTTTAAATGCAGTAAGGCGTGTACCATAGTGTCTGGTATACAGCAAGTGCTCAATAAACCTGCACTATACTGCTTCTATTATAACTACTAGCACAAGCTTCAGGTTAGTGTGGGGAAGAGAGTGCTGAAAATTGGGGGCAAGGGCTCTCTGGAATCTACCTGCCCCAGATCCGAGGCACAGGCCCATTGGGTCGGCATGAATTTGAGATTCTGTGCTTTGAGCCGGCCCGAAATCACACAATCTCCACAGTCCGTGCCCACCTCCCGGTGCCCAAGTTCAGTCTCATAATGACACAAAGCCAGAGTCAGGAGACTCCAGCAATCATATGTTCCCATGTCGTACCCATGAGAAATCCTGGCCGCAAAGAGGAATGTTTATCATAACAAGGTTGCACGGCATGCCTGGACGCCCTCTATGCTCTTTCCCAGGAATCCTTGCACTCGACCACTTTTCAGAGTCAAAAACCAGACCTACTAAGCACAGCGGTCCCCAACCTTTTTGGTAGCAGGAACTAATGATGTTCCTAGGAGAATCTAATGCCTGATGGTCTGAGGTGGAGCTGAGGCAGTGATGTTAGCACTGAAGAGCAGATGCAAATACAGATGAAGCTTTGCTCACCCGCCCCCACCCCCTCTCACCTCCTGCTGTGCAACCCAGTTCTTAACAGGCCACCACTGGTACCAGTCCCAGGCTCAGGGGTTGGGGACTCCTGTACTAAGGTATTGGTGATGGCAATGGCTTCCCTCTACCATGGGATTTGAATTTCGTTAAGGTTAGGTTGAGATTTAAGGAGACCAAACTCTTGGGACCCAAAGGAATGTGTTGCTAATAGTGGAATTCCCAACTGCAAGGAGACCTTCTCACACAGGACAGCCATCCCCACGCCCTCGAGAGAGACTTGCCTGCTCTGCCAGGCCCGAGGCCACAGCTTTAGGCTCTCCCTCCTCCTGTGTTCATGGACTCCCAACACTTCAGGGAGCAAAAACGATATAGAGTGCATGGGGGTGTGGAGAGTGGAACTAAGAAGACTGGCTTGAAACACAGCATCTCCCTGGGAGCTGATGGGACCCTGAGGCCTTGGCCAAGACCTCTACTAATTGGTCCTTCCCACGGCAACTTCCAGAACAATGAGTATGTGTTCTTCTCTGAGAAACTCCAGGCCTGATTTAGCCCTAAGGGCAGTTTCCTTTTCAAGATGGCCTTCCCCATGTCCCTGAGCTTATCCCCATCTCAAGGCTCTTAAAGCGCTAGGTCACCTTGATCAGTTGTAGGTGGAGTGGAGGAGTGGTGACAGCACGCTCAGATTCTTAAAACGAGAAAACAAGAGCGGGCTCTGTGGCGTTGGCATGGCATAGTGCTGCCTGTCCTCCCCCGTTTCCATTCCACTCAGCCAAGAACTTGATTTCAGTTGCTAAGCAACAGATGCCTAAATCTCCAGGTGAATTGTCCCTCAGGTGAACACCGGAGTAGGAAGGTGGGGTGGATGCTCTTAGAATGCTGCGTTTTTACAGATGGAGACACTGAGACCCAGAGAGGGCAAGGGACTTGGTCAAGTTAGTTCGTGTCCTGTGTGTCAGACAATCACTTGGGAAAGCAAACGCTTCAGAATCCCCTTCGCCTACCCCACCTCCACCAAGAGAAGCACCCAACCAGCAGCAACACCTTAGGGACTTTCCATGAGAGGCTTCCATCTACCCAGACAGGAAGGCAGGATGCCCAGTGATGAGGCACACAGGCTCTGGCATTGGTCGGCCTGGATTCAAATCCCAGCTCTACCATTTACTAGCCATGTGCTTCAGGCAAGTTACCCAACTGTTCTAGGCCTCAGTTTCCCTACCTGCAAGATGAGAGAAGTGCTAGTCCCCATTCTAAGGCCGTTCTGGAATTCAGTAGGGTGTTAAATGAAGCCTGGGACATGCACCTGGGCTCCCCACCTAGGGCACCAATGTCAACTCACCTCCATAGCCCTCCTCTTCAATCCTATTACTCCTTTAATGTCAAAGGAGTTCAGCCTCAATCTTAGCCTTATGAGGTTACAGATATAGTACAAAATTTTTCAAACTTTAGTTTTTAACACTAGAACATTTGATCCAAATAAAACAGGTTCTTAACTTTGGAGGGGAGAGGCACATAGGCCCCTTTGGCTGTCTGGAAAAGCCCATGGACTCCTTCCCAGAAGAAAAGATTTCAAGCACATAAAATAAAATAAATAGGATTACAAAGGAAACCAATTGTACTGAAATATAGTTATCAAAATATACGCCAGAATTGTGAAATAGTGGTATATGTGTTTTTACATTAATACATTAAATATCATGATAAGGTGGAGGACTTAATAAGTACTATACTTGCAAAGCAGTAATGAGCATAATTTTTGAGTTAGAGGTTGCAGGGTCATGTGACCTGATAATATCCGTGTTGTCCATTGATGAAAAAGTTATAGCTTCAGTTATTCATGCTGGAGTTTGTTGCCTACATTTATAAACAAAAGAAATATTACATTTTGGTTGGAAGCTAGTGAAAATATAAATCCAGTTTTTCTGTTATCCCAGCTCACAGACCTCCTAAAGGGTCTGTAGGCCCAGGTTAAAGACAGATCTCTGAAATAAAATCACAGAAGGAATATCACAGTATAACATCAGAACAAGCAGAACTGCCTGGCTGAAGCTTGGTGGGGAGGGGGCGATGTAACTTGCCTGAGTGCCCCCTCGACCTTATGGGATGCCCTAAAATCCTAAGTTTTGCTGGCAGTGAGGAAGCCTCACTTCTCTGCCTGGTTCTTTGTGACCTTAGGCAGGTCCCTCGGCCTTTCTGGGCTCAGTTTTTTCATCTGTAAAAGGAGTTGTTGGACCCAGGGTCCTCTGAGGTCTCGTCCACCTCTGAGAGGCTGGGTGTCTGTGTTTCTCCTCCACCAGAGAGAAAGGCCTCAGAAACGAGGGTCTGCAGAAGCCCTGGACCTGGGAGAGGGAACAGCTGGGGCCAGGCTGGCTGATTCCCAATTGTTCGAGGCAGGAGGAGGAGGAGGAGATGCATGGTGCTCTCCAACACGACAGCTGGGTGAGCCTGGCTGGGGGCCTTATCCTCGCCTGCCATCTGTGCCTCCTTCCTGCAGTCGGCCAGTGGGGGGTGCGGGTGGGGGTGCGGATGGGGCCCAAGGCCAGATAGCAACCTAGGTGGGAGGGGGAGGGGCTGCCCCAGAAAAAGCCAGGGAAAAGCCTGGTTTCTTACTCTTGGGCACTTAACTCTTTCCACCCTCCCTTTTCCCATCTTGGTCTTAGTAGAGTTCTGGAGAAGGAAGGATGCACAGCCCTGGAGCCAGTTAGGCTACTGTGACTTCAGGCAAGTTACCTAACCTCTCTGAGCTTCACTTGCCTCCTCTGTCCAATAGACATCATTCCTAAGGCTGCCCCTTGGGACCCGAGTGGGGGTAGATGAAGTGCCCCTGACATAGTGCTGGCAGTGGTAGGCACTTCCTTGTGGGCTCAGTGCCATCCTAGAGGGCTTAGGCCTGAGACAGTGAAAGCCCCTGGAATGTGACGTTGAGGTCTTAATGTCATCCTAGACAAAGGTCTATAAAGTGCTCTCAGCGCCCCCAGGCACATGGGACTTTGCAGCGCACTTTCTCTCCTCTACGCTTTTGCTCCCACTTTCCCCACTGCCTTACTCACCTATCTCCACATGCAGAAAACCTTACTCATTTAGAATAACATCTATTTATAAATAAGTATTTATTTTCAGAGAGTAAAACCTTCAGATAGTTTAAACGTCCAAAACAAAGGACACAGTGAAAAGTATGCCTCTCATACCCAGTTTCCAATTACTCAGTTTCTCTAACAGGGGGCAGCCAGAGTTAACAGTTTCTCAAGTGTCTTTCTTGAAATTACACACACACACACACACACACACACACACACACACACACACGCTTACATGTAGATCTATATAGACAGATAGATAGATGTCTCTTTTTACACAAAGCATACTACTTATATCTTACATTTTTCTGTGTAATTATATATCTTAGAGATCTTTCCACATTAAATACATTAAATACAGAAAGCTTCCTGATCCATTTTTGTTACACAGTATCCCACTGTTTGGATGTACCATCTTTTGTTGAGCCATATATTGCCTACTGACAGACATCTAGATTGTTTCTAAACTTATACTGTCACAGTGCTGCACAGAGTGATTGTGGACAGGCCTTGTTTCACGTTTCTACAGAATAAATTCCTAGACATTGAATTGATGGTTCAAGAGGTATGTGCTTTCTCCTGGGAAGCAACACACACAAACAGAGGAGAATTTCTTCCTGACATTATAGTAGGCAAAAGTTGTTTAACAGAATACAGAAAGCAATAATTATAAAAACAACTGACAAATTAGACTACCAAATTAAAAACTTTTGCTCATCAAAAGATACCATTAAGAAAGTGAAAAGGCAAAACCACAAACATGAGATTGATATTTGCCATGCATACATCTGAAAAAGGACTGGAATCCATAATACATAACTGAGTTTTAAAATAAGCAAAAAAAAAAATTTTTGTTAAGGTAAATCTTGAGTAGACTGCATAAAAGGGGATGTGCAAATGGCCAAGAAGTCTGTGAAGAGGTGCCACTTCATCAAGGTAGTTCTAGTTAGCATTTTTATCGAGGCTAAAAATCTCTTTATATGTTTAAGATCTATTTCAACTTCCTTTTTGCGTGAATTGTTTCTCTGCATGCTGTACCCATTGTTACTCACTAGGAAACTGTAAATTAAAACCATAAGTCACTACTATACACCCACCAGAATGGCAAAAATTTGAAAGAGTGACAATAACAAGCGTTGATGAAAATGAGGAGCAACTGGAATGCTCATACTTTGCTGATGGGGTGTACAATGTTACAGCCATTTTGGAAAACTGTTCTGCAATGTCTAATAAAGTTAAATAAATGTATACTCTAGGACTAAGCAATCTCACACATAGGTTAATACCCAGAAAATATAAGTACATATATCCACAAAAAAGACTTGTATAAAAATGTTCATAGCAGCTTTATTCATAATAGTCCCTAACTAGAAACAATCTAAATATCCCTCAGCAGGATAAACAAATCGTGGGATATGCACAAAATAGAACAGTACATGACAGTGAAAAATAACTGTTGATACCTACAGTAGTATAACGAATCTTTAAAACATGTTGAGCAGAAGACAGACACAAAATAGTATGTACCGTATGATTTGCACTTATTTGAAGTTCAAGAACAGGCAAAATTGACCTGTGATGATGGAACTCAAAATAATTGTTGCATTTTGTGTTGGCATGAGAACACTTTTAGAGTGATGGAAATATCCTGTATCTTGATTGTGGTAGTATTTACATCAGTATATACATATGTAAAAGTTTGATGAGTCATACAGATAAGATCACCATATTTTATTGGAGATAAATATATCTTAGTAAATTTCAAACTGAGGGGGATAGTGTATACGCTTTTGAAATTTTGATAGATACTGACAAAATTGTCTTCCATTGAGGTTGTAACAATTTACATTTTCACCAGCAAAGTAGAATTGTGCCTGTTTCCTCACACACACATACACACAAACACACACGCAATGGAGTGTTACCATACTTTTTACATTTTTGCTAAGATCATGTGTGGAAAACTTTCTCAGAGGAGGTTCAAGTAGCATTTATTTTAATGAGGTTAAAATTCCTTTATATGCTTAAAATCTCTTTGCATTTCCTTTTGTAAAATGTCTTCATATTCTTTATCCATTTTTCTTTAGAATTATTGATTCTTTTCTTATTGATTTAATAAGTTCTTTGTATATTAGGAAAATTAGCCCTTTAGGATATAAATTGCAAATATACCTTTCAAAGAGTGGTTTTTTGCAATGCAGTTTTCTTCTTTTAAATTTCAAGAAGTCTAACTCATAGTTTTTTTTTTTTATGGCTTCTAGATCTTGGGCCATGGTTAGAAAAGCCTTCTCTTCCCCATGGTTATAGAGTAGTTTTCCGACAAGCCTTCCAGCACTTTTATAATTTCATTTTTATATTTAAAATTTTGATACCATTGAAATGTATCCTGGTACAAAATATGAAGTGTAGATTCAACTTAGTTTTTTTCCAGATGGCTGATCCAGTTGTCATAATACCACTTAGTGAGCAATCCATCTTTCCTCCACTGATTTGAGGTAAAGTGTTTGCTACATTCTACATTTCTGTATGTATTTGGGTTCATTTATGGACTGACCGTTCTTTTCTAGTGATCTGTCTCTCTTTTCATGTATCAGTATCACGATGCTCTGTTGCTGAGGCTTTATAATATGTTTTAATACCAATAGGCAAGTCATTACTCATCATTGTCTTTTCTCAAAACATAGCTGCTTCTTCTTGCTTGTTTATCTTAACACTTAATTTTAGAAAAAACCTCTGCTGTTTTTATTGGGATTATGTTAAATTCATAAAATAAATTAAAAAGAGTGGGTAACTTTATGATGTTGAACCTATCCATGAATTGTTACTTCTTCTAGTCTTTTGTGCCCATTGTAGTGTGTTAGAACTTTTCTTCACATAGATCTTAAACATTTCTTGCTACACATATTTAACTTTTTTGGTTGTTGATATTATATATAGGACCTGTTTTCCATTATATCTTTTACTTGGTGATAGTATTTGAAAAGCCATTGGTTTCTGTATGATAATGTTTCATGCCGCCATATCACTAATTGTTTGTAGCAGTTTTTCATTGTTTTCTCTTAGATTTTCTAGGGATACTAACTTATCATATGCAAGTAGTGATCATTTTAGCTCTGTATAATTTTTGTACCTCTAGTATCTTTTTCTTTTCTAATTGCGTTATACCTCCAGAAAAGTCTTAAATAATATTGGTGTCTTATTCCTAACTTTGAGGGCAACAAAGTATTACTCATTGAATACTTTGGGTTGAAGGAGGTAGCTTTTCCCCCAACATGTTATTATGAAACTTTTCAAACATACCTCAAAGTTTAAATAGTTTTGCAGTGAACACCACCTAGATTCAACCATAATGGCTGACTGTACTATCCAATGCTGGATGCCTCTTTTGTTTGAGGCAGGGAAGGGTTCTGGACAGAGAATTCCTTGGGGACATTCTATGTAGCTGACACAATGCCTGACAACGACATGCTAAATCATCAGATGATGCTCAGATGTACAGATACTGAAAGTGAAGCCCCAGGTAGCTGAGTGCCCTGCCTAAAGTGTCACATGGGTGTAGAAGCGAATTTAGGACATGACATGGGTGAGGTTATGCTCAGGTGAAAGGAGGCAAAGGATGACAGCCTCCCCCACCCCCCAGAGTTCCGAACTTCTACAGGACCCAGGGAGGGGGGATAGCATTTCCAAGAGACAGCTGGTGGAAGTTACCTCTCTTCCTTTCTTTCTCTGTCTCCTGCTCCTGCCCAGCTGATCCCTCCTGACAGAGCACCAGACAAAGAAAAGGAAGTGGCCTGAGAAGGTGCTTTCCTCCTCCCCTGAATGAGCTCTTCCTGGACAGCTGGGGTGGGCAGCAATGCTTGGGGTTGGGGATTGAGAGATGAAGAAAGGGGCCAAGGGAGCTTTGTGCCTCTTTCGACCCCATGGTAGCCAGGGGACCTCTGCATTTGTCATTTTTTATTTAATCTATTGTAATCACCTACTGAGCTTTAAAAAAAAAAGATATAAAAGAAAGTGCACAGTTTTGTAGTCAAGTAGAGTTGGGTTCAAATCTTGGCACTGTCAGAACTGGCTGCTTGACCTTGGTTATGGTGCTCAACATCTCCTCTGGGTGGTGAGAGGATCTGCAATTGCAATAGAAGTGCCAGTCTGCACCTGTTGAAGGAAGGCCCTTGGAGAATGGGCTTTGAGCCTCCCCTCTCTCAATCTCCCCTCACTCTCATGGGGCCCTTCCCTACTCTGAAAGCTCCCAAAGCCTCCCCTCCCTTTCCGGATTTAGCCTGTCCACTTTCCACTCCAACCCTGAACCTGTTCTGGTCCTTCTCACCTCCATGCCCTTCTTCCTCTCATTCATGTGGATGATTCCTGCCTATCCTCTTCACACAGCTTCAGGCCACCACCTCAGGGAAGCCCCCCAGAACCACTATGCTTCTTCCTCTGGTCTGCCACCAGGTTCTGTTCATACTGGTCCCTGCCATGAGGGAGAGGGGGGATTCAGTCTGTTTTCACACCTGTTCCTGCTATTACCCACTAGGTTTCTTGAGGCTGGGGACGATGCCCATTCATCCTTCTATTCCCAACAGCTAGGGTTCCGCCAGGATGCTGGACTGGGATCTTTTCGGGTGGGGGACTCTTTTGAGGCTCAGGATGGTGACAAGTCTTGGCCAAAGCCCCAATTCTTCTAGACTACAGGGCTTTGAATTTGAGACCCTGGGCAAGGGGTATAATGAGTGAGGTCCTATGGACAAAACAGAGGCTTCTGGCAGATCCCAGGCCAGCAGCCTGCAGTCATTCCCCCATGTGAGGAAGCACCTGCTTGGGTGTCTGGGAGAGTATCCAGTGAACCAGGCTAGCGCTGGGCTTCTCTGCTCACCCACATGGCCCTTCTCAGCCCCAGTTCGCCCCATCTGTGAGATGGGAAAGTACACTGAAGACTGGAGTAATGTGGGCTTTGCCTCATTTTGCAGGACTGCAGAAAGAGCTAGTTCTGTTGTGTGGAGAGGGAGTTGCTGGAAGGGGGAGAGACTTCATACCAGTTGGTTCCATCTCCTAAAGAGAATTAGAATATGTGGCCCTGAAGTCATGGGCTTCTGGGCTTCGAATCCTGACTCAGTTACTTCCTAGCTGAGCTCTTAGACCCTACAGCCTTGGCTTTCATATTTATGAACTGGAGGTAATAAATCCTACCTGGCAGGGTTGTTATGAGAACAAGAATCTCTTATTCCTGTTGAGCATGTACGATGGGCCTGGGACTGTTCTTTACCTTACTGAATGTTCACAGCAACCCTATAAACAGGGGTTGGCCCGTTTTACAAATGAGAAAACTGAGGGCCCTGACCTTTGGTGTATTACTGGGTGTCCCATTTTCTCCGAGAGCAATGAGTGAGGCTCTCTCTAAGCTAGCTATGATTTTATGCCCCTGGGCCCCAGAACTAATTCTGAATTTAGTGGAGTTACGATTCCAAGGGTGGCTTTTAGAATCAACAACAACAAAAAATCTCTAACAGTTTCCTGCTAACAAAAGGGTTGTTTATAAATGACCAACTAGGTGGGGAACTAGATAAGGACCAAGAGTCAAAGTAGAAATATTTAGAATTATTAGTTTTTGTAAATAGGTCAAAAGTGAAAAGGGACAATAAATGTAATGAAAGATGAATACAAAGTTAATATCTCCAATATACAAAGAACTCTTATCAATCATTAAGAAAAAGGTAAACATCCCATTAGAGAAAAAAATGAGTACCTCGTATTATAATGAGGTAATTCACAAGCAAAGAAATGCAAATGTCCAATAAGCAAATGCAGACATAATCAACCTTACTAGACATCCAAGATTTGCAAATGAAAACAGTGAGGTCTTATTTTTCATCTAAAAATAAGCAAGTTAAAGATATTATAATATCCTGTGCTGTGAGGGGTGTGGGGAAATGGTTATTCTCTTGGGTTGCTGATGGGAATACAAATTAGTACAACCGTTAGAAAAGCATTTAAAAATATATAACAAATGTATATTTTAAAGTGCAAAACTGTTAAACCAGCATTTTCATTGATAGAAATTTATCCTTTAAAGCATTCACACATATGTGCAAAGATTCAGCTATGTTTACTACAGCCTTTTTAAAGTATTGGAAATTATAAGTCACTTAAAGACCCAAAAGTAGGAGATTGCTTGATGTATTCTGGTATAGTCATACTATGAAATACAATACTGCCTTTAAAAACCGATGTCGAGAATTTTTAATGGCACAAGAAAACAATAAAATAAAACTCTCTCCAGCTGGGTATAAAATGGAGCCAACAGTCACTAGGACATAATAACATTCATCCATATTTCCCGACTTTCCTACCTTTTTTTTTTTTTTTTAACTACTTTTTTAAAAGGTAAGGTGGGAGTCTCTGAAATGTCTGGGATTGGAGCCCACATTGAGAACCCAAGACGAGTCACACATGAGGTCCACTCCTCATTGGCCGTGGACCCACATGTAAGTAAGTGAAAGGCTAACCCACATGACTTACCTGCTCCGTGCCTCAGTTTCCCATATCAAAATCTAAGATTATAATGCCTGTTCTGCTTCCTTCACAACAAATGGAAAATATGTCTGTATTAGTTTTCTACTGTTGCATAAGAAATTACTCCAAAACGTAGCTGATTAGTTCTGGCTCAGAATCTCTCATGAGGTTGCAGTTGAGCTGTCACTTAGAGCTGACGTCATCTGAAGGCTCAAATGTGGGAACTTATGCTTCCAAGCTCACTCACATGGCTGTTGGCAGTTGCCTTAGTTCCTCATCACCTGGGCCTCTCCTTGGGCTGCGTTCTCTCTCATGGCAGCTGGCCTCCCTCAGTGGTGATCCAAGAGAGGAAGGGCTCAAAGCAGAAGCCAGGAGCTTTTATAGCTCCGGCCACATTCTGTTGGCATCATAGACCAACCCTGGTGCATTGTGGAAGGGGACTGCTCAACAGAGTGTACACCAGAAGGTAGAGATTGCAGGGGTCATCTTGGAGGTTGCTTCCCACCACATCCCAGGGTTAAAGGGCTTTACAGGAAGAGGTAGCATTCTGAAGGGTATTAGGGGTTATGTGTCAGCTCTCAAAATTATGACTATGCCCAACATTTTCTGGAAGCCCTGGAGAGTGTGATGGGGGCCCACAGGAATAATGAACAGTGATGGAAGGACACTATTCTGCTTGTTCACTGAGTGCAGCTTGGGAAAGACATATACCAAAAATAATAGTGATTATCCCGGGGAATAGTAGAACAACTTGGTAATGTGGAGTGTGTGTGCGTGTGTGTGTGTGTGTGTGTGTGTGTGTGTACACTCGTGCTTTATAGGGGATTTTCAAGTTTTCTTCTTTGGGTATAACTTTTGAAACTAAAAGAAAAATGTCTAAGGGCAGTGTGTTCATCTGACTTTCAAAAGAAACCAAAATGATGCGGTGGCCCCACTTAAAAAGTGAGAAGAAAAGGTGCCATGAAAACCAGGAAGAACTCTGGCTCAGGATGGAGAGTTCTAGGGAGAGGTGGAAAGGGAATGTGATAAATCAAGGCACCTCCAGGTTATGAGGTGGGGACCTGCCACCCGTGAACCTATCCTCCTCCCTCCCCACCAACTAGCCAGGCATCACAGGACCACAGGTAGAACTGCGAAAGCCAAGATGTGTGCTCAATAACCTACGAGCAACCCCTGCCTGGCAGTTGGGTCACATGCACTTGGTAGAAGGTGTCAGGGGTGGCCTGGGCTGAAGATGAGCTTAGGTGGAGGTGGATGTGAGTATGTAGCAGCCAGGAGAACCAAAAACCCAAGGAAAGGGTCCAAGAACAGGCTGTAGCTTGGAGGGTAGGAAAGCAGTGCCTGGGAACCACAGTTAGTGCTGGAAACCCAAGCCAAGAGAGGGGGCGTAGAGTGTCACCTCTTCTGCTCTTCAGAGATAAATATAAAAGAGATGTCATCTGGAATGTCAGAACTGAAAGGAACATTACAATTTATCATGGTCCATCCCATTGTCTTATAGGGAAGAAATGAAGACCCAGAGAAGGAAAATGTCTTGCCTAAAGTCACACAGCACTGTGGGTGGCCACCTAGGAAAGGGACTCCAACTCCCAAGAGTTGGCAAAGAAAAAAATGTTTGACTTTTGCTGTGTGGCCCCAGAAGCAGAGCTAGGCACTTAATGGCAAGAATTACAAGGAGGTGGACTTTTATCTTAATATAAAGAAAATTTTTCTAGTGAATTGAGCACAGTAGTTAGCTACAGTTGACTGGGAGCATTCGTGCCAAGGCTGAAGCATGTCTCAGGACCCCCACCTTTGGAAGAACTAACTGGTTGGCCACTTTTCCTCCAGTCTACAGTTCTGAAAGAGGCTGAGAGTAGTGCAGCCACCGCCCTCTGCTGGTGGAATGGCAGTAGCACAGCTTCCCCTGCTTGGCCACTATGCCGCTTTGTGACCAGGCAAGGATTTCCAGATAGGAAGCGATCCTTTGGGATCTGAGGCTCACCACTGGGGGCTTCAGGAGAGGCAGTAGGGATATCCCCTGCACATATGTGCCAAGAAGGCAGGCGATGTCAGCGGAAAGCCCTACCAGTGTCTGTAACATGGGCATGAAGCCTATGAACCACCCTCAGGTAACCAACGTGTATATCTTCTCAGGGTGACCTCCCTGACCCCTTCCTCTGAGCAAGACCTCCTTACCTGACAATACTGGGACTGGACACTGACCTGAGTGTGGCCCTGGACATATCCATCACCTACTTAATCACTGGGTGACCTAGAACAAGTGCCCTCTTGTCTCTGGGCCTCAAACTAATGGTGGGGTAAGGGGCAGGGGCTCTGACCACCTAAGAGGAGCTCCTCTGTGAGATGCAGCATGAAAAAAACGAAACTCAGTGCTTCCCAATGGCTCATAGGTAAGGTCTGAGATTAAGAAATAACCCCTGGCACCTTATTCTTTCTTTCTTACCTCCCCCTCTGTCTCTGGGAAGGTTCCCATTCAGAATGACCAACATGTCCCACCATTATGCCCTCCTTAGTAGTATCTATACATCAAGAGCAGCAAGATACAGCACCAAAGGAACAAATCCCTAATGGTGAAATTTCAGATGAGTCAACTAGGGAGTCAGGGATTTTTTATAAGGCAGTAAGATCTTACAGTCAAAAAAGAATAAATCTTCCCCCTCCTTTTGTGCTGGGCAGACCACAAGCTGTAAGTACAGTATTGTTCTCAGTTCCATGAGCCATACTTTAATTGGGAAATAGAGCAGAAGGTAATCTGAAGAAGGCAGCCATGATGGTGAAAATACTTCTAATCCAGCATGAATTGAAGTGTTTGTACCCACTTCATCATGCTCCAGAGTGCCTGTTTTAGCGTCTGCCTTCTGCTTTGCCATCAGTCCTTCGTGAGTATTTCACAGTAACTGAGGGGAAGCAAGCTTGTATTCATTTCCCTTCTTCAGTCACACTAGCCTCTGCTGGAGGCTACAAATCTGTCCCTTCCTCTAGCTTATCTTCCCAGGGAAAGTGTCAGCTGCTGAGGGCAGGAACAGCATCCTCTATACACAAGGGGGTGCCTTGGTGTCTGGAAAGAACTGGAGACTTGAGGGGAGGATATGAAGTCCTAGGTTCTAGTTTCAACTTTGCCAGTTTTTTGCATGACCTCGAGCAAGTCAATTAAACCCTCTGAGACTCAGTTCTCTCATTTCTAAAATTAGGGAAATAATACCTCTCCCACGGGAGTGGCGAGACTCAAGTAAGATGTTTATAAACACGTTTGTAAACCATAAGCCAAAATCATTAATAGAATAATACACACGCATAACACACCCATCCCCTGCATGACAGCTTTGAATTCTGCCTGTCCCCCTATGTGATCTTAGCTATGAAATGGAGATAATAACAAGATAATATGTATTCAAAGTGCTTAGAAAACACTAACATATAGTAGGTGCTTGGTAAATGTTAGCAATTATTATGTTACCTGGAAAAGAATTCATTCACTTAACTGATTACTGAGCACCTACTACGTGCCAGGCACTGTTGGAAGCACTGGGGACCCCACAGAGAACAAAACAGACAAAAATTCTAGCCTTTGTAGGACCTACATTCTAGTGAGGGAAACAGACAATTAAGTAAATTATAGACTATAATGAAAAGTAATTAATGCCAGGAAGTGAAATAAATTAGGGAAGGGAACAGGGTGGGAGGGTTGGAGGTAGTTACAACTTTAAATAAGGTGGTCAGGGAATCTGACTGGCTCACAATGGAATTAGGTGTTCATTCTGATCCAATCAGCTTGGTGTGTGTATGTGGTATTGGGGTGGCTAACATGACTGCAAACCTCGCATCTGTGGGTGAGGGCCATAGTTAGGGAGTCATCGTGAGCTGTGCAGACACTCCAAGGGAGGATCCCGAATTCAAAAGAACCTCCCTCTGGCCTACCTGGGCCTTTGACTTCCTAGGACCGCTCTACTCAAGGTCATTTTCCTCAACTGTCAGGTCCGAGATGACAGAGGATGAGGGGGCTACTTTAATAACAAGGATAGCTGCCACTGAAGAAGCCCACCAAGTGCCAACACATCCACACACAGCCTTGGTTCCCCTCTGAGATGCGGCTGTGATTCCCAGAAAGCCACAGAGGACTCGAACCCAGGCCCATGAAATTCCCAAGGTGGTGCTGGGACTGCTACTGCCTCCCTTCTGGTCTGGGCACATTGGAACCACGCAGGAGGCATGTTTAAAATGCTTGGTCCCCAGAGACTCTGATTCAGTAGACCTAGAGATGGCTCAAGACCTATGTTTTTAATGGCACTTCGGGGACTGTGACCCCCGCCAGGCCTGGAGCCCTGTGTGTACACCGTCCTGCTCTTCTGAGACATCTGTCGGTGTTCCACCCCTGCATGCTCCTCAGCCCTTCCTGCTCATCTCCGCTCCCTTCCAGCCGAATGCTTCTCAAGGCTTACTCCTTTGAGCCTGAAGAGAGTCCATGAATCAGAAAACTCTAGAACCTCAGAGGTCACCCAGCACAAAGCTCCATTGTATAGATGGTACAAGTGAGGCCTAGACAGGCATAGAGCAACTCAAGGCCACACAGCAGGTGGTGGCCCTGAGACCCTCCCTTTACCAGGCCTAGCTGAGGAGCGAGCGCCCCTTTCTAACGAATTTCCTTGAGCAGCCCGGAGGTGTTTTTCTGGGAAAGGCCAGGCAGGGAAGGATGACATGGCTGTGACCCAGGGTGGGTTCAAGGATTTGCTTGGAGAGGCAAAGGTTATTTGGGAAATTAATGCAAGACCTCTGTGGACAGAAAGGAAATAACAGTTCTTGCCACAGGCCTTGGCGTTGGGACTGTATGTTGGGAGATTGGCCCCCCTAGGGCCAGCCTGTCCCCCTTGCTAATGAAACAGCTCTGCCAGGTCAGAGAGTCTACTCTCCCAGTGCCTAGCCCCCTTCTGTGTGTTTGCTCCTCCTCCCCTCTTCTGACACCTCACCTGTCACTCCCCACTGTCCACTCCTGCACCCATGGCTGGGTGACCAGGTCTTCTCTGTCATGTCAAGAACAGATCCAATTCTCTAGCTCGACTGACCACAAATTCTCTGCAACTGTAGAAAGACATGAGGCTGGTTGGGGCTGGGTGCTTTCTCCCCTTCCCAAGCAGAGATCAGGCCTCACTGGAAATCCCCTCCCTCCTGGGGCCTAGTGAGGCTCGTCGCCTTGGCCCAGGAGGCTAACTCTGCCCTTCTATAATTGACAAGAGCCCTCTTTGCACCCCAAGTGCCACTGTTCCTTCCTGACTAAGGCCTAATGTGCACCTGGCATCCCCAGGAGAGTCACTCAGCACCCGTACAGCTGGCTGCTAGCTTGCCCTGCAGCCCTGAGTGGGTTAGAGCCTTCCCCACCCAGTCTGAGGAGACCACCAAGCCAAGCACAGCCCCAGAGCTCCACGGCAGAGTGTGGGGTCTGGGAAACCAGTCTCTGTGCAGAAGGGAGCCCTCTCTGCCATGCTCACACAGAGCCCCCAGAAGGTGGCCACAAGGCCGTGGAACAATAATGGAAAAGGCAGCAGTGGCTGAAAGCATCCCAGGGATCAGCCAGCGGAACAGCCAGAGCCAAGCTCAGAGGAGATGCTTGCACTATCTCCCAGGGGGGTGTCCGGACACACAGGCCTGGCCTTGCGTCCCCTTTATTTTTGAGAATTAGAGTAGCCCCAGGTGACTAGAAAGATAATGGATCTGGCTAGATGCCACATGGCAAGCGGAGAGGGATGTGTTCCCCTCCCAGTCCCTCTGGCAGCCCAGCTCGGCTTGACAATAAGAGCCAGTCCCTGCCCTGGCCCTTTGGGCCAGTGAGGCTGGGTGTGGGCCTTCCTGGAAATGTCACCTGCTTCCCACTCTGCACTCATTCAATAAATATTTATTGAGATTCTACTAGGTGCCTGATACTGTGCTAGATGTTGGGGATACAGCAGTGACCAAAACAGAGAGATGGTCATGGAGTGACATCAAGGAAGTGACATCTAGGTAGCTAGTGCCAAACCCAGGGAGGGTCCTTATCTGTCTTTAATGAGCAGATGAATGGAGGCTCAGTTTCTAAACATAAACTGTCAGTGCTGGAAGGGCCCTAAATGTTTTGTTCTGTTCAGCTGACACTTCTGAGCATATGTGGCAGGGACTGTGCTAGGTCTGGGGCACAAGGATGGGTGAGACACACGCCCACCCTCAAAGACCTCAGTGTTGGGTGGGGAGACAGAGACAGAGCCATGAGACACTGAGCACAGTACAGGTGGTCCTAGGAGGCATGCAGAGCACAGGGGTTGAGGGGCAATGCAAACCCTCGTTTTGCATATAACAATGATAACTAGTATTTATTGAATGATTATTTGGCGCCAGGCACTATGCTGGGTGAGCTTATGTTTATTATCTCATAAGGCAACTGCAGCCCAAGCAAGAAGGAACTCATTCATCCCTCATTGGTGTGAGCAGAGCCAGCTTGACCCAGTTCGAAGGACCTTGGAGTGCAGTCTGTCCCTTCTCCCACCGCCTGGCCCCTGAGGATCACCCAACCTCAGCAGACACAGCAGGGAGAAGGCTTGGGATGGGATGAGGCACCTGAGGTTAGGCTGCTCCCTTTCCATTTAAAGGGCATTTTCAAGGCCATTGAGGTCCCAGGGCCATTGCCTCGGAGGCAGTGCAGCCCTTTCTTTGGCCTCTTAGATGTCTCTGATGTAACAAGGCTGAGGGTCCAAGCCAGGGGTCCCCTGCTCTGCCCGCAGATTCCATAGCTTCTACAGGGGCTGTGACGGCCCAGGGCTCAGTCTTGGTGGTGTCTAGGCAAGACGACAGGCCTTGGACCAGGCTGGGTCTGCATGTTGTTAATGGATGGTGGGTTCTCTCAGTGAATAATCCCAAAGAGGGAAGGCAGAGGAGCAAGGATGGTGATCCACTCCCACTGTCAACAAAAGCAGCATCTGTACAACTGGCAGCATGTGGCCGAGGCATCATGTGATCCTGAATAGAAACTAACATTGTGTTTGGGGCCAGAAGGCAGAAGAAGCATGTCTTAATGCTTCTTAGGTTTCATTTGTGTCCCACATCCTACTGGGAACCTTCCATGATTATTTTATTTAAGATGAAAGTGCTAATAATCTCTTGGGGAAGGCAACCGACACCTATGACATAAAGCTAACAATATGAGGCAGTGCTAAATTGAGAAGCAGGGCAGCACCACGGTTAGGCCCAGAGCACCAAAGAAGGCTGTATAACAAGTGACTGGTACCCATCTTGAGTTATACAGTGCACAACCCTTGTAACTGTACAGGGCACTCTGATCAGACCCACAGCTTATGGCATCATTAATTCAACAAAAACTTATTGAGAGCCTACCATCTGTGAGGTACCATTCCAGCAGAGAACAAGACCAAACACCACCCCTCGTGTAGCTGACATTCTAGTTCAAAAGTCAGACAGACTGAGGCTTGAGTCCCAGCTTTGCCACTGTATTAATTAATCTCGCTGAGCTTCATTTCTTCATCTGTAAAATTGGTGCAATGGCATGTACTTCACAAAGTGATTGTGGTAAATGATTGAAATACCATTTGGTTTCAGGTCTGATGCATGGGAAAGGCTTGGGAAAGTTGAGGGGAAGGGTGATCACAGATGTGGGGAAGTCGGAGGAGGCATCCTAGCAGGGGCAGGAGGGGGGCGGCTCCTAAAGGATGGTAAGAGATGCAGAGGCCCATAGGAGCAAGTCCTTCTGAGAATGGGTGTCATGAGGAAAGCGGAGAAGGGAAGAGTGAGGCCAGCATGGAGCAGATGATTTGGGGACCACATTTTCCTAAACTGAGGCTTAGGGCACACATGATCTGGCAAAGAAGTTCTGTGTCTCTTCCAGATGTGGGAAGCAGTCTGAAAAAAGGCGGGGTCATCAAAATATTGGGATTTAAGGAGATTTCAGTATTTTACTGGGACCTGAGACCTAACCTTTAAAATTGGATCTGTCTCTTGACAATCTAAGAAGTGTGATCCCAATAGGGTTTAGCAAACTGACAGGTAAGGTTGGGGGAGAGTAGAGGTGGGAACAGAGTATGTGGGCCCTTCAACGTCTGAGCAGATAATCTGGATCTGATGAGGTAGGGACAAGGGGAGCTAACTCAGTCAGGATTCCAGGTTGCTAGCGACAGAAGTCACCTAGGCTCCTCTTAGGCAGACAGAGATTTGGGGCCTTCACAAATTTAAAGGTCTGGGGGAAGTGGAGAACCAGACTTCAAACACAAGTGAGCACCAAGCAGCTCCTGAGGTCCCAGAGCAGGAAGTTAAATCAGTCCTGACCTTCCTGGGTGGGAGGATGCGATTGCCCAAGGCCGCCATGTGCCTCCTCAGTGGCCAGCACAGGACCCTGAGTAGGAGGAGCTCCACTTCAGCTCTCATGATGGGAGGTGAGGCACTGCACCCCATCAGTATATCACACAGTGGGAGAGCCCCCCAAATCACGAAGGGGACTTGGATGCCCAACTGCCAAAGTGCCTACGAATGGTTATAATCACAGAAGATTCTGGAAGAGTTGCATGATGAAAGTGACAATTACAGAATGCCAGTCTCACACTAGGGTTTGAGAAGAGACAAGCACCAAGCAGGCCAGTCGGAAGACTGCTGAGGCACCTCAGGGAGACTATGGGCACGGTGGGCTGGAGAGGAAGGGGCAGATGTGAAGGTATTTATGGGGATTAACTTCTCAGAGGCTTCAGGGAATCTGCTCTGAATGCAGAGAGGTCCCTGAGCCACAGAGGCTTAGCAAGGCACTCACATGTGAACAGCTGTCAGAGCTCTAGGAGGTCACGTGGCCCTAGGCAGTCATGCAAACTTCATGTCATTTGCCCAGTCTGATCACCAAGAAGAATTGCAGGGCTCAGGCAGGACCCACTGAGCCATTAGCAATGCTTGCTGTGGAGACAGAAGCCCGAGGGTGACACATGGACCAGGTATCTGTTATCTCTGTCCCTCCAGAATGTCTCCACTTATCAAAGGGAAAGACTGAGACCCAGAGAGGCAGACCCAGGCCACACGGCCAGTGAGCAAGAGGGCTGAGATAAGCCCAGGTGCCTTAACTCCTGGGCTCTTGCCCTTCCCACTGAAACAGAGGGTTAGTGATGCTGGGCAAAAATAATAACCCAGGATGAGTTTCATTCACACTGCAGGAGACGTATGCAGGGAGGTTGCAGGAGGAGCTTCAGGCGGAAGGTCCCCTTTTCTCTCCTCCTTCCCTGGGCCAGACGGCAAATGGAAGGAGGGATTTTATACTCTTGGCAAGAAGCCCCTGGAAAACACAAGAAGGTCTGGCAGGGTCTCTACTGAGATGGCCCCTGGTACAGCAGATATCCAGGCCTCGGGGCTAAAAAGCAGAAGGCTGGCCTGCGAACTGCTCTTGACTTTGACTGGCTTCCATCTCAGGGTCATCCATGCCTCCATCCCTCCCCATTTGGGGTGGGTTTCCACTAGGGCACTCTCCATGGCAGTGCCTCTGGGAGGAGCAGAAAGGATGAGGTCTGCTTGAGGCCAAAAATGAGGAGACAGTGAAGAGCCTGTAGCTGAACCCCACAGTAGTGCAGGCACTATGTTCCCAGTGCTCCCTACCTTCTGGGAGGACTTGGCTCTATAGCAGGGAACGGAGAAGGCTAGTGCTAGTGTTCACAGCCTTGAGACGGAGCAAGTGCTCTCTTTTTCTTTGGATTTTCTGCCTGAACCAGAAATTTGGTATTCTCGTCATAAAATAAAACTAAAGCTTTCCCCCACAATTTGCAGAGTTGCTGCCATGTATTTTTTGCCAACTAATTTACATTTCCAGCAGTTACAGATTTTTGCCCATTCCTCACCTTCCCCACTTTGGGACACTGGGCATGATGGGGGCACTGAGATGTTGGGAGACTTTCCTTTCCTGCCCCATCACACTTAAGGCCTCTAATGTCAGGAAACCTGCTCCTTGGGCTCCATGCCCTCCCTTCAGTCCGTGGGCTCCCCAAGCATTACATGGTTCTCGCTCTGCCCTAATTGCACATCTGAGTCCTGCTGCAGTCCGTTCTCCTGCATGAAATCATCAATGGTTCCCCCTTGCCCAAGGAGTGAAGTTCAGACTCTTTCGTGAGGCCAGTGAGTTCTTCAGCCATCTGATCTGGGCCTTCCTCTGTGGCTTGTCTCTCTCCACTTATTTGCCTTTCCCACATATACCCAGGCCTCTGCAGGTGCTGGTCCTTCTGTCTCTTAAGCATTCCCCCAAGACATCCCTAGCTATGTGCTACCAATTCCTCGGGTCTATAGCACCTCTTCTAGGAAAACTGTCCTGATTTCAAAGTCTCCAGTACTTGCCCATTGTCTGTGCTCCCACAGGCCCACCATTCCCCCACCAAAGCCCAGCCCAACCTGCAACTGATCAACTCTCTGTCTTCTCAGTAGACTGAGCAACCAGAAGCAGAAACCTTACCCCATGCAGATTTGTCAGGCACAGTAGGTTTGGAGTCTTCTTATCCTTTCTATGTGTTTTAGCACAGGGTTTTGTAAAAGAGGCTTGTAATCAGGAAACCACAGGGACAAGCATGGATTCTGAAGTCACAGGCAGCCCCTTCCCTAACACACACACACTCACTCACTGATTCGTTGACAGTCACTCAATATCTTCCTATCCCAAGCTCAGGGAGCCTTTTATCTCTTCTCCTGGAGTCTGCAAAAGGACGCTGCCTAGGACCAGGACAAAAGTGGCCCCGTCACCTCTTCTTGGAGCCTGGGAGAACCAGGTCTGCAAGAGCCAGTACCAGGAAAAACACAAATTTTCACTGGTCTTTCCCTAACAAATCCACCCCTTCCCCCAAGGGGCTCTTCCCAGCCCCTTCTGCCAGCACACACACATACACATATGTACACATCAGGGATTTTAACTGAAAAAACAAAAAACAAAACAAAACAAAAATCAGCAAACCCTGTCCATCGTGAAAAACACAAAGATAAAAGAATGAGGGGAAAAATCAAAACAGGAAGTCATGAAGTCAGGAGGCTCTCTGAGGTGTCACCGTGAACTTCTAACAGTGACTAACCTTAGAGCATTCACAACACTTATCACACACTCTGCCTTCGACTCTGAATCTTCCCCCAAGCTCAGCCCCAGATCGAGAATTTCTCAAGGTCAGAAGAGCAGGATCCGGAATGATCTCCCAGCAGGGGGAAGGGAGAGCATTTGTCTGTTCCCTGGGTGGTTATTTTCTGGGTGCCAAAGATGGGCATGCATAAAGAAGGGCCTGGGCTGAAGGAACAACATGAGCAAAAAACAGAGGCGGGAAACAGGGTGATATTCATTCACTCAGCTTGAGCTCTTGCATTGAGCTGGGCACTGAATGAGGCCCTGGGGATGCCTTTGTCAAGGTCACTGTCCTCATGGTGTTTACAGCTCAGTGGTGGGACCAACTAAGAACCAAAGGTGGTGTCAGCCAAGAGGTGAGACCAGTGGGAGCGGGGTGTAGAGGTGTGTGTATAGTCAGTCATGTGTATGGCACGGGGTGACAGATTGTGTCAAAGCAGCATCAGGCTGGGGCTACAACAGTCCTGCTGGCTGGGTAAGGAGTTTGGCTTTTAAAGCCTAGTAATAGGAAGCCATTGGAAATTTTGGAGTGGGAGAGTTATTGCAGCAGAGCTGTACTCTAGGCAAATTAGGCAACATATGTAAGATAGATTGGAGAGAGAATCAAAAAGGGCAGACACCAGAGGCAAGGAGACAAAGCAGTGGACCCACTTCAGAAGTCCCTAGGACAGTTTTTTGAGCTCTTAGCATGAATATAGCTCTTCACCCAAAATAGATCTAGCAGACTGCCTGACAGGCAGAGAATCCAGGAGAGTCCGCCTCTGGACCAAATGGCTTTCTCTAAAAGGTTCTTGTCAGTGTGCACGTAGACAAACTGCAAGGGGAAATGGACTGACCCATTATCCCCAGGTGTCCCCTTAGAAGGCTTTTGTTTATTAGATCAATTGGCTGAAGAGAACTGGGCCCTGAAGTATGGGACATGAGACCAGCAAGCTCTGATGGGGACAAAGGGAGGGAAAGAGCAGAGTCAGAGGCCTGGGTGGAAATGGCTGCGGAGAGGAGCTTGTATAGGGGTGCGTTCGTATAAATATGTGAGAGTGTGTGTGTGTGTGTGTGTGCGTGCGCGCGCGTGTGTGTGCATTGGGGACAGTGACTGGCAAATTGGTCTCACCCTGGAGTGGGAGCGCACCCACATTTTGGATGAAGGGCACACAATATTTAGAAATATGAGACACCCTCTCACCCATGCTGAGAAAGCCACAGTGGTACCCAGAACTCTGAATCTGCACAAATTCTGGCTGTCACTGCCAGCCAGGTGGGGTGACCAGGGGCAAGTTTCCTCATTTACCAAGTTGTACCTTCCTAGGGCAATATAAATCGAGATCATGTGCTTTTTGAAGTATCAAGGGCTATGAGTTGTGAGCAAAGCCTCCTTCAGACCCAGAAGGCTGGGTCACAGGGGCCTGACCCTTGCCCAGGGCTTTGGGGAGAAGGACTATGGTGCCCATTTTATTATGGCTCTCTTTCCTTTAATATCAACTTCCATCCAGTGGAGAGTGAGCAGAGAGGACTGAAAATGTCCTAATCAGACTGTCTGGGATGCGTAGAGCAGCAGATGGAGGAGGGAATGTGACAACCACGGTCTCCCATGTGGAAGCTTGAGGTTCCACCATTAGATCACCCAGTTTCTGGGTTCAGCATTATCCATTACCCTAGGTCCTTCCGATGTGACTGTCATCTTGCTATTTGCTTTATCTGTGGCTTTCGCAAATGAGCCTCTATTAAATGTGCAATAATGTTTTTTGATTTCTCGCTCCACTCTCCACACCACTTTGGGTAACATCAACAGTCAGGCGGCCTCTGAGTCTGTCTTAAAAGGCACAAGTATTGCAGGGGCTTCCCTGAGGCTCCAGCAGAATAGGGAGCTTCCAAGGTGGTGGTTCCCAAACTTTGCTGCCCATTGGAATCACGGCGGCATCCTTAAAAAATACCGATGCCCAGCTCCCCATTCTAATTGTGATTAAATTGATAGGTAGGTACAACCCGGGCACGGGGATTTTTAAAACTTCCCAGGTGATTCTAAAGTGTAGCAAAGTCTGGAAACCACTAGGGGGAGGGGCAGGACTGAGTGAGAAAGCAGGAGGGACAGAAGAGTCGCCCAAGAACAAGTTTAAGAGGCTCAAGGAGCTAGCTGCCAGCCAGCCCTTCCTTAGAACCCCACTGGAGAGGTCCTACTTCTGATGTATGACCACTTTCCCTTCTAATTTATCAAGTGTCTCACCTACATTCCAAAAAAGGAGGCAGCACAGCTGAGGTGCCTCAGAGCCAGACACCACCTAGTGCAAATTGCAGCTTCTTCTCGATTCCCAGCTGTTTCGCCTTTGACAAGCCACGTCCCAGAGCTCAGTTTTCTCATCCATAAAATGGATTGTTACAGGAGAGTTATAAGAATTTCATAAAATTATATAGGGTTGCTACAAGAATTAAATAAAATAATGTCTATAAGTTGCTCAAGGCCTAGCACTTTATAAGCACTTGTCAGATGGTCTCATTACCATCATTCTCTTTTTCATTGTTATCGTGGGCATTGCCATCCCACGTCTTTCTGACAGCAGACTTGATGTGGATCTCCGTATTCTGTCCTGGTATACCACAAGCGAGGCCCTATGGCAGGTGCGCCTTGCTTCACACAGAAAGAAGGGCAGCCACAAAGAAGCAGAAAGGGCATTAGCCCAGGGTCTAGGAATCGGAAATCCTGAGAGGCCAGGGCTATGTTCAAGGTCACTCAGCTGGTGAGGTGGGGGCTAGAACTGGGCTTGGAAACCCTACCTCCTGCTCAGAGTCTTTTCTTTCTGCCTCGCTAAGCTAATTCCCCAGGTAACAAAACATTTTGCTTCTGTGTACAAAATTCAGCTTTGCAGCAATGCAAAATCCTAGGAAGCTGAAGCTGCAATGCAGGTTGTTTTGAAAATATCTCATCTTTGGTCAGTTCACTGGGATCAGATAAAGCCTGGACTGAGGCCCAGAGCACCCGCTACTCCCCTGGGCAGCCTGCTGGGTGAGCCGCACCTGCCAGCCTTTCTAAGGGAGGGCCTGTCCTCAGCTGCCCACATGGACACCACACACAAACTCACTTGTGCGTGTGCACCATACACACAAACACACACACTGAAACCCACTTTCAATTAGTTATATAATTTTATTCAATTTCAAGGATCTTATTTTCCCACAAACCATTCTTGTGGTAACAAGGGAGTAAAGAAGCCTGTATGAGTAAACATATTTATGTACAAAAGCTTCTGAAACATGTATATCTGGTAGACTCCAGCCTGCATCTCTTATTTGACTAAAACCAGAGAAGAATATTTTTCAATCAAAGCTATAGGGTGTGTGTGTGCATGTGTGGGTGAGTGTTTTAAATAACAACTATCTTTTTAATAAAAGTTTTAAATGTTCATTGGGAAAAAATTAGAAACCACTAATATTTAACTAGCCAGAGATTTCTTCCACTATTAACATTTTAATGTATTTTCTTACAGACTGTGTATTTTTTTTAATAGGTAGAGATCATTTTATGTATATAACTTGATTTTGACTATGTTACTAAACATTAGATCTTGAGCAATTTCCATGTCATTAAATATTCTTTGAAAATAATATTTTAAATGTGCTCATAATATTCCATTATATTGGTGTACTGTAATTCACTGTGGCAATGCCCCACCATTGGACATTTATTATATTGTTCTTCATCATAAATAGCACAGCAGTAAATGTCTTCGTGTGCTTCTTTCTTGTTTTCCCTGAGATAAATTCCCAAAGTGGAATTATTAGTCAAAGTCTGTGAACCTTTTAAAAGTCTTTGAAACCCTATCAAATGGAGACCTGCAGGAAAGTTGCTCTACTCTACACTCCCTCACACCCTGTAGAGAGGCCTGTGCCAACCCCTTTCAACTCTGTTGTTTGGCAAATAGGGTGTATTTGAGATACACCCTGATCCCTAGCACTTGGAGCCTCCTCGAGAAGACTCAGGGCATGCAACAACTGCCATCCAACCTTTAACATCAAAGGTCTCTCCTAGCGAATGGGGCCTGGATTTGTCCTTTGAGGCCTCCAGGATATGGCCTCCAAATAGTGTGACAATCTCTCTAGTGATTATAGACACCAAGTTAACAGGCTTCCTCACCCCTCCCCATGCAGCAAGGACTCTGCCCCAGGTCTGTTGGGGAAGAAGCTCTCTTTGAGGTTCAAGGACCAGGTGGTAAGTGAGACCCAGGACCCGTGACAGCCCTACCTAACTGGGACAGTTCTGTGAGCTGGCCATCTAAACAGTGATTCTAGGTTATGAAACATTAAAAAACCTGTCTCCATTCCTCAGAAGCTTGTTAAACCTCTATTTTCTCGGCTGTAATATGGGGTTGTGAGGATTAAATTAGATTATATTAATATAATATATTAATAACAGCTATTAGTGTTGTTGTGAGTATTAATATGCATACGAGTATGAGAAGGTAGCATCGTGTAGCTAAGAACCAGATCCAGATTTGGTCTCTAGTCACACCCCCATACAGAAATTGAAACAGAAAACAAAGGCATTTGGGGGGGGGTCTGGGAAGAGGATTATTCATATATTTTTTTTTAAATTCAGAACAAGCTTCCTTCCTTTAGAACACCTGGTACATACATTTTGTTTGTTTGCTCTTAAATTTTTCTGTCTAGCACACAGTAACTGTGCAGAATTCACAAGGCATAGAGCACTACGTGTGATGTGCTGGAGTCGGCTTGTACTAGCTCATTGTGAGAGTCTGTTAAATTTTTAATTTTGTAAGCCGGTTGTTAAATATGGCCATTATTAAAAATTAAATCATGCAAACTTTCAATTAATTTATTTATTTTAAAAACAGAGGTACTAAATATTAAAAACTCATTGCTTCCTAATTATTTCATTAGAATCTATATTCTTGAGGTTATTTACATCTACTATACAGTTGACCTCCCAGATTTACAGGTTCCACATCCCTGGATTCAACCAACCACGGATAGAAAACATTTGAAAACAAAGTTATGTTGCTGCTGACATGTACCATGCAGTTAGGCCTACAATGGTTGCGTCTGTACTGAACATGTACAGACTTTTTTCTTGTCACAATTCCCTAAACAATATGTATAACAACCATTTACTAGCATTTACATTGTATATGGTATTACAAGTAATCTTGAGATGATTTAAAATATGCGGGAGGATGTGCATGGGTTGTATGCAAATACTATGTCGTATTATGTAAGAGACTTGGGCATTCGCACATGTGGTATCCTCAGGGGTCCTGGACCCAATTCCCTGCATATACCAAAGGACGACTGTATCTATGTGGCAGAAATATTATGTAATGTGCGCTACTGTGAGTCTCTTCTGATTCCGCTTTTGATATCTCCCTATAACTTGAACTTAGCCATGGTGGGAATACTTACACCACTCAAATGGGCAAATGTTACAAACCAGAATCTTTTTTTCCCCTAGAGTACCAGCCATTAATTATTTACAGTACATCACAACCTCCACCCTCCATCCTTGTCCCACTTTGCTATGTCCCTCATTTCCCACTCCCTGAAGGTAGCTACTTTCATTGCTTTTAGCTGTTGCCTTTTGTACTTATCCCCTTATGTCTTTTTTCCCCCTTATTTTTTAATTTCATGCTTTCACTGCCATGACTTGATTTTTAAAATCTTAGACATTGCCTATTGACTTCCTGTTATGGACGATGGGGATCTGGCTCTCTTCCAGCTGTCTCCCCTCTTACTATACACACACACACACACACACACACACACACTCGCACACACACACACACACACACCTTTCCCTACCTCTGCCCTCCCAGCATATTATAGCACAACTTTTGTTTACATAAATGTTCAGGATTTACATTATTACAACTATGTAAATATTGTATATGTCATTATGCATTATGATTTCATTAGCTTTCTTAAACAACATTTTTCCCTGGAATTAATAATTGTATTTTTATTTGATTTGAATTCTCTATAGAACAGTGGTTTTCAAACTTTCTTTCTTAGCAATGGAACTCATCTTTAAAAACAGAGGTACTAAATATTAAAACAATATTTTTCAAACAAAATTTTATGTGGAACCCTACTACATCATACAGGAAAATTTGAGCTTCCAGGTTGAAAGTCTTCCCTTCAGGGTTGCCACAGAGAGCCAAGCAGGTTGTGTATTACACAACTCTGGGGTTACCATTCACATAAATAACAGTGTGATTCAGTCATGATAATTATAATTACATACCCCACTGGCGGAATGCAGACATTATGTAAAGAGAGGTCCACCTAGATGTATACATTTCATCAGGAGTCTCTGCTTTAAAAAGACTTATTCCTTTCCCAAAGCAAGGGTCTGACCTCTCCCCGTTCTGAATAGGTTCCAGTGATGTTGCTTCATCAGTCCCTTCAGTGCATCGCCCACAGGCTGCTGGCCAGAGCTGCTGTTAGCTGATGGCCACCTATTGACTGATTCAATGTCCCTCAGATTTGCCTGGGCTGGGCTGGGCTGAGTGCCAAAAGCTGAATGCAAACAGCTTTGCCCAGGGATCATTCCAGTGCAGCCACTGGGATCCAATGCAAGGAATGGTTCTGTCAGAGAAAGTAAGTGAGCTGTAGAAGCAGACAGTGTAGGACCCGTGTGCCCATGGAAGTCAGAACTGGAAGAGGGAAGCGGGCCAACAATGAGCAGTAAGGTTCAAAAAGCTCAGCTTTTAGCATCACCCCTATGTGGAAATCCTAGTTTCACTTTCAGCTGGATAACCTTGGGCTTGTTGGTTAACCTATCTGGGCCTTAATTTTCTCATGCCTAATTAACAGGGTTGTCATGAGAGTTCAAGAAGATAATGTGTAACCCTAATAAATCCCAGGGCCACATGTGGCTCGGTATTTGCTCAAAATCTCATTTAAGGAAACATAGTCCAACAGCCTGAAAGTAATTGAAAAAGATGTTGCAATTCAAATCACATCCCTCATGGAATTCAGAGGGGATCCCATTCCTAGCTGATAGTACTGCTCCCCAAATCCTTTCCCTCTGTTCTCTAATTTTCCCACAATGTACAGTGTCAGTGAAGTTCTCCTGAGAACAACGTCTGAGGCTTTTTTCCTTTTTCTCTGCCTCATTCCTCACCCTCTGTCCCACTGCCATTTTCTCTTAGGTCTGTTTTTTCTCTACTAATCATGCCATTGCTGTGTGTCACACACACACACTCTCTCTCTCTCTCTCTCTCTCTCAAAAGACATGGAAATGAGCTGACAGAGACGCAGACAGGAAATGGGTGGGGAGAGGTTATGGCCGGAGGATATCCTGAAATCAATCTTGCTTAATCACACTAGTGAAGTAAAAGGCACAGGTAGCAGGGGCTCAGCAGAAACTGGTTGTCTTCCTCATTTTTCAGTCAAGGAACTTCCTGGAGGGTGTGGGATGACCTGTGTAAGGTACCTCTGAACACTTAACCACTAGTAGCAGATGGGCAGTGACTGGAAAAACCCGCCCTATTTCCTCCAACCCCCCCCAAAGTTAGTATTAACTCCCCTATTTCCTCCAAACCCCACCAAAACTAATATTAAGATGAGACAACAGCTTCTGCCTAAATTTTCCTTTCCTTCCCTGCTGTCTTTAAAGGTAAGCATGGACTTACCCTTCCTTACCGCCTACCCCAACTCTTGTTCTGTCTTTTGTGGACTCCATTCCCTTCATAGGATGTCTTTTGAGTCATGTACTAGGTACCTACTATGTGTCAGGCTTGTTAGGAGCTGGAGATTCAGAAACAAGGAAGACATAGACCCTGTCCTCAGTTGCTCACAATAAAAGACTGGAATTCCATGTGATAACACTGTAGTGAAGGGAAGCCAGAATGCTGTGAGAGCACAGGGAAGTTCTTAACCCATTGAGAGATCAGGGAAGACTTCTTGGAGGAGGTGTCATCTAACCTGTATGATAATAATAACTACTCTCATATATTAAGCAGTCTTTATGATGATAATCACCACACTAAACACTTTGCTAAGTACATTAGCTCACTTAATCTTTACAACAGTGTTAAGTGGTAAGTATTGCTATCCTTGTTTCAGAAATGAGGAAACTAAGGCTCAGAGAAATTCCTTGATTTTCCCACAGCCACATAAAAGGTGGCAAAGCTGTGATTCAAACACAGGCCTGTGTGACTCCAAAAACTATGCTTTTAACCACAGGGCACTGTGTACAGATATTTAAGAGGCACATTGAACAAGCCTGCCACATCTGGGGGCAACATTATTTACGTTGTAGGCAGAGTAACTTATGTGCATGACAGTGTTTAGGTGGACACAGAGACTCAGACCTCTCCGCTGATTCCTGGAGCAACAGGAAAGAGCCTCTTCCTGATCCGAACTTGTCTGTGGCATCTCCTAGGGGGCAGTGGAGAGTGTGGGCACTGAGGAGAATGCATGCACCCCAATGTCAGGGTGTCTGTGCTGCCAGGGTGGCAGCCTTTGGCCATTCAGGTGGATGGTAACATCTTAACTTTAAACATTTTTACTTGAGGAAGAAACACCTTTTCTTAATTTGCACAAGGTTGACAAAGATGTCACATGGACCACAGTGCCCCCCACTGCCCAATAACCTCAGTGTTGGGGAGGATGCAGCTACAGAGCCATCTGGCCCAGCCTGATGCAGGGACCCAAAGATGAATAAGACACTGGTTGGTCCTGCATGACCCACCAGGTTAAAAACCCAGAACAAAAGCTGTCCTTTCAGGGACACCCCAGGGCCACCAAACTAATCCCCTTTTCTCTTTCTCCCCTCGGCAGACGGGAAGGATTGAACCTAACTACCCCAAGGTCTGTGGTCACCAGGGGAATGTGCTGGACATCAAGTGGAACCCCTTCATTGACAACATCATTGCCTCATGCTCAGAGGACACGTCGGTGAGCAGGGGGGGTGTCCCCAAGGAGGGTGGGCCCATGGGACTCCTCCCTGCTTCCTCCTGGAGGTCTCCCTTAAACTCCCCTCCCTCTTTCTTCTTTGCCCAAGATGGGGAGTTAGGAAAATGACTCAAGGAGAAAAATCTATGGACTGCTTGACAGGTCTTGTGCCTTTAGTGTGATTTCATTTGGAGGTATGGATTTTATAGTTGAGAGTTAGAACAAAAAGATTAAGTATATGATCAGCATTCATCTGTGGTCTCAGGAGGAGAAGGTCAAAAGGAGGAATATGGACAAGGAGGGAGGGAAAGGGAAGAGAATGAATGAGCCATGAAGAAAAGAGCCCCTTTTCTTGTAGGCTGGGCATGGCAAATGCATTATCTGGTTTTGTCCCCTGTGAGCCATGGTTTTAGGGAAGGACACCGGGCTGAGAATTGTCATAACTTGTGCAAAGACCCACAAATATGGCCCAGAATTTGAATTCCATGTGTACCACCACTTAGTGGCAAGAGAGAAGAAATGGGAGAAAGGAAATGAGGAGGAGGGAGCAGGGAGGAGATAGAGGGAAGAAGAAGAGAGAACAGATGGGGAGATGAAGATAGATGGAAGAAAGCGGGCAGAGGGGAGATAAAGAATCCAGGGAGAGTAAAATTTGAAGTTGCTGTCAGGCCACCCTTTCCCTAGGTTCTGCTGATTTTCACACACAGCAGTAGAGCCTGGTGTTGGCAGTGGCCTTTGTGTTTCTGGAGAGGGGCCCCATGCCTTTCTTCACATTGCCCTTGAACAACATCAGATCAGTGCCCCAGCTTGGAATCAAGAGGGGATTTCAGAGCTCAGCTGAACTGTGAAGAGGGGCTGCCTAAACCCCTGGTGTTCCCAAGTGAAGGAAGATCAGCCTTTTAGTCAGGTCATAAGCATCTACCTAGTACTCACTGGCATAGCCTTGGTATAAATCATAGGCTCTCAGGGTATTGGGACTAAAAGGAACTTGCAGCTCAGGTTTCTTGGCTTTCCAGACTCAATCGTGAGCTCCTGAGAGCATAGGCCATGGCCTATTTGGTTCTGAATCCCAAATATCCAACACAGAGTCTACTACCTAGTAAATGTTTAGGACGGACAGTTGGACGGACAGACGGACAGACAGATGGATGGATGGATGGTTAGATGAATAGACTGTTGGATAGATGACTACATTGATGGTTAGAGAGATGACTAAATAGATAATGCAAAGATAGATAACTGGAAAGAAGGAAGAAAGGAAGGAAGGAAGGAAGGGTGACTGGATGAAAGTAAATGGTTAGATGGATGAATGGAAAGATAAATACATGAATAAATATAACCAAACTAATCAATTATTCAAAGAAAAAGAGAGAGTCACAGTAAATAGTCTCTATTGGCCAATAAATTTGGTGGGGGGAAGTCAGCTGGCACAGTATCTAGTAAGTGGGAGTAGTGGGGAGGGGGCTGAGAGAATGGAATGAAATTGCCCAGCCCCTGAAGGTCAAAGTCCTAAGTCAACCCAAGAAGATTCCTGAGAGCAGCAAGGGCAAGGCCCATGTGAGCACAGAGATCAAAAATTGGTGGTGACATGAGCCATTAGGTTTGGTTACTTTCTTTTTTTTCTTTCTCTTTTTTTTAATGGGCTTTATTGGATTTCTGTTATTTCACATTTAGATCCCCAGATACTTACTTTTTTAAAAAATTAAGTTTATTGGGGTAACATTGGTTAATACAATTATATAATTTTCAGGTGTACATTATAATTTGACATTTATATATTCTATTGTGTGATTACCACCCAAAGTCCAGTTTCCTTTAGCTACCTTATTTTTGATCCCCTTTACCCACTTCACTCTCCCCCTGCCCCCTATGGTTACTTTCTTTAGCAAAATGGGGAAAGTGACCAGAGATTAGAGCACAGGCAGGGCAGAGGGTGGACACAAGGTGATGGAGCCAAGCACAGGTCCGGAAGCCTGAGGAAAACAAGGTCACTAGTTGCTTCCTGAGCTGAGAAGGAGGCAGCTGGGGCTGATGGGGACTGGAGAGTTCAGTGGTCAGTGCAGGTAAGGCCTGGGCTCAGTGGGAGACAGGCAGGTGGAGGCGCTGCCCATCCTTCTCTGCTGGGTTCAGGGAACCCAAGAAGGAGTGCCAGCAACCACAGCCTGCTCCACCGCTGCCTGCTAAGGTGTTGAGTGACCGTCACCAGCCATAAGGGAGCAAATACCCCTGAAACTTGAGGGTGCCTTATACCAAGCTCCTCCACCCAGTCTGATGGACACTTTACACACAGTTAACCCTCATAGCCACCCTGTGAGCCAGGCACTGCTATCTCCAGATTGAGGGATGGGGGCAGGTCACACAACTAGGAAGTCGAGAAGGGTTTGTGGTCCCAAGCCCACCCTCTTCCTGCTCTACTAAGTCTCATCATAACATGAATTCACAGAGTCCTCCGGGCAGCCTCAGGCCCCTCCTGGTGTCTTGTGCCAGGGGAGCCAGCTGGGAAAGAGAAGGGCAGTGTTCAACTTGCTGTGGAGAGGGACAGGTTAGGCCAGGGCTCTAGGGACCAGTGGCCATCCTGGCTCCATCTCAGGTCAGAACTTCTGCCTAAATCAGGGCGAGGATGGAAAGGTCGCTGGCTCTGATAGCCCTGCTTAGTTCTAGCTCAGCACCTTATCTGATCTAAGAGTCAGGTGCTGCATCCTCTGGGACCCCAGCTAAAAAACCAGACATCGTTTGAAAAGCAAGGCCCCAGCCCTGGCCACACAAGCTAAGGGCTGCCTTCAGTTTCGCACACATCGACTGAAGGACCGCAGTGTGCCCGCCACACTCCAGTACGTGGGGCTTCAAAGAGAGTTTGACTATAGAATCTGGTTGACCTTGGATTGAATCTCAGCTTCACCATTTGCTAAGTGACCAAAAGTATGTTACTTACCCTCTCTGAGCCTCAGTTTTGCTCATCTTTTAACAGTAATAATGATGATACATCCTTTTGACAGTTGCCAAGAGAATGAAAGGAGGTCCGTGTCTACCACTATGCCTGCTAGTCTCCATCCTGCCCAGTGGTGGGGCAGCATCACACCCCACTCACTGAGATGCAGTGCAGAATGAACTCACTGCAGCCACAGAGGGTCAAACAGGGCTGTGTGCTCAGGGAGGAGAGAGGGATTAATTTTGACCAAGGTTCAGGCCGAGCAGAGGGGGTTAGCGAGAGCTGGATCCTGGAGAAGCAGGACTTTGATGGCAGAGAAAGGGTTTCAGGAGGTCCAGGGAAAAGGCAAAGGCACAGGCCTGGAGGGAGTGTGTCATAGCTCGGGCCACTGTAACAACATACCATAGACCAGGTAGCTTATAAACAGCAGAAATTTATTGCTCACAGTTCTGGAGCCTGGAAAATCTGAGATCAGGGTACCAGCATGGTTGGTGTCTCATTGTGTCCTCACACAACAGAAGGGGCTAGGGGTCTCTCTAGAGTCTGTTTCATAAGGCAGTAATAGCATTCATAACGGCTCCACCCTCAGGACCTAATCACTTCCCAAAGGCCTCGCCTCCTAGTACCATCACCTTTGGGGGTTGAGATTTCAACATATGAATTTGGGGGCAACATGGACATTCACACCATAGTAAAGTTCATATGGTATGCTCGGAAGATGGAGGTATCTGGTGTGGCTGGAGCCCTGAAGTGGTGGCAGAGGAGAGGAGTGGGCAGGAGAGGGACTGTGAAGGGGGGGGGGGCAGAAAGAAGGCTTGAGATGCCAGGGTGAGCAGCTGCACTTTGAAGTGAGGCCTGTGCTTCTCAAGCCATCTGAGCATAAGCCGGGACACCAGGCATACAGCATGTGGGAGATGCCACATGCTCTGGGGGGTTTAGGGGAGGGAAATTAGTGGGGCTGAAGGGTCAGACCTGGCTTTGTGGCAGAGGTGGAGCCCAAGCCAGCTGAACAAGTGCTGGAATGGGACTCCACAGAGAGAAGGGGAGCACCCAGGGAAGGGATGTGAAGAGAAAGGACACAGGGACGAGGTGGGGTTGTGGAGTGGCCCAGGCTGCTGATCCACAGAGAAGGAGATTAAGTCTCCAGACCAGAGAGGAACTAAGCTCTTGCTCTGGTTGCTAGTCTGGCTGCCCCAGAAGCAGCTGCTCAGAGCCCAGCTGGTCTCCACTCCTCCCCAGCCTCAGGGTGAGAGTTGTGCTGCGGAGCCAACAAGCCCTTGAGGCTGGGGCCCAGTCCCTCCTAGAGAAGGGCACACTGAGGCCCAGGGGCAGCGCCTTGCCCCAGGTCACACAGAGTCCGAGTCTCAGGCAAGTGGGAACCTAGCCAGGTCTCTGAGCAAGTCACCAACAGCTGTAGCTTTACAGGTGAGGAAACTGAGGCTCAGGGCCATGAAGGGCTCAGATCCATCAAATACTCAACGTTTATATCTCCTCGTCCTCGCTGTGTAAAGCCTACATGGCACCTCAACCAAGTCCTGGGAGGGTGAGATGTACAGGAAGTGGAACCTACAGCTCCAGGGCGGGTGAGGAGGCCTGTCAGCCTGCCCAGGCTGTTCTGACTGACCCTTGTGCCTCCATCAAACAGCATGAGGGTAGGCCACTGAGACACCACCCTTGACCCACTCAGGCCCAAATGGTCAACGTACTGTGCACCAGACATAATATCTAGAACCAGGATTAGAAGATCAGTCAGCAAACCTACTGTGTGCCAGGCACTGTGCTACACACCAAGGGCTGGGGAGGGAACCACCCCAATGGGCCCAGAGAGAAGCCACTTCCGGAGGGTTTGGTCCATCTCCTGGAAGTGCCTGTGCACCCACTCTCACCCCTCCATGGCCCGCTCCTTGTCTCAGAACATTCAGAGGACACTGAAGGGATCTAGTGAGACTTCACCTGCTCCTTTCACATATCCCCCATCCCTTGAAAAATCTCCAGTGAAATCCATCTCCCATGTCCCTCAGGCTCAGCTGCCCCTCCCCCAGAGCCCAAGGAGGTCCCCAGGAGCCTAACCCATCCCTCCAGGGATGGGAGAACATACCCAAAGCCCTTTCCCAAGGGCTCCTGTCCTGAGGGAGGGGTGGGGGCCGTAACTCTCCTGGCATCTGGCAGAATCCGGTTCTTTCTGCCGCTGGGTGATGTCACCTATTGTTGAAGGGCTGAGCTTTTTATAGCTTCTGCGGCAGCTAGGGAGGGTGGCTGGCAGGCGGCAGGAAAGGGCTCTATGGGTTTCCAAGCCTCCTGCTCTCAGCCCTTCTCCAGCAGCCACAGAGAGGTTTTTGACATCTCAAGGAGAGGAGAGAATGGTCCCAGGAGAGTGAGGGGGGCGAGGAAGGCCTCTCCCTGGTGAGCCAAACTCAGCACCTTTCTTTTGCCTTCTTATATTCCTTTGCTCCTCCATCCAGTGGCTGCCCTCACCTACCCCACCTGACCCCACCTTCCCCAGAGATGATGCCCCTCCCAGAAGAGCTTAGGGTGGGATGGGGCAGGATGTCAGCCCTGCTAGAAGCAGCTAGAAGCCACCCACCACCCTGCCTTCCTACATGCTTGAGAATCAATACCTCTTGGAGTCGGAAGGAAGCAACACACTCCTTTTAGAGATGGAAGGAGGCCCCAAGAGTCCTCACTAACATACCTAGCAGCTGTAGGGAAACTGGCAGTGTAGCTTATTTGTTAAGCAGCCAGGCTCAAGAGGCCATAGGCCTAGGTTCAAGTCCTGGCTCTGCCACTTCACAGATGTGAAGAACAGGGTAGTTTGCCTTATTCCAGGCCTCAGTTTGAATCCCATCTCCTCCCTTCCTAGCTGTGCAACCTAAGCAAATTTCCTAACTTCTCTGTACCTTATTTCCTTACGTGTGTTAAGGATAATCACTAATAATAATAGGTAGCACATATCCTTCCATGTGTCCAGCTCCACATTTACCATTTCATTTAATCCTCTAGCAAAGCACCTCACAGGACTCTCAGCTGTGGATGCTCAATCATGCTTCCTTCTGGGCCCTCAGGTGGCCTCCCTCACCTCCCTGGATTTGAAGTGATTTGTTTCTCACATTGGGAAATAGCTAGGTAGTCAGAAGATATCAACACCAAGGTAGACTTTGAGATTCTACCTCTTGTTTAGGTGAGTGACAATAAACTCAGTTTCTAGTAGTAAACAGAATAATTAGCAAGAAATGGGGCAGGTTGGGGGGTGGTGGTTCCAGGAGCCTCCTGGCTCTGGGCAAGACCCTCACCATTCCTCTCTTCTCGTGGCAGAAGACATGAGAGTTGCTGTGAGCTCAGTTCCAGGCATTGTATCTGTAGAGTGGTCAGTCAGATGGAAAGCCTAGGGCCAAAAACCGTGTCCTGTAGTACAGCTGAACTGGATGCTTCCAGAGGGCAGAAACCGTATCTTGTACTTTCCCATTCCTCCCTACACTACTCCAGAGTTGTTTTTTTAAGTAAATACCAAGTGCTTTGGAGCCTGTCATCTTCCCCCAGCTACACAGGACCACTGGGAACTCCAGCTCCTCCTCTGTGCTCCCATACCACAGATACAGACAGTAAGTACTGTCTCTTTGCTGTAGCTGTGAAACAAGCAGATCCCCTAAACGGAGCATTCCTTCTCTTAGGAAGTGTTGTGACAGAGGCTGAGTAGGTCCTCACTAGGCCCTGGCCCTAAGTCACCAGCGGCTATGACCCTAGGTGTGTCAAAAGCAGAGAGAGATCCAACCAAACACCTTCATAATCATGTCATAATTTCAGGAAGGAAATTTATGCTGCATTCTATATAATGGAGACAAACTTTATATCACATGCATTGACTACACAAGGGTAACAAAGTGCACGTAAAAAGTATAAATCACATCTAAAATTTGACCTATATAAAACTTGTGTATAATCCTTAATTAATAATAAGCAAGCATTGTTGTACATTAAAAAGTACTTAGTAATCTGCTCGCTAGGGCATATGTTCTATCTTTAGTCTTCATAGCAACTATAATTATAGGTAAAATTATTCTTACAGATGAGAAGACTGAGGTTCAGAGAGGCTAAGTAACTTGGCTAAAGTCTCACAGCCAGTTAAGTTCAGAGCCTGAATTTGAATGGAGCTTGTCAGACCACAAAGCTCTCTTTTTTTGACCAGCTGCTCCCTCCCCCATGCACAGGGACACTGGTTTTGTAACTTTATTAACCATTCTTGTCAGCTGTCTTGCCTTATCTGCAGGTGTCTGCTGTCTCCCCTACAAGACTGAAATATTTGAGACCAAGGACCATCTCCCCATGTCTAAAGTGCGTGACACAGGGAGGGGTTGAGCATATTTTGTTGGATGAATATAACTGAGATAAACAGGGCTCTGACCCAGGGACCTATGAAGGGGACATAGGCACAGCTGGCTTGCCGGAGAGAGTGCTTTTACTGCTTTTCCCCTCCCCTCCCTTCCCGAAATCCGGTCTGGCAAACCCTATTGTGTTTCCTGTTGAATTGAAGTAACCTCCCAGAATAACCTCTGCGCAGATCCACAGCACTTCTCCCACACCCATCCACTTTTTGCCTCCAACAAATCCCTTGAGTACTAAGGGATTGGAATTCCTTTTCCAGCTACTTAGGCCCACTGTGAACTCCAGCTCCTCCTCTGAGCTCCTATAGCATGTGGTGCCAACTGTTAGCTGTAGCGGTGGATCAAGGAGTTAGTCTCTTCCCCACAGGGATACATTTAATGATGTCAATAGCAGAGAAGTTTGGAAGATGAACTTACACTGTCTCAATGTGCGTATGAGAAAACCAAGGCCCTGGGAGGGAAGTGGCAGATATCAAATGTGAGGATAAGGCAGGGAGCCTCTCTCCCTCTCTGTGGGACATTTTTCATCTGGGTTCCCCAAGCCCTCTGTGGAACCCTACTCCAGCAGTTATTGGTGAAAACAGCTCTCAGCTTACCCGTCGCAGCCCTTTACCCCACAGGGTATGGATCCAGTCCAAGGGCTGAGCCTGAGCACAGACACAACCTACCCTCTTGGGTAGCCCCTAGGTTCTTAAGCAGAACTGTCACCCCCAATGAATCCACCCATACAGCAGAAAGCCTCACGAGGACTCTGAAGCCCAGTTTAATTTAACCTACATGCCTCTAAAAGGTTCATACATCTTAATGCATCATTCGGACGATGAGCCTGAGCCTCATAGAGGTTAACTGGCTTGTTGAAGTTTTTCCAGCTTGTCCATGGTATTAGAGCCTGAGTGGACCCTCACTTCACAGCTTCCCTTTGTCTCTACCTTAACCTGGCATGTGATTCAACCCAGGAATGCCTCAGTTAGCTGGCTGCTCAGTAATTAGGCTGTTCTGGGAAAGGGTTTTTTCTCAGACTCCACCCAAACAGTGCTCCTTTGGGCCTCAGTGACTAGGTGTGACACACACGGTCTCTGGCCTCCTCTGCCATCTGCCAGCCTGCTCCACACCAGCCAGGCTGATCTGCCTGCAATTTCCCCACCCACTGTGCCCGACCCACACACGCTGATTGTTTTTCTGTCTCCCCACTCTTCCCCACATCTCCAACCTGTCTTTTCAAATGTGGGCCAACATCCCCTCTTTTAACCCTGCTTCTCCCAGACCCTCCCTCCCTGTCACACCCAAGACTGGATTTGAGGCTACTCCAGTCCTGTGCTCCGAGGGTGCTCTGCCGTGTGAGCCCCACTGTGTGCTGCCCAAGGGCAGGCACGAGGCAGGCTCAGCGCCCATCCCATTGGCCAGCAAGGACTGAGCTCTTAAGAGGTGTGTGTGAAAGGAATGAGGCTCAACTCTGTTTCAAAAGTCTTTCTCAAAGGTCAGAGGCCACTCTCTTGCCTCTGTTGACACTTAGGCACTGAATGACTTGGCATTTGTGTGTGTATACACACTGGTCCACTATTCTCAAGAGATGGTATGAGGTGTCCACAGACAGGATCCTCTGCTCCCAAACGCCTCCACACTGGCCCATCATTCTGCCTCTTTAAGTCTCATTCCCTTGAGTCCAAAAGCTTCTCGAGGTTCCTACCCAAATGCAGACAAGGGTGGCCAGTAATCACAGAAAAAGATGCCCCATATTTCTAAGAATCAAAGAAATGCAAATCCAAACAATAGTTTAGAAGGCATTTTTGATCTGATGGGCAAAAATCCATCTTTGAAGGTATATTTTTGAGACATAGGTGAAGAGGCAGACTCTATTGATGAAAACTAGAACAACTTTTTGGGACAATTTTACAGTAACTATAATGAAACATATCTAGGTATGTGTCCTACAGGAATACTCACACCCATACATGAACTTGTATTACAGGGCTGCTCATCAGGGAAGGAACTGTAATAGGGGAAAAGGTGGACAGAACCCAGGTGTCCATTAATAGAGGTTGATTAAATTCATCATGGCACAGTCATACAGCAGATGTCTCTCTGGCTACTTAAAAAGATGAGGTAGACCCATATATAGTAGTGTGGAAAGATGCCCACTGTTGTTGCATGAGAAAAGCGAGTTGTAGAAGTACATATATAATGGATTTCCTGTGGGTAAAAAAGAAAGAAATGTGTATGTGTGAGAGGGGTGTGGGGGTGTGGCATATGCAGAGTGTGGTGTAGGGGAGTATGGTGTGTGTGTGTGATGTGTATGGTGTGTGTGGTGATGTGTATGGTGTGTGTGCTTGTGGTGTGTGTGTCTAACCCAAGCATCAGTCTCCTCTTTTCAAGGATCACATTCCTCTAGTACATTTGGGGACAAAAGGAATATGTGTCTTATCAGTGACTACTGAGTTATCTGCCTGCATCCCCACTCCACCAACCTACCATTTCCAGATCAGACCTCATCCCAGAAGGCCCTTGCACAGAGCCTGTGGAGGAAGGACCATGGGGTCCTTTACATCACCTCCCTCCCCCAGGCCCACCACTCTGAAGGGTTGTGTGGAGAACTGGAACAACCAAGGGAGATAAAAGTGAAGATGGGGAAACATTCAACTGCCCCCTAATTATAATCTTATTCGCAAATGTGTTTTTGAAGCCAAGAATAGTGCACCTAAGGGTGACCCCAGTCCCTGATTGGACCTGCCTTTCTCATCCAGAAACCCCCTATGTCTGAACGTGCAGAGCTGGGTCTTCAGGAAAACACATGTGTGGGAAATACTCATTTTTACAGTCTGAAGAGGAAGCACCAAGGAGGGAAACTGGCCAAGGGAATTTCCTTCAGGGTGCCCCAGTTCCCAGCCTTGCTCCCCTATCCTTGAGACTGCCTATAACTGGCTTTCTTTAACACGCTTTCTCTGTTTATTCATAACCTTCAGAATTGTAATTAAATGGCCAATATTCCATACTGATATGACATATTATATTGTTCCCTTCATGTTGGTCATTTAATATTTCTAAATTTTATATATCTATATCTATCTATCTATCTATCTTTCTATCTATCTATCTAGATATATTATGATGAACATCTTTGTACTTAAAGATTTTTGCTTATATTGGATTTTAAGAGTAAAATTACTAAGTCAAAGAATATAATATAAATGTCTTTATGGTTTCTACTAAAGATGGCCAAATTTCTTCCAAAAGAATGACTCTGATTTATAGCACTTCCAACACCAATTGAACCTACAAATTCCAGTATAAGCTTGCCAGCAGTGACTCTTTTTATTTTTTTAGTTGGCTATTTTAGAAGATTATAAATGGTATCTCAAAGCTGTTTTTCCTGTTTTTCTCCTTACTGGCAAGGGTGGAGTTTAGATTTTCAAAAGGTTTGTTTAAAGGTGTCCCAAGTTGTTGTCACATGTGCTCTTTCCTCCCTACCAATTAGATCATCATAAACAGCATTAGTGATGATAATAACAACAATCAGAACAAGAATTATAATTCCTCAGGTCTTTGGAGCACTTTATAGTTTACCAGCTTTTACAAGCAGTATCTCATTTTATTCTGCCAGTAGGCAAAGCCAGGCAAAGATTTTCCCCGTCTGTAGGTGAAACAGTTAAAACTCTGCAGTGTCGGTTGGCCTGAGAAACAAGCCCACTAGGGCTGGTGTAAATAATCTGGGGGGTTATTCAAAGATTGCAGAGAAACTGCCCAGTTTCTCTCTCTCTGGGACCATATGGTCTCTTCTCTCTGCTTCACTGCAAGTCCCATCCTCCTCTCTGCAGATCATCTTTTTCTGCTTCTCTATCAGCATCCATAAGACTGGAAATGGTAGCTGCACCCAGGCTATGCCCATCCTTTTGTCTCAGGCTTTAACATCTAATCAGTCTCTGCCCCTTAGTTCATCTTCTCTCAGGGGAGACTCTGAGTCTCCCAGGCTCCTGGATGGGTTTCCCTTTGCTCAAGTGTCCATCCTGGGTGGCGGACAGAGTGGAGAACAAGGCTGTGTGGTACAAAGAGAAAAGATGGGTCTGAAGGTGAATCTCTTAGCAGGATGTGGGAAGGGAAGCAGAGATGGGCTTTTTAATACACTAGCTAAAAGCTGCTCAGTGTGCAGTCCTTTGGGCCTGGCTAGACCATAAAAATATGAAGATGCCAGTAATAATAGTTGTCAAGGTCTGCAGAGACTTCTCGGAGAACACCCTCCCAAAGACAGAGACGTGGTAGCCTCTTTCTCTTCTAACCGCACCATGAAACCTTCCCACAGGTTTCAGTCAGGCTCTGCCCACTACCCTGGCCAGAAGGCTCCTCACCAAGCAAGTCTCTGAAAGCCTGGTGACCGAGGGAGACACCGTCAGGGGCTTCTCTTGGCCCTGCCCACCTAGCCTAGGCCCTTTGTCCCTCCTGCAGGTGCGCATCTGGGAGATCCCTGAGGGTGGGCTGAAGCGGAACATGACAGAGGCTCTCCTGGAACTACACGGGCACAGCCGGCGTGTGGGGCTGGTCGAGTGGCACCCCACCACCAACAACATCCTGTTCAGTGCTGGCTATGACTACAAGGTGGGCAGCCTAGTGGGCAGTGGAGATGAGGAGGGGGAAAAGAGGGCATCTTTGGGGAAACATTATTACTTTCCTGAGCATGTTAACCAATATCATCTCATTATTCATTCATTCATTCATTCATTCATTCGCTACACACAACTAAGCATCTTCTGTGTGCCCCATCATTCCTGGAGTCCACAGAGGCTGGAGGTGTCTGTACTGCCTACTGTGGCACTGATGGACTAGAGGTGACTGCCCACTTTGTGCCCATACTCTCCTGGTAAGGAAAAGGAGAACCAAAGCTGCTTGAGGGAAGAGCCCTGGCCCCGACCCCCGGCATGCCCTCAAAAGAGGTGTGCCAGCCACTGCAACCTGGCAAGGAACAAGTGCTTGCTAGTAGTGGAAACTGAGCCCAGGCTGGGCTGGGGTCTGCCTAAGGATATAGTGGATTTGTGTGACAGAGACACGTTAGCCTTTGTTACAGAACTCAACAACACCATCCTGCATCCCAGCACACCTCCACCCTGCACAAGGCATCTCTCCCAGGAACATCAGGTGGGGACTGGAGACAGATGCCCCATGACAGCAGAAGCGGGCTGACCCCACCTCCTGCATGTCCACTCTCCCAGGTCCTCATCTGGAACCTGGATGTGGGTGAGCCCGTGAAGATGATCGACTGCCACTCGGACGTGATCCTCTGCATGTCCTTCAATACCGACGGCAGCCTCCTCACCACCACGTGCAAGGACAAGAAGCTACGTGTGATTGAGCCTCGTTCGGGCCGCATTCTGCAGGTGAAGCCCACATGTTTTTGAGGAGACGGGAAGATACTGGGGTCTGGGGCTTGGCTTTCAACCAGGTCTGGGGAAAGGCAGCGCCAGCTCCCCTCTCCCATGCACCTGGCCTGTACCTCTATTGACCAGCCTGTCTGTGTTGGACCTTTCTCGGCTCACAGGAGCCCTACCTTGTTCTTGGTAGGGAGGGGCTCTAGTACCATTTCTCACCCACTGCACCTCCTCCCCAGATGGGAGTCATCTGTCCTGCTCTGGAGGCCAAGCTGGTGATGCCCTTCAGTGCGTGAATCTCTGGGTGTTGACCCCACCAGGAGGGGATTTGGACTCACTGCTCATCCATCTGCATGGGACAAGCCTGGTGGAAATGACTCAGGGTGCCAGCCTCAGGGATGGCTCTAAGGGGGGAGGTGGATGGTGAACTTAGTTCCAGTTTTGATCTTTGAGTCTCCTGGGTCTTGACTGTGAGGAAGGGATTAGATGCCATTTAGGAGTAAGAAATTAACATTTCTTGGACACCTACTTTGTGCCAGTCACTAGGTGGGATGGAAAATTTGGATAAAATTTGAGCTATATCTCCTACACAAGAAAGAATTGATGGTGACCTGGTTGTGTTCACCTAAGGAGACTCCAGTATTGTGAGAACAAAAAGTCATTTACTACTACTACAAATAATACTAATTATCCTAGTTATCAGCATTGTTAGTATTAACCAACATTTACTCAGAACTCACTGTGTGGCATGCACTGGGCCACAGACTCCACTTTGTCACCTCATTTAATCCTCATGACAGTCCTCTGTTTCTCTTCCCATTTCACGCATGGGAATGCTGAGCCTTGGAGAGAGTCAGAGACTAGAATCTCAGAGTCATGAAGGAGCTATAATTCAAACCCAGGCAGATGGACCCCCAGAGCCTATGCTGGGCAGAAAATCTGTGAGAGAGCAGAGAACCCAACCTCCACCTCACGTCTGGAGAGTGTGAGAGGCTCCTCCCAGGTTACATTTTTTTTGGCACAACATGGAACTAAAATCCAGGGCAAGTAATGCCAACCTGGTCTTAGCACTGCTCCACCAGCCTTTCGTTTCTACCTGATGCTGACTCATCCTGGCAGAGAACCATTCTGTGTTAGGAAGAAAAGGAAGTGTCATGGCTGGATCTCAGGAGAGAAGGTAGAGGACAGCCCTGTTAGTAGGAGCCCCTGTTGAACTGAGTCATCAAACAATGACCCAGCATGAGTCCCCTATCCTCCTGAGCCTCAGTTTTCTCATCCTCAGATTCCTGCCAGTAGGTGTTGTTGTATGGGTTAAAAGAGACACCCTGCTGAGAGCACCTGGCCCAGTGCAGACCCTGCTTGGGCTGGGTCTCGTTTAGCTCTCACTTCCTTGTCCCCTCCCTGCTCTGGGGCATGACAGAGAGGCCTGGTTTCCCAGTCCCAGTGCTCTACTCTTCCTCAGCACCTATATTTGTTTCCTGGGGCTGCTGCAACAAATTACCGCACATGGTGTGACTTACAGTAACAGAAACAGTTCTCTCCCAGTTCTGGAGGCCAGAAATCTGACATAAAGTGTCAGCAGGGGCACACACCCTCTGGAGGCTCTAGAGAGAATCCTTCCTTTCATTCTACAGCTTCTGGTGGCTGTTGGCTTCCTTGGCTTATGGCTGCATCACTCCAAGCTCTGCCTCCACAGTCACGTCATCTTCTCCTCTGTGTCTGTGGAATCTCCCTCTATTTGTTTCATATATGATGGCATATAGCGCCCACTTGTATAATCCAGGGGACTCCCCTCATAGCTCAAGGCCCTGAACTTAAAATTACATCTGCTAAGTCCTTTTTTCCAAATAAGGAAACATTCATAGGTTCCAGTGTTTAAGATGTGAAGTATCTTCTGGGGGCCACCGATGCAGCCCACTACAGGACCCTGGTGTCTGGGACCCTGACTCACCAGCTTTCTTTTCCCTGCCAGGAGGCGAACTGCAAAAATCACAGAGTGAACCGAGTGGTGTTTCTGGGGAACATGAAGAGGCTTCTCACCACAGGGGTGTCCAGGTGGAACACAAGACAGATTGCCCTCTGGGATCAGGTCAGCTGCAAGGAGGCTGGGAGGTGACATAAAAGGACTGTAGCTCTTGGACTTTGCTGGGGTTTGGGAAGGTGAAGTACCATCCATCCTGCCTGGACATAAGCTGATACTGGTTCCCTCCCCACAGGAGGACCTATCCATGCCTCTGATCGAGGAGGAAATTGATGGGCTCTCTGGCCTCTTATTCCCCTTCTACGATGCGGACACCCACATGCTCTACTTGGCTGGAAAGGTAGCAGAGGGTGGTGAAGGGACTGGGAAAGCCTGTGGGATACCCCTGCTCCAGTTGGGCCCTTGCTCCTGCCCTAACCCCCTAAGAAGAGCCAGGCTAATCTCTCGTGCCTTCTCCTGACCCAACCTAGGTCTTATCCTCTTCCATCGAAACCTACCCTCAACCTGACATTTATTCTTACTAAAGTATCCATGACTGAGAAGTCCTTCAGAGGTGGATTGGAGAGGGTTTTACATTGGAATAAAAATCAGAGCCTAAAGTGTAGAGAACAATGACTAAGGATGGAATTTGAGGCAACTGCCAGGAGATCTCTGACAAATATGGCTTTGTTTGCCAGAAAAGCTGTCTACACACACACACACACACACACACACACACACACACATACACACACACACACACACACACACACTACCAATCCCAGGAAGTCCCCTGTGGCAGACCCACCAAGATCCTAGAGGCCAGGTCTCCTTGGTTTTGACCACCTCCGAGGTGCAGTGGAGGCTCTCTTCAGCAGACCCATGGACCAGAGCTCAGCCCTCCCCTCCCCCTCTACCTTCCTCACTTCTCTTTCTCCTTGCCCCCAGGGAGATGGAAACATCCGGTACTATGAGATCAGCACTGAGAAGCCCTACCTGAGTTACCTCATGGAGTTCCGTTCCCCAGCTCCACAGAAAGGCCTAGGTGAGGGGTCCAGAGGCTGCCACGGCTATTAAGTTGTAGAATGAGAGACTGGACTTTTGGCACATGGGTTATGCCCTGCCCCCACCCTCTCCCCTCCCTCCCCCCGCCCGCCATCAAATGAAAAATCAGACTCAGAAGGCCATAGCTCATGGGTAAGTCAGAATAGAACCTACAGATGCTGCCCTGTGAAGGTCAGCCTGCCGGTCTTCAGCCGCCTGTCACCTCCCTCTTGACCAGCTCATCCTTCCATGGTGTTTGGCATTTTCTGCAATCTATGGTCATCAGCAGCCCATGGAGGCCTGCACGGTGTTTTCATTCCTGTTTACAAATGGGGAGGCTGAAGCTCAACATTCTGACATTGGTGGGAGGTGGTTCAGTAACTAAAGGTCAAAGCGGGATCTAGACCAGGCCCCTTCCCAAAGCCTCTGGGAATCCAGGACTCCCAGTCCCCAGGAACAGCTCTGTCCTTGCCTGAGAGGAGGAAGTTCCAGGGTATCCTCATCAATGCATCCCAAGGCTCCCCGATTCTCAAGTAAATTCAAGAGAGGGTATCAGGATTGATGGAGTATAGTGAGTCAGGATCAGGGTGAGAAGTTTTTCTCACCGCACACTCTCCAGCCACTAAGGTCTTATAATAAAATCTTCATTCCTGCTAACTAACACTTGTCAGTGCATACAATTCAACAATTCCCCCATTAGGGTCTGAATCATGCAGTGTAAGAAATTTCTTCAGGGGCTCCATCCCCACCTCTCCTTAGAACTTGAGTCCGGCTTATTCCCTCTGAGGATCAGGTATGATGGACAGGTTCTGAGGCCCAGCTTCAGAGAGGTCAGGGCTGGAAGAGCCCAGGAGCCCACCTTGGTAACCAACAGCAAAATGGAGGCCCAGAGATGTGCCTGAGGTCCTAGTGACCATTCCACCAACTTCATCCTTCCCCAACTCTCTGCCATCCTCACCCCTCTCACTGCCACTTCATCAGATAATATAAAAGGCAGCCTGGACTTTGAGAGTCCAAACTAGGTTATATTATGATTCAACTGTGTACTTAATCTCTCTGATCTCAGTTTCCTCATCTGTAAAATGAGGATAATAAAACCAACCTTGCAGGGCTGTTATAAATCTTACAGACCATGTATATACGGCAGCTGGCAGAACATCTGGATCCTCCCGCTCCTTCACATTGTTGTTCTACAAACATTTATTGGGCACCAGCTGGGTGCCAGACCCTGGACTAGGTCCAGGGGTACAGTGATAAATAAAACAGAACATGGCCTTACATTCCACTGAGGAGCAGACAGACAATAAGTAAATAAGAATATATTGGATAATACTAAGTTCTAAAAAGAGAATCAAATGGGGTGTTAGAACAGGTAGTGACTGGGGGCAATTTTAGACCAAGCAGTCAGAGGAGTCCTTGCTGTGGAGGTGACATCGTAAGCCTGGAATGTTCAAGGAACAGAAGGGAGGTCAATGTAGACTCTATAACATATTAGAAGAGGGGGAGAGTGTTAGGAGATGAAGTTACAGAAGTGGGCAGGAGCTGGATCCTGTGGGATGTGTAAGACAGGGTTATTTGTCAAGGTTCTCCAGAGAAACAACAAAATATATATGTGTGTATATATATATCTATAGATCTATCTATATATCTAGATAGATCTATAGATATATCTAGATAGATCTATAGATATCTATAGATAGATCTATCTATAGATAGATCTATAGGTATATAGACATTTATATAGATAGATATAGATATCTATCTATAGATATAGATAATATAGATATAGATATAGATATAGATGATAAGATATATAGACATTTATGAGGAATTGACTCATGTGATTATGGAGGCTGAGAAGTCCCACAACCTAATGTCTGTAAGGTGGAGACCCAGGAAAGCCAGAGCTATAATTCAGTCCAAGTCTGAAGGCCTGAGGACCAGGGAAGCTGAGAGTGAAAATCCCAGTTTGTTGGCAGGAGAAGATGAGATGAGATGTCCCAGCTCAAGCAGTGAGGCAAGATAAAAAGATGAACTCCTCCTTCCTCTGCCTTTTATTCCATTCAGGCCCTCAGTGAATTGGATGATGCTCACCACACTGGGGAGGGCAATCTATTTTACTGAGTCCACCAACACAGGAAAGGAGTTTGGAATTTATCAGAAACTCATTAGAGGATTTTCTTTTTCTTGGGTGAGTGGGTGGGTGGGTAGGAGATGGGACAATGTGATGTGATCTGAAAGTTTAGCTGAAGATTCCTCTGGCTTCTGTAGGGAGAGTGGGTTTGGGAGAATGGATTTTTGAAAGGGCAGGAGGGAGACAGACCAGTTAGGAGGCAATTGTGGACTTCTGGGCAAGAGAAGTTGGTAACTAAGGGGACGGCATGACAATGGGGTGAAGAGTGTGAATCCAGAAGATGTGTAGTAAGTAGGGTCAGCAGGATTTGGGAAGCAGGGGAGGCAGAGGAAGGAACCAAGGGAAACCATTTCTCCTTGTTCTCACCTGCGGCCACTACTGAGCATTTACCATAAGCCTGGCACTTTTAAAGATTCAGAATGGCTAAGAAACTCACCCCAGGCAGGTCACATAGCTGCTAGGTGGCAGAGCTGGAACTCATACCCAAATCTGCTGGCTTCAAATCCCACTTGAGTACAATTACGCCACTTCCCTCCAGCTCCTGGAATTCCCTTATCTGGAAGAGCAACCTGCCATCCCAGTTATTCATATCATGGAGAAAGAAGCTAACGTTATCTGTGCTCATCACCGTGCCAAGCAATTAATGAGCACCTTTGCATTCAATCCCCGACCATCTCAGGAAGGGCCACTACTGTCCTCCTTTAACCAGCCAAGGAATCTGAAGCTCAGAAAGATAGTGATTTGCTCAAGGACTCCCAGCCAGAAACAGAGGCAGAGCCAGGATTCAAACCCAGGTCTGTCCAACCCCAATGCTTGTTTTCCTAATGCCACACTGCACTGCTCCCTCAGTTGGTGTTCAGTAGATGTAGCTGTTAAGGACACTGGCTAGTGCACACACAGAGACAATCATACATGCAGACACTCGGAGTCTTATGACAGAACAGCATTCAGGCCACATTTAAACCTTGGGGGTACATGGGGAAAGGTCTCTCCCTTCGATCTCTATGAGGACTGGGGACACAGAGGCTTCGGGAAGGCAGTTCATTTCAAAAGATGTTGGGTTCTATGGCTTATACTGTGACAACACTTTGTGACCTTGGGCAAGACCCTTCCCTTCCGACTCTCAGGAGTCTCATCTATAAAAAGAGTGGATTAGATTCTAATATATCTGCAGCCCCTTCCAGTTCTCAAAGGCCCCAGTTCTAAAGCATGCACTTTGGTGAGGCAGGTCTGGCTTATTTGAGAAGCCCCCAGCCCACTCTGCAATGAGTCATTGCCTTCAAACCTAGTGCCCACCACCTGGGTCTTTCCCCTGGCTAAGGACATCAGGGAGGAGGGGCACTGGGGATACCCGGGACCCCGCAGAGCCAGCCACATGTGCCTGTCCACAGGGGTCATGCCCAAACACGGGCTGGATGTGTCGGCCTGTGAGGTGTTCCGCTTCTACAAGCTGGTGACTCTCAAGGGCCTGATCGAGCCCATCTCCATGATCGTGCCCCGGAGGGTGAGTGGGGCTCCCAAGGGCCCCTGCTTTGAATTCTAGCTTATTGGCCACTGATTGTAATCCTGGAGGAGCCCTTTTCCTGTAGACTGGGGTCTTCAGGCTCAGTTTGGGTTGGAGGGGGGAGTGGAGGACATTCTAAGATGGGACAGTATGGCTTACTAATGAACTCAGGGTGGGAATTCCAAGTGAGAGACACTGTGAATGCAAAGGCTTGGAGGCAGGGAAGCCAGTAGCGTGGTTGGAGGTCAGCAGGGAGAAAAGTCTGACTAGAGAGCAGCTTTTTTTCTCAGCAACCCCCCATCTGTCCTCTCTTTTGTTCCCCCCACTGCAGTCAGATTCCTACCAGGAAGACATTTACCCTATGACACCAGGCACAGAGCCAGCTCTGACTCCTGATGAATGGCTGGGAGGTATCAATCGAGGTAGGTACAAGGAGTGGGCTTCACAGAAGAGGCTAAGAGTCTACGAGCTTTGCCTTCAGTCTGGCTCACTCCATTTCCTTTGCATATCCTCCCATTGGAACTTCCGCTCACACTCAGGCAACTGTCAAGTGTGGTGTAAAAGAAAGTGTATCACTTGATGTTCCTTCGATTGTCAGTGAAAATATGTCCCTTGCCTTTTTTAGATCCCGTGCTGATGTCTTTGAAAGAAGGCTACAAGAAGTCCTCGAAAATGGTATTTAAGGCTCCCATCAAAGAAAAGAAGAGTGTTGTGGTCAATGGAATAGATTTATTAGAAAATGTCCCACCCAGGACAGAGAATGAGGTAAGGAATATAAGTTATTACCTCCACAGGCCCTGGAAGAGCAAGACCTTTACATTTCAATTACGGGCTTCAGGCCTTTAAGCCAGCTTCATTCTGAGGCCTTTTTCTTTCTGTGACAAATACCTTAAGTAGCCTGCTATTGGCTTCCATTGCCTCTGACCCCAATAAACAAAGACTGAGATATCACAAGGATATTGATTCCCCTCCCCCAATCCTCAAATTGACTAACCCACACAGCTACATGTCTCCTCATGAATCCATTCTGGAATGCTGCTGTCATTTGGTGTTATAAGAGATATAAATTCCTGACTCGCACAGGAAAGCCAGGCTCATGCATTCCAGCACTGCCTTCTTCCCTGGCATTGTAGCAATGATGAGGTCTGACAATTTCCTGTTTCTGTGGAAGAGGTCGGGTTGGAAATGCTCTTTGTACCATTTGGAATGGGCGCAACTCACTTAGGGGCAACTGTAGATGGGCCTTGTCCATGCCCCCAGAACCTTCTCCTTCCAACCACACCTTCAGTCTCTGGTGCCAGCACAGTTCAGCTCAGCCAAGGTTCACAGAATGCCTACTGTGTGCCAGGCACTTGGCTTGACGCAGCTGAAGTATAGATGGCTATGTGGATCCACCTGCATTTGAATCCTGGCTCTCCCATTTCCTGGCTGTGCCTGAACAAGTTTCCTGACCTAAGTCCATTCCCTCATGGAAAAATGGGGATATGAAATGCTATGAGCATTAAAGAGATAATCCCTAAGTGTCTGTCTAGCACTCTCCCTGGCTCACATGAAGTGTTCAAAGAGACAAACTGTATTAGCTATCTATTGCTATGTGGCAACTTACAATAACTTAAACCCACAAACATTTATTATCTCACAGTTTCTGTGGGTGCTTGTGACTCAAGTTCTCTCAGGAGAGTGTAAACTGTCAGCCAGGGATGCAGTCACATCTGAGGGCTCATCTACTTCCAAGTTCACTCACATGATGGCTGGCGGGACTCATTTCCTCACAGGTTGGTGGAATAAGAGTCTCAGTTCTTCGTGGGCTGTCGGCCAGAGGCCCCCTCAGGTCCTTGCCAGATGGCCCTCCCATAGGGCAACTCACAACATGGCAACTGGCTTCCCTCGGAGTGAGTGAGGAAGAGAGGGTGTCCAAGGTGGACGCCACAGTCTTTTTGTGACCTAACTTTGGAAACCATATCCCATCACCTCTGCCATATTCTAAGCATTCGAAGCAAATTACTAGGTCTAGCCCACCCTCGACGGGAGGGAATAATATAAGGGCTATCTTAGAGGTTTCTTGTTACACCAACCTACAACTATCACTATTATTTATAAAAATAAGACTATTCCTGAACTCCGGGATCTCACAATCTTAAAGGGGAAACCGACAGGTAAACTGATAATTGTTATAAAATATGTTTATGTGCCATTATAGAGGGATGGATGAAATCATGTGATAAATGGGATTTTTTTTTCCAAAATAATCCCTGAGGAATGTGGTGCAGGAGAAGTGGGCAGGAGTAGATACCAGGAATAGATAGATATCAAGGAGGAGATGCAGTAACACATGTCATTTGTCGAAGCTGGCTGATGAGCACTTACAGGTTCATGATGCTGTTCTTTATAGTTTTGCATATATTTGGCATTTTCCATTACAATATTTTTTTTCTGAGTCCCTTAAGAAGGTAGAAGTACCTGAGTTGCTGTGCTAACCCAGGTGGGTCATAACAAGAGCCTCAGCTTGGTTCTAGTACTAGCTGTAGAGAAGGCAGTGTTCAATTGTAGTTAAATTGAATAACATTCAGCTATAGACTTATCTATATGAATCGGAACTGAGGAACTGGAGGAAAATTTTAAAAGGTCTCTGAGCAGACTCTCCCTATACTAAAGCTTGTGCACTATCCTCATTGAAAATAAATTCACTCAGAGCCTGCTAATTCTGGTTTATCCCATTAGCAAATGGGGCTGTAAATAGTAGACACATTGGTCTAAGTATGAAGAGATGACCAGTAGTTTGACATAGGAAAAGAGACTTAGGGTTGCACAACTCTGTAACTACTAAAAAATCACTAAAGTGTATACTTAAAATGAGTGAAATTTATGGAATGCGAACTATACCTCAATAAAGACTTTTTTAAACAAAAGCTGACAAAAATTATGCAAAAAAATTGATAATTTGGAAGACTTAGGAATATGTAGGAGCAAATAGCATATCTTCCCTCAGACAAAATGAGGACTGATTAGTTGGTTAATAAAAAAAATAAAAAATGTCAGTTAAAGGAGGGGAATCATAAAAATGATATCTACATTCTTTAAACCATTTGTTTTCATTTAAAACATATCAATTCATTCAATATATTTTGACGCAGGACCAAGACCATTTCTTCGAGGAGATCCCTGCTTGGGATCTGGTATATCTTTCCCAAATAAATCACACTTTAACTCCAACTTCCAGGGTTTTTTCTGTTTTTTGTTTTGTGTGTGTGTGTGTGTGTGTGTGTGTGTGTGTGTGTGTGTGTGTGTGTGTGTTTACCTGCAACAAGAACTTAAAGTCAATCTGAAAACAGAAAAAAAAAACCCTACTTTTTTTCAAAGTTTTCCTCAGTTATTTTTAAGACGGATTTATTGAAGTTTAATTTACTTATGATAAAATTCATCCTTTGTAGTGTACAGTTCTATAAGTTTTGACAAACTTGTAGTGTAAAAGTTTTAATAGTCAGGTAACCACTATCACACAATCAAGATATAGAATATTCCCCAATCTTTTGTGATATATCACCCACACCTCATTATCAGCAACATTTTTAGCATCACCTTTACCAAGATTTTTCTAAAACAGTCAACTTAGTTTTTATAGAAATAGCAACTCTCCTTTGTATTCATATCTCATCAATTTATATCATATTTAATTAAATGGTGTAATTAAAAGAACAAATGAGACTCACACCAGGAAGTCTGAGGACAAACCCAACTGCTTGTTGGTAACATTCAACTCAAGTGTGTGGGGTCCTCATTAGCCTCTGCCTTCCAGAGCCCAGTATTCTGTGGGTATCTGTCAGTCTGTTTTACAGGAGTGGAGAGACTGGTTAACCCAGTAGGCCATCTAAGTGAGGGTTTGTCAGATACCTGTGCTTTGCCCATGCCAGCAAATGAATCACTGCCCAGTACAAACTTTGATGTGCCTGCATTTGTCCCGAAACATCAGGAAAAAAGCTGGATTCCATTCTGTATCCTAAGCCTCCTCAAGAAGAGAAGGATGCAAAACATTTAGAAAGATTTCCGTCCAGAATGGTAACTAAAAGTATTAGGTTTGGACCTCTAAAAGGATAAGCTTGGGATGTTTGGAAAACTGGCCTGTATGGACTCACCCCTTCCTCAGTGACCCTGAATCAGGCCCGGGACAAAAATCAGGTCTGTTTTTCCCACGTCGCAGCAGAAAGTAGGAGCCATGAGCTGTGTCTGGAGAAGGGAGAGCTGTGATGACATTAGTCACCTGGGACATTAAAGTGGAGGGAGCGGTGGAAGACTTGTGGGAGGAAGACCAGAGGCTTCTATGGGGAGAGTGGGGTTCAGGGTACCTGCTCGAGAAATCACCTTCTCACTTGCTGTCTCCTGGCCTGGCCCCCTATGGCCTCCTCTCTTCCTCCATTCAGCTCCTCCGAATGTTCTTCCGGCAGCAGGATGAGATTCGGCGATTGAAAGAGGAGCTGGCCCAGAAGGACATCCGAATTCGGCAGCTACAGCTGGAACTGAAGAACTTGCGCAACAGCCCGAAGAACTGTTAGCTCCCTGGTGGGGCTGCTTTCTAAGCCAATCTCTCCATTGTTTCTACTTGTCCCTTAACTTCTTATCCTGTGACCCCAGAGAAAGAGCCAGGATGATGGAAACTGGGGGAGAGCCTGAGGACCCCACCTGCCACCTCAAGAACTGGAAGCTGATCTTTGACCTCTTGACCTCATGCTAATAAAAGTCCCCAGCCTCTCCTGGAGACCCACCGCTGGCAGCCCCTTTCCTTGCCACCCCAGGAGCCTCAGCTTCTCCTGGCTGGGCAAAGACTACAGACTCCCTGAGGGGTGCCCTCAATGGACCAAGGAGCAGAAGAAGTAACCAGGACCCCAGTAGATTAGAACTGGAACTTTTCCCCTGCAAAAGGGCTGCTGCTAGGACATCTCAGCACCCACTGCTGGAGCTCATAGCATCCCTGATGGACCACACTGTCAGGGCTGTATGGCAAGCATCACCTGTTCTCCCTTCCCTTCCCCCACCTCCCTCAGCAGCCCTGGAAGCCAGATTCACCTGACAAGGGTTGCAAGCAGCCCCGCTCCTTTCTGTCTCTTGCCCCCTCTCTCTTGACTTCAGGGAATTAAGAGGATTGTTCGCCAAGGCCATAATGACCCCTTGCCTTCCCATGATTCTCTTCAAAGCTCTTGCAATACCCTTTTCCCATTTAATTTGTGAGGCAGGCAGGGTAGAGAATAGTGTCCCCATTTTACAAATGACAAAACTGAGGGTTGCACTTACTAAGTCACTCAGCAAGTCAACAGTGGACCTAAGACCAGGACCTAGGGTGTCCAACCCCAGGCCAGAGCCCTGCCCACTGCATCAAGATGCCAATCCCCTGGGGGCTTCACCAGTGCCCAGGTATCTGCAGAAAGAGAACTGGAAGCCACTTCTACCGTCTGCCCAACACCAGTAGTGCCAATGTGTCACACTGCCCAGTTGAGGCCCCTCACACTCAGTGCCCCTCCATCCCCCGGGCCTCCACCCTCTGCTCCCCACCAGGGGACTCCCTCTGAGATGAGGCCTCTTCTTCCTAGAAGCCAAGGCTGAAGAGTGTGGAGTCCAGCCCTGGGGAAGGCAGAGCTAGGGTCAGATTGCTTCGAGGGGTAGATGATGCTCTGTGTGTGTCTCTCGCCACTATTATCTCAGTCACTTTCAGCCTTACACTTGTAGAATGACCACAGCCCCTCCCATTGGTATAGCACTTTAAAGTTTACATAGTTCTTTGGCAAATGGGATCTCATTTGAGTCTCACATTCGCTCCAGGATGTAGGGGGCACTCTCTCCATTTTGCAGATAAGGAAGTTGAGCAGTGGCCCGAGGTTACAAGACTCTGAGATACCACATTTCATTTGGTCTTCTACACATTTTCTTTTTTTTCCCTCCTTTTCTCCCTTCATTTTCCACTACTCACAGGGTTCATAAACACTGTTCACCTAGAAAAGTCACAGTTTGGGGGTGAGATCAGGCCTGGGAATCAAGAAATGGGTGTCCACCTTTCTCTCTCATTTGCTAGGATCTACTAGACACATTATGCTCCACACCTGCCTTTCCCATGGCCACCCTGCAGAACACCCATCCACACAGGCCGGGGCTCCCTAAGCCCCTGCAGGTGACCAGCACAGGGAAAGCCCCCCAACCTCTTGGGCTTTTTCTCTGAGAAAGTTTCGCCCCTTGGCCAGCTAAAGCAGGGTCTCCTCACTCTCCGCATCCCCTGAAGCTAGACAGTGTCAGCTCTCATCTCCCCCTCCCCATACTTCTTGAGCTTTTTTTTCTTCCCCATTGACCTTTGTGGTCTTCTGTGATTATTTATGCTGCCTCCCAAGGATAGAATTGAAATAAAATGTTTTCAACTTATCAAACCTGGGCATGGCCATCTCATTTAACCCCCCAGGTGGTTGCTGCTCTTGGTTACCATGGTATCTTGATGTTCAACTCCCCAGGCACAGCTCCTTTGCCTTTCTGGAACAACAAACCACATCTGTATCTACAGATATAATTTCACACTTTCATTCACTATAGCAAGACTTCTGAACCTCAGCACCATTGACATTTGGGGCCTGATAATTCTTTGCTATGAAGGCTGTCCTATGCGCTGTAAAGTGTTTAGCGACATCCCCGGCCTCTACCAACCAGATGCCATAGCAGCCCTCATTCAGGTGTCATAAACAAAAATGTCTTCAGATATCACCCAATATTTCTTGGGGTGTCAAAATAGCCCCCAGTCGAGAACCATTGTTCTGCAGTTATTCAGCAGGCATCTGCTCTGTATCTAGCCCTGTACTGGGATCTGAGGGACACCAACATTTTACGCTGGAATGATACTTCTCGGTTTGCAAAAAAAACGGTTCCATATACATGGCTATTGATCTTCATTCGCAATAGTTCTAGGTAGTATGTGCTAATATTATTCCCATTTTCAAGAAGAGCAGTCAGGTCCAGACATGCTTGAGGTCACTCAGCTAGTATGGTGGGGAAGACACAAAGGGATATGGATATCATGAGCCCAGAGCCAGAGAAGGCACATGCTCCCAGTCCCTAGCCAGTCTCAGTGCTGGGCCAAGTGTGTCCTGGGAGGAGGGCTGGGGCTTGTCATGAACAATGGATGCTGGGCAGGGACTGCCAGCCACTGGAACACCCTCATCGCTCACCAAGCCAGGGTTGTGATGAAGCAGAGTTGTCAGGCTGCAAGGTGGACAAGCATGTAACCGTGTGGATACCACAGGAAACTCAGAAGAGCCAGAGAAAAACAAAGTCTTAGGAAAGTGGGCTGGAGAGAAAATGAATAAAGGGCTGCAGAGGAGCAGTGACAGGTTGCCCCAGCTCTGCTGCTGACAGAGTGTGTGACACTGAGTAATCCACTTCTCCTCTCTCAGCCTCACTTTCTCCATCTCTAAAATGAGGGGATTAGACAATTTCAGGGTCCCTTCCTGATCTGCCACTAAAGTTTCTATTATACAGTAGTTGGGAAAACGGAATAAGTCCCCAAGACTACCCATTGTCTAGCACAAGTGGTACAAAGGAGAAATCTATGAGGGGAAGGTAAGCAGCAGGATGGCTTCCTACAGTGGTTGGTGCAAAAAAGTATTTTTGCTAAACATGAATTTGAACAAAGACACCCCTGGAGTTTCTGCTCTAGATCAGTTCACAAAGTCCTGAGCTTGAAAGAACTGCTACAGTCACTGAGAGCCTGGCCTTCATAAGATCCTTCTCTTGGGATACTGAGGAAGATGGAGCTGGTTCCTTGACTGAAGCTCCCCCAACCTGGGCCCAGGAAGCAAGTGAATGGACCAAGTGATCTGTCTCATGTGCTTCTGTCCCACCAATTCTGAGCTTACCTGGGTGGCTCCTTAATCATTACTCACTATGTCAAATTGTCCAAGATCAAGGTCAAGTGTGATTTCCCCCCCAAGTAGCCTCTTTTCCCCACTGCATTTGTTAAGTATCCCCTCAATTCCTCATTGGTTGTCTGTGTGTCCTTTGGTTCTTCATATACTAGAATATGTTCCATGCCTAGTCTGTTATGCTGATCCTGTACCAGTTTTGGCCCAGCCCACCACATTGCTTCAATTATTGTAACAATGGAGGAGAGCAAGCCCCACCCCATTCCCACTGCCATATTCTCCACCAGGTATTTGTTCTTTTCTTTTCTTCAATAAAAACATCTTGGGCTAACCTCCAGATCATTCTCTTGTTTGGAGAGGTCCCTCCTGGGCATGCTTAGAACTCCTTGTCCTGCCCCATGAAATCTACTTGGATTTTCAACTCAGTCTAACACATACTGAGTAGCTGGATCTATTCAGTACGAGTGCTGGGAATCCAGAAACAGGAAAGAATTAGGCTTGCCTTCAAGGGTCTCCAGCCAGTGGTCAATCCATGGGCATCATGCCTCCCAGCAGGATATAGAACCCCTGGAGGCTGGAATGAGCTTCACCCTCTGCTGGGTTCAGCATGGAGTAGGCAGCGGTTGTGGAATTTGTTGACGCCCAGGTTCTCTTCCAGCCAGCCTCCTGAGATCCCAAGATGGACTTGGGCATTTATAGACTGTCTCCTGGTGCTGGGCAAACATCCCAGACTGCCAGTGGACCGTGCAGAACGTGGCTGCTTCTTTGCTGTGGGGAATGACTTCATATTGAAATCACCCCCCCCCACGCACACCCCACACCCCTACACACAAGGCCTCCACCCTTCAGCCTTGCTGCATGGAATTGGAGCAGGCACTTACCTCGACCACAGGAAGCATTACCACATCCCTCTCCTCCCCTGGGTTGGCCAGCCCGAGGACTGGAGACCTGTGATGCAGGAAGGGGAAGAGGGCCCTGTCTGGGACTTTAGCAGAAGCTCCTTGTATTCTGTGCATGTTTCTATTTGGAAACAACTTACACCTTGACTTTCCTTGGAATTTTAATTCAGTAACAAACACAAATGGGTCAGCCTTTCTTACAGAGACAAGGTGAACATCTACAGGGGTCCGTCTGAGGAGTTTTAGGAAGCTCTTGTCCCACAGCCTCTCCCTTACACTTGGCCTGTCATACTGCCTGGAATCCTCCCATTAATGCACAGTCCCTTTGGGTTAAACATTGCCCTTGCATTGCCCTATTCACACTCAAATCCCCCCAGATAGAGATGCTAATATGAATAGGGTTAACAGATTGAGCCAAGGAAACACAAGGACAAAGAAAAGGGGTGGGTCCAAATGGGAGAAGGGAAGTAGGGACACTGAAGAAATATCTTGGATTTCAAGGTCACAGTGATTAAGGCAAGATTCAGAGATCAGGAAGTTTTCTAGGAGCTTGAATCCAGCCAGCAGGTGGCAGATTATGGCCTTCCTATCAAGTCCATTTTTCCTAAACTGGGTTCACTCTGCCACCTGCCACCCCACCCCAGAGTTAATGACCCGAGAAGAGGCACCGGGGCCTTGCGGCAAAGCAGGCACACAGGATAGCTAGGATCTGAAACACCCCAAGTACAGGAGAAGGGAGGCTCAAAAGAGGTCAGCCGACTTTCCCACTATCCCCATCTCATCTGTCTCCAAGGAGCGGCCAGAGGAGGGCGCTCACCTCACCTTCTTCCCCAGAGGCCGCCTGCCCTGAATAGTTGGAAAGAGGCCGGATCTGAGTTTCTATCCCAGCCCAGCTCCTGACCTGCTCTGTAACCTTGAGCAGCTTCCCCGCCCCCGACATGGGACAATGATAGGGAGGAGCCTGGAGAGTCTGCAATTCGATGAGGCTTGGGGCCCGAGGAGGCGGGAGAAGGAAGAACAGGGAACTTGAAGGGGAGGGAAGAAAAGGCAGGGAGGGAGGAGCAGGGGTTCAGGCCAACTCTGGGGCTCAGCAGCTCCAGCCCGTTCAGTCTCCAGGAAGTTCCAGATGAGAGAAACGGGAGTGGCGTCCCAGGCACGGATACGGCCACCAGCCAGAGGAAGAGGGGTCGCGGCCAGGCCGCGAAAGCCCTGAATCCTAGCCCTGGGAAGATGGACTCCACGCGCTGCGACGAGGAGCCAAGGAAAGGCTTGGAAGCAGGAATGGACACCTCCCTTGCTTCTGCGAGGGGGAAGGATTTGAGGGCAACCCTAAAGAAGGAAGCTGGGTCGGGGCTCTAAGCAGTGGGCAGTGCTTGGGGAAGGGGGCGGGGGCGCGGGGGCTGCCGCAGTGGTTAGGACAGACTTTAGAATGCACATTTTTGGTCGGGGGGCGGGGGTGGTTGCAGGCGGGAGTAAGGAGAGAAGGGAGTATGGGGGTAGAGGGAGAAGGAGACCTCCTAGAAATGGAACTAGAGCTGGGATGGGAGATAAGCCACCCCCCGCTAACAGATGGGGTCCTCCGCAGAGGTAGGCACGAAGCTCTATACCTTTCTTAAACCAGCACCACTCCTAACAGGGGACCTCGGACAGTGCTGGCTGCTCCTTGCTTAGCAAGTAAGTGTCCTTTGGACTAGCTGACAGAACCCAAAAACTTGGGTTCTTTTATCACTGAAAGGCCTGGCTGCCCCCTGGGGCTGCTTAGTGCTGTCATGTGAAAGTCCCCCAGCCGCCACAGGGTTTCTCACCCTAATTTGTCCCCCACCAGCCTCTCAGGATGTCTGAAATTCACATACTTGTTTATCCTTTGACTAAATAATTTGTAATGATAATGAAAATAGGTTATTTTCCTTTCTCTCTTTGCCTTCAGGGAAATTTGAGAGTTTTCATTCAAAAACCATTTTGTCAAGTGCCTTTTCTGCATCAAGTATTATCCCAGGCGCTGGAATTAAGGAAATGAACAAGATGTGGCTCTTGCTCTCAAAGAGCTTCCACTCTAATTTATAATTAAAATTCTATGCAGTGCAGAGAAAAAATGTCTTCAAGGACTGAGATGATTAACAGTGATTATCTCAGAGGGATAGGATAACGGGTTAATTCAGTGTTTTTTAATATCTGCATTTTGCTATAATAAATGATTTTGCAATAAGAGAAGGTATTTTTAGTTTTTAAAGGTATTTTAAACACATGCAAAAGCTTAGGATTTGCCAACAACTGTTTCCCCTGGGGTGGAATCTCCAGCTTGTTCTGTCCAGTCCACTGTGGCACTTGGCTATTCCTCCCACATCACCACTGCCCCTCTGCCCACATGGGTAGTTGGATGGGGTGAGTAGACTCTGGCCAGATGTCACTTCTGTTGGAAACTTTCTGAAATGCAGGGTTCTGCCAGGAGGCCCCCAGCTGCCCGCCATTGAGATGCACAGCTCACATAGATCCCTGCACAAGCAAAGTTGGTGACAGATTTTCACCGGGCCTTAGCTCAGCCTTCCCCGAATCCGCTTGATGCTGACTTGGCCTTCTCTGATCCCTCTAGATCTGGCCCCACCGACTGACCTCCTCCCTCTCCACCCCAAGTATCCCCAGTTTCGAGTCTTGGAGGAGCAGGGTGCACTGGTTTTTCATGCATCCTAGTTTCAGTCTACTGTTTGTGGCATAAACCCTATGGCCTGCTTTTCTGGCATTGAGTCCTTTCTTCTCTTCAAATCAAAACTCTTGGTTTTCAAGAGTATTGTCTTAGCCATGGCTTTTTTAAAATTCCTGCTATCAGAATCCCGATCATCCCTCAGGCAGTAAATACCTCTGGCTGGTGTGGGGAGAAGGTGCATCTGTGACTACAGATAGACAAATGTTATTTATAAAAAACCACCCTCTCCACTCCCCTCGACATGCATGCATGCATGTGCACATACACATATGTAACTATCATTAAAATGGCCAGAAAGATTAAGAGCATATAGAATGGGAGAAATTTAATTAATGATATAGAACTGAAGAACAGTGTTCATTGGCTAATTTTCAATTAACATCTGTTAGACAATAGCATTACATTAGGTGCCAGTGATATAAAACAGATTGAGATATACAAGTCACTGGCCTTAGGTTTACTGAGGGATGCAGACATGTGAATGAGTAATTAACAATTCAGTGTAATAAGTACTATATTAGAGCCATATATAGACACGAGCAAAACATACCAGACAGAGGAAGACCTGATGGTGATAGGTAATCTCAGTTTTACTTTTTATCGACATATAACACTGTGTAAGTTTAAGGTGTATAACATGTTGATTTGTGTATAACATGCAATATTTATATATTGCAATATATGAGCACCAGAGTACTAGCTGACACTTCTATCAGGTCACACAGTTATCATTATTTGTGTGTATGTGTGGTGAGAACATTTCAGATCTAGTCTCTTAACAATTTTGAAGTACACAATACAGCACTGTTGAATGTAATCACTATGCTGTGCATTAGGTCTCCAGAACTTGTTTATTGTAAGTTTGTACCCTGTGACCAACGTATCCCCAACTCCCCTACCTCCAGTCTCTGGTAACCACCATTCTATTCACTGTTTTTATGAGTTTGGCTTTTTTAGATTCCACATAGAAGTGCTCGTATATATTTCTCTTTCTCTGTCTGGCTTATCTTGCTAGGCATAAAGCTCCATCCATGTTTGTCACAAATGGCAGGATTCTTTCTAGTAATTTGAGTTCTTGAAGTCAAAGCAATTTTCCACCAGAGAAGAGAGGGAGAGGCATTCTAGTCAGGGAACGGCATGTGCAAAGTCATTGAAAAGGACAGCTGGTGTGATGGTGTGAGTCTGTGTGGGGGTGGGGGGTGGGGATCACAAAGGCCTTGAGTTTCTGAAACCAAATAGGAGGTGACGAATAGACAGTCCGCAAAGGATCTTGTACTCAGGCTATTTATTTGGAACACACTTTTAAGCAATGGAAAGCCTCAGGAGGTTTTTAAGCATCAGAATGATCAGTTGAAATTTGCATTTGAGAAAAATCAATGGGGAGGAATAAAAAGAAAGAAACTAAGGGCAAGGAGGCTGGTGAGGAGTCTCTGGGAGTATCCAGTGAGATATAAAGTTAACCGAATTGGGAAAATGTGGAGCAATAAGGAGGAAGATGAGGGAGGTGGGCTGTAGTATACAGTAAAATACCACACTCTAAGTTGCAAAATGTTTAAAGAAATAATTATTCACAGTGGGTCATGAAATCAATTTAGTGGGTTGCAACCAGCATTTTTGAGTAGAATAGAGTAGAATTAAGTACAATAGAAAAGATATTAATGTGCATCATACAAAATAAGGATAAATATCTGTGCATGAAACTTTGTTCAGTAGTATACGTGTGCATTGCTTTGTGTGTGAGAGAGAGGTGTACTGAGATGCAAAGTAAAATATGTGTTTTTCACTGTGGGTCATTACCAGTTTTGAAAGTCACTGATCTAGAACACACTAATAGTTCAAAGTGAAGAGTGATTGTCAATGAGATTCTCAGGACAGAGAGAGGCAATCTGTGTGTGGTTGTCAGGGATGGCTTTCCGGAGGATGTTTGGGCCTTGGAGGATAGAGTATGAATGGGAGAGGAGAGGGAATAGTGTCCCTGTTAGAATGCCTTGAGAGGTGGATCCCAGCAGTCCTGCTGAATTTCTTGCTCTCCTTAGCCTCTCCTGACAGCCTCGAGATGGTTACCTTGGTGGGGATAACATTTCAGTCTCAACACAGAAGAGCATCTGCTGACAGCTTATCTTTTTTTCCAGCACTTATGTAAAACCAGTCTGCCAATAACCCATGTCTCTTTTGACCTTCTCCACAGGGGCGCCAAGTTTATTCTCAAAACAGTCATTTGACTAACAAACAAGGGATATTTTCTGTTTTCAAGGAAACTCTCAAGGGAAAGAGAATTGAATGAGCTGAGATCTGGGTTCGAGTTCTAGCTAAGAAGTTCATTCATGTAGTCACTGAACACTTCTAAACCCAACTTTTACCTCATAAAATGGGCTAATCAGAACTACCCAGCTTTTCTCCCAAACTTAAGAGCATCAAATCAAATGCCATAATGGACGCAAACCTAAATTACCAGGAGTCAAGACTTGTTATTTTTCCCTTTGGCCAGAAGGCCCAACTAATGTCAGAGCTCCCAAGGAATAAACATGATTTGGCAACCTTGTCATTGTTGTAGCAGATAAGAGAAGTTATTATTTTATCAGCTGGCACCAGAGTTCCTTTTAGAAAAGGAAATGTCATTGTGTAGAAAAATACCTTGTTAAGCCCCTTGTGGGTAGAAGGTGAGGCTCTGAGGACTTGGGTGGGGGAGGAAAAAACAAAGCTAGCTGAATTGCTTCACCGAAGAAGTGAACAAGAATTTAGGGATGAGGAAGAACAAAGAAGAGGAAAAAGGAAAACTAAGCAATATGGCTGGAGACTAAAGCCCTAGTGGGTAGAAAATTGAGGAAGCTTTTTAATAACAGAGATCTCTGGACAATTCTGCAAACCAACCTTCTTTACAAGGCAATCCATTCCCCCAAATTTCCAATAAATGTCTAGTATGCAAAGCCATTTTGTGGGAGCAGTGTTAGTGGGCATCGAAAAGAAAGGGTTATATTCAACTTTTGAGGCAATTCTGAGGTACAGATAAAGGTATGGCCACAGGACAGCAAAGAAAGAAATTTAGAGTTAGAGATGTCACAGAAATATAAGTCCAGGGAATTCACAGAAATATTGAAGAAAGCCTAATTTTTCCCTACCTTGTAAGTTCAAACTGTTAAAGAGAAAACCATAGGCCCAAAATGGTGTCACTCGTTCTGAAAGCCCATGGTACCAAACCTAGATTTAATACTAGATCTAATTGTAGTTTCCACTTCTCCTGGAAACATAATCAACCAGTTTGTAATTTTCAGGTTAAGTGCCAGTAAGGTTATCTGTTGTATGGTGTCAGGTAGGCCCCCTTCTTCATCCCCCATAGAAAGAAGAAGCAATCTGCATGATAAAAATTATTTTCCAAAGAAAACTGTCTCTGCCCAAAAGTAATCCTTTCTTTTCATTTGTTAATAGCTCCCTGTTCCACCCTCCTTCCTATAAAAAGAATCCATTTTGTACAATCCCTCAGCACCCTTCCAGTTGCTGCCTGATTCATGAATTGCTCAATAAAGTCAATTAGATCTTCAAATTTACTCAGTTGAATTTTGTTTTTTAACAATACCAATCAGAGTTGAGGTGTTAGGATTACCCCAGTAGATAATCAGCAACTATTAGTTATCCAACTCTTGTCTATTATCATAATAAACATTTTTCCAGCTTCCCTCTGGCTGAAGTTAGTATTATTTGGCTATTATTCATTAAACTTAAGTCATAATTTAAGAATCAACCACACAAGAGAGAGTACACCAGCTTTTTTTCTTCTCTGACTGCATCTTGACCAACATACTCTCTGGGCAGTACTAATCTAATGCAGTTAGGTGATTCCTTTATGATAATAATCTATTGCATATGCATGATATTCAAAGATTTACTATCTTTACCATCTTATCTCATTAAACACAGATCTTCAAAATAACCCTATAATACAGAAAAGCCATGGATTATCAACTCCATGTTAACAATGAGGAAAGAGACCCAAAGAATTAAAAAAATAAATTTGGATTAAATATGAGAGGTAATCTCAGATCTTAAGGAATGTTGGAGAGATAGAAAAGTCAAATAATAGCATTAAGAAGCAGGAATAAATATGAAAATAAATGTTTTAAGGAAGAGCATAAGTAACTGCCTGAAGAATGGTAGAGATCACAACGCATCCAAAATCAAAGCTGGGCGGCTCAACCTTCTCATGACTCCAACTATTTCATTCCATCTTGAAGATCTCCCAAGGCCATCATTGTCTCCTCCAAAACTACCATAATAGTTTTCTTACTAGTCTCTCTGACTCCATCCTCATTCCTCTTTATACATAAAAATTGCATCCCAGTCATTCCTCTACTTAAACCCTTAGTGGCTCCCATTGCCCTAATCTAAAGTAAAAATTCTTTAACCTCATCTACAAGTCTTTCTTGTTTCTTATCTCTCAGGCCTCATCTCTTACCATTGGTTACCTGAAACTCTGTCTGCTCCTTGTAGTCTGCTGTATAATAAAATAAATATTTGGTCTTTGTTTCTTTTCCTGCCATAGAGCTCTTAAAACCTTTGAGATTTCAGGAGCATCTTTTGTTATTCATAAGGAGTCTCTTTTAGCTCGCCTGATTTTATGATAATAAGGTGACTTAACGATGGGACCTTTAATAGCCTCAGGATGGGGCTAGTCACCAGAAAGACCAAGTGATTAGAGGGTGGGGAATTTCAGCTCCACCCACTGACCTCTGGGAAATTGGGGAGGGCAGGCTGGAGGTTAAGGCCTATAAACACTAGTGAACAACAAGATCCCGAGAGCCTTGTAGTTGGTGACTAGGTCCACATCTGGGGTGGGTGGTGCACTCCAGCTTCATGGAGACAGAAGTTTCTGTGCTCTGAATGCTTCCTGATTTCTTGTGTGCCTCTTCATCTGGCTATTGATTCGTATCCTTTATAATAAACTGATAAATGTAAGTAAAGCGCCTTCCTGAGTTTCTGTGAACTGATCTTACAAATTACCAAACCCAATGAGGGGGTAACTGAAACCCCCAATTTATAGCCAGTCAAAAGTATAAGTGGGCTGAGACTTGCAACTGGCATCTGAAGTGGGGGCAGTCTTGTGGGACTGAGCCCTGAAGCTGTGGGGTGAACACTAACTCTGCATAATTTCAGAATTGAATTGTTGAACACTAAGCTAGTGTTAGAGAATTGATTGGTGTCAGAAAACATTCCAGGTAGGTACTTTTTGTTTTGCTTTGTTTTCCTGAACTGTTTTCAGGTACTCTTGCCTCTTGGCCTTCTGCTTGCCTCCTGCCAAATCCTCTGGTCTGGCTAATTTCATCTTATCTTTCACTGCCACTTCTCTAAAGAGGTCCTTCTCATCACTAGAATGGTTAAAACCTATGTATGGCCTGCTACTCTCCTAACATCTTTGACTTCTCCATCCTGACACTCATCACACTTCACTGTTACTTATATAATTGTCTTCTCTAAGAACAGAAGTAGCTCTGCAAACTCAATGATGAATGGATCATGTCTGTCTTGTTTCCCATCATATCCAGCACCTAGTGTAGTGCCTAGTGTGTTGGAGATACTTAATATGTGTATTGAGTTAAGAATGAATGAATGTATGTTGTAAAAATTCAGAAGAAAAAAGAAATCAACATAGATTGAGGCAGTCAGGAAGGCAAGGACTTGAATGACAAGTGGAAAAGTTCACCCACGGTGACCCAACACGACAGTGACAAACCATGGCTCCTTCTTGCAACCCAGGAGCAACTATAGTACAAAATCTTAAAAGTTCTAAGTGATTTAAAAAAATAACATCAATATGGGGATTATTCATTTTGTCCACTGAGTGTGTGTGTATATACGTGGTATTCAAAAAAGAGGAGTTGGTTGAGAAGTCCAAAATACCTAGAAAGAATATCCTGGAGGGGGATCACTTATATTTGTCCCTTTGGGGGCAAAGTTTGAGCTTATTTACTTGCAGAACATTACAAAAAGTGGATTTATTTATTTTGAAACAACTCTATTGAGGCATAATTGAAATGCAAAGAATTACACATATTTAATCTGTCTGATTTTATGAGTTTGGACATACATACACACTCATTATACCTTCATAACAAACAAGGTAATAGACATATCCATCACCTCCCAAAGTTTTCTATGTCCTTTGTTTGTTTCTCTGTTTGTGATAACAACACTTAACACCCTCTTAACAAATTTTGAAGTGTGCAATACCATAATCAGGGACTAAAGTCAGGGAGCGACTTCCAAATAACCTGTTGGTGACAAAGACAAAATCAAACAGGAAAGTTTTTGGTTCCTGTGGCCCAGTGAGATGCTGGACTCCAGGAAGTAACATAATCTAGGAAGCTATAAATTTCACATTAAGATGCAATAAAAAAAAAAATTAAAAAAAAGATGCAATCCAAGAAGTGGTGTTTATGTCCAATAAAGCACTAGCGGCAGACATCTTTGCTCATATTTTGCACAGGGAACTTCCTGAGCAAAGGGCTCAGGGTAACATGCAGAGCTTTGCAGGAGGTGCAAGGGCTGTGGAGAAAGGAGAATAAAGACAGGGCTGGATGTAGCACTCCATGGGGAGGTGGAGAGCCCTGAGGAGGGGCACTCCATCAGAAAGATGTTCCTGACATGACACAGGAACAGGAAGAAGGCTTCTTCCAGGTTCCATATTTGCCCCTTTTCATCATGAGGGAAGAACAGCTAAAAAGTATAGATGTTTTGAATACTTCCATGAAGCAGAAGGAAAGTAAGAAAATATTTTAGTTAAATGAGGAAAATAAAGAAAAGGAGAGGGAAAAGGAAACAAAGCACAAACACCAAAGCACCAGGAGTAAATATCCACCAGTGAAGATAAGCAGTGATGGGAAAGATCTCAAAGAAGATGGCAAATTCTGTTCCTTTTTGCTTTAAAACCCTAGATATGACTTCCAGCTTAGAAATTCCACTGACCAAGGCCAGAGACTGCAGATTCCTCTGGCTTCCAGACACAAAGAGTGTTTCAAGTTTATGAATCATATCAGTTCAAGAATCTTATAGTCACCTCCAAGATACCAGGGAAAAATATTAAATGGTGAGTCAGAGGACAGTAAAACAGGGTCCCCGTGCAACAAACATTACATTTTAAAATAAACAAGAAAGGAGAAGGCAGAACCAAGAATCTTTCTCCAAAAAAGGCTTCCAAATGCCCCACACTCCAAAAATCTTTCAACAGAAGAATGGGAGCCAAAAAAGTACTAAGGTGAAGGAGGAAGGTGGGTTGCTTACCTCCAAAAGTATGAAAAGGGTAATAAAAGACAGAAGAGGCTTGAAAAATTAGGGTTCCTGATGGAAACTTTATCCAGAGCCTGAAGCAGGAGTGCAACAACTTCATTCTTAGAGGGTCAGGTGTACTGAAATAGATGCTACCTGCTAAGAACCTTAGCAGCACAGACATTCTTTATGAGAAAATGATACCTCTAGTCCTCTTCTCGGCAGGCTTGGTGGAGTTCAAACTGATACCTTAAAAATCTTCTTTCTGCGATTTTAGATGACTCTCCAAAGTTCCCAACCATCATTTTTCAGTGATTCTCCTCCTCCCCAGAGAGCACCATGGTCAATGAGGTACGAGTGGGTAGGGCAGGGTTCCTCCACCGGGTGGGCTAAATTGGTGCCAGACTGCCCCATTTTTAGGCAGCAGTGCCTTGCTCTCCTGAAATCATCAGTGACTTTCCTCTCGTCAGTGTGCCCAGGCCTAGTCCACCACCTTAGCCTAGACTAGACCTTTCAAAAAAAGGATTCCCTCTAGGATCATTCATAGACATCTTTCCCATTGTGATGTAAAATATTTCATATTTTACTTTAACCGGTCGATGTTTAGAGAGAGTTCAAGTCAGCCTGGAAAGATACTAGGGAGGAAAAAGAAACTTAGAAATGGAGGAAACGATACTAAAAGTGTTAAAGAAAACTAAACTATCTTGTAGTCATTGAAAGAGTATTAGTATTTGAAAGTTACTTTAGAAGACAATCATTTGCCAAGTCATGGAAAATGCTGAATCATTTTCCAAGTAATTAGGTAGTACAGATCAGTGCTATTTATCTCTGAATCAGGGTTGGTTCTTTTTTTTTTTTTTTTTTTTCCTTAACTTACAAGGTCCATATGCCCTTTACACCCAATCACTTTTGGTGTTTCTGATAAAGCTGGTGCAAGGAAGAAGAAAAATTTTAGTAGCCTGGAATCAAATGCCCTCTTAAAAACAACATAAAGCTCATAGAAGAGCTTGCTCATCATTTAAAAGATTCAAATAATTTGGAAGTATACAAAATGAAGTCCCTCTTCCCTACTCTCTCTCACCCAGAGTATTTGGTGTGAATACCCTTAATTGTCAAATTATCCTTCTAGACCTCTTAATATCTATTTATCACCTATCTATCTATCTGATTGATATATCACATACTCACTTATATCAAAATGTCATCATGTTGTGCAAGCTGCCCTGCAGTCTCCTTTTAATTTTTTTAATGAGACAATACATTGTGGACATAGATTGAGTTTGGTATATAAAGATTTACTTCATTCTTTATCATGGTTACATTGTTTCCCACAGTGTGGGCCCGTAATGATATTAACTAACTCACTTGCTGACATTCAGGCTTCTCAATTTTTTTAAAAAAATATTTCAAAATAGCATATTTGTATAATATTTAAGAGCACAGGCTTGTAAGAGGCTGCTTGAGACCAGTCCTATCTCTGCAGCTTATTAGCTTTACTCTCCCTGTGTTACTAGTGTCTGTACCTATGAAACTGGGATAGGGGGCTGCTACCTCATAGAGCTGTGAGGACTAGACAAGTTCAAATCTGTAAAGCACTTTGAACTGTGTCTGCCACATCACAATTGTAATTATATACATCTTTGTAACTTGTGATAGTATTTCTGTAAAACAGCTTTCTAGAAGCAGAATATCAGAGATATGCCAAAATGCCCTTCAAAAAATCTGACCAATTTACATGGCTACCCTTTCTAGCATGACTCTTCTAATTTTCTTCTTTATTAGGTCATTCCTTTTCAAGCATTCCTGGTCCATGATTTCCTTAGTTTGAAGTAGCCTGGCAACTTAAACTTAAGCTTAGAATACGTGCCAAAATTTCAAAAAAGTATACTCTTTAACCCAGCAATTCCAATTCTGGGAATTTATCCTAAAGATGTACTAGCAGACTTGCAAAATTGCATGTCTACATGGTTATTCATTGCAGTATTGTTTGTAACAGCAATAGACTGGAAACTAATAGGAGACTTGTTAAATAATTTATGGTTCATTCATACAATGAATTACTGTATAGCCATTTAAAAAAAAAAAGGAAAAAGGAAAGTAGAAGCTCTCTTTGTACCAATACAGAACAACATTCAAGACATATTTTTAAGTGAAAATAAGAATGTAGTAGCTAACACTTGAATCTCATATTTTTTTCAATTCTAAGATATGCGTTTTTGCACTTTATAATATTTTTGAAATGAGGATGTGTTATAGTCAAAGGCATGTCATAATTTAATTGGAATGGTTTTTCTTTCCTAGTCTACAAAATAATGATGTGTTTTACAATCCGTGGCATATTGGATTCAATGAAATACAATAGTGGTTACCAAGTGCGAGACATTGTCCATTTCTATCTCACAACAACCGGTAAGAGTAAGTACTATTGTTTTCTACATTTTACAGGTAAAAAAAAGAGAGAGAGAGAGAGAGAGAGAGAGAGAGAGAGAGAGAGAGAGAGAGATTTGACCTTGGGCAGTCCTGCTGCAGGGCCTGTGCTCACACTCTTGATACCACCCCTCCTACGATACCAGCACCACATATCACATGGAGGGCTCCCTGTGTGCCAGGTCCTGTCCTAAGTACTTCGTACACATATTAGCTCATCTGATCCTCAAATAACCATATGAGACAGAGGCTATTATTATCCTCATTACACAAGTGAAGAAACTGAGGCACTACTAGTTTATGAAAATTGCTTAAAGACACACAGCTAATTAGTAGAAGAACTAGGGTTAGAACATCGGCAGTCTGGCTTCAGAGACCTTGGTCTTAATGCTCTGCATGTTACCTTTTGTGTAAAGAAAAGGGGGGGGGGTGAGAGAGGTATAATAATACATTCATCTTTTTAAAATGGAATCTTAGAAGGAATTTAAAAAACAATGTAAAAAAACCCAGCAACACAAATGTATCAGTAAGTAAGGGTAGGAACCAAGTAACTAGGGAATGGTGTGGGAATGAGTCTTTATTGTACACCTTTTAACGTTATTTGATTTTTGACCCAGGTAAATGTATTACCTGTATGAACTAAAACAAAACAACAATTTAACTTCAGTGGTCCTGAGTTATCAGTTAATGAGATTTCTATACCCATGTGCTATATTAGTATTTATCTTTTAAGCCTCAGAAAGATTTTTGTTTTGTTTTTAAAGTAGCAGTGGATAGCAGAAGAAAACCTCCATTAATCCTGACCACAAATATCATGATTTCAAGGCTTGAATCCAGCATAACACCTTATATACAGATCTGCCTGACCATGTCAATAGGAGGATGGCAGCATGTAACCTGTGGATAATTCCGCCCTTCTCTTTGATCACTGTGATGTTTCGGGCCGTTGCCTCTAGTGAGTAAACAATGGACTAGCATGAACATCAGTTGTGTTATGTATTGATTTTTTAAGTCTTTTAACTCACTATAGTGTTCAATTTTCCTCCATCATAATTTGGAGGATCTAAATCTCTTGAATATCTAGATTCCCTAAAAACATCCTGTCTTGAAGGACTGGGACTTGAATCATCTGTATTTATATGACACGGTCGTGGCTTCAGCTGTAAAGTGAATTTTGAATAAGCTTTTGGCTTTCCAGAAATGATGAATATAATGTCTACTTTGAATCGTATTTAGTTTGGGAAGCTCCCCTGCTATTACTTCATGAAGGACATTATGTGATATATTTTGGTTTTGTCAAATGGTGTATTTGAGTTGGTAAATCAGCATCTCAGCCTGATGCTTCAGGAGGTGAATAGAAAGCAACCATCCTCTTAGTGTTGCTTCTTCCAAGGTGCTGTTCCAGCACCAGGGGAAAGTATCTGAGTTCTTTCTAGATAAAGGCCTAAATAATCAGCTAATATGAATCCAGTCATCTTAGTTCATGGAATACTGTACTCAAAGGACTCGCGGCTCACTGAAGAGTCCCTGAGCCATCAAAAGAGATCTCGGTTAATATCTTTTTTTTTAATTCCTAGTAAGTTTAAAAAAATAGAAAAATATCCCCGCGGGAACAGAAGAATTACAGCATAATTTAAACATTTGCATTTAAAAAAAATTCGTCCTTCTAATACCAAAAAAAAAAAAAGAAAGAAAGAAAAGGAAAGGAAACCTCAGAAATGACAAAATTCACTATATGTGTGCTTATCAGAAGATAATTACAGAATTCGTAAAAATATTAATTCACAGCACATGATCAGCAGTGTGGTCCAGTAATAGGCAACAAGTTTAAAGTTCCTGGATAAACATCTTTCAGTTTTGTTGGCATGTCTCTATTGTTATATGTATAATTTCATTTGTAAATAAGATAAAAATTTCATATTTAAGATGGTCTGTGCATGTGAGGCTTGAGAGAATCTAGCAAAATTCTAGAGTCTGGGGAGAATTGTTCTTACAAAATAGAAATTAGGAGAAGGCTTCTAACCGTAGTTCTACTCTTTGGCTTTAGTTCTGTAAGGATCGATATAAGCCAGCTGTGTGTCAGGCATATTAGAGTCACTAGTATTCATTTCTATTATTTTATTAATTTGTTAACCCACAAGAAGGCATATAGGAAGCAAAATAAGTGAATTTAGCAGTGCTACTTGGCCTTTGCACATTGAGGTTCTTTTCATTATGGATAACTAAAAGTTTACTATATTTTTCAAAAGTATATATAACTAGAATTCTCATCATTCATTTTCCATTTTAAAGAAGCTCTTTAGAAAATATCAATCAAAAGAAAGTGGGAGTGGCTATATCAATATTAAATTAAAAAGATCATATAGAGTTTGTTCTTTGAACACAATGGAATCAAACGATATCAGTAACAAAAAAATAACAGTAAAAATTTCAAACAGTTGGAAACTAGAACCACTATTAAACAAAATCCATGGGTCAAAGAAGATGTCAGAAGAGAAATAAAAAAAAATACATTGAACTGAATTCAAATGAAAATAAAATATATCAAAAATTGTGAAATGCAATTAAAGCAGTACATAGAGGAAAATTTTAGCACTAAATGAACACACTTGAAAAGAGGAAAAATTGCAATCAATAATCTAAATTTTTACCACAAGAACCTAGAAAAAGAGCAAAATAAATTCAAAGCAAGAAGAAGGAAGAAAATGATAAAGACAAAAAGAGAAATCAATGAAACTGAAAACAGAAAAGCAATAAAAATCAATGAAACAAAGAACTGGTTCTTTGAAAAGATCCATAAAATTGACAAAACTAAGAAAAAATGACAAAAAAAATGAGAGGAGACAGGAATTACATATATCAGGCATGAAATTGATGATATCATTACAGACCCTCCAGAGATCAAAAAGAAAATAAGGTAAAATTATGAACAACTCTACACACATAAATTTGACAACTTAGATGAAAAAAGACTAATTCCTCAAAAAAAACACAAATCACCACAACTCACTTAATATAAAATAGTTATCTTGAGTAGCCCTGTGACTATTAAGGAAATTGAATTCATGACTGAAGAACTCCCCAAAAAGAAATCTTCAGGCCCGGATGATTTCACTGGAAAATTCTAACAAACATTTAAAGAACTAACACCAATTCTACACAATCTTTCCCAGAAAATAGAAGAAATGCTTACTAATTCATTTTATAAAATAGGTATTACCCTGATACCAAAACCAAATAAAAATAGCATAAAGAAGAAAAATATAAACCAATATTCATTATACAGATGTAAAACTCCATAATAAAGTATTAGCAAAAATAATTCAGTACTATAAAAAGAATTAAATACAATGACAAAGTGGAGTTTATTCTCAAGATGCAAGCAAGTTTGGTTCAACGTTTGAAAATCAATTATGTAATCCACATTAACAGTGTAAATGAGAAAAATCACATGATTATAGCAATCATTGCAGGAAAGACATTTGACAGTATTCAGCATCCACTCTATATCCATGCTACCCTGAACATGCTGGATCTCATCTGATCTCGGAAGCTAGCAGGATTGGGCCTGGTTAGTACTTGGATGGAAGACCACCTAGGAATATCAGGTGGTATATGCTTTAAGAAAAAAAGAAAAGAAAAGAATTCAACATCCGTTCCTGATAGACTCTTAGAAAAAAAGGAATAGAAGGGAATTTCCTTGATTCAATATAAAAAACCCTACAGCTAACTTTATACTTAACTGGAGAATGCTTTCTCCCAAATTTCAGAAACAATGCAAGAATGTTCACTTTCATTACCCTTATTCAAAATAGTGATGAAAGTTCCAGTCAGAGCATTAACACAAGAAAGGGAAATTAAAGGCATACATTATAAGGAAGAAATAAAACTAATCCTATTTGCAGATGATATGATTGTCTACATAGAAAACTCCAAGGAATAAAGAATACACACACACACACAACACCTCCTGGAACTAATAAGTGAGTTCAGTGGCATAGAAAAATCAATTGTAGTTCTATATTCTAGTAATGAACACATGGACACTTAAATTAAAAGTAAAATACCATTTTAAATTGCTCAAAAAATAAAATGTTAGTATAAATCTAACAAAACATGTATAGGGCTTGTTGCTGAAAACTACAAAACACTAATGAAAGAAATCAATAAAGATCTAAATATATGGAAAGATATTGTGTTCGTGGATTGGGAGACTCAACATAGGATATCACTTATCTCTAAACTGATATATAAGTTTAATGCAGTTTCATCAAAATTCCACAAAGATTTATTTTGTAAATCTAGACAAGGTTTTTCTAAATTTATATGAAAAGGTAGAGGGACTAAAATACCTAAAACAATTTTGAATAAAAAGAATCAGGTGGGAGGAATCCCTCTACCTAATTTCAAGATTTATTAAATATTGATATTATTCAAAACTGTGTGGTATTGACAGAGGAATAAACACATAGATCAAAAGAACAGAATACCCAGAAATGTATATGTGTCCAACTGATTTTTGACAAAGGTGCAAAAGCAGTAAAATGGAGGAAATATAGTCTTTTCAATTAGAAATTCACACGTAAAAAAACAAACAAAAAACCCTCAACCTAAGCCTCACATTTATACAAAAATTAACTCAAAATAGATTATGGACTTAAGTGTAAAACTATAAAACTTTTAGAAAGAAACAAAAGAGAAAATCTTCTAGACACAAAAAGTTCTTAGTCTTGACACCAAAGGCATCATCTATAAAAGAATTAATTGGACTTCATCAAAGTTAAAAACTTTTGCTCTGCAAAAAACAATGTTAAGAGGATTAAAAAAAAAAAAAAAACAAGCTTCAGATCGGGAGAAAATATTTGCAAACCACATATTCAGCAAAAAATGAGCAATTAGTTTAGATAAAGAACTCGCAAAATTTCAACAGTAAAAAATAAAGAAGCAATCCAATTAGAAAATAGACAAAATATATGAAAAGACATTTTACCAAAGAGGATATAGTGATGGCAAATAAGCACACAAAAAGATATTTAACTTTATAAATCATTAGGGAAATGCAAAATAAATCTACCATGAGATATTACTACATACCTATCAGAATTTCTAAAATAAAAAATTATGACAACACCAAATGCTGGCAAGAATGAGGAGAAAGTGTATTATTTATATATGCCTGGTGGGAACATAAAATGATATGGCCTCTCTGGGAAACAGTTCAGCAGTTTCTTTGAAAACTAAACATGCAACTACCATACAACCCAGTTATTGTACTTCTGGACATTTATCCCAGAGAAATTAAGATTTCTGTTCACATAGGAACCTACATATGAATGCTTATAGCAGCTTTATTCATAATGGTCCCAAACTGGAAACAACCCAAATGTCCTAGAATGGGTGGAATAGTTAAAGTATGGTACACCCATACCATAGAATACTACTCACCAACAAAAAGGAGCAAGCTAATGATCCATGCAACAGCTGGGATGACTCTCCAAAGGATCGCTTTGAGTGAAAACAGCTGATCTCAAAAGGTTACATATAGTATGATTCCATTTATATAACAGTCCTCAAATGACAAAATTATAGAAATGGAGAAGAGAATAGTGGTTGCCAGGTGTTAGAGAAGAATTAGGGGCAGGAAGGAAATGGGTGTGACTATTAAAAAATGCTACACAAAGGATCTTTGTCATGATGAAAGTGTTCTGTATATCGACTGTTCAATGTTAATCCCCTTGTTATGGTTTTGTACTATAATTTTACAAGATCTTACTACTGGGAGAAATTGGGGAAAAGATGTGGAGAATTTCTCTGAATTATTTATTTCAACAACATGTGAATGCATAATTATCTCAAAATTGAAAGTTCAATTTAAAAAAGCAATAAACTAGGAAAGATACCTGTAGCAACGACACAAGACATGAGATAAACTTATTTTATAAAAAGCCTTAATATTTTTAAAGCCTTAATAAGTCAATATAAAAATAGTAACTATCTCACCAGAAAAATAAGAAAAGGTAGATAACTCAAAGAAGAAAAACAAATCACTAATAAGAATTTGGAAAAATAAATATTTAACTTTAATAGTATTCAAGAAATACAAATTAAAACTAAAGTAAGATACAATCTTCCTCCTATGCAATTGCCAAAAACAAAAACAAAAAAAAAAAAAAACCCTCTAAATTTAAAAACCATATCCAAAGGTGACTAAGTTGTAGGGAATAAAGCATTTCTGTACACTGCTTGGGGTATGTAAATTGGTATGACCTTTCTGGAAAGCAATTTACTAGTATTAAATGTAAAACATATTTCTAATTTTTGACCTAGTAACCAAACTTCAAGGAATCTGTCCTAAGGAAAAATCAAAATGTGGTCAAAGATGTATGCACCGTAATGTTCACACCAGCTTTGTTTGCAATAGAAAAACTAGGAAACAAGCCGATATTTAACAATAGGGAGTGATTAACACTTTATATATGGTACATGTATACAATGAAATATACTACTATCTAAAAAATAGCGTTTTTAAAAAATATTTAATGACAGGGAAATGATGAAGATATAAGTAAAAAATGTTAATATGTCATTAAGCAATTTTTCATGGGTCATGAGATTACAGATTAAAACAATTTTTTTCTACTTTTCTGCATATTGCCAAATTTCTATAATAAGTTTTTTTTTTTAAGCTTGGTAATACTAGAATGATGTTAAAGGACTTTAGTTGAATACAGTTAATGAAATACAAAGTTAATGTTTTAAACAACTTTAAAAATTAGCCATAATCTTAATTCTATAGTATATTTTTGTTTATCATTATTTTATCCTGAAATTTTTTTATACATGCAGAAAACCGAAATATATAAATATACGTTAAACACTCATATATTTACCACCTAACTTCTATAATTAACATTTTGCTATATTTACTTTACCACATATTCCTCAATCCATCTTATTTTTTTATTCATTTAAAAATAAGAAATCAGTGCCCTTTACCTCTAAATACTTCAGCATGTACATCATTAACTGAAGTTCAATATCTGTTTATGGTTCTTAATATTTTAGTTAAATTTCACACACAGTGAAACACACCAATCTTGTGTTTGATGAATTTTGGCAAATGTATACACATGTGTAACCCACACCCCAGTCAAGATGTTGAATAATTCTATCACCCCAAGGAGTTCCCTCATGCCCCTTTCCAATCAATTCCCAGTTCCATGCCCCCAGAGGCAAATCTGTGCTTGACTTCTGTCACTATAGATTCATTTTCTTATTAAATTTTATGTGAGTGGAATCATACAGTATGTACTCTTTCGTGTCTGGTTTGGTTTTGCTCAGCATAATAGTATTGATAGTCTTCAGAGTTGTTTTTATCAGTAATTAATTTATTTTTATTGGCGGGAATTATCCTATTATACAGATATACCACAATTTGTTTCTTTATTTACCTGTTGTTGGACATTTGAATTGTTTCTGGTTTTTGACTACTATAAACAAAGAGGCTGTAAACATTCTCATACAAATCCTTCTGTGAGCATGTTTCATTTCTGTTGGGTAAATAATCTAGGCATGGAATTGCTGAGTCAGAGGGGAGGTAAACAGTGTTAAAATTTAAAGAAACTGCCAGAACTTTTCCCAAAGAGGTTGTGCCATTTTATGAGCGTTCTGGTCGCTCCACATCTTGACCTGCTTTTAATGTCAGCCTCTTTAATTTTAGCTATTCTGGTGGGTGTAAGTGATAACTCACGGTGGGTTTAATTGGCATTTCTCTGATGGCCAATGATGTGGGGCACTTTTTAACATGCTTATTGGCCATTTGTATCTTCTTTCATGAAGCTGTCTGTACAAATATTTATTTGCTCATTTTTTTTATTGGGATTTTTGTTCTTATTGAATTACAGAGCATTTAACCTTTTCATATGTCAAAAAATTTTACATGTAGTTCTTATTTGTCTGCATATTAATTTGTTCTCTGTTCTTTTCAATAAATATTTTATCGTAACATTTCCCCCTTTTTTCTCTCCTGGAAACTTGGTCCATTTTAAAGTGCCATAAGCTTTTTCCATTCTGATAGTTTTACGAATTAACAGTTTGGGTAGCCACTGATCAAATTTGACAAAATTTAATTTATTACTCTAAAATCTCAGGGGACATCTTAAGTCCAACTTGTTCTTCCATCTATCATCTTGAAATAAGGTAGAAGATTAGCTTACCTAAACTTTGTAGTCCCACTCAATACGGCCTACTGCGGCTGACACAATGGTCAGTAACTGCTTGTTTAATATTTTCTGTAGTGTGATCCATTTCACTAAATACCAGTCTTTTGGGGAGAAATTGACTCCATAGTGTCAACAGAATTATCGCTTTACCCACCTATGTAAGTCTCCTTGCTGTGAGGACTCTATTTCTGCTCTCCTTTGCCTGCTAAGGCATTGAATGGCAACAGCTTGGAGCTGGTCAGGAGTAGAAGGACTGTGTCAGGAACCTAAGTTCTGAAGGTCAAAGAGACTTCCAGAGGCCAGTCTTCTAAACACCCTACCTTCCTTGCCCCTCTCTTCATGCATTATAATAATATGACTAGTTAAACCCAACTGTCTGCCACCTCGATGATCCTGTACTCAAGCATCAGAGCCATGCTGACAGGTCCCCTTTTAAAGTTGTGGTCACCAGTAGAAAGAAAGTGAATGAGTATTTGCCCCACCCCTCACACCCAGGGTTCCCACGGTGAACCCCTACTCCCATTCTGCCCCTCTCTGCCCCCACCCCCCACTGACGACCTTGCCTCTTATTTCCTTCAAAAGCAGATAAGGAACCCTGCCATCTTCCCTTCACCAAACCTGCCCACCTACCTGGATCTATATAGCCTTTCTCTCCCTTCCCTCCTGTTACGAAGGATAAGTGTCCTTTTTCCTCTACCAAAGGCTAAACTCCTATTTAGTTACAAGATCCTAGGCCTCTGATTTTCTGCAAGGTTCTCTCCGTTTCTTCTACATCATCAATGCCTCCCTCTCTGCTGGACCATTCCTATCAGCACACAAACATGCTATCTCCCTACATTTCTGGGAGGCAGACACCACAGAGAGGTGGCTTGTCCCTGGTCACACAGTTCTCCTGGCTCTAGCCCAGGACTGTACTATCATCTGTGCTGCCCCTCCCTATATTTCAAGCATAGAAAGGAGCTGCTGTTGATCCTTCAAAACATCTAGTGTCCTTCTCTCCAGAGGTAGAAGTCGGTTCTCCTCGTTTCTGAGGTTCAAGTCATTTTTGCTGCAAGACATCTGTTCCCAGGCACTATGGGGAGACTGGTTTTGTCACAGTCTGGAGAACTGCAGAGATGAGTGGGAGGACCGTGCTGGGCCTGAGAGCTAGATTCTTGAGAAAATGTGTGAAATTAGTCAAACCAAGATTTGGAGAAGATAAATCATGCTGCAGTTAGCTGTAGGCTGCACAGGACCTGAGAACTGAGGAAACACCTCCATACTTCAGGCCAGGAAGCTACGGGTACTGGTGCTGTCTTGTACCTTCTTGGCTGTGTGATCTTGAATGAGTTACATAATATCTTCGAACCTCAGTTTCTTCATCTGGAAAGTGAGGGAGAACAATAACTATCCCAAAGAGAATTCTGCCGTGGGAATGAAATAAGCTCACATGCATCAAGCACTGGGCACATTTTGAGCACTCAGTGCAGGTTAGTTTTATTTTCGCTTCCTTATTGGCCCAGCTGGATTACCCAGACACTTGTGGGAATGTAAGAACCGGGCTGTCTACATGTTGAGACCTCACAGTTATTTTGCTTATTCCTCATCAGAGTGCTCCTGCCTCTGCAGAAAGTCTATTGCTTCTGCATTGACCCTTCCTCCTGCCACCTGGAAGGTTTGGCAGGGAATGCCTGTACTAAACTTCATGTTCATTATAGACCTAACTAGAGGTCTCAGGGCAATGAGGGAAAGAATATAACAATAAACTATCGACAAAGGCTATCAGAAGTCATCTAGTCTAGGCTCTTCTTATAGGACAAAAAGGTGACTTGTCTGCAATCACCTAGCTAGTTAGTCTCCGAGTCAGAGTGAGAATCCAGGTCTCCTGACTCCTGAGCCCTGGCTAAGACTTGTAACATTTTCAGAAGGCCATCAGCAAGATTTAGTGCAAATGCTTTTTTTTTTTATTACTAAGACTTTCCACAAACTGTATCATGATGGTTGATAGAGTGGATTTTATTATACGTAAATCTTAAAGGGATAAAAAAGATACTTTATGTAGATTATCTTAATTATCAAGTATTTTTTAGGACTCTTTTTTTTCCTCTTCTTATAGAAAATATTGGGCTTCTTTTTCATAAAACTAGCATTTCTCCCCCTTTCTCTCTCTAAATAGAAGTTTCGTTCTACTTTTTAATGTTCTTTCCTATCTTTTCCATAGTCTCATAAATCTATGAGACACACAGGTAGTTTAGTTATTATCCCTTTCTACAAGAAGCATGGAAGTCACATAGACCCAGGTTCAAACCTCAGCTCTGTCACTTGCCACCTATATTAGCATGGGCAAGTTACTTAACTTCTCTTGAGCCTTACTTTCCTCAACTTTGAGTATGGTCATAATACCTTTACTGGGCTATTGTATTCCTTTTGTTGTTGTTGTGGTTTTAGGTATTAAGTTTTATATACCATTTCCCAAATGTCCCTGAGGATAAGAATCTTCTGGGTACTTGTTAAAACACAGATTCTCAGGCCTCCGTCCAGAACCATAGAACTAGAATTCCCAGGGGTGAGGCCTGGCAGTCTGACAAGCCCCCAAGATTCTTATCAGGGAAATTTGGGGAACATTAGTTTGATTTCTATAAAGAATTTATTGTTGTATCTGGCACTAAGAAGCAAATATTTATTGAGCACTTATGTGTTCAGTCTTTGAAATTGGGATAATAACAAGTATCAGTTGTTATTATGAGAAACAACCTAAATAATGTGGAATGCCCAGCAAATGGTAAATTCTAAATCTATGTTGATGTTCTCACTTCATTGTATTGGTCAGGACTCTTTGAGGCTGAAATGGGATCATCCAGAGGGTCTCTCCAATGGATATGCCTCCACAACTCCAGGCCTCCACCCTCTCAGCTCAGTACCTCAAACAGAAAGTTTCTTTTTCCAAATTCCAGGAATCAAACCTTTTAACCTGTGTGTGTTTCAGGCCTTTCCTTGTACCAGTTACTATGGTCAAAGTTTGGAATACACTGATTGGCCGGGACTGGGACACTTAATCACCCCAGGAACCAGGTAAGTAGGGGGCGTCCCCATCTGAACTTTAGGAATGCGGATGGGCCATATCCATGAGTTCTTGCAGTGGTTTTCTGTAGTATTGTTGCCAGACCAAAAAGAAGTTGTTTGGCAGGCAACTCCAAATGATCTCTGCATCATCTTGTCACAGTTGCCTGAGGACACCCCATCAGGTTTAAATCTTTCTTCAGTCTCTCCCCTGCTGGCACATTAGGGGCCTGCCTTGAGGGCCTCCGTCCTGACCTTCTCTCTCCATCTTCAGCCCTCTCCTTGGCCCTGCTCACCCCTGGGCCCAGCCTGGCACGGAGGCCTGTCCAAGGGTTAGTCCAGGGACTCAGGACCGCCATTGTCCAAAGCTGCTTATCAGGGATCCACTGTGGGAATCCTTCCAACCACAAACAATGAGTTTCTGAACCAGGATAAAAACAGCCTTTGCAAGTCAGCAAATGAGACAAACTGAATTGCTCATCCTCTTTCCCTTGTCTGCCTGGCTCTTTTAATGCAGTGGGTAAGAACAAGGTCTTCAGTGTCAGAAAGACACAGATTTGAGGCTTAACTGCCACTTACTAGTTGGGCTAGTTGTCTCTCTTGTCCAAGTCTGAGTTTTGTCTATGAAATCTGTGTGAGGATTAAGGGAGACAATGGATATAAATTATGACAGAGTAGGAGCTCATAATTTAGAATCATCATTAATCTCTCTTTAGGGACTGGTCTGCAACAAGAAATGCATACCCTTTTCAGGGATGATCCATCTGACACAATCTGGAAGCCAAACCCACTGTAAATATTTAAAATCATAGGATGTACTCCAAAGCCATGTAAAACACAGCTATGCCGTAATGCTTGCTCCATCCCGTCTACCCAAGGCTTGGCTGTTCTTCCTGGAAGACACCGCACTGTGTATGTGGTGCTTCTGACAACAACTGGACTCCCTGCGATTAGTGAGCCACGTCAGATATGGTGCCTATGTCCTGGAATGGGAGTCCTGGGGTCCAGGCTGGGCTCTGCAACTGCCTTGCAGTGTAACAGTGCACACATCACTTACCCTGAGTTTGTTTCTTTTTCATCAAATGAGAGGATTGATTGACTTCTAAGGGTCTTTGCTTCTCAAGGGTCCATCCTATGGCATTCACTAGCACTCAGGGAGGAAACCTTGCTCATCAGAGGTGTGATGGGCAAGGGTGAGCAACTGCTTCAACACAGGTGGCTCAGGAGTCACAACCTGGCTTACTCATGCTCTTTTCTGGCTGCATGACCTGACAAACCTGTATACAGAGTAACTGCACCTGCCTCAAGTGGCTGTGAAGATTCAATGAGATGCTTCTTGCTAAGCAGAGTACCTGGCACACAAGAGCTCAATAAAGGTCAACTTTTAGTGTCTCTCCCCCTCTGGCCGAGCTTCCTTACTCCTTGCCATTCCTGACTAGGTTTGATGAGAACAGTTCAAAACAGACCTGGGATTCACCCTGGCTCCACCTCTTCTTACCTGTAAGTCACTGGACCTGTTTTCATTTATAAAATGGGTAAAATAAGAGGGATAATATGAATGTTTGGTATAAGGTTTTTCTCCTAATCCTATTAACCCACTCAATATCATTCATTTTACCTTACCTTTTATAGCATTTATTTTCATATCTAAGTGAATCAACTAATCCTTAAATCCTCCATAAAGGGAGTCACAACCAGAACACTTGAGACCAGGCCAAGTAGACCTTGATCCACCTCTGCCCGCCACTCTCATGTCTTCACTAGCTCTGGAACAGCACACCTGCCTAGTTCATCCTTACAGCTCTAGCTCCTGTGCTTAGGAAAGCCATTGGCCTCTGGGAGGCCACCTCCCTCCCTGTCCTACACATGGAGTCCGAGGATGTCTATCTGCATCAAAGAGTAGAGTGCCTGGGTACCACCCAGAAGGTGAGGTAGGTTGGTCTCTCCTGAGAAGCCCTGATCTGCCAGAATTGCACAGGAACTAGGGCTCACTGTGGGGTTCATGACTATAAGGCTGAGAATGAATACATATGCTTATGTACAAACTACCACAGTACACTGGTATAACCCTTCTGGAAAACACGGAACCTTGCACACATGCCTTAAAATGTCAACTTTTGGTCCACTGATGCTACTTCTAAGCATCTGTACTAAAAAATCCACTAAAAGTAACAGAATGTCTACTATAGTGGTAAGTTGCAAATAACCCAAACATTTGATTAGGATTAAGCAAATCAGAAGTTAATGGACTACTACACATTGCCATATAAGATACATGTTTTGAAGACCTTTTAGAGGTAGAAATTATCACAATGGTTAAAAAAGGAATAAATTTGTTTCACACATTCCTGAGGTTTTCAAGCATATATTCTTTTTATAGTCTGAAAGCAATGAGGATATTCAGAATAAGGCCCCAAGTTTGGCTTAACTTATCGGTGACTGTTTAAGTAACTCTTAAAATATCTTTATCTCTTTACATCTTTTGGATCCCCACCCCCCAGATGAAGCTTTTAATGAAGACAGCACACTGAGTTTTGCTTTGAGACCTTAAGTATCCAAACTTAGTGTCGAGTTACATACATCTCCTTTAAGAAAAGTTATTTTATCAGGTAAGCCCCTGTCAGCTAACAGGTTATCTGGAATGCATCTCAGAAAGATCAATGGCCTGTTGGACTCAAAAAAGCCATCCCCAAAAAAATTGTATAAAAAGATTTATTGAAATTTATCAATGACAAACAGACATAAAACTCAAAAGTTTGGCTCTTCTGAGGGGAGAAGAAAAACCGGTGCATATGTTTTGTACAGATGAAACAGGTCTAGGAAACAACACGTCACTTCTAAAGCAATCCAGAAGAGGGACATGAAAGCAAACCTGTACATTCACTAGGAATTTGCAGTCATTTCAGATTTCCACTAGGTAAGAAAATACAATTTTGTGTTAGTTTTTCCGTGCTCGGGTGTATGAAAAAAACAAAAACAAAACAAAAAAACAAAAAAACAGCCGACATGCAGCAATGTCTCCTGCGCTTAGGTTTGTAAAAATGGTCTAAAGCACAGAAGTACATGTGGAAGAATTCTCTTGTCATTTTGTAAAACAAAGCGTTCTATTATTTTACAGAACAAGGTAGGACAGTTAAAAAAAATCTTAAGAGGTTGATGTTTGAGGATTTGTTTCTTCTAATTGTAATCACCAAATCTATTTTACTCATAATTCATAAGCCTGCTGCTTTCAGCTCTGTAGTTCATAGCTCTTAAGAGTGACATCAGAGTCTTCTTCGTAGAACGAAGCCCACCACCATCTGTGAAGAGGGAAAGGGAATGAGAGACTGGGACTGTCCCCCAACCAGTGCCAACATACGCCTTTAAGGTTGCTATTTAAAACCAGGGCGTTGGATGCCTCTAGCAGGCCCAAGAAATGCAGAAATCACGTGAACCAGAACGAGAGGTAAAATGTGGCTAGTGCTCAGCTGCTCCTGGGCTTTGAGAAATCAAAGTGAGGCCAGCCATGGCCTTCCAACCAACTTCTGACTCCGGAAATACCAGGAAATGTAAGAGACCTCCAAACCATCCTCTTGGAGAGTAAAGAACAAATGCTATCTCTCACTTGGTGTGTACTCAGCTATTGCATTTACAGGGACAAAAACAGACACAAAAAAAAGTAGGGGAAAAAAATAAAGAGTGGCAGTAAAAATAGTATTTTATTCCACCCCCTCCCGCCCTCCCTCCCCCCCAACCCGCAGTACACTTTTCCCCTCTCGTTCCCACAGCAACGTTACAATCAGAAAAAAATAAGTTTCGGGGGGCGGGATTTGGGGGGGGGTATGGGTAAAAACAGTCAAATCACAATAGGAATTTTTCAAAATAGGTTATTCCACTTAGTCATCGTCTTCTCCCTCATCTTCAGGTTCTCGTTTTCGCTTCTGACCTCTCTCTTCTTCTGGAAGAGTAAGGAAAAGGCATTTAGATTAAACATGATCCTGCCTTTAACTCAGCCCGCTTGCTGGAAAACCAGGGGACCATACGTCTAGGAAGCTTTGCCATCCTGGCAAACTGAGGCAGGAGATTTGCAAAGCCAGAGAGGCACCTATGGCCTCAGATGAGCATGTTCTGCCCATTGCTAGGTCCTCAGGGCCTACACAATCTGTCAACTACAGGAGCCAGCCTGCCATGAGCTGAGAGTAAAAAGACTGCCATACCACCAAGGTCTTCTTCATCTTCCTCATCGTCTACTTCTCCATCGTTATAACCTTCTTCATCCTCCTAGAAGAGAAGATGCACATCAAACATTAGGCATGCACCAGGGCTAGGAACATGCTGAGGAAGCCACCCTCCCTGACACTGAACTCAAAAAGGTAGGGATCATCTCCAGCCTTTCAGAGTCTCACACAAGGACCTACCATCTCAGAATGAATCTAAACCAGAGGTTCTTTTGCATCCAGGATCCCTTTAGAATCTTTAGAAAGTTTTGAACCCCTTCCCCAGGAAATACATCTATCACAGACAATATTTGCAAACCATGTTTAGGAGTTGTGGGCTCTACCCCCAGGTTAAAGACTCCTGAGCTTAAGTCCCTGTAATTAAGGCAGGTTTCCAATCTGCTGTTCTCTTGGAGAACGAGTTCCCAAGCCCACTCTTTTTATATAAAGTAGGCTATCTTTTTATCTGTCCTCAATCTAGTTTGGGCTTCAATGGACCCTAGTTTCAGCAAATCCAGATTTTGTGGGTAAGTCCAACCTCACCCTAGCCAGCCCTTCACCATCTTACAAACTTAGATCCCTTGGAGGGGAAGGGAAGATAAATTCAAGGCCTCTTGAGGACATCATTCAAGGCCTCTTGAGGACATCATCCCTGCCCCTAGAGATCGAGCCAAGTGTGTGACTTCATTCTTAACACAGGACTCTTGCTTTACCTGCTCCTGAAGTAACATGCTAGTTAAATCTCTGTATGTTGAACACCATTTCTAAAGCATCAGGCAAGCCCATTGCTTAAAAAGAACTGGTGCTAGATTTCTTTTTATCAAGGGAAATATCCTTTTATAATGTCACCAAATAGTTCCTTAATCAGTCTGTTTGCTGAGACTCTTGCTTTTTTTGTGCGTGTATAAGCTCTCTTTTACTGGAAGCTGTATATCTGCAGATGGTCAATGAGATTAAAACACACACACACAAAAAAAAACAACCCTACACAGGGCAGCTCCGGTGACAGGAAGAACAAGACGAAAATATCCATTAGCTAACATGAGTTACTGCCCTGTCCTAGGGGGACCTGTTTTTCCTAAGTCTTTATTTTTAAAGTACTCGCAGTAGTCTTCGGAGGTGAGCCTAGCTGCCTGCACCTATGGAGAAGAAAAGCCCTGATGCAGACAAGGCAGGAACCAAGCCTGGGCTGGTCAGGCTAGCAGATCCTGCCCAAGCGGGTCTGTGCAGGCATCTGCATGCCTGACCAAGAGAGAAGGGAAACAGGGAGAAGGCAGGTGCCTTGTCCATGCTATTGTCATTTTAAGCCTTTCCAGGTCTAACTTTTGCAATTAGCAAAAAAGCTGATTTAGAAATCTGAAAAAATCATGGAAAATGACTCTGCTATAGAGATTCAACACAGAAACACAAACCCCAGTGTACTGAGCCAGCACCTTGGAGAAGGGTGTGAAAGCCTAAAATAGTAAGTGGTCAAACACCCTTTGTCAGACATTGTCCTTAAGCATTTTACTTACAAATTAATTTATCTTCTTGACAATCAGCGAGTTGATCCCTATTTACAACCTAGTTGTAAAATGATGCTTACTTCAAACATGAGGAAATAGATCAGAAAAGACTGACGACTTTGTCCAGGGACACACAGGTAAATCTCTGTTCTATATATTACCACTCAGAGATCTTGTCAAAAAACCTGGGAACAAGCCAAGGTATTAGGAAAATGGCACTACTTCCACTGTGTGCAGGAGACCCTTGTTACTCTGATTTGGGATCCAGCAGTGTCTTCTAATACACCTTCAGTTCAGGGCAGTCTTTGATTTCCCTAATACCCTAAGTGTTCAGTGAATATCTGAATTAACAATATGAATGCAAAAAGGCAGGAAATAGGGACGCGAATGCAGTAAGAACTAATTTTCACACGGAAACAAGGTCCAGGCTTACCCCAGCAGGTAAGTCCTCTCTTTACTTGCCTCCAGAATCCCCTTACCCACTCCTACTCCAGCCTCTCAGGGCTTGCTGGAAGTCTGGCCTCTCCCAAACCAGGCCAATACAAGGTACTGAAATGGATTCAGTTCCTTAACCAGGGCTCCCAGGCTGCCAAAGGCTGGTCACTGAAGCATTTAGTGGGACTGATGCAGAGGCAGCAAATAAGCGGGACTCAGGGAGATGGTGCCCACACTCCGCCCAGCTACTTACCTCATCCTCCGCACTCACATCCTCCTCTTCACCTTCCTCCTCTTCCTCCTCATCCTCTTCATCCTCCACTACCTGAGCATCCTCATCATATTCTTCCTCTGTGCAGTGGAAATGGGGACAAGAAAGGAACTGGTGGTGAGCTAGCTCCTCCCTCACACAGCACAGGCCCCAGGCTGACAGGCTTGGCAGGGGGGCCCCTCAGTGTGGGGCCCATGATCCTCCCACCCTCACCCAGGCTCCAAACCTGGATGCTCTATTGTAAGTGAACACACCCTAAAGTGATCTAAAAGATAAGCACCCTAAAGTAGTCCAAGAGATAAGCCCTCCTCCCCAAGTCTTACAAATATGAAAGATCCTCTGTGAAGGCTGAGAGCACAGAGAAATCGCTGGATCAGAGGAACAAGTTACAGGGCCCGGGAAAGCTGAGAAGTCAATTTTAGAAAAAGCATCTAGCCAAACTCCTTGCTGTAACGGAGAAATCTGAGGCACAAATGGAGAAGTGACTTGTTCAAGGTCACACCTCAAGTTGGTCTAGGCCTAGAAACCTGGTCTCAGGACTTCAGTCCTGGCCCTATGCTGCATCACAAGAGTGACAAACTAAGGCAAATGAGGTATCTGAGTATCTTGCAAAACACTCTCATCTAACAAGGAAAAACAAAATCTTCTGTCTGAATTAATTGGGGAAGCGTCTCCAATCTCAACTTAATTCTGGCCCTGAGTATGTGAAGAGAAGCCACATTGTGCTGGCTGTATGGGGAGGTAAGACGGGGATAGAAGGAGGTGCCCCTTTCTTTCCCCTCTTTCCCTTCCTGCAGCCCTGGCTGCTCACCACACTGCCAGGGAGCCTAAGATGCTATTACCTGCAGTCCACACCCCCCAAGTGCTGTGGGCTGCAGCCACCAGGGGGCCCCACAACCTCTCCAGCTCCTCAACTGGACACCCAGATGGGAAAAAGGGACGACCCTCAGGCCATAGTCCACCTTCCTCTATCTGCTCACTCCCTCTCTAGTGTTTCAGTCTAGGGTCACACCAGAGAGACACTAGAATCTCATTCCTTGGGGGGCCTTTGGAAAAGGGAAAAAACTGAGGATTCAGCTAGATGGTTTTTAAGGAGTCGCTATATAATTGGAGAGTCTCAAAATGTTTCTCTGGGGCTTACGCCTTCTTCTTTTATGGGAGTCAACCAATGAGACAGATTAGGGACAACGGTAAACAAAGCAGACAGCCCCACTCCCCTCCACAGCTCTGAAGAAGGGTCAACAGCCAGCTAGCCCTCAGCAGCTGGTAGGCACCTCCCAACACCCAGCCCACCTCTGCAATGCAGGGAGGACACCCCAGCCCAGCCCTTTTGCTTCACCACCCACCATCCTCGTCCTCCTCGTCATCATCCAGGCCCTCCACATAGCCCTCGGCGTCCGAGTCAGGGGCCTCTTTGTCATCCCGGTCGTAGCCATCAAGATATGTGAGTTGCGGGAGGAGCTTGAACACGTTTTCTCGGTAGTCGTTCAGGTTGGTTACCTCACAATTGAAAAGATCTAAGCTCTTGAGGTTTTCTAACTTTTTCTGCAAGCAGAAAAATGAAGTCAACAGTGAGGGATTTGTGGGAGGTGAGAGGGGAGGGGAGATGGGAAACAACCTAGGAAACAGGTGGGGATGAAGACAGCATGAAGAGCTCAAGGGTGCAAGTGGTAAAGAAACTATTTGGCTCTGCCCAGCCACAATGTCCACCCAGACCCATCACTGCTGGCTAGTGGGCCTCAGTTTCTTCATCTGGAAAATGGGGGGCGGGGGACGGTTGGATTTGATGATCTTTAAAAGCCTCATTTAATGCCAACACTTTTATTCTGCAATTATAGCTTTGGCCTTAACAGCAAATACTGCAAAATTAAGCCAGGGCTCACTTGGTGGGCAAATCCAAGAGCTTTGCTGCCTGACCCTGTGACTAAGAGGCCAGAAGGGAACTACAAAGGTGCCATGGTCAACAAACTCCTTCTTGTGTATAATCATAATGATAACGATGATAATGGGAGTTAATGTGGCACTTTGTGTAGTAACTCAATCTGTCCTCAGAATCCTGATAAAGTATAAATAATAATTAGTTCGTTATACAGATGAGGGAGTAGAGGACAGAGAATTGAGGTTTGACTGGGCCGCCTAGCTTCAGACCTGTGAGCTTACTCTTTTGATACTGCCTGTCAAAAAGGACAAGAAAAAAAAACAATGGAAGATCCAGATTTTGTCCATGTTTAACTTAACACGTTTGTTTTGTCAAACCTTTATCCCAGATGGGTACTTGTCCATATTATGTCTGTTTGGTGACTAAGGAAAACAGGTCCAGGACGTGAAAAGGACACATTGCTAGCAAGGAACAGAGCTACACCTGGACTTCCGACCTGACATTTCTTCAAGGCACAGGCACAAAAACACTCTATCCCAGGCTGAGTCCCTGTCTGTTCCAATGGGGCCAGGCTTAACTGGTGACTAAAGCCACTGTCCCTCAGGGTCAATGTCATGAACTATGTTGCTCTCAAGGGTTCATGATTAGACCTGGTCATTCTCAGCAGAGGGTCAAGGGCAGGGAGGGAGTCTGGGCTGTCCTCTGGGTGGATGAACCTAATGCATCAATCTGATAATTAGGGAAATGGAAGCCACAAAAACATGTGGTGGTGACGGTGGTGGTGGTATGTGTGTGGGGGATGGGCGGGCAGGGTGTATGTGTCTGTCTATATAACTGATCTCTAATGGTGACTGAATCACAATGTTTTACATATTCAGTCCCCATTCCTTGTGCCTACCAAAACAGACACATACAGAACTTCAAAGTTTTTCTTTTGTAATGAAATTATGAAATCAAGACTTTCAAATATATCAAAATAGTCTTGCATTCCCCTAGAAGGTAAGTGGAAGACTTTGAAAAGTTCTATGGGAAGCATATTCTAGTAGCTGAACCCAGGCCACATATAAACAAGTAAAGTTTGAGCTTGAAAAAGAAATGCTAGCTTCCTGTTCTGTCACTCTGGTCCATCAACCATCCCTGCTCAAGCGTCCATGGAGGGCAGAGTGCTTTTTTGGACAAGAACCCTGCATACCCAAACTGAGGGATGCCTAAATTTGGCAAAATATCCGCAGGGCTTTTCCCTGATTCTAAGATTCATGACTAATGAAGTGATTCTTTTGTGTATATATTTAACATGTGTTTATTTCATGTAGTATTTCTATATTTCAAAAAAGCTACTACTGAATCAGTGATACATCTTATAGTTAGCTCATTTCCTTAAAAATCAAGACAATACAGTCATTCGAATCCAGCTTACGTAGAAATTGTTATTTTGACTATGACTTACCCCTTTCTAGCTAGTAAATCCGTGAGGACAACAGGAAAAGGCCTGCACAGAGCTCCCAGATCACACAGTTCTCTGCCATCCCAGGGTGCCTATGTCAGGGTTAACCCATCTCCACCCTTCAGAGGCACCGGCCTCAGGCCAGAGACCCAAGGAGAAAACAGGCTGGTCACCTCCAGGGTCAGCTTAATTCCTGGATGGCTACTCACTTCCCAAAGACAGACAAGGAGCCATGCTGTAAGCCTGAAGAAATGACAGCTCCAGTTTCCAATGTGGAGCAGAAACTGCACGAGCTAAAGCAACAGACTGGAAATTTAGACCAAGGTCCAATCTCCAACCCCCTACTGCCCAGTCTGGCTATGTGACCTTGGCCAAGTTACTTAACTTCTCTAGGCCTCAGTTTCTCTATGGATGAAGCAGAAACAGTTGCTCAGACTCTATCTCATAGCACATGATGAGAGTTAAATAAAGTCAAAAAAAGAAGTAGAAAAAAAAGGACATTATACAAATGTAAAAGTAGTATTCCCTGATATCAGTCCCTCCCACCTCCCGCCCCATGGAGAGGGGAGGACCCAAATGACTCACCAGTGGCTCTATTGTGCTGAGGTCTTTAATTTTGTTGCCACTTAAATTTAGATGTGTGAGGTTCGGACACTTTTCTGCCAATACTTCCAGGCCCCCTGAGATTCTGTTATCGCTTAGTTCAAGCTAAACAAGGCAGGGAGAAAAAAAGGAGAAAGAGCTCTTAAAATAAAGATTCTAGGCTCACGAAAGCCTAGCTCTCCACAGATAGGTGGGGAAGGGTAAGTTGTCTCGGAATCTTCAGGCGTGTTGGTGCAGGCATCTGGCTTCACCTTCAATCATGCTCCCTAAACACAAAGTAATGACCCTTCCTCCTCCCTACCCCAGCCTCCCCACGTCCACACTCCTACACTCTATTTACCTTCTTAAGTTTGTTTAACTTTGGTAAGTTTGCGACTGAGGTGAGGCCTACGTTGATTGTACTTAAGAACTCCAGTTCTTCAAATTCATCTGTGAGGCCTTCGATTTTGCCTTCATTTGACCGACAGTTGTCCAGGACAAGCTCTTTCACCTGGAAAAGAAGGACCACATAAATGGAGGCAAGGAATGGGGCTGAGGCAGGAGAAGGGTGTCAGGCCTCATTAGAGGACAGGGAGACAGACCCAGGAAGCAGTCCATTATATAATAAAAGCAGTACTTTTTCTATCACTTTTGGGGCATCGCACTGCACATGCCCTCCCTGGTCTTTCAGGGGGCATGGAGCGGTGAGGTGGTAGTGGTGAGCAGAGCTGCAGAACCAGGGCCCACACCAGACAGGAGCCGTGGCTGAACCAGAGATGACAAACTCAGTAAGCCCTGTTGCCACTGGCAAGGTTGGTGTTCTCATCCCAACCCTACTGCCACATTATTCCAAAACTCTTATCAAAAAAAAAAAAAAAAAAAAAAAAAAAAAAAAGCATAGCCCACAGCTCTAATGTTGTTAGGGGACCTCTGAGCCTCACTCCAAGCCCATCATGGCCCCAGCCTGACCCATCTCCTGAGACCAGCTCCCTACTGCCCATTCTTGGCCCCTGAGCTCTCTTCACTGTCATGTGTCTGTGACCCTCTTCCTGCTGACACATCCCCTGGCTTGCTCTCACCACCAAAGTTAAAACCTACTCACAGGCCTAGAATTTATCACCATGGTCAGTCACTGCTTGGCCTGTCCCATGGTAGAGACAGCCAACCAGGGGCTCCTCCAACTCTCCATTTGTTAGACCAGTGCCATCCCATAGAACTTCCTGTGACAATGGAAACCTCTGCACTGTCCAAGAGATAAGACACTAGCCATATGTGGTCACTGAGCACCTGCAATGTGGCTGGTAAGACTGGGGAACTCAGTTTTAAGTTTTATTTACTTTTAATTAAGTGTAAAGAGACATGTAAGCTACTGTATCAGATATTACAGCTCTCAACTTTGTCTTTCAGGTTCCTGAGTAGATGCAAGAGATAATGGAAATCCACAAACCCAGGATGAACCCCTAATGAAAAAATAAGGTTGCAAAGACCAAACGTTGGTCTTTGGAGGCACTTTTGTGGCCCTGTCTGTCCCTCGCCCAACTCCTGGGAGGCAGTTTTGTTCATTCTGTTAAGTGTTCTTAGATTTTCCTCTCTTCTCTTCTTACCTAAAATTTGGGCCCCAAATCCTTTATTTCTCAGGAAGTAGAACTGAACTGACCAAAAGCTACCCTCTCATTAGGTTGTTAGAAGGTAGACTTGGCTGAAGGTGAGATGCCAGGCTCTGGTATAGATGGCAGGGAGATGGGCTGAGAAAGAGTAATTACGTCTCAAGCCTGAAATGACCCAGGGAAGTCAGCCAGGGAAGCCAATGTAAGCCTCTTCCAGGTAGATGCCCAGAGCTACCCACCCTTGTCCCTGAATAGTCTTCCTGCTCCTTGGCCTCCCAGGGCTGGCAGGCACCTTAAAGGTAATTCTCCTGTCTGCACCTGGTGCTTGACACAGCATCCTCTGCCCACTCCCTGCAGTCTCCAGGAAATACATACTGCTGTTGTCTGGATATGCTGATCCCTGGAACTTCTGGCCACAGGTTCTGATTTCTTACCCATGGGTCACACATTGTCTGAAGGGTCATTCCTGCCCCCTCATAACCCTTTCTTCTCAGGGGTAAGCAGATAGGCCTTCTATCCAGACCTAGTGGAGGGCTGCCCCCTCCCCTGCTTCCTAAAGCGGGCTGATTTGCCTAGCTTCTTTCTGTAGGGCCCAGAATGACCAACTTGCTATCCAGGTGTCCCTCCTAGTTAGGAACCTATGGGCCAAATGCCAACTTGGAGGAAGAGAATCCACAGCAGGCCTGCTGTCTTTTCAGTCCGCCCTTGTCAGTGGGCAGGCCAGGGACACCAGGGCACCAGGGCACACCAGGGACACAGCTCAGCACAGGACAGTGGCAATTTGCAAGGAGGGGCAGAGACAGGCGTGGCAGCTCTCTCAGAGCCAGGAAACTCTGGGCCTACGCATTGGCGCCAAGGCCCACCGTCCCTTGGACCTTTCCTGTCCTTTCCCACTCTCTTATTCCCCAGGGGAGGCCAGATGTCCAGGTCAAATAACCTTCTCAAGGTCAGTGGGGCAACAGTGCCTGGGAATAAATCCTGTGAGGCCTCCTGCCCTAGGGCAGGAAATCAGGGTAGAGGCAGGAAGTCAGGCCTCAGGGGGAGCAGAGCAGACTGAGGGAGATCAACTGTACTGGGGGAGGGAGGACCACCTCCCTCATCTGAATAAACCCTGAAGTCACAAGGTCCAGTCTTCTTTAGTTACTCGTTTCCTTGGAAGGCCCTGGGAATTCTTTAAGCTCCACCAAAGACAGACACATGAGAAGGGATTCCAGTCCACCCTCAATGATTTCAGACGTGGTTTTTCTAGACGGGTCAAGGGCTTTCTCCTCCTCCATTATTAGCCAAGGAGAAGGCCACACAGATGGGAGGAGGCAGTGCTGGGGAGTCAAGGGAATTTCTTCCGGAAGTCAGCCTCTTTCCTAGAGAAGCACAATGCTGCCTGGGAATTCTACAAACAGAGGTTCTAGTCCCAGCACCACCACCCCCAAATTGGTGACCACTCCTCTCAGGGACAACAGGCAAGTCACTATTACTACTGTTTTCATTAATAATGATGACGGGATCTTTCCTGAGTCCTCACCAGGTACCCCGTAAGCATACACCTGCACTGGCTCATATAATCCTCACAATGGCTCCATGGGGGTATTCTCCCATTTCACAGCCTCAACAAAAGCACCTGCCCATCCTAAGGTGCCAAGAATGGTCATAGGAGGGTGTTTACTGAACCCAGGTGGTCAGCAACGGCTCTTAGTGGTTTTTCTGATGTTCCCAAATGTAGGGCACAAGCTCTCACGTATCCCCCAAATGAATCCAACAAGTGACCCTGACATTACCGGTTCCCCTTTAGCCCCTCTTCTAACTGTTCCACCAGCCAGTTGGGAGTCACTCCCAGCAGTCCCCACCTGGTTACACTTCCTCCGTAATCAAAACACAAAATCCGATTCAGCCCTCGCTCAGATGACACTGTAGTCAGGGAACATGGATGTGGAGAGGGGCTGCGGATGTGGGACTCCTCTCTCTACAAGGAGCAAGAGGCTGCTTCCAGTCACTGGGAAGCCTGTGGTGTTTGGAGGGTTGTGGCGGTTATAGGCCATGTCTGTGGGGCCTCTGGGGATCCCCAGGGTATGTGCATTTCCTTCCTGGCAGGGGTTTCAGCACTCTTTGGGATGAGATCAGAGGAGGGGAAAGGCCCAGGTTTAGCCCCCAAAGTTGCCTTTTATCACTAAAAAGCTCAAACCACATTGGGGGAAACCCTACTGCTTCTTTGTGGGTTGATGTGGCACTTTGGGGACGGCAGGTAAACTGCCTGTGATGTGTCTGAAACAGACCAAATAGGGAAAAGCAAAAATGTCAGCCCTTCAGCCAACCCGTGGAAGTCATTCCACCCACCTTCTGCCTCCAATAGCCTCCACCAAGGGCCATACTTTCTTAGAGCTCCAGGACAGGCTACCGTGTTTCAAAAGTTCTACCACACTCCAAAGTTCCTTAAATCACTCTCAACTGCTGCAATTCCATCCTACTTCCTCCCATCTCTACTTGGTGGTCATACTCTAAACCCTTCCATGCAAGAGAACATCCCTTTGACATCCAGGGCGTGTTCTGCTTCAAAAAAATATAAAAGAAAAAGAAATTTAAGGCCCATTTCCCCCGGCCAAATCCTGGGTGTGAGCTAAGTGCAATGTTAAAATTAAACTGAAAATTTGTACTTTGGGTTTAGACTCTCTCCCAATTCCACTAGCCATTTAAAAATATCCAAATGTGGTTACGTTCTCTCTAGTCCAACAACTGGTTGTATCAGGAGCTCTTGAAAACAGCCCAACACCAAACCTTCATAGGATCTTATGCTTCATGTGCCTCAAATGTCAACACCCCAGAGAAGCCGGAATTATTTGTACTCACCCCCAAAGAGATGTGAGTAGGGTAGCATTGAAAAGTTTCCTAGAAATCAGACTGCCCCACTCTGGCATATCCTAAAACACTGTCCCCAAAACAGGTTGCAACAGTCATTTTTCATCAACAGGAGCTGAAACATCCATGACCCACAAAGAACACATCACTCTAAGGAACAACCCTGCTGCTTGTTTCAAAACTGTGAAATCATCTCTCCACAGATTGCTCCAATTTGACCATTCCTCTTGATTCCCCAACACTGTAGTCCTGGTCACAGTCATCTAAGTCACTCTAAGTCTGCTTCTGCCTCCCAATGGGGTCTCTGTGACAGTGATGTTGGTGGACTGCTGGGAATAGGCCTGACCTGGAGGCCAAGGACCCGGCTGGCTGAATGATCCCAAAGCAACCTCTGAGGTCTCAGGCTCCACCTCTGCAGGAAGGGGATGATGATATCTGTTTAACCTATAAAGAGTAAGCTCCAGCCTAGAAAACATTCCTGGCTTCCTGCAGCTTGGGGGTGGGGTTGGGGGCGGGGAAGAGAATTCAAGTTCCTAAACTGACCTAAAGAGGCCCTCCACTCTCAACCTCCACCCACTTCCTCCAATCTCATGTTCCCCACCTCTCACCCCTGCACTACAAATCCAGTTCCAGCTCCTCCCCCCCAGGCCGTCCCTGCACCCAGCCCTGAGCATCCCAGGGCACCAAGGGCAGCTGCCGCATGAATCATTTAATCGTGTATTAAGCATCCGATCCTCCTAGAGGTCAGGGACTGTCCTTCTCTATAATCAGCCTAGTGGGGAGCCGACACCAGAGCAACTGCTTAACAAATGTCCTGTTTATTGCGTCAGGCACAATACTAGGTGCCAGGTATACAGAGTGAGTCAAACTTATGGTGTAACTGGTCCAATACAAGTTGAATGAACCCCACCTTTTATAAACAGCAGCGTTTTTCTGTGTCTTGTGCCCCCAAGGCAAGCATGAGCCCTAAGAAGCAGGCCAACTGTGCACACTCCTCCTGACCAAACCTAGTACTCTCTGTCTGTAAGAAACCCCTCTCTCCACATTGGGTACTCCTGTGACACTGTTCACCTAGGCAAATGCTGAGAGGACATGGAGGTGACAGTGAGCAGGAGTGGCCAGCTATGAGACAGACGGCTGGTAAACAACTACAGTTCTGTGTGCCAGGTAGTTAGTAGTCCTGAGGCTGGGACAGAGTACATTTTTCAAATGCTTCCATCCCAGAGAGGACAGGCATACCAAAGGCAGACAAGAGGAATGCAGAAGACCGAGAAAGGGACATACTATATCAAAACAGGACTAGTCATATAATATGTAGGGCCCAGTGCAAAATGAAAATGTGAGACCCCCTTGCTCAAAATTTATCAAGGATTCCAAGACAGTGAGAGCAGAGCATGAAACCCAAGAGCAAGACAGGACCCTTCTAAGCATGGGGCCCTGTGTGATTGCACGGGCCACAGCCTGTGAATCTGGCCCTAATTTAAATGGACAGCTTGGGCCTCAAACAGTCCTCAGAAGTCCAGAACCAGAGAGCAGGAAGCTCAAGTGAGAACAGCTCCTTATTTTCCCAGCACTTCCTGAGGCAATATGGAAAGGTGGACAGAAGGCAGGCTCCGAAGTCAGACAGACCTGGCTCAATCCACATTCCCCACTTGGCTAGCTCATTTCACCTCTCTTGAGCTTCCATTTTTTCTAATGACAAGTATGCCCATTACCTAGAGTTGGATTAAATGAAATAATGTAGAGCATCCCCTGTTTGGAAAAAGCCACTTGCTTGCCTTCTCCTAGATTCACAGTCACCTTTACAGCTGTGTCTACTGTCAAGGTACAAGAATGGGAACAAAGGCCAACAGCTCTGAATTACCTAAGCTGTTTGCAAAGCTTCCTCACGGAATACACGAGGAGCCCTCTTAACATTTTGAAGAATTATGATGGTGCGTCCAAAATACACCCCTCTTGATTTTACATCCACGTGTTTTCTTTTTTTCCATTAACTTTGAGCCTTGATTTTCTTTTTCACTGAGCAAGAATTCAATAAATATTTGTAGTTTTAGTCTCAACCTTGTCAGCCCCTGACCAATTCAGTTTTCAGGCTCCAGCCTTGCACTGAAAAGACGACTCAAATCAAATTGACCCCGTGTTTTTTCAGTGCTCATGGGTTTTAAATAGGTCAGCTTTTAAATGGGCCATCCCTTGTTGCAGGTTTCTAGCTAGAAGGCCAGACTGTTTGAGACACCAAGGTAGAGGGGAAATGGGCTGCTTCCCAAAGGTGTTTGATTAGAGTGATAAATGCTTGTGATTTTGTTATTTTAACCATAAAATCTGGTTTTGCTTAACAGTCACTGTGGCAAAACCTGTGAAAATCAGTGAGGTTCCATGGGGGAAAAGTCAGGCTCTGGAAGAAAAATAAGACATTTCAAAAGCTATAAATGCCTTCGGGATCATCTAGGTCAGTGGCTATCTGACCACAACCACAGCAGAAAACACATTTACAACCTAGCTCAGCATACACCTTTTTGTGTGCATGTAGGCACACACACTGAAACGAAACCGTTAAAATTACTTATTTCTATATTTTTAAATATGACACACAGTTTGCAAAAACGCTGGTCTAATTTCACCCTTTCTGCAGAAGCAGCAGCAGCAAGGTCCAGAGTTGGTCTAGAGGTGAGGAACCCCAAGCTGGGTGATTCTTCTGCCACACTGTATACACCACCCCGCTGCTCTGATCAAAATTACAGTCCCCAGTGAAGATCCTGGAATCATCCATGTAGCTTTGTTTCTGCTAACAGGAGGCTATTCTGCAGCCTTGATGGTGGTAGCTAAGTCTCAGGGTTTCTACACCTTTTAAAGATCTTTAAAAATCTTAACTAAGAGCAGGGTCCCACATTACTTTAATAAAAAAAAATCTCTCCAATAAAATAAAAGCATCTGAGTGTCTGGATTTTGTTTCCTACAATAGAGCTCTGAAGGCACGGGTGGGAGCACATGGCCGCGGGAAGTCGGTGACGCCATCCTTATTATTTTAGGGAACCATGGAACACAAGCAGGCTGCAGCAGCAGTAATTAAGCTGTCGGCCGGCCGGCCTGGGTAATAGGCTACACAACGGCTCTGGGAGGGCCCACATTAACATAAACCCTGTGACTGGCTCCTGCGCAGCTTGGAACCAGCTTCCTACCTCCTCCCCGCCAGCGTGGGGAGGACAGTTTCTGCCTCACCAAGAAGAGAAGCTGGTTCCACTGCAGATGCTTCTTCCAGTCAGAAGAACAGACTAAGGGCAGTAACCCCAGGACTGGCCTGGGTGGGTGTAAGGCCTGGGCTTTGTGCCTGTTTAGCTAGTGAGTCCTAACAAGCTTGAGGTCCCTCCCTGATGTTGTACCTTTGCTTTCCTCCCCTTAAACCTCATTCCTCCCGTCGGGCCATCTATTGTGCTTCAAGGACATGGCAATTCCACCCCCTGCAGGAAGCCTTCCCGATTGCCGAGCCCTACCTGATTTAAGAGCATGTGAAGGAAAATATTCCCAGAGCAGCACAAAATAGGCCCAGAAGGCTGTCTGGGACCCAAGGAGTGAGGAACAGTTCAGAAAGGGAGAGATCAGGCTGTATCTTCTAAATGGTTGTCCATTCCTACCTTCAGTAGGTGCTGGAAGGTCTGGAGGAGTTGAAGAGTCCAGTGACGACACTGGTCCCAGCGAATGGCGCTGGGAGAAAGAAAGGGAGAAGGATAGAGGTACAGTGCTAAGGGTGCTTGTTGGGCAGTCTAAGAACCTGGACTCTGGTGCCATTTTGCCACTAACTTGCTCTGTGCCCTGAGAGAAGTCATGTATACTCTGCCGGTCCCCAATCTCTGGGCCACCAACCTGTACTGATCTGTGGCCTGTTAGGAACCTGGCCGCACAGTTGGGCGTGAGTGGAGGTGAGTAAGCAAAGCTTCATTTGTATTTGCGGCTGCTTCCCAGCACTAGCATCACTGCCTCAGCTCCACCTTTGATCAGGCTTTGGATTCTCATAGGAGCACTGGTCTCTGTGCCAAAAAGGTTAGGGACTGCTGCCCTAATCCAAACACTAGACAATGGAGCCCGAGTACAGAAATATAATTCCTTCTGGTTCCAAAATTCTGTGGTCCACACACTTTCAGTCCCACCCATATCCAAACTCAGTCACTGTTCCCCAAAAGTAGGTGGGAAATTTAACGGGTCAAGGAAGCCCAGGATTCATCTCTAAGGGATGTCAGAAAGGAAATTCAGGACACTGGGCAATTATCCCAGTAATTACTAAAATGTGAAAATCAATCATATAGTCTCTTAAAACACACTAGGATCACAAAAAAAGCCCCCAGAGGTCTGGGCTATTGGGTTCCGAACATGTAAGTCTGGCATCGTCCCTTACGATGCCTGCCATCTCACAGGGCAGCAGGGGGTAGGCACCTCAACTCACGGGTCAGTCCTATTCCCTGCTTAACAACACTGCGGTTCATAAAAAACCCACATCATCCACAATGATGTCATTAGAGAGCCACAGTGCTGGCCCCATGCAACAGAAAAACCACGAGGAAACTGAAGAGGAAGGCCTAGAGAGCAGGGAATAAATCCTGGTCAATCTTTCTAAAACATTGCTTTGAACATGTCATGTCTGTCTCACCACTCCTTGTCCCAAAGCCTTTAATGGCCATGGGGGATCAAGTCCAAATCCAGGAGGATTTCCAGTCCCCCAATGATCAATGCTCCCTGACCAAACCCCCTGTGACTCCTTCCAAGGCAGTTTGTCCCCCCAACTTCAACCCTCCGACATCCTCCCTGAACTGCAGCAAACACGGTGACACCACCTGGCATTTCTTCCCCAGGCATCAGCTCATTGACTCCGCCTGCAGACAACTGGAATTCTACCCATCCTACCCCTCACAGGGAAAACTGTCCTCGTCCACCCACCAGGGGCCTCTGAGAGGTCCTGTATGGCCACAGGACATCTGGTAGTCTTTTTTCCTGCTGTCTCTCCTCCAAACACAGTCTTGCTAAGGTCTGAGGTCTCAGTGGCCCCCTCGGTACCCTGCTCAGAGGGGCTGGCTTTCAGTGAGCACAGGTCACTCAAGCTAGAGGAGGGGAAGAAATGGGGGTGGGGTCTGCAGAATCATCTAGATTCTAAAAACACTAACCCCTTATTCACTTTCATAAAGTGCCCCACTAACCCCACTCTGGGCAAATCAACAAAAACAGCTTCCTGGGTCCTCTGTCCCAGATGACTGATCTGGCTCCTGAAATCAGACTCAAAGATTTACGCCTGGAAGGGTTGGGACCACTTGTGGACAACTGGGGCTGTCTACTGCAGAAATCCCACCAGAGTCCTTGGGTCAGCAGGGTCTGAAAAGGAGCAGAACCCAGGGGTCTCTGCCATGGGTATACTGTGGATCTTGCAGCTACCAACTCCCTGTTAGCCCTCAAGTGGAAGAATGGCCTGAAAAAAATGAAAGTTAATTCAATTCCTAAGTTTTACTACTCAGAGACCTATGAACTAGCAATTCAAAGCCTCTGCCCTGCCCAGCCCAGCCCACCAGCGTTATAACCCATCTAAAGATACCATGCATTCAGCCTCGGAGGTCAAGATACTTTCCATAGCCCTAATATGGGCCACTACTGAATTACCAATTGGCTTTCAAAAAATGCTTCAGAGAATTAAGGGACTCCCATCATAACCAACTCCAGGGAACCAGAGGATCCAATCCAGCTTTTTAGGAAACTGAACCAACCTAGTTAACTCGCCCAAGATCACAGCTAGCCCATTGTGGAATCAAATCTTGGGCTGATCTCAATTCCCTTAAATTAGGACCCATACCCCAAAGTCATAGGCCTCTCCATGGTGAACTCTTTCAAGCCAGAGGAAACAAGGCGGGGGGTGGGGTGGGAAACAGCTGTTAGGAAAAGAGCCTCCAGCCTGAAACTGGCCCTCCATTCTCCCTCCCTCCCTCCACTCACCCCAGCAGGGCCAGAATGGAGAAGAGACAGGAAAGGTTAAGTGGTCTGAGAAGAAATCCTCCACCTTAGCCTCCTTCCCTGCCACCTCTATCCAAAATGACAGCAGCATTGGCAATGACGGAAGCAGAGCAAACACCACTGCACTGAAGTTCTAGTGTCCAATCACTGATCAGAAACTGCTGATTTGAGCAGAAATGGGAAACAAGCATGCAGAAGAACCTAAGGCTGGGGACTGAAAGTTTATTCTATCCGAGGTCACAAAACAAATCAGCCACAGGTCACACATAAGAAGCAATTTAACCTTAGTTCTTCCTCTCTTGGAGAAATTAGACATGTGCAACTTGCCTAAGTTGGAAAATTAAATACTTACGGTAAAAGTATTGGGGTAGAAAAATAAGAAATGCTAAGGAATAAATGTTAGTTCTACCTGTCTAATAACTAGAAGTGGGGAAATGGGAAGCGATGGAATGAGAGCAACGATGGGAAAGCAAGGGACTATAGGAAGGAAAGAGAAAATGATGGAACATGGGAGAGGGAGAGACAGACCACCTGAGAAAAGGACACACACAGGCAGTCAAAAAGAAAGGAAGAAGTTACAGTGTTTATAAATTTTACTTTACTTCTAGAGTTCCACCCTCTTCACCTGAATTTTGGTAATAGAACTTTACCTATATTTACTGTTCTTTAAAATAGAGATTGAGTTCATTGTCATTCACAGATCTACAGCTGCTTTAATCTAAAAATGCTAAAAAAACAAAACAAAAACAAAAACCTTATAATCTTTATAATTCTTGAAGAATCAGGGAGGGGGGCTAGACAACTAGAGACTATGTGAAAAAGAATGTAATGACGTTAGTCTTCACCAGAAACTTGTGAAGGAGGTCCCTGCCAACACAGACAAGGTCATCCTGGGCTGTGTTGACAGAAATAAGTGGGATGAACCAAGATTCCTTGGTCAGGGTCCTAAAACATTCTGCTCCAACAGGACCAAACTTCAAATTCCGAACCTTGAGGCAGAACTTGATGGCAAACAAGGTGGGAAGACATGTGAAAACTGTGACACTGGAAAAACAATTGAAGGAACTAGCAACGTTTAGGCCGAGGGTAGAGGAGACTCATGATAGCTGTCTTTCTCCAATTATTTGAAGGAGTGTCATATGCAAATAGAAGTACATTTACTTTGTGTATTCCAATGGTTCAAAAACTAATATTAGTGTGCAAGAATTACAAAGAGGCAGTTTTCAGCCCAATATAAACATAAAAGGGTGTTTAAATCATTAAGGCTGTCCCCAAAAGAACAGGCTGCTCTGGGGGGGGAGGAAATCAGTGAGCTCCCCATCCCTGTAAGCACATGAATCGGAGGCTGCTAAGTGTCTGCAAAGAACTCTACATATAAATAAGTGATAAACGATTATTAAATGAATAATATTGTATGATGAAGTGCTGTAAAGAGATGAGCCTTGGGTCTTTTCTTCTCTGATAGTGCTATGGTTTGATTCTTTCCTCTTTAAAGCAGCTGTCACAAGTAACTGCTGATAGGGTGGTTGGTTTCTCAGACAGTGGCATCAGCACTGTTTGGACCACAGCAAAGGGAGTAAGACCCAAGACTGACATAAGCCCGAGATTTTCCTTCCCTGTCCTTTAAAGGAAAAAAGGAGCTTTACTCGGAATCATGCTCACAATGTATCCAGGTAGAAACGGGCTATCCTATGGCAGAATGTGTTGATAATGACTGGGTGCGTGAGAACTGTGTGGCCTTGGGTAAGACTTCACAGAGACTCAGTTTCCTCATCTGTAAAATGGGGAGAATCCCTACCAATCTCATGGTTTCCATGGGACCAGAGGAGGTGAAGTGCTGTCATGGAGGAGAGGAATTTTATAAGCAACTTTCTCACCCCAAGACTTTGTACTCCAGATAGCAGAGAGAGACAAGATGTTATAGAGCTCTGATTCCCCCACTCTCGCACGTAGCTCTCAATAAATGTTTGCTGAGCTGAAAAGCATTAAAAATAACCCGGGGAAACATTCTGCCATTTTTTTTTATTCCTATGAATTGCAGCACTTTGCCACAAGCCTCCAGAACAGTCTCTCTTCACTATAATCTTTCGCTTTGGGAGAAGAATCAAGTCACAACAGGGCAGGATGTTCAGAGGGTAAACTCCCAGGAATGAGGACAGTAACAAGGTCTGACACCTCTGCAGAAGGTTTTTTGCTCTCTGTGCCACCACAGCCTTTCTAAAACAGTCTGAGCTGATCCAGGTCCAGGCCACCATTGGAAGAGACTACAGACCATTCTAGGACAGGGTCAGGGCCACATGGAAAAGCCTAGAAAAGCCAGGGATACACAATATATCCAACTGCCTCAATGTACAGACAGGGTGACTGAAGCCCAGATAAGTAGAAGACCTGGTCCGAAGTCACTTCTGTTATTTAGAAAAATTTTGTTTAAAAAAAATAACACATTCATTTTTGTGGTTTCAAAACCAAAAAGTATAAGATAAACAGTAAATTCTCCATCCCACCTAGTTAACCATCCCACCAGGGTTTACACGTACAAAAACAAATTTAGAGTCTTACTTTCCTGCTTTTTACCCAAACTACAGTATTATGTATTGATCTTTGCCTTGCCTTTTTTCCTGGAGTTCATGTAGTATCGGACATAAAAACCATTCTTGTTTCTTATCTGCATTGTATTCCATCGTGTGGATGCACCATCGTTTTTCCTTAACCAGTCCGATATTGATGAGTACTTGGGTTACTTTCAATCTTCTGCTATAATAATTCTGCAATACAGATAAGCTTGTGCTTATGTCATTTTGCATCTGCCCAACTTACTAACCAAAGAGCTGAAATCAGATCCCACTTCTGACCTGCAGTCATAGAGCCTTGGAGTCCTACAATCTAAGGGGCTCACTATGGTACCTATGTGGGTAAGTTACTTCACCCCCATTCATCCAGTGCATGCCACTCCAAACCTACCAAATGCCAGCGCACCAGGTGATCCAATGATAAAAGTATCCTTGCCTTCTGCTCCCAGTGTCTAGTCTGGGAGGCACAAGCAGAAGGGACCACTACAATACACAGGGACAGTTCAGTGTGCCTTGAAGGCCATCTGATTCACCCTGTCTAGAAATGGGTGGCCATATCAGCACCTTAGGGGTGTTCTCAAGGATCAAAAAAAGTAATGCTTGCCAAGTATATACCATGATACAAGGCTCATAACAGGTGCTCAATAAGGGGTAAGCCTAACTCTTGTCCCAGAAGGGGTCCTGCTTATGGTAAGTGCAGCAAGGTGTTCCAGGCAAAACACACAGCCTCACCATGTCTGCTCCACAACCACCACTACTCTTTTCTCACAGGTCAGAATTATACTGCTGTTGGTTTTGAGGCAACACCTAAGCCCCTAAATATGTCTTAGCCTACTTTTACAGAAAAATGATTTGGCCTTCTCCTACTTTCCAGACCCTCTTTAGTAAATCCCTGAGGTACCCTGGGTATGCTTCTCATTTGCGTGCACAAGCCCTCATGTGCGAAGCTTGTCAAAGCCTAAAAGAAATCCAGACATAGACCCTGGCATAGAAAGACAAGGGCAGGCACAGGGAAAGTTGATTTCACTGGGGTTTCCCCAACATTGTAGAGTAAAAATTATTAAACCTTACATTTTTTTGTTTACTTTAATATGTCTTCTATTTCAGAATAAAACATTTTTAAAAATCAGAAATTTTGGGATCATGTGTTTCACTTTCCTAGGGAAACAAATGCAGATTTCATGATAGAGAAAAGAAATGGAAGTCAGGAGTCTAGAGTATTTCCGTATTATCAAAAGCCCCAAAGTGCCTGGGAAGAGATGAGTCAAAGTGAAGATTCAAGGTTCCATGCATAGCTCTGAAGACAATACCTGGTTCTGCACCCAAGCACAGCTCCTCAGTAGTATTTGACCTTGAGGATTACTTAACTAGCTTTCTGAGCCTCAGTTCCCTCATCTGTTAAAGTGGGAATAATCTTACTCATTTTGTATTGTTTCTGTATAGATTAAATAAAAATAGGGTGTCTGATACATAGATACTCAACAGTTAAAAATAAACAAAAGATATTTTTTTCTCAACATTTAGCAAAAAGATGAAAATCTAGTGCTTTACTTTCAGAATCTCAAAGCAGAATAGGCATTGAATTATCTAGCCTCTGTAATACTGGGAAGCCAGTTCCCTCACAGGCTAATTAATGAAGTCTTACTTCACCAGAAGCTCCTTTCAAATTCATGCAGGATGCCTGCTTGTAGATGAAAACTATCAGCCAATTAAGGCTCATCTTTGTTCTTGGAGAGGTGGGTCAGGCCTGGATTTTCAACCTGACTTAACTGTGGACTTCTCTTCCTCAAATAAGCCCTGGGGACCCTCCGAGTCCTGCCTCATTGTTTTTGATCAAAGGCACTCATAAGGTCTCCCCAGACTACCCAAAGGCACCTGGACCCCCACACTAGGTGGAAGGGCCTGAAAGGTCCAGATGGATTCCAAAGGAGCAATGGGGGCCCTCCAAGAAACTGCCATTTCAGAAAGACCAATGGAAATCCCACTGTGACAGGAGGTAAGTGGCTGTTGTTACCAAAATTGGGCTATATCTCTGCTTAGGCAGAAAAAGAGCAACTCCAGGTGGTTAGCCCTTGCCTGGAAGGCTGACTGGCGGTTACAGATGTGTTTAAACACTTCTTTCCTCTACCCCCAACATACCCAGCCATAAATGAGAAAATAAATCTATTATTGTTAATAAATGCAATCTGGAATTATAAATTTTTCAAAGTGTGAGTCTCAAGAGGATAATAAAAAACATTCTGGGATGAAAAGGCAGAGAGTCAGCTGGCCAGGGGAAGTGCCTAAGGTTGTGAGCAGAGTACCAGCCCATTATAGTTTGTCTCACTTTTGTATCTTTCCTACTAATCACCTCATAAATTTGCATCTTAACCATGCTAGGCCTCAGCTTGCTCATCAGATGATTTCTAGGTATTTCCAGATCAGCTAAGGTTCTGGCTGAGGGGAGCCAGAAGTCCACTGTAGGTTTACTTGAGTCTCTGCTCAAATGTCACCTCCTCAGAGAGGCCTTCCTGAATCACCCACCCCCTTTAACGCAGCTTTGTCTTCATGAGACCTCTCACATCAGCTGTCATGCCTTTGCTTGGCTTATTGACCATTTCCCTTTCAAAGTCATGTTAGCCTCAGAATAGATGACGTGCTCGTCTGTATGCAAAATTTGGAGAACAGAACGTGGGACACAGGGAGCATTCAATCAATACAGCCATACCTCGGAGATATTGCAGGTTCAGTTCCAGACCACTGCAATAAGAAAAATATTGCAACCAAAAGAGTCACATGAATTTTTCGGTCTCCCAGTGCATATAAAAGTTATGTTTACATTATACTGTATTCTATTACGTATGCAATATTATTATGCCTAAAAAATGTACATACCTTAAATAAAATACATTCTTGTTAAAAATAACCATCCTCTATTGCTAAAAAATGCTATCACCTGAAACTGCTAGAAAAATAGCACCGATAAAACTACTCTACACAGGGTTGCCACAAACTTTCAATTTGTAAAAAATGTAAAGTGCAATAAAGCGAGGTACATCTTATGTGAAAATGAATAGCCCCTCCACAGTATTTGTTTGCAAAAATCACCCTCCTAACTCCAGTCATCAGACATTATTAGCTGGCTGGCCATGCTGCTCATCATCAGGGACACCTGTGGCTGTAATAAGCCTCCTGAGGCTGCCAAGACATTTGCCCACACCGGCCTGGTTTCCAGCCCAGGAAGCACCTTTCAGTTCAGATGTGGACCTTGCTGGAGCCTACGGCCAAACTCAGAGGTGCATTTTCACTTCCATGTCCAACCCTTCCCTGTGGCACCTCCTGGCAATGACCATAGTGGTCACTGGAAATGATGGAAGGCTCCTGAGCAACTACAGAGGCCAGCTGCCTGCCCTGAACTAAGTACCCCTTTCCTTTTAAGAGGACAGCATTCCATTTCAGCTCCCAAGCCTGCTCATCTACCTCCACCCCTAATAGCAGCTCTGGAGGGCCCTACTCTAAGAGAAGCCTCCTGAGACACACCGACCACACCTAAAGATGTAGTCACACCAGCTCTCTTACCCAAGACACATAAAGGCATGTCTGCAACAGAGCTGCAAACTGGACGGGGGCTAAAAGGAAAAGAACCACTCGTTATGGCAGCAGGCCAACCTCTGCAGATGGACCTCTTCAGGCCTACCAGGGACAGCTGGGGAGTTTTGCTAAAGTGCATGCTTGCCCATTCTCCCCAAGCCACACCCTGAATACACCCAAATCTCCATGTGTAAGGGGAGACGTGCAGAAGTGGAAGGAATGCCCTGGGTGACTGTGATGGCTAGTTCCTGGCCCTCCATATGGAACAGGCCCCTGTGCCAGAACAGACAGATCCTTCACACAGGCAGCCAGGCTGGAGACCACATGACGTCACCACAAAGCCTTCCGGATGCACCCAGCTGCAGGGGAGTTGTGCTGGGCCCTGCAAGCCCTCTCCGCTGCCCTCTGGAGAGGGGAATAAAGAGACACTGACCAATCCAATGGGGGGAACAGAGGGAGCCACAATGCACACCAGTGAGTTGCTACCAGAATTAGCAGACAGGAGAATGCTGCCACATTACCTGAAAGTTCTGGAGACTCCTACATCTTTATGTCACCTGGGAAGGACACAATCTGCTCCCTTTTTTCCAGTGAGTCAAGGAAGACTTCCTAGAGAAGGACACTTCTCAGAAGCTTTATGAAAGCACTATAAAGGCCTAGGAGGAGCAGACTGATTTCTGTAGTCAAGCGGTGAGCTAAGAGGCAGGAAGGACCATTGACATAGAGCAACTGCTCCAGAAAAGGCTAGCCAGGCAAAGAGCCCCAAACTCCTACCCTACGACGGGAAAGGGAGGCCCTGGGGCAGGGGAAGTCCACAGCATAGCTAATGTTGCCCCACTCTACCTCAACAAAATATGGGGGCTCTGTCCTCTGCCTAGGGTCCCTCCTGCCTCCTCCTACCCATTTTAGCAGCTCCAAGTAAGGCCTCCTTCTGGGGCAAGCAAAGACAACTCTCCCAAGAATTGCTCCCATCATTATAAGCTTAGACACCAAGCAAGAGACCTCCTTTAGGCAGGCGGGCTCCCCCTGTTTTAAATAGCTTGTTCAAGCCCAGGCTGGTTAGAATCTACTAACTTTCAGGGGCTGTCCACAACACACACCTAGAACAAACCTTATTTATTTCAGTCCTGACAACAATCCCAAAGAAGCAGTATCACTGTTAGTTACCATTTTACAGATGAGGCACTTGCCAGATGTCTTCAGGTAGTAGAGCTCTGTAGTGCTGGGCATTGCCCACTACACTTGACTCCTTGGCCTTGAGGTCCCCTCCTTCTTACAAAAGGCCCACTGGCCTGCCTCTCGATCCCCTGGAGATTGAGGACAGGCCAATAGGCCAAGTCCAGCCTTGCTCAGTAAGTCCACTCAACACTCCAGCAGCAGCCTCATGATATACAGGTAAATGAAAAATATAAGTGATAAGCAGAAATGTGGTGTGTGCAGCAGCCAGGCCAAAGACCTTATCCCTGCTCCCCAGCAAGTTAGGTCCTGTACCTATTTTCTGTTTCCTTGCTCCATTTTCCTCCCCTTTTACCTCCACTTAGTTTACTTCTTACCTGCTGTAGAAGTTCTGCACCTGCCTCAGGATGGTGGCTTCCAACTGTGCTTCAGAGCTCCCTTCAGAGCCTTCTAAAAATATGGACTGGGCACCACCCTCGTAGGGGATTCCTTAGTTAGGTAGAAAGTGGGAATTTCTTAAAATGCTCCTTCTTCTGGTGGTTCTACACAGAGCTGGGGTTGCAATCGGCCTCCCTAACCATGCACCTTCTTTTCTCCTGTGCTGAGTTCTCCATCCCCCAACCTCAATCCCCACAGAAACCCACACCACACTGCCTTTCTGTCATGCACTCCCCATGCCCAGGACACAGGAACTGGATTCAACAAATTCAATCTGCTATATAGATTCATATAACTCCCTGCATCACTCCGGTTGCTGCACATACAGGCCCTGTAAGTGGAAGTGGGCTCCCTTCACCCCTCTCTCCAGTCACGTCACATCATTTGGCCGTACTGGTGAGGCCTAGACATAGCTAAGGTGAAAGGTGGTTACATAATGTGTGATGAGTCCCTCCCTGGGATGCATGCCCCTGAAAAGTAGTAATCCCTTTAAATTTACTATTATAGGATCTTGCCTCAAACCTACCCCCCGCCCCTTGCCAAAACACACACATTCACTCTCTCCTCCTCCTATTACTTCTGCAGGAGGCAGTAGAACATGGCAATCCAGCCCTTCTAGACACTGTGAGTGCCAGGTCCCAGCACAACTTTACTACAGTGCCTCACACACAACACCACAAGCCTCTCTCCTCCAGCTTCACTCTGGCTCTCCACCTCTGCTCTTCCATTTGCAGTTGATCGTGCCTTAATTTATTCCAAGTCTGAGGATAAGTAGGAGAAAGCCTCTTCCTTCTCCACTGACCAGCCTAGGTCTACTGATGGAATCCTCTCACCCTCTCTAGACATCTGCAAGAACAGCCCAAGGGCTGGCCTTTGATGGACCCTAAGGGATGACCTGAGCAGCTTTGATGGGTCTGTGTACACAGCCTAAACAGACAGCACTGAGCTGATAGGCAGAAACAGAAACTTGATTTACTGGGGATTTCAGGCAGACCACTGGATTTACCTCATTTATCAAAAAAGGGTTAGGAATGGTCTCCATGCCTACCCATAACACACCTAAAATCTTAATAAGTAAAGAGTGCTTGGTGAGGTACAGGCATTACTTATATAGCATGAACCTTCATAACTGAACTAAAAATAAATAAACAACTAATTAGAGCAGTGGTCTCCTAAGTGGATCACCCTAGACAATCCACTGGACTTTTAATATCTTTTAACTTATCCTTAATTTTTAGTGTTATGTTTTATAACCACATTTTTTTCTTGTAGTATATGTGAATGATCCATAAATAAGAGGTAAATATACTGGGGCTCAGGTTCAAATTTTTTACTGATATGGGATGTAAAAACCAAAAAAAGTTGAGGACCACTGACTGGGCTGAGAAAGTATGAAACACCTACCCAGAGGCAGAAGCTCACACCCACCCAGGGGGAAGCTGAGGGCACCAAACTGATAGCTGTTTCCGATGCTTTGTTTCTGTGGCTTTGTGCATAGCTTACCAGAGAGAGAGGTGATGAAGATGACAAGAACATGCAAGTATAATGGTTCCTTCATCCAACTAACACTTCTAGAATGCCCATCATGTGTCAAATGCAGTACTGAGCTGAAGATACACAGTGATGAGCAGAAACAGGACCTTTAAATCAAGCAACTTACCACTAAGCAGGTAAAATGCTAATTAAAACATTCACATTCAAGAATGTATAATTACAAACTCAAGCACTTCTAAGGAAATTTCTTTAAGTTTTATAACAAGACAGAACAAAAAAACCAGACCTAGAACTAAGGGGTGGGAGATGGAGATGGTAAAAAGGATTAGATGCTAGTAGGTGATGGTAGCAGTGCAGTAGATTTGAAGGAATAAAGTTGGTGTGGCCAGTGCAGTGGGAATGGGGGCAAGGGAAAAGACGAGAAGTGGAGGCCAGCAGTGGCCAGTCCATGCAGGACCCTGTTGGTCTTACTAAGGAGCCTGGACTTTATCGTAAGAACAATGGTGTATTTTAAGTAAAGGGTAACACGATTTCTTGCTAAGAGCTGGCTAAAGTTGGAAACATGGTTTCAATGGGGCTGTGATGCAGGGAGATTAGCTGAAAAACAATAGAGGATATTTTGAATTGACAGAATTTGTGATGCATAGAAAAATCATGTGTGTGTATGTTGGGGGGAATGGAGGTTACAAATGTCATGGGTTCCCTTTGAACATGCTGAATGTGGGACATTTTGGGGACACTCAGGTAAAGACATCAGGTGGGTCCTGAGCTTAGCCTAGAGGTCAGGGCCAGAGATGTAAACATAGGACCCCATGTAGCACACAGTGCCTACAGCTCTTGGTGAGAGGACAAGACTTCATAGGTAGGGAAGACAGAAAAGGGCCCAAGGCCCAGGCTTGACTGAGTCCAGTTACTTCTGAGCTGCATCTGGAAGGCAAAAGGCTACCGAAATTGAGGAGCAACCAGAGCTGTAGGAAAAAGACCAGAGAAAGGGAGGGGCAAGGGGGAACATATCTCATGAAGAGCAGGGTGTAAATACTGCTTCTGAGGAATCACATGAGAAGACAGCGAAGGCTGTTGGGGTTTTTGGAGTTGTTTAGGAAGCAAACCAGACTGAAGAGGGTTGAAGTGTGAGGTAAGTGAGGGAACGGAGGTAGTTATACAATTCACTAAGCTGTATGTAAAAAGGAAGAGATGGGCAGTAGATAAAATGAGGTAGAAGAATCAAGGGAGGTTTCGTTGGCCTTAAGATGGTAGCAACATTCCAAGCTAAAGAAGCATCCAAATGAGAGAAGAGGCTAGGTGCCTGGCATGAAGAAGGGGACCAGAGGGCAGGCAGGGCCAAGACTCAAAGGACAGCTGGCTGAGCTGGGCACAGATTTGGTGTAGGAACTTCTTAGGAAACCAGGAGGTTTCAATTCTATGAGGGAGAAGGTCACGCTAGCTAGGTGAGAAAGGGCAGTTCTGGGAGGGTGGGGTAGACAGTTTGAGAAGAGCCTGAAACAGTTGCTGAGGGCAATGACAAAAGGAGTTGCCCAGAAAAGGGGCAAGTCAAGACATTATCCTTAGCAGAAAGACTTGGCAACCAACTCCACGATGCTTAGATGCTATAGCTACACTCACATCTAGAAGCAACACATTTACTATTAAAGTGCTTGTGGAGAAAAATAACTGGGCAAGTTTGAATCTCTATAATGTCTAACCTCTTTTCCCATTGAAACAAGTGTTTCTTTTTTGTATAATTTGTCTGATTTTGTTTAAGTGAATGCGAACTGGTGTTCTAGTAGAACACACCACAATAACACTAACATCTAATGCTTATTGAGTACTTACTGTGTGCCAGACTATGTGGTAGATATTATCACACTGCCATTTTGCAGAGACAAGGGAAGGCACTGTGAGGTAAAGGGGCTTGACCAAGTGCCACAGCTGAAGGTGATGGAGGGGGCGGGGACGGGATTGAACTACATGAGGAACACCTAGGCAGTCTGGTAGGAGCACATTCCTCTCTCTAAAACTCTCTCCTCCAGGCTGGTAAAAGTGGGATCCCCCAGGTAACCTGCACAGTATATGCAGCACACTGAAAGATGGAGGGCAATGGTTGCTGAGGGTAGAGAGAAGAGTGTGGAGGAACAGGCTTGGCTGAGGGCCACTGGCACAATCAAGAACCCTGGAAGGCATCCATCTGGGGTAGGAATTTAGGATGATTCCCTAATGCCATGAGAAACTGGGTTGGGAAAGAGCTAGAAGCTTGAGAGCGTGGGACCCAGAGATAAGCAGGCTTAAAAGCCAGAGAAATCACTATTGACCCCCAGGGGACAGATTTCACAAAGCTACAAAAAGGCATTCCCTCATTCCCCCAAATCAAACCACAAAATATTTGAGTGTGAAGGAACCTTAATATTCATCTTTTAAATGTCTTGCAAACTCTAATAAGTAATGAAATTAATTAATGGGTCAAAGTCAGTTTTGTTTTTTTTTTTTAACCAAAAAAGTGTTTTTATACATAAGGGGGCACACTCAGTCTTTCATGCAACATATGTATATACATGCTGGGTAGTGACATAAAACATATTTCTTATTGTTAGGATCAAAAAGTTTGAAAGCCACTAATCTAATGCAACACCCCCATTTTAGAGTGGAGAAAATAGAGGTCCAAAGCAGCCAATGCTCAAGTTAGTTAATAGTAGAGCTGAAAACAGCACGCCAGTCTCTAATAGCTCTCTGGTAATTTCCTCACCAAACTGGAATCTCTGAATGCAAATACCTCTGAGAAAGACAGCCCTGACTTTAATCCACATTAGAGTAAGTGATAGTGGAATTAAGTAAACTGATCTTTTAGATCTGCTGCCTGAAGCAAGTTTTGGTAAAGGAGACCATAGGTTGAGTGTACCAGGGCAGCTGTAGAGCTAGAACAAATTTGAGTGAAAACATGGGGGTTGCGGGGTGTGGTCCAACAGGCACAGGACAGGGCCTGGTGTGGTAGAACAAAGACATTTTATCTTGTTTACAGACTTTGTAATAATATCATCAGGACAACTGGTTCTATACAAGGAGGCTGCTTCCATGTCTGGGCTGGTGGCCCAGGGCCATGGGTGCTTTGCTCATCTCGTTTCAACAAATTTCATTAAATGAGAAGTTCTGAACAACAGATGCCTTCACAATGCTCCATCCCTGCCAGACTCCATCTCTTTAATGAAAACATCATTGTTGGGTATTTATCATTTGTCATACAATTATATTTCAATGTAATGTTATTCAGTCGGGTCCATGTTTCTCTACTTGTGTGTGGAAGGCAGTGGTGGGGACTAGTAACAGGTAGTTTCTAGGAGACTAGAAAACTAGCTAGAGCAGGGATTGGACATATCAAAATGCAGTGGGCAAGAGGGGAGGGCATGGCAGCAAGCAAACATGTTTAAGGAAGTGCCCTCTCTGGACACCAGAGTAATGAGCCTCCTCTTTACCAAGTCAGATTTCAGACCAAACAACTGAGGCCACGTTAATTTAACCCGGGCTCATCACCACTCAGCAACAAGCTCTCTGATTCTTTCCTAAGTGGCTATACCAAGGTAGAGAGAGCAGGCACAACTGTAAGGAGATGTCTGATGAGAATCCCACACACTCTCCATAAAGGATCACCAACAGCCCCAAATTTTCTACTACAATGTAGTATGTTTAATTTGGACTGAAGCTCTGGGATGACCAGCCCTCAAAACTCAATGGGGTGCCTGTGTTACAAACAAGTATGTCTAAGTCTAGAGTAAGTCACCTTGAGAGGCTGGTGGTACAGCAGTGGCTAAGACAGGCAACTGGGTTTGTCTCCATTTATTTATCTTCTACTCCTTTCCTCCTAGCCGACCTTACATCCATTCCTTCAACTCATTAGCTCAGGCACAAGAGACTAGTGGTAAAAAGGGCTTTGAAACCGAAAGCCACTTTGCTGCTGGTTCGTTCCCCAGGAAACATATATGGTGGAAAAGCGGCAGGCCCAAAACAGAGATTCCAAGATTATTTGTGGTTTTCAGTGATCTGTACTGAGGACCTGATGTCAGCCACTGGGTACACAGCTGCTGTACCTTCCACAGGCCTCAGAGCTTGAACCACTGCAATTCAAAGCATCTTCCCTACAGCTCTAAAAAGAAATTTAAAATTTAAGAGTAACCATTTAAGTGCAAGATATGCAAAAGCCTTTTGAAATATTTTGAATATGCAAGATAAAGAATTTCAGTTGGTTGCACAGTGCCTCTGGATAGAAGGAATATTCAATTTTAAACTGGTAATAAGGACATTTTCTCTTCTGATGCAGGTTCTTGGATTGAGGCCAATTTCCATTAGGTTATCAACTAGTTAAAGGGCACACATAAAATGACTTGGAAAGATCCCTAAAGTACCACCCAAATCAATGACTTGCCACATGTTTAATAAATTTTTAAGAATTTAAAAAGCCAGATCCCAGGGTCCCTCCCCTTAATCTACTAAACCAGAGATTATGTTTTTCTGTAAAGGGTCAGATAGTAAACTTTACCCAGAGGCAAAACTGACAGTACTACACAGGCAGTTGTACAACTAGAAAAAACAAATTTCCGCAATTCTTTTATTGATAAAATTTAAAAAATATATATATTTTGGTAATAAAGTAAAATTCAATGGCGGGGGGGGAACATTTCTCTTAATTGGGATTCAAAGCTGTCTTACATATCATCAAATTGATTGCAGTGCTTATATGTACAAATTATTCTTAGTTCATGACCTGTACAAAAACAGGCTCCCTGGGTGATTCCGGTGATGGGCCATGTTTGGGACAAAAGAGACTACCATTTTCAAAGTCCTTACTGTCCAAGTAAGCGGCCTCCAGTTTTACAGTGGGAGGAGAACCCAATTCTGCTGCATACAGGCTTGGCTGTTTGACCTTCTCTCCCATCCTCGATGATTCACTCTCACAACAGGGAAGATGTCACATTGCTTGGCCTACCCCGAAGGAGTTGCTGAGAGGATTAAGTGAGATGATATGAGGTGTTATTAGTATATTAGTCCTAGATACCAAGGACATGACAATTCTGTCCAGTATTTTTGGCTGCAGATGGAGACTAAAAAAAATGAAAAAATGCATTACATGCAAGATCTCATACAAACCACTGCCTAACAGTGGCTCCTGCTTACCTTCTCATTACCCAAAACACATGCCCCAACACCTAAAGGCCTAACCAGAGGTGACACACTACACCAAACTCAAAGTGTATAGCTTCTTCCTTAAAATGACAATCCACAGAGCTTCGGGTCCTGACCACCCCCTCAACATCTTCAACCAAGAGCCTCTCTAGTCTTCAAGGACAGAAAACTCGCTAAAATAAGGTGGTAGCATTTAAAAGCCAGAAAAACAAAACAGCTCTTCCCCAAGGTATCTTACAGAAAAGCATGCCTTAGGGGAGGCAATAGAGAGTAGACATTGAGTACAGACTGGCTGCAATAACCTGTGTTCAATTTCCTTATGTGTAACATAAGGATAATAACAGTACCTACCTCATAGTGCTGTTGTGGGGACTAAATTAATATGCATAATCCACTTAGAACTGTACCAGGCACAGCATGTAAGGTGCTATGTAAGCATTAACTATTATTACTGTTGTTACTCTAAACTACAGAGCAGCTCAAAATTGTGCCTCATTGCACCCCAATATCTCTCAGAGAATAACATTATCGCAGACTGAGCACTGAGGGCTAGATCAAGCCAGTTTCGTCACTCTTACTCATTAAATGGGATTATTATTCCCATTTTCCAGGTAAGGAAACCAAGGTTCAAAAAGGTAGGTTAGGTTAACCTGCCTGAGATCACAGGGGCAGGTTAACTTTTATCTCATATCTTTGTGGGAGGGGGAATTCAAATTCAGGTCTGTGTGGTTCTGGAACCCACGTTCACTGTGGATTCAGCCCCCAGACTCAAAACTACTATCATCAGCAATCCAGTAACAAAAATATAACTAACCGCGACTATCTGGAGCTCACGCCCAATTTTCTGCCTGTGAATTCCTGGTTGGCTTGCATAAGCTAGAGTTAATACCAGGCTACTTGAACCCAATTAGGCAGTAAGTCAGACTGGAAAACATCATGCGATGTATTCCAAAGGTCAAAATTAAACCTGGCTTCCTGGGCAGCCTTTGCTGGGCAATGCCATGAAAGCTAGTCTCCATGCAGACACCAGAATTTGACCAGTGAGGAGGTGTCTAACCACCGCTGTATAGGCTTCAAAAGTCCCGTAGAGATGCCACCGACGATGCGTTGACTGGCTCTGCAATCAACACTCAGAGAAAGGTAGCAGGCAGAAAGACAGCACTTATTTTTAAAAGCAAACCTTGCTCCTTTCTCCTTTTGGTTTAGGGATACTTTGTAGCTACCTTTCCCTAGGAAATTAATAAAAAGAGGGGCAGAGAAGGGGGGGGCGCTCCCCTAGCCAGCAGGGCGCTGCAACACCCACCTGAAACACAGAGCCAAACCTACCTTCCTGGAGAGCCCAGCCCCGAGGGCGTTTCCCCAACGCCTAGACAACTCGTCCCTCCCGGGGAAGCAAGCGGCTGCTGTCCTTGGCTTCCGTCAGGGCCACCAGGGTCGCGTGCGCGGCCCTCTCCCAAAACAAAAAACAAAAAAAACAAAACAAAAAAAAAAAAACAAAAAAAAACCCTCACGTACAATTTATCCCCACACCATCCTATCTGTTCCGCGGAAAGAGCAAACACCAAGGCGTCTAAAACGCCTGCAGGATGGAGAGAAAAGGGACCGGAGGAGGTAGAGAGCATGATAAGGGTGGGAGAAGCACTTGCTCAGAGGATCTTGGTCGTCCCTGTGCAACGGCCTCCACGACACTAGCAAAACCTCAGGCCGTTGACATGGGTGGGAACCTCCATCCGAGCCCAGAGAACAAGTGGGGGGGTGTCCCCGGGGTCGGGTCTCCCTGCTGCCTCCGCGTCCAGGGCCGTCTGGGTGATGGCGCAAGACTCTGCTCCCCCCCACCCCCCACAGCGACAACAGCCGCGGTGACAAAATGGCAGCCCGGCGCCCGGCAGTCGTGCCACAGGCGCGCAGGGCCTGGCGGCTGCTCCTGTCCCCTAAAAACGCCTCGGCGCCCTTCGGGCTCAGCCTCGGGAGCGCCCGACAGTTAAAAAATAATAAATAAAACATTTCGCGCTCCAAACCAACTCAGGACGCCCAAAGGCCCGCCCAGGGGCCATCCCAGTTCGCCCGCGCCCCGGCCCGCACGCACCAAGCTCGGCCTCCTTGGCGCCGGCCGGCTGGCCCGCCCGCGCCCCGCATGGAGCCCGGCGCCCGCATTTGCGGCCCGGCGTTCCGCGCCGGCCGCGCCGTGGGGGAGGGGCGGGGCGGGCCGCGCGAGACCCGGGAAACATGGCTGCTCGTCCTATTTCGGCGTCGCGGCGTGGCCACCAGCCCCCGGATCAGAGTTGGGAGAGGCTCGGAAGGTGGGTGTGTGGGGGCCCGGGGGGGCAGCGCTGCGGGCAGGGGCGCAGGGGGCGCTCTTCAGGAGCTATTTGTCTTAAGGACGCTTAAAAAAAATACTTCCTCCTCCCCCACCCCTTTTGTCCCTCATTAGCTAGCTTTCTCTCTCTCTTTCCGAAACGTATAAAGTGCCCCACCGACCCGCCGCGCCGCACCCCGCCTCGAGGCCGGGGGAAGGCATGTGGCAGAGAGCCTGGGCGGCGAGGGGGCGAAGCGTGAGAAATAGCTCCCAGCTCTCCGCGCTCCCCTCCCCCAGCACACACTCGGGAAGTTTAAAGAGCCGGTTCGACCCGCTTTCGAGCTCGCTCCCAGTTGGCCAGTTGTGTGGATAGGGTTGGCCCGGCCATCCTCGCCTCCACACCCACCGCGACCCTGGCCCCCTGCTTGGCGCCCTTCCCCCTCTGCACAGGGGGCTTCCGGAAGTACGCGGGAAGACCGCGGCTCGGTCCCCTCCCCCATCACCACACCCAGCCCCCAAATCCTCCGGCTCCCGGTCCGAGCCGGGATGAAACCCGGCAGAGAAAAGCAAGCCGCGGGCAAATTGTTCGCGGCAACTTCTGCCTTCTCCGCGGAGCACCTCTCCCCGCCCTTCGCCAACCCTCCCCGCCCTGCGCGCCATCAGGCACTGCACGTCTACAGTCCACAGCTGCGTTATGAGGGGGAGGCACAAAAAGGATCTTGTTTTCAAAAGTCTCACTCAGGTTTGGGGGAGGAACTAGAGAAAAGAGGAAGCAAGGCCTGTCTTCGCCGGGAATTCGGGTTTTAACCGGCTGGAGGGGCGGCAGGTCGGCACGCAGTGCTCTCAACTCTGGAACCCTAGCCACCGAGGCTGGAGCGGCAGCCCTCGCGCCCGCGCTCTCCTGGTTCCCCAAGGGACCGCAGGGGAGTCGTCCAGCGTTTCCGCCCCAGACCTAGGGTCTCCTCCGCTGAGCCGCCAACTCGCATAAAACAGTTTGAAAGCGAGGGAGCCAGAAATAAAAAGCGTTCGAGTAACCCACCCTGGCCTTCCCCTCCTCGGAGGTGGGCTTCCGCCGAGCCTCCCAGTTCCCAGCCGTGTAAGTTTCCTCTGGCCCTACTCTCGCCGTTGCCCAATCAATAACGGCGACGAGAAGGCAAACTCCCATCCCGAAGCTGCGTGTTCTCTATGCCCGCATCAATCTGGACCCAATACCCACCACAGGCACCAGCTCCGGGCAGCTAGCGTCCTGACAAAGTTTCCCGTGCCCATTTATTAGCCAGGCGCCGAATGGCTGCCGAGCCCACCCCAGAGAAAAACTGGCCGGGGGTGCGGACTGGGGGGACGCCAGGGCTCGAAGGATGGCCTCTTAGGGAGCCCAGAAGGAGCAGGGACGAGGGGGGACCGGGACGTTGCCTTTGGGTAACTTGCAATAGCGATCGCTCGAGGTGGGGAGGCGCGGGGATTATCTGTGCCTTTGCACGTTAGAAAATCCCTCCCCCCTCCTTCCAATTTATCTTCCCTTCGGAAGGAAAGGAAGAAACATCAGCATCTGGCCCGAAGGTGGGGTGGAAAGAGTGAGGGAGAAAGAAGAGAAGAGGAAGGGAGGCAGAGAAAGGGAGGGAGGGAGAGAAAGGGCGCGTTCACGAACACTACAAAGTTACAAATATGGCTCCCCCGTCTCTCGCCTCATCACTGCAAAGAAATGAAGACGCACTTTAAACTCAAGCCATTCCCAACTCCACTGCAGCCCCCTCCCCATGCGCTCTCCCGGGGGGCCTCGGCCCACATTTATCAGAAACTAAACCGGACTCGCAAAGCCCAAAACTTATTGTGTGTGCGCGAGCGAGAGAAAGGGAGGGGGAAGGCGCGGGAGGGGGGCGGAAGGGGAGATTCATTTATAAAACATAAACCCCCTTTTTTTGTTGTTGAATCCGGGAGGCTGCCCCCTTCCTCCTCCTCTCTCGTTAATCTTTTCCCCAGACAGAGTCATGGGAGCAGCGAGCTCAGAGGGTGATTTTGCCTCATTCCGACCCAAACGCGTGCGCCCGCTGGCCCCCGATGGGTGCACACTCGCACGCACACTCTCGCACCCACACTCGCACACGCGGGAGCACACGCACAGGTAGTCACACACACCAAGGGCAGCGGCGGCGGCAGCAGCCGGAACATGCTCGGATGGCATTTCAACCCCCCAACCTTGCAATTCATTTGCAGTCCGACCCCCAAATCCACACCTCTCGGGCGCCCCCCCCTCAAAAAAAGTGCCTCCCCGCAACGTACATACACATACACACAAAGTAGGAGAATGGACCGACAGAGATATTTTTGGCAAATGCTCACATCAGAGGGCGTCCTGTTCCGCAGCTCTAAATGAATCCGTTTGTCCATATCCATCTCTCGCGCTCTCTTTCTGCAGAGGCTCCCGCGCCGGCGGAATTCAATCAATAAACCCCGAACCCACGGCCGCGCGTTTTAGGACTTTGAAGGCTCAACCAGCTCCGCTCGGTCCTCGAGCCCCCAGCACCCGCGGCGCACACAAACCTGATCACCGTGGAGGCGGGATCTGCGGCCTTGTGGATGAGCGGCAGCAACTTAAGCCAATCGCCGCCGAGGGTCTCCGGGCAACAGCCAGTGGCAGTGGCAGCTGGGGGGGAAGGGACCAATGGGCGGGCTGCGCAGTCGGCCAGGGAGGCTCAGCCATTTGGTTGTGGTGCCGGAGACGGACCCCTTTAGATTTCTGGGCGGCTGAGGAGCGCGGCGGCTGCTCCATGGCTGAGCGAGGGGGGTGGGAGGAATGGCGGGGGAAGGGAAGGTGACTGCCTCGAGGGCCGAGCTGCCCGGCCTCGCCAACCTGCCGCCGCTTCAGCGTTTGGCCGGGGGCGGGGCTGCAGGTGCGTTATACGAGGGGGAGGGGCGCGGCCGGATGGATCGGGTCGGGGTCCTCGCCCAGCCCAGGGCTTTTCTGGGCCGCCCTAGGCCTGCAAGCGACGCCCACCCGGGTCGCGGAAAGACGCGGGCAGCGAGAGGTCTGGGGGCCGTGGGCTGCTGGGGGTGGGGCGGGCGGATGAAAGGCCTGGAAAGAGGAGGAGGGGTCAAGGGTGCAGTGGGGGGAGGGGCTGGTCATTTTTCTGGGTCCCGCGGTCCGAGCTGGTGGAGCGTAGCAACTGCCCCCCACCTCCTCCTCGGGCTCCCACTCCTGCCTGTGGCTCACAACCTGAGCGCCCTTTCGCCTCCCGCCTCGTCCTAGTCAAAACGCGGCCATCGCCGCCCCTCTAATAAGTAAATAAAAGCAAGATGCGTCCACCTTTGGTTGACTTAACTCGTGGCCTCGACCCTCTGCACCGAGGGGCATTTCAATTTGCTGTCATATGAGGTCAGCTTGGCCGGAGTGATGACCTAGAGGCACCCAGAATCTTGTTTAGTCAATAAATGAATGAAGACTATAGATTAAGAATTGTTGCTGAATGTATTGAATATTAATTAAAAAGTAGAAAAGGAAGGTGCTAATTCCTGGTTTTCTGGACCAATTTATGGGCTTTATAGAGCTAGTGAAAGAAAACGGCGCAGTTTATTCTAATCGTCCACCTGAGTCATATGTTTCAATTTGGATTGCCAAAGAGGCTCTATTTGGAGCATGTTCCCCAGGTTTTTCTGTTTGCTTTGCTTTTCGGATCATATTAGTTGTAGAGACCTTAAAGCCATAATTCCCACTGGGTTACCAACTTCTATGGGCAGGCCTAGGACTTTGTCATGTACTAAGTTGGCTGTCCGTGGCTGTTAGTAAATCATGGGGATTGTTGTCAACAAGGACCGATACATCTGTCCATACAACTGTTTTTGAATGCTTTTCTACACGTCTACACTTCCCCATACACTCTAAGGTGGTTTTTTCTTTTTGGATACATGTGTCTTTTTCAGGGACGTGGATTCAAGGGAGAGATAAACCAGTATGTATGCTGCAAATTTGAAATGTTATGTAACACTAATACAGTTTCATTCTTGGGCATATAAAGTTTAGGAGGAAATAAAAAGTGACAGAATGTAAATAAAACACATATAAAATGCTTACACTGTGGAAGAAACTAAGAACTTTTAATATTGTAACCTGATGGATTGCAAACGTAAAATCCTGCAACTAATAAGCATTTTACTCTGTAAATTCTTTCAAATAAAATAAATGGAATTTGAAAAGTAATGTTTATTTTTGAGTAGCTGGGAAATAGAGAAAAATGGAAAGTCATTGTTTTATTTCAAATTGGTATAAATAGTATAGTTTGACTTTTTGCTGACATATGTCTTCCTATTTTGTTAAATCTTATTGAAGTCAATTTGTGTAGTTGAAATTTTTTTAATTGTATTGGTTTCATTATAAAACATTAGAGGGACCACATATTCCCTCCCTTTGCTGGAGTCATTTGTTATTTCTGGATATGATATTTCAAAACAGCTCTTCATCATAAGCACATTAAGTCAATATGTGTAGAATCTATGTAACATAGGAGTCCTGAAGTTTATGTTCTCTAATGGTAAATGCTCATCTTCAATTTAAATATTTAACCCCAATTAGGTCTATACCTCTAGCAATGTGATATGGGACAGTGCCTTTCTAGTAGCATTATCCCTTAAAAGCCAACCAATCAAATGCCAGGATGTTCTTCATCCGGCTCTGCTAAACAGAAGCAAATAGCTCACTTTATCATACAAAGACTGAAGATGACTTAGAAGCCCAACCCCTCATTAGAGAGAGTGGACAGATACAAATTAAAACTAGGATTGAAAAAAATTATGGCTTGATCACTAAGTCAAAATACTAAATTTAACAGTTGTTTTTAGATGCACCTTTTAGATACATTTTTATAACAACTTTTGGTGTTAGAAAATGGAAATAAGTTTTTGCCAGATGTCAATCATTACAGACGTTGAAATATCCAAAAAGTGTGTATAACCAATTGACAATACTTAATGTCCCATCTCTCCAACATACTTTGAAAGAAGAGACTTCCTTTCATATAGATTTATTTGTAGTTTATTTTTAAGGAAATGTAATGGTTTTTTTAATTATCAAAAGGAAATAGGATTATAGCTAAGCTAAAGTTCAGCCATTTGCCCCACACTACTTGACCAAACCAAAAAAAAAAACCTCTTATATTCCTTATTTTACAGAGTTGATTCTTATATTTCATTGCACGTTATAGTAGGAAATCTATATTCTGAATGGCTTTGCATAGCAGAAGATATAGTAAGAAAAGCCACCTATCAAGGAATTTTGGCTGAATTTTGATGTGGAGTGGGAACAGAATGAGTTCCTCCTAACTGCTGAATGATTATACAATGAAGGCTAGGTTGCGAAAGATGGAGTCTGTAAACTTCTGGAACTGGATTTGATTCACACTGAGAAGAATAAAGGATAAAATTCAAAGGTTTGAGCCCTTAGGGAGAAAGATGGACTTCAAGTATGGAAAAATTATCTTCTTCCAGAATATTTTCCATCAAGAGCCATTCCGAACAAATAAGCAGCCTATCTTGTTCTCTAGGAGATATGAGCAATGTATATGTCCTTAGCCTCTTGATACTTGTTGGAAAGTAGTTTTATAAATAACCCAGGTTGGTCATGCTGCCATTTAGCTCATTTGCCCTTGTTTGGTTTTTAAAGATGCAGACCCTCTGCTTAGCATCATTTTTATGAGTTAAGCTAATGTATTCATAATTTAACTTTTTGTTCTTCAGCTTGAATCACATACACTGGAACCTTGCCATAATACTCTTTCACCTACATCAATGTTTTGCTACTGGACCCCAAAAGACAACGAAATGGAAAGACTCTAGCTTAATTATGTTCTCTTTTGTCCTATATAAATAGGACATTTAGAAATGTAGATTATTCTTTTGAAATCATGGTAACAAAGGTGAGACTACTACAGCATTTTGATTTGAATAGCAAAGAAATGTTGATGCCTAGGATCTAAAAAGTTAATTATTCATACCTGTTATTTGCTTAATAAAGCATTAGATGGTTTTAGTTTTTAATTATTGAATAGTTATCAGTGGGCTGGTCATAGAGAAAAAGCACTGTTAGGTGAAAATAGTCATGTGATTTAAAAAATAGTAAAAATCTTAAAAGCACCTTAAAGATGGTTTCGTTTGAAAAGTAAAAAAAAAACAAAAAAACCTGCACACTTGTTTGGAAATTACTAGAAATTCTGTGAATCCATTTCTTAAATTTATCAAAGAAAATTTTGGGGTAGTAATAAGAGAAAAGTTTACCATTCACCAGGAAGAAAAACAGAGCCATAAGCTCTTGTTTTTAGTATTAAAATATGGCTATAAAGGAAAATATTCGATGCTTTAAAGGGAAGTAACAGAATGAGGGGCCATAGAACAAGACTGACTAAAGGCAATTTAGGTTGAAAAAATAAAAATGCAATTAATTTAGACTCTACTAATTTGTTGTACTGCATCTGGGGTTGAAGTTTACCTTTGTGAAGGAAAGAGTACTAAAGTCTATTAAAATATGAGAGAACAGACTTTCTAAGAATTTTTATTTTAGTTACTATTTGCAAATAGTAATTATAATTTTAAGCTATATATATAATAAAATTGTTCTCTCAAATAATCTACTTTGAAATAGTTCTTATTTGTACCTAGAAGTAATTCTGTATTTTTAAATATATATTCTACAACTCTTCTTGAGTTGGAGATCAACTTAATGCATTGAGAAATTAGCAATTTTTAAATGTATTTCTAGTTGAAATAGTAGGTACTCGGGACAGTATATCCATACCCTAAACTTTCTCTAGAAATTCTGAATTCCAGCAACTTGAATATAAAAATTATATATTCCTTTGCATATGACCAAATGAGATAGCCACATTAGATATTTGGAAACTTTTATCCAGTAGAGGAACACAAGCTTTACTCTGCTGGATTGGTGTTTTGTCCCAAGAATTTATCTGAAATCATTTTATATGCTTTCTACATATATTTATTTAAAGGCAACTTGAGGAAGTGTGGGGAAGCAGTACTACAGGATTAGGCAGAATAGCAGGCAAATTACAAGCTCATTGATCACAATGTGAAGGCAGTTTTTATAAAAGCTAAAGAAACTATATTCATATGCCTAGGAGAAAAGTCTGGGAGAGAGTGCACCAGAAAAATGTTTTAAGTTTGTTTTTACAAAGGTTATGAGTGATGGGGTTAATAAGTTATTTTTAGTGAAAATATATAGGTATAGCAGGTTTGCGGGAGGTGGGGGGGGGAGTTGTGCTAGTTGGAATTTTTAATTGCAGATAGCAGAAACTCCCTGACCAATGCAAGCAAAAAACGCAATTTCTTATAATGCTATCACAGAACCAAAGAACAGTCCAGGAAAAGAGCAGGAAATGAAAAGCTGGGCAGCCTGGAGCAGTCAAGATGGTGCTCCAAGTATAGTCTACAGAGGACCCTACAACTTGGAAGTCATCTCTAAGCTGTGGACCCAGCACCCCTCCATTGCTACAAATGATCTCTCAGGAGCCTCTGTTTTACATCACTCCCTCAAGGTTCAAAGCCCTTTGGCAGGAACATGTGCAGATGTCCCAGCTGTCGAGAAATGATTGCCTCCTCAGCTTCTATGGTAGGATATGTGACACTGCCTCCCATTTATTTTAGAATTCTGCATCCTCCCCCACCCCCCCCACCCCACAAAAAAAATTCTGATGCTAGGTCACCAAAAGCAAACTCCATTAAAGTGTTCTGATTAAACAATACTGTGAAGGTTTTCTAATCCAAATTACCTTTGTCTTAACTCCTGCTCCCAACTACTTACTAGGAAGAGACTTGCTATGGTCTGAATGTTTTTATTTCTAACCCACACTCCCCACTCAAATCCATATATTGAAATCCTAATCCCCAAGGTGATGGTATTAGGAGGTGGGGCCTCCTCCGAACAGGAGGCAACTAGGTCACAAGCTCTCATGATTGAGATTAGCACCCTTATTAAAGAGGCCCCACAGAACCCCCTAGCCGTTTCACCATGCAAGGATACAGCTAGAAGTCTGCAACCTGAAAGAGGGTCTTCACCCAACCATGCTAGCCACCTAATCTCAGACTTACAGCCTCCAGCGCTGAGAAATGGTTTTTAAATTTATAAACCACCCAATCTGTGGCATTTTGTCATAGACCAAATGGACTAAGGACTGTATCACCTATTTAGGATCACCAGAACAGCTAATATTTGAAGTTCATAATTTTCTTTCAAATGCTTCTTTTTCCAAATACTAGGCTAGAAGAAATATTGTTGATATCGATGATAACAAGGCAGAGCTGATAGTAACTTTGAGACTTTGAGAAGAAAGATCCCCAATAGAGATATATTTGATTTTAATTATAGGAAATTTAGCCCTGAGGAATACACTAAAGATAGAATAATCTACATATTACATTTCATGAATAAAAGCAGATATCTCTAGATATCAAGTGATAGGACATCTTCAGTAGTGATGTATTACTGCTGATGGGTTTCTATCCGCCACTCAGCACATCAGGCTCAAGTGCAGAACTAAGCTGAAAAGTGGGATATGTAGTAAAAATTTATTGGAAGTAGGCAAGTCGTCATAGGCAAAGTAAAGGTTCATAAAAGGATGCAGTTGTTTTAAGGACAATTTTGAAGAAAAAAATGCTGGTGGTGAAAAATGCAAAAACCACAAACACATCAAAGAGGCCCATATTCTTGGGAACAAAGAGGAAGGTTCGTAAATGATCTGCTTATAGAAAACATTAATTCTGGGATGTTGTCCTCTTTCCTCTTATGCCCCCATCATTTCAGGTCACTTAGATTGCTTTTCAGCTAGAAACAGCAAATAATACCCTTGCAAGGACTCTGAACAATGTTATAGAAATTCAACTGTTTCCTAGTTTTATTTTTATAAGTATTAAAGCATAGTTTAACTATTACAGGAATAGAAGTTCCTTATAAATGGCAATAACTTCTCTCCAGACATGCAGTGCTAAAGATTCTGCTCATTGATACACAAAAGGTTCTTCATGACCAAGTGTTTTATTTGTTAGAATTTAACTTTATCTCAGATGATTTAATCCAAATCATGGCAGGCTGCTGATTGTTCAACAAAAAGTATTTCCTCTTCTTCCTGGACACAGAGTTTGACTATGTTTCCCAGCTGCCCTTGTAGTTAGATTGGGTCATAACACTGAGTTCTAGACAGTGGAGTGGAAGTAGAAGGATGTTCGCCACTTGGAGGCCTGAAAGTGACAGAATGGCTTTGGAAAGTATGTGTTTGTTGTTCATGAAGCTGGAAATGTCCTTGGCCTGGGTATCCAGGGAGAGCTGGTCTACCAACTATTCATTTGCTCATCAAAAGATGAACTGTGACCAAGAGAGAAACTTCTATGGTTCTGTGTCATTACATGTTTGAGAATATTACTGCAGCCTATGCTTACACTTATAAAGTTTTTTTCAGTCTTACTTTTTCTAGTCACGATTTTGTAGCTCAATTGTAAATTTCAAAGATCTATTATTGTGTTTGTAATGTCTTTGAATTACAGGTTCTCAGAAGCACCATAAAACAGAGATGAGTTAATATTAAGTAACGAGTACTTAATACAGAAAAGATAATTGTAAGAAAGTATAAGTGACAGGCAAATATATCTATTTTCCCCAAATTTAGTACTTGGTTCATAGATATGTATAAAATAAATGTCTGTTGTTTCATCAATAAATGAGCCTCCCTTCCAAGCTCCAGACTGATATTTCAGTTGCCCATGGGCCATTTCCGAACAGCTCTCGTATAGGAACATCCACAGAACATTTCAAAACTAAAATCTTACCTGAGAGCCTCTGCCTACTTTGCCTCTACCAAAATACCATTGTGCTCCTCACTCTCCTGTTTTTATCAGTGGTACTCTTAGAATTGGCCTCCTTTAACTTACACAGCCAAAGAGTTGCCTCATCTTCTAAGTTTTATTTCCAAATATCTTCCCTCCTTTAAGCCCACTCTCTCCACCGTATCAAAGGGTGCTCAAACCAGCTCCAGTTTCCTTCATATCTAAATTGACTCCATGTGCCAGTAGTTCTCATACTTCTGGTTTTCTCACCAATAACATTTCAAAAAGAGTGTTTTAAGGACCAACATAAGATCGCCAACTTTTAATTTTGTAAGATAAAAACATTCTTTAAAAAATGTATTCTTATTCATGGGTAATATTCCTGTGTGTGTCTGTGTATCTCACATTTTCTTTATCCATCAATGGACGCTTAGATTGTTTCCGTGTCTTGGCTCTTATAAGTAATGCTTCAATGAACATGGCCATTATTTATTTTTCTATGGATTATTTTTAAAAGAGTACTGTAGGGAGGACTCAAAATCAGAATATAAAAGAGTCCTTTACATTAAGTAAATTTAATTTTATGCAAACACTACAATACCTAAGATTTTCTATTCAAGTAGTTGAAAACTTCTCTGGACCAGCACTGGTCCTGAGGTCCTGATATCCTCTCATGGCCAAATGAATGCTCTAGTCATAGTTCTCCTTCTCCTTCCAGAGCCTCTCTGGTTCCCAGTGGTCTACCCATCTCTTCCCTACTTGATATTTAAACTCCCAACAGGGAGACCCCACTTTACATTCTCACTGTTACTTCTAATTTCCAGATAAATTGGACCTTCTGTTATTCCCTTTTTTCTGTCTTTGACTATGTGATTCTCCCAGCTTATATGCCCTTTCTTTTTTCCCCCCTAGTCAAAATTTAAGACTGAATTTTACACCATTGCCTTCATGAAAACTTTTTTGATCTACCCAAACATCTTTCCTCTCCTTGAATTTTCATAACACTATAAAAGATAGCAGTAGGGCCACTTACTTCCACATACTGTTTGTTTACCCATCTCAAAAATAAATCCTTGAAGATAAGAATAATGGTTGACATATTTTTGTTACCCCTGCATTATTTGAACATTAAATATTCAATACATATTTAATGACTAAATAAATGCTTTGAACCTAGTGGGCACCCTACTTTAAAAAGTCCCTTTGAAGCATTTAAATAACTTTAATGTCAAGTAAATAGCAATAGGATATTGGGGAAACAGAGATTGACAAGTAACTTCTTTATTCTTTCCAACATGAGGGAAACAAAGTCTTGTTTCTATGACCATAACACAGAAGCTTTTCTACTATGAAAAATTTATTTTAGGCTCCTACCTAGGAATTTTCTTGTCTTTCAATTTAGGCTTCTACCCAAGGATTGAATTGTGTTACAAAGGCAATTTGTTGGAGATGAGAATTATAGAGCTTCCTAATTCTTAATTTTGTGTCTAAACCAATTTTGGTCTTGGCAATAACTTTTTTGGATTTGACACCAAAAGCAAAGGCAATGAAAGCAAAAATAAACAAGTGGGGCTACATCAAACTAAAAGCTGCACAGCAAAGAAACCATCAACAAAATGAAAAGGCAGCCTATGGGATGGGAGAAAATATTTGCAAATCATGTATCTGATGAGGGTTAATATCCAAAATATATTAAAAAATTCATACAATTCAATAGCAAAGAAACAATCCAATTTAAAAATGGGCAAAGGATCTGGATAATCATTTTTTCTAAAGAAGACATATAAATGGCCAACAGGTATATGAAAAGGTGCTTAACATCACTGATAATCAGGGAATTGCAAATCAAAACCACAATGAGATATCACCTCACACCTGTTAGAATGATTCTTATCAAAAAGAAATAACAAGTGCTGGCAAGGATTTGAAGAAAAGGAAACTCATGCACTGTTGATGAGAACGTAAATTGGTACAGCCACTGTGGAAAGTAGTATGGTCATTCCTCAAAAAATTTAAAATAGAACGACTATGATTCAGCAACTCCACTTTTGGGTATATATCTGAAGGAAATGAAATCACTATCTTGAAAATATATCTGCACCCTCATGTTCATTGCAGCCCTATTTACAATAGCCAAGAGATGAAAATAACCCAAGTGTCCATTTACAGATGAATGGATAAGGAAAATGTGAGATATCTATATATTTATTTATATCTCAGTCATAAAAAAGAAAGAAATCCTGCAATTTGCAACAGCATGGATGGCCCTTGATGGCATCATGCTAAGTGAAATAAGTCAGACAGAGAAAGACAAATATTATATGAACTCACTTATATGTGGACTTCAAAAGAACCAAACTCATAAATAAAGAGAATTGGTGGTTGCCAGAGGCAGCGGGTAGAGAGTAGGTAAAATGGATGAAAGTGGTCAAATAATTTCTCATCACAAGAAAAAAGAATTTAACTATGTGAGGTGATAGATGTTAACTAAAGTTATGGTAATCACTTCACAATATATACATATATCAAATCGTGTTGTACACCTAAAACTAATACAACATTATAGATCAAGTGTATCTCAATAAAACTGGAAAAAAAATTTAAAGAAGGAATGAAACGACAAAGCTCATCTATTTCACTCTTATTTAATAACTGAAGGAAATCTGAGCACTTGAACTTCCCTTTTCTATCTTTGACTAAGAAAACTAACATTTCTTTCTGTAGTGGTCTATGAAATATGAAAATCAATATGTAATTGTTTTAGTTTTACTCCAATTATATGGATAAAAAATTATGGTATTAAAAAAGATTAGGATGATTATATTTTAATAAGCTATTAACCTTTTAAAAGGCATGAAAATAAAGGCAGAACCCTACCGTATATAGGACTTTCAATTTGGAATTTGAATTAGAGTGGGTGCATGTGGTAAGAGGCTTTTTATGTTTAGCCTGGCACTACAGCTTGAGTTGAGAAAAACATAATGGTTCCTTAAATTCATTCTTTTTAAAATATGAATCTCTTGACTTTCAGCTGTATTTATGATTGAGTACCTAACACTGGACTCACCTTGCTGCTGTAAACAAAAATAAAAGCTGGAAAATTGTGTAAAACAATTGCAGGCACTGGACAGCAACCAAGGCAGGCTTATTGCCCTTCAGAAAAGGGAAGCACATGAGGTCACCCTCACATTCATCTCAGCACAGGGATACAGAGCCCAAGCAGAGAACAGCAATCTGTGGGCAGAGGAAACATCAGAGTTTAGGTCTACTAACATAGCTGAGTTTGGAGTGCAAGGTTCCATAGAGGTGGGAGCTGCAAAGTAGGAGCCCTCCAAAATTGCATAAAAATTTCCCTTGGGTGCTTGACCCACTATTAAGATATGTATGAGCAGGGCAAGACTCCAAGAGACATAGCAGAGAACAGTGTGTGGAAGACCAAGAGCTGAACAGAGATTTCAGAGGTTGCACAACAATGGGAGGACATAAGAAGTTAGGCCCAGCTTAACATGGAATGTATAAACCTTCATGAATAACTAGGCACTTAATGGAGATTATGGAAAGGCCACATCCTAGGATTAAGGACCATGAACCAGCAGTATTACACAATAAGAGTAAGGACTAAACTTATATACGCGTGCTTCCAGATCCCAGAGGAAGGCAATATAATCTAGAGCCTCTTTACTGTATTAACCACTATATTAACCAGCAGACAAATAAACAAACAAACAAACAACCACACACACACACACACACACACACACAAAACCCCACTGGTCATGCAAAGAAAAAAGGAAAAACAAAAGCAAAACAAACAAGCAAAAATTACCATGAGCTAAAACAGTAAAAGAAGCAGACCCAGAGATAATTCAGACTAGAGTTATCTGATTAAAAATTTCAAATTAATTTTAATTGTTATATTAAAGAAACTAGAAGAAAGGGTGGGCAAAATGGATGAAAAGACAGTAATTCAGTGCAGAATATAAGTCTATAGGAATCAAATGGACATTCTAGAAATGCAAGTTGAACTACCTGAATTCAAGAAGTGTTTGAATGATTACTGCACCAATCTAGACTCAAAGTTAATCATAAAAAATATTTAAACTGAACACAGAAAGAAAAAATGAAATAGAACAAAGTATGAGAAAAATTTGGGGCACAAGCAAAAGGTCTAATACACAATTAATTTGAGTCCCAGAAGGAGACGAGAGAGAGAGATATCAACAATATTTAAAGAACGATGGCTGAGAATTTTCATACTCTAATGAGTGATAAAGCTCACAGATTCAAACATCTTCACCAACATCAAGCAGCGTAATAAAACCATACCTAAGCACACCATAGTCAAACTTCCGAGAACTTAAAATTAAAAGAAAATATTTAAAGCAGCCAGAAAAAAAGATATAGTATCTCTTGGGAAAATAACAATAAAGATAATAGTTGATACTTTAAAAAAATTTATGGAAGCTGGAAGGCAATGAAATAAAATCTTCAAACAACTAAAAGGAAAAAAGAATTGCCAACCCAGATTTCTATACTGAAAAAAAAAGGAAAAAAAAAAGTCCTCAGACAAATAAGAGCTGTAAAATTGCATCCCTAGAAAGCTAACATGATAATAAGTTATAAAGGAACTCATTCAGGTTAAAGGTAAATGATCCCATATCATCACACTGAGTAAATGAAACACTATTGACTATTAAAACAACAATTATAACAAATATATGTGGAGTTATAACATAGAGAATAAAATCTATAATAAAATCAATAAAAATATCTAGGTAGGAGTAAATGGAGATAAACTGTTGTAAGATGCTTTCATTATTTGTTACAATGACAGGTACACTGTAATAAGTTAAGAACACATTTTGTAAATTCTAGGACCAACTGTTAAAAGACTGATAATAAAAGAAAAACAAAGAAAGATAAAATGGATTATTAAAATACTTGATTAATAAAAACATGAAGAGAGGATGAAACAACAGATGGGGAAAAAACAGAAAACAATTAGCAAGACAGTAGATTTAGCTGCAACTTATTTATTTCATAATTAGAGTGAACGTAAAGAAACAAAATTCCCAATTAAAAACATAGATTGTTAGATTTTTTAAAAGACCTAATTATATGCTGCTTACAAGAAAAACATCAAAATATGAAAATGCAAATAAGTTTAGTATGAAATGATGAATCAAATGTGTCATTTAAACAACTTACCAAAGAAAGCAAATATTGTTATGTTAATATCAGAAAAAGTAAACTTTAATACAAGAAGCCATTACTTGAAATAAAGAGGGAAATTCCATACTGATAAAAGAGCTAACTCAACAGAGAGCAACAACAATGCTTAACTGATATGCACCTAAGAACGTAACTCTAAAATGCTTATGGCAGCAGCTGACAGAATAAAAGGATAAAACCACAATTATAGTTGAAGCATTCAACACAGCTTTTCCAGTAACTTATAGAACAATAAGAAAATTAAAATATAAAATATCTAAATAACACTATCAACCAATTTTACCTACTTAGTATTTATAGCATACTATACTCAAAAGGTATAAATACACATTCTTTTCAAGTATATATGAAACATTTATCAAATAAAACATGACTTGGTCCATAAAACAAGTTTCAACAAATTTCAAAAGTCAAAAGTCATAAAATATATTCTTTCTGACCACCACAGAATTAAATTTGTCCTCACTATCAGAACTATAACTTAAAAATCTCAAAGTATTTAGAAATTAAGGAACAAACTTCAAAAATAATGCATAGGTCAAAGAAATAATTACAATGGAAATTATAAAATATTCTGAGCTGACTATAATGAAAATGCAACCTATCAAAACTTGCAAAATGCAGCAAAAGCAGTATTCAGAAATAAATTTATAGATATAAAGGTATATATTAGAATATATATACCAGAATAATGGTTGTAAATCAATGACGTAAGCTTTCAGTGCAAGAAGTTAGAAAAAGAACCTCAAAGAAAATCCAAAAGCAGCAGAAGGAAGGCAATAACAAAAAAAAAGCATAAATCAATGAAATAAAATATACACGTGGTAGAGTATATCCTCATAGCCAAAAATTATTTTTTGAAATTAGTAAAATTGAAAACCCTAGCAAAACTAAATAAGAAAACAGAAAAACACAAAATACCAATATCAAGAATGAGATTCTATAAATAACTTTATGCCAAATATATGAATATTTAATGAATGGACAAATTCCTTAAAAAACACAATTTACCAAAATACAATAAAGAAATAGAAAATCTGAATAGACTTATATCTATCAAATAAATTGAAATTGTTCTAACAAAACTTTCCATAAAGTAAACTCCAAATACAGATGGTTTCACTGGTAAATTCTATCGCATATTTAATAAAGAAAAGATACTAATTTTACAAATATTATTTCAGTAAAAGATAACATTTCCTAATGCATATATGAGGCCTGCATAACCTGTATATAAAACTTGACAAGGACATTACAAAAAAGGAAAATTACAGACCAATGTCTTTCATGAACATTGGTACAATAATCCTAAACAAAATTTAGCAAATTTATTCCAGGGTAGCAAAGGCAGTTTAACTTTAGAAAATCAATTAATGAAATTTGCCACAACAGTAAAGTAAAGGTGATTTACTTTACTATTTCTCAGTAGATTCAGAGAAAGCATTTGATAAAAATGAATATCAGTTCAAAATGAAAACATCTCAAGCTGGAATGGCAGGTAACTTCCTCAATCTAATAAAGAGTATCTAAGAAAATCCCCTAGCTAATATTATACAATATGGTGAAATATTGAAAATATTGCCCTAAAATCAGGAAAAGGCAAGGATCCTCATTATCGCCACTTCTATTTGACATTGTATTAGAAGTCCTAGCCAGTGTGATAAAATAAGAGAAAGAAATATACAATGAAAAAGATTTAAGTAAAACTGTCTTTACTACAGACAACATTGTTTCTATTGAAAAAAAATTTTAATCAATGGAAAAAAAACTAAGACTGAAAAGTGAATTTAAAAACATTGCATAATAGAAGTTTAATATACAAAAATCAACTGTATTCGCATGTTACCAATAATTTTTTAAATGAACTTTAAAAAACAATATATTCAAAAACAAAATATTTAGGAATAAATTTGATAAAAAGATCTGTAAGACATTTATTTATACTTCCAACTATAAATCACTGTGAGAAAATTTAGCAAATGAATGTATATATATATAATATTTATGGAATAGAGAACTTCATATTATTTTAAAGTGGCTAGAAAATCAATTTGACCTATAGATTTAACATAATGCTAATCAAAATCCCAAGCAGCATTTTGTAGCTAATCAACAGGCTTATTCTAAAATTTATATGGAAACCCAAAAGACCTAGCAAAACTATCTTGAAAAGAATAAAAGTGGAGGACTTACACCACTGGATTATAATGCTGTAATAATCAAGTACAGTGAGAGTATTAGTGTATTGGTAGACTACAGGTCAACAAAACAACAGAAAGTGCAGAAATAAATGCATACATGTACAACAATGACATTTTGACAAAAGATGCAGGTAATTCATCAGGAAATGAAGATCTTTTTTAACAAAAAGTATTGGCATAGCTGGATATCTGTATGGAAAAAACAACTTTGGCCTTCGTATAACAGCGTACACAAAAATTAATTTGAGATTGATCAGGGACTTAAACATAAAATCTAAACCTTCAAAGCTTTTAAAAGAAAACATAGGCAAATATCTTCATGAATTTGGGGGAGGCAACTATTTCATAAGGGACACAAAAAAATAAAAACTAATTAATTTAATTGTAATTAAAATTTAAAAAGCCATAAAATTAAAAACTCATAAATTGGACTTTATAAAAAGTAAAAATTTCTGGTCATCAACATCATTAAAAAAATAAAACAGTAAGCCACAGAAGGGCTGAATACATTTCTCAATATATCCATTTATAAAGGATGTGGATCCAGAATGAATAAAGAACACAAATCAATGAGGGCAACACAAACAGCTCTATAAATGGGCAAAACCCTCAAATAGACAGTATACAAAAGAACATGAACAAATGGCCAATAAGCACATAAAAGGAGCTCTATACTATTAGTCATCAGAGAATCCAAATTAAAAACATGAGATACCATGTCATACACTTTAGAATAACAAAAATTTAAAGGAATGACAATACTTTCACAATCCTTCTTCTTTCCTTTCCTTCTTGCCTTCCATTCTCTTCCCAAATGATTTAATCCTAGAGCGATTATGTGGAGCAGAACAAGATAGGTGCCACATGATAGAGATTTGGGTTAGAACATATATAAGAGCTCTAACAGGGTGAGGGGGTGACTGTGATCAGGGACAGTCCAACATGGCATATTGAAGCATAAGCAGGGTGAGACAGGTGCTCTCAAAGAGGAAAGCCCAGTGTTAGATGTCTGAGCTTGAACAAGAGAGCAGAGTACATAAGGGAGATGGCCCAACATGGGGAGTTGAGCTAAGTGAGAAGGCTGTCGACATGATGATGGCCCAGCATGAAGAGTCTAAGTGGACTGAGGAGAGCATCCACTTGGACAGGAGGCCCAAAGCAGAATGTGAACACAGAAAGGAGGGTGTCCTGGTAGAAGAGTGATCTGGAGTGGGTGTCAAAGAGTAACCATATGGAGGAGGATGATCACATTGGGGAAGGGACGGCAGTGGACATGGGAGACTGGATATATTCAGCAAGTGATTAAATAAGTAAATATAATAAGTATATCACATGTCAGAGAAAGGAGCTACACATATGGAAAGGGGAAAAACTAAAGTGAACACAATGAGTAGGACTGGAATCGGAACTATTGATGTAGATTCATGGTTTTCAATACATGGAGAGAGGTATAGAAATAAATACAGATGTAAATGTATGTGTTTGGTGTGTGTGTGTGTGTGTGTGTGTGTGTGTGTATCCATCTATCTATCCCCTAATTCTTTCCTGAGAGAGGCACTAGGAGCAGTGATATACCAATAATAAAAAGCACACCATTACCTAAATCCGGGTTTCTAAACACCATTCTTCACTAAAAGAAACTAAGCCTCCTTGGAGAAATGGCTAATTCTAGGGCCGGCAGGAAAAGTACAACATGATCTTGGATATTCCTGTGCCAGAAAGCAAATAATTGTTCCAAGAATGTTACAGACGTGTAAAAAGGACACAAAAGCCTGCCTGTAGGGTCAAATCTGGTATAATATGACTATCAAAATAATGATAGTAATGAATTATTCCCCAATGAAGAACATGAGAAATTATGAGTATACACAGATATCAATTAATACATAAACAAATTAAAAGTTTAGGAAGCAATGGAACAGTTATCTAATCTCAGAATACCTCCCCACAAAAGCATTAATTACAATAGGAAAAGATTAAGCCTTGCAGACACCACCTTATTTAAATGATCAAAGTGAACAGCATCTGTAGGAGGACAAATTAAATTCATGTGCTTTTATGACAATCTTGCCAAAGATGCATAACCTTAATGTAATTATAAAAAAAATCAGACAAACCAAAATTTGGGGTCATTCTACAATATAATTAGCTTAGACATTTCAAAACTTTTAAAAAAGGAAACCTGAGAACAGTTCCAGTTTGATGGAGAATAAATAAATTTGACAATTAAATGCCTTATATACTTTTTGAATTGGATCCTTTTACTAGAAGAGACATTGTTGAGACAACTGTTAAAGTTTGAATTAGTGTCTGAGTTAGATGGTTGTAATGCATAAACATTAACTTCCTAATTTTGATGGTTATATAGAAGAATGTCCTTGTTTGTATGAAGTACACATTAAAGAATTATGGGGAGATGGGACATCAGGTTGGCAACTTATTTTAAAATGATGACAGAAAAAATGTTCTTTTTACTGTATTTGCAACTTTTGTCATTCTGTCAAAAAAATTTTTAAAAATTAAATTATAATCTCTCACACAAAAGATAATATCAAATGTTGGTGAGGCTGTAGAGCAGCTGTTACACACTGTTGGTGGGGGGTTAAATAGTAAACCACTTTGGAAAAATGTGTGTCTGTTTCTTATAAAATTAAAGTTCTACCTACCCAGTAGTAATTCCACTCTTAAAAATGTCCACAAAAGGATTTGTCCAGAGTGTTCTTAGCAGGTATATTTGACAAAGCCCCCAAACTAGAGAGAACCCAAATGTCCATCAAAAAGTGAATGGATAAAATAGATTGTGGTTTATCCATATAATACATGCTATTCAGCAATTAATAGGAACAAACTGCAGATATACAGAACAACATGGATGAATCTCAAAATAATTATGTTGAGTGAAAGAAGCCAGACACAGATAAGTTTGTTTATGATTCCATTATATGAAGTTCAAGGACAATCAAAACTAAACTATAGAAATTAGAATAGTTGTTGCTTTGGGGGAATGGATATTGACTGGAAAAAGGCCACAGAGAACTTCGTGGGTACAGACTGTTTTATATCTTGATTGGTTGGTTACATGAGTGCATATATATTAAAACTCATCAAACTGTATACTTAATATCTATGCATATTATTTTTGTAAATTATACCTCAATTTAAAAAGCTCTGTGATCTGCGGCAGTGGCTGCAGAATAGCCAGGAGAGTGAAAAAAATAATAATAAAATAAAATAAAAAGCTTTAAAAAATTAAAAATTGTCTATGGCCATGCCACCCTGAACAAGCCTGATGTCTGATCTCGGAAGCTAAGCAGGGTTGGGCCTGGTTAGTACTTGAATGGGAGACGACCTAGGAAGACTGGGTGCTGTAGGCATAAAATAAAATTAAATTAAAATTAAATAAAAAAAAAAAATTTAAAGTTCACTAAATCATCAGCAGTGGTTTTGTCTAGAGGGTAGATTCTTTCACTTTCTACATTATGTATGTATCTGAGGTGTTTGAACCTTTTTCAACAAGGATATCTTACTTATTAACCAGAGCCACATTTAAGCTCTAAAAATATTACATATTACACAAAGACAATTTCTCTAAAGGGTGCTCAAGTAGTTATTTTAGAAAAAAATTAAGTTAGATCTTCTTTTAATAAATATCAAAAGAAAAAAATTTCAAGTAGGTCGAAGAGTTGGATATATACAATCAAGTCATAATTGTTAATTAAGCCATAAATAATAGAAAGTAAAAATTAATATTTATCTGATTTCTGAATGGCAAATAAACTTTAATGCTAAAAACAATGTTAGGAATCTACAGGAACAGATTTTTGCTGCATAAAAATATTAATATATAATAAAACATAAAAACTAAGTGCAACAGGAAGTTGGGGGGATTTATAAAAACATAATATTTGACAGATTTATAGGCAAAGTATGTGAATTCTAGAAAGGAAATAAGAATAGAGGGAAGGAAAAAGGGAGAGAAAATTAAAAAAAGAAAGAAAAAGAGAGTGGAGGGGGAGGTGTGAAGGCGAGGAAAAGGGAGGAGATGGGAGGGAAGTTAGGAAGAAAAGGGAGGGGACAAAAACGGCTAATCAACAAGTGAATAAAAAGTAAACCTGAAACTTTACCTACCAAATTAGCAAACTTTTTTATAGTTGTTGAGGGCAGTCATAGAATGGCAAGACAAATTCTTGGTCATTACCTGTAGGAGTGTAAAATTGTCACATTTTTGGAAACAAATCTAGCAATATGTCTTCAATATGTTTATATTCTTTGAACTAGAATGGCACTTTTTAGAATCTGTCTAAAGGAAGTAAAAAAAAAAAAAGTCGCTCTTTTCTGGAGTATTCATAATAGCCAAAATAATAAAAATAACCTAAATAATATCATGATGGAACTAATTCGTTAAATCACGAGACAACTGTTTGGTGGATTATTCTACCGTTAAATAGTATGTACAATGAGTTTTTAATGACACGTTTTTCTTTTTTTATGCTTTTTGAAATGATCGTGATAAATTAAAGATAGTATGGCTGGTCTCCAGTTTGGCTCCTAAACAGACATTCCCGGTTGGTGAAAAAACGCTGTCGGTCTCTAGACATACCACATTTCCACCCTCTTTCATTGTATTTCAAATATATTAAACGTTAAATGGTACCTCTGCCCCCATACACGTGTATTACTCAGCGTACGTTCAGGAAAACTCAAGCCACTCTACGTCTTTTGGGTACAAAAGGTTTAATACAGCATTAGGGGCTTACATGATAGTTGGGAGAGCCGAGAGAGCGGACCTTAGGACAGCTTGCTGCGAAGGTAGAAGTGAACGCTGAAAGACTCAGCCTGAAGCGGGTGGCTCCTGAGAACTTGCTGGGAAGCCTCGGTGACTCTCACATTTGTGCAGCATCTGGCTGTCACCATCCCTGAAGAATAATGGGTTCCCTTTTCCTTCTGCCTTCCAAATTTACCCCAAATTCCTTTCATGCAAACTCCAACCTGGAGGGGGGGAGCATTCTGGGAAATGTAGTTCTCTGCTGCTCTGCATTGTGCAGGAGGGTGTGGGAGTGATGCTGAGTGCTAGGTCTGAGAATCAGCCCCATACTTACCTGTCAGAGTCAGTCAGGCAAGCAGTTAGGAGGCCACAGTATTAGGGTTGAATAGAAAAATAATCTTGATTATAGATAACAGAGATTGTATTATAAATTTTATTATTAAAATAATTCATTTTCACATGTGTGGCATTCTCAACTTATTTTGTAACAAATTTGTATATCAAAACAGAAGACAAAGTTAAATGATTTAAATGAAATTATACAATCTTTTTAAGAAAGTTTAGAAAATGACAACATGTAAAAACTGGTCACTTGAAACCCTCATACACTGGTAGGAATGTAAAATAGTGCAGCTGCTTTGGGAAACAGTCTGGCAGTTCCTCCAGCATGTTTCTTTTGGGGGCGATGAAACTGTTCTAAAATTAGATAGTGGTGATGGTTGTACAACTCTGTGAACACACTAAAAATCATTGAATCGTACACTTTTAAAGTAGTGGTAAAACATACATAAAATAAAATTTATCATCTTAACAATTTTAAGTGTGTGGTTCAGTGGCATTAAGTACATTGACATTGTTGTGCAACCATCACCACCATTCATCCCCAGAACTCTTTTCATCTTGCAAAAATAAAACTCCATACCCCATTAAACAATAACTTTCCATTCCCTCCTCGTCCTAGCCCTTGGCAACTACTGTTCTACTTTCTGCCTCTGTAAATTTGGCTACTCTAGGATACCTCATGTAAGTGGACTCATACTTTGTCTTTTAGTGACTGGCTTATTTCACTGAGTATAATGTCCTCAAGGTTCATCCATGCTGAAGTATGTGTCAGAATTTCCTTCCATTTAAAGGCAAGATAACACTCCATTGTATGTATATACCACATTTTGTTTATCCATTCATCTATTGATAGACACTTAGCTTGCTTCTAGCATTTGGTTATTGTGAATAATGTTATGAACATAGGTGTTCAAATAGATTTCAAGACCATGATTTCAATAATTTTGGGTATATACCTAGGAGTGGAATTGCTGGGTCATATAGAAATTTTAATTTTATTTTTTTGAGGACTTGCCATACTGTTTACATAGTGGCTGAAATTTTACATTCTCACAAGCAGTGCATATGAATTCCAGTTTCTCCCCAGCCTTGCCAGCACTTGTTATTTTCTGTTTTAAAGAAATTGTTTTTTATGACAATCATCTTAAAGAGTGTGAAGTGGTACCTCATTGTGGTAGAGTATTTTTTTTTCACAAATTTGCATGTCATCTTTACACAGAGGCCATGCTCATTTTTCTCTGTATCATTCCAATTTTAGTATGTGTGCTGCTGAAGGAAGCACTCATTGTGGTTTTGATTTGCATTTTGAATTCTTAACTTTTAAAGGGTGAATTTTATGGTATGTGAATTGTATCTCAATTTAAAAAGCTATTCATTGAGAGACCCTAGTAACCCTGAGCATACCTAATCCCCAGATTTTAGTTTCTAAATGTCTTTCTTCACTAAAGGGAACTCAATCTAGGGCAGAGAAAGTATGGGGTGAGCCTGGGACATTTCATTGTGCTGAAAGCAAAGAAGTGCTCAAATAATGATGGGATATATCTAAAAGACATTGGCCAAATTTGGGACAATCCGAGCATCAAAATGAATGACTGAAATTGATTGCAATATATTCCATAAATAACAATCAATGAATTCATGATAATCACAAGGAGAAAAAGAGAGAAAAGTGATTATAGAAGAGTACTAGCGAATAGATATAAAAGAAAATAAGATTTAAAAACCACTATTTTGCAACTCCTAATGAAATAATTGGCTCAAACAAAGATTGGTAATAGATGCTACAGCCAATAAGTGAACAATTATTAGGAAACAAAATATTCACACGGTATCATCCACCATAAATACTCATTGATTACAAATGAAAACATATACCTTTGCAATGGGGAAATCTGGCAAACACTACTTTAAACAAGTGATCAAATTCAACATCATCAATTATAGAAAAACTTGATATATGTGACAGAATATCACACACACAACATCAGCTATTACATATTTTTACTAAAACATGTGGTCTGAACATAATCAAGTGTCTCTAGATCAGATCTTCTTTTCCCAGGAATTCAGAGGATAATGGGACAAGCTAAAGGTAGGATATTCTATAAGGCAATTGACCTGAAATCTTAAAAAATTCAGTACCATTAAAAAAAAAAGCAGCAGCATAGAGACTGCTGTAGATTAAAAGACACTCGAGAGGCCTAATTAAACAATAATAATAACAAAATACCACACCTGTTCAGTAAGGTTCTCCTGCTGGCTACATATAGATTTTGTAAATTGATGCTAAAATGATTAGGTACATTATTTATTATGCTTCAGTGATAATCCAAAATATTTACTGTTAACACTATTTAATGAATGAAAATTTTTATTGAAATTTCTTTTGTATTCCCTCCCCTACAGAAAAAGATATCATAATCACATAAATGGCTGTCCATGAATGTATATAATATAGCATGTGCTTCGAGATATTTGTATGATTTATCATTAAATCAGATTCAGCCTAGAAGAAAACAGAAATGTGTGGAATAATTTTTCATTTCACTGGGTATGCAAAAACCTGTTATTGTCATTAACTGTAGTATAGGCCACTCCATACATAATATTTCTAGATAAAATTAAGCTTTTAAAATAGCACTGTCCAAAAGAAATATAATGCAAGCCACAAATGTGAGCCCCAAATTTTATATTTTCTAACAGTCATATTAAAAAGTAAAAAGAAACAGGTAAAAATTTAATAACGTATTTTATTTAACTCACTACATTCAAAGCATCATCATTTCAATAAGTAATATAAAAATTACCCTCCTTCACTATACTATTTTTTGAAATCTGGTGTATAATTTACACTTTCAGCACATTTCAATTTGAACTGGCCACGTTTCATATATTCAGTATTGGCTTATATGTTGGAAAGTGCAGGTCTAGAATATAAATACTGAACTAGTGAATCTAAATAAAATGAGTTTAAGTGCTATAGATGAACAGCATCAAATACAAAATTTTTAAAAGTGAACTTTCCTAATATATACTTTTGATTTGCTTTTGCACTAGAATTTTTTTCAGGGATGAAAAATTAAGCTGAAAAATTTTGTTTACCTACCAAGAGACTAACATTTTTGCATTTAGGATAAAAAAATGGAGATAACAGTTGGTAGAGGAAAAGAACCTCCAATTTTACATATATCCATTCAAAATCATTAAACACTGAATTAGTTTATAATACAGTTTGCTTACCATAAGTGTCTGAATGCAAGGGACATAAATATTCCAAATTCTGCCAATTCTCCCTTCAAACCTGCCTTGGCATTTTTCCATTTAGGTTCTCACTGTCCAGGCCTAAACCAAAGTTCTTTTTCATGGGCACCTGGGCTAGTAGAGAATGCTTCTCTGTTTTCTTTGCTTAGGAAGTTGTCCCAGTCCTGCCTCACAGATGCTACCAGATCTGTCTTTCTTTTTCACATTCCTGCTGCACAAATAATCCTGGAGGTGCAACTCCACCACCTCAATGAGTCCCAGCCATCCTGGATTCGAGGTTTCCATTATCCAGCTGAACCCTGTCTTTCTAATTTGAATGTCACCCACCTTCCCTCAGTATCCCACACTCACCCCTGATGTTGCACTTTCTGTCATGCCATTTCCCTCAGGTAAGACATTCACTCCTCCGTCTGTCTGTCTAGTTAAGTCCTATTGGCTTTCCCTGCCTGTTGTAAATTTCATTTCTTTCAGGGAAGCTTTGCTGTCTTGACTGTTGGCAGGCTACTCTCACCTCCTTCTGCCCACGCTGGGTTACCTGTCGTCTAATGCCACTCACTGTCTCAGGATTTTCCCCATGTGTGTCTTAAGCTTGCTTGTGAGCCTGAGGTATCAGGTCATGGAGTCTCACATATTACTGCCTCTTTGGCAGCACCCCATGTGGGGCTGAGACACAATATGCACTCATAGATACTCACAGAACTGCCTTCTCAAGGCTTCTCCACAATTTAGAGATAACTAGAAAGTAAAAAGACATACATAATGCTTGTACTTGAAAAAAGTATGAGACCCATGTCACTTTTGCTTATATTTCACTGATCCAAGACCAGCATGATATCACTGGGGTTGGGATATACTCCTTCTCAAATTTCTACAAATTGCAGGGAAAGTTATATAATTCTTATCCAGGAAAGATGAGTCAAATAATTGAGAACAATAATATACTACTAAAGCATATCCAAACAATAAGGGCATTTTCCTACTTAATCACAACCTGTTGTCACCTCTAACAAAATAAACAATAATTTCTTAATAACATTTAATATCCACTCTATATTTTAAAATTTCCAAATATCTCAAAGCTGTATTTAAAATTCACTGTAGTCAAACTAGAATCCAACTAAGGACTAAGGACTAATGTAACATGGTTACATGTCTTTACATCTTTTAAAATCTAGGACAGTCAAGAGCCTCCATTTTTTCATCATGACATGTTTTTTCAAGATACTAGAACAGTTGTCCTAAAGTATGTTCTACCTGCTGGATTCGTTTGACTCCTCATTGTCAATTTACCCTGATCTATCCTTGTATTTCTCATAAAATAAAATTAGATCTAAATAATCAGCTAAACTCAGTTTAAACATTTTTGGAAAGAGTATTCATAGGTAACACTGTGTTGTTCATGTTATATCACACCAGGAAGCATATGTCTTGCTGTCTTACCATGAAGGATAAGATTGATCATTGGGTTAAGGTGCTGACAACCTGATGCTCCCAGTGAAGATATTTCCCTCTTGTAATTATACCTGTGGTGTGAGACTTGAACTATGGGTCTCTCCACCAACCTTTCATTCAAAGGCTTTGGCATTCATTGATGAGCCTGCCTAACTTAATTATTTTTTCAGTTGTAGTAAAATGATTATTTTAATCATTACTTCTAATCATTGGTTAGCTGGAATTCTTGTATAAAGAGGGCTTTCTTCATCATCATATCTAGCATATATATGAGATAGATAGCCATTAGATTAAAATGTATAACGTTCAGTTTTTCATCTTTTTAAAAATGAATATTATACCATGAACAATTTTCTATATATTTTTTGAAAATAGTTTTGATGGTTGTATAATATGAATCATGATGATGAATGATTGTGATGAGTATTAATTTAACAAAAATATACAGGATCTGAGCATTATAAAAGTTTTTCATATTTCCTTGACTTTCATAGCCTTGACATTTTAAAGATTACAGGGAAAGTATTTTATAGAGTGTCAGTTAATTTGAGTTTGTCTAATAATTTCTCATGATTAGATTTAGGTTATGCATTTAGAATTTCTGTCTGGCTCTTTAAAAAACGTTTTCCTATTTATTCATTGAGATTCCCTATCTGTTCACCCATTTTGCCCATATATATATATTTTTTACAGGTTCTCTATCAAATTTATTATACCTGTTTTAAGATCATTTTCAGTGAATTCTAACATATGAGTCACTTACGGGTCTGCTTCTACTAACCTCTTAATTATAGGTTACATATTTAGGTTCTTTGAAAGTCTAATAAGTTTTAAAAATTGTATATTGGTCATTGTGAATAATATGTTGTAGAAACTCTGGCTTAAGTTACCTTCCTTTAAAGAGTACTGCATTTTTTATGGCAGTAGTTCAATTACTGGCAGATCACCTTGATCCTTGGGGGTTTAGTTTTAGCCTTTGTTAGTTATATTCAGTTTTGTCCTTGGTCCTCAAATGTGATCTTTACTCCTAAGGGGAGGCCCACCTAGAAGGTCAGTAGAAAACCAAGGCTATTTACCAGACTCCTCTATTTGGGTTGGACTTAAACACCAAACTTAGACTTCTGAGTCCCAGGTAGCTGCTAAAATCTTAGCTCAGTTCCTTAGCCTTTTTCCTTTTGCTGAGTTTCTTGGAGTCTTGCCCCATGCACACACAATTTAGGAATCAGTCAAGGATTTTAAGAGAAATTTATATGAAATTTTTGGATTTCTTTATTTTGTGGCTTTTTCCTTTCTGGGATTTCCCTACCTCAATTTCCAGTGCATCCCAATCACTTCCAAAACTCTGACTTCTGTCTTGTCAGCCTAGAAAACTGCTACTCTCTGCTTGAGCTCTATTTCCCCAGGCACTGAAGTAAACCATGAAGTACCTTCAGGGGAAAAGCTCATTACATGTGGACATCACCTAGTAAGCATCCCTTTTTCAAGGATAATATCCTTCTCATTTCTCCCTACTTTGGATTTCTCTCCAGCATCTTCATACAGGTATTTTTTACATTTTGTCCAGGATCTATAATTGTTATTGGCAAGAGAGTTAATCTAGTATAGACTATTCCTCCGTTACATGAACTGGATAAGTATGTTTTGATTCAAGAGTAGTTAGAATTACGGTAGTAAAGAATTGAAAAGGAGCAAAAAAAAAAAAAAAAAAAAGACTAGTTAGAATTAACTATAAAGATGAAGTAAATTGAACAAGCAGTATTAATATTTATGTCTTAATGAGTTCATTTCTGTTTGATACTTTAGGTGTTTATAATGTTTAATAAAATTTAGCATGCTAGGTTTGAGATTCTAAATTATAATGTGTAATTGAATAATTGGTTCAAACTTGCCACTGAATGTTTAAATATCATTTATTTTATAAACAGCATGGGAACAATTAAAGCCTTTTTAGACTCATTATATTTATATTTAACTTATTGAATTTATAAATATTACTTAAATACTTTGGAGAAGTCTTTCTATAAATCAAATATTGAAATACTTAAAAAGGAAACTGACTATATTAAATTTCAAAATTCAATTTGAAGTAATTAAAGCACTTAATTAAATTTGTAAATGGGACTAAAATTAATACAGGCTCCTTATTAACGATTTTTAAAACTTTCTATATTTATAAGAAAAATAAGAGAATAATATAAATTGAACCAGGTTTTTATAACTTTAATAAACTGAACAATTAATTTTAAACCAATATTCTAAGTAAGCATTTGTTGACATAGATTAAGGGCATGGATTTGGATTCTACAAAACATTATCAAAATTGCTCCAGATCACAATTTATTTAATATCTGTCATCCTCAATTTCTTTTTCTGTAAAATTGGGATAATGATACCTCCTTAAAAGTATATATTTCAATCAATAATATGTTCATAATGGTAATAATAATGATTAATGATAACATGTTTTTGAAGGAGAGTTATAAAACAGTTTATACAGTATGAGTCCATTTTTTGGTTAAACAAATAAGATATGCAAACATAAGTATAAAAAAATCTCTAGGAGGCTGTATAGATGACTTTAATTATCACATACAACTATCTATCATTTCTAAATTTTCCACAGTGTAAATATATTCTGATAGCTATTTGTGTGTATGTATATGTATTCATATATAAAACTTTTAGTTATAGTTAATTATTTTGTAAGGTGGGAGTATGAGTAATATTTACTACTTGTTTCTTAATTTTATTTCTTTTCTATGTTAAACAGATATAACACAATCAGAAAAAAAACATATACCTGAGCATTTTAAAGTTAAGAAAAAGACATCTTTCCTTAGTTTTACTCTTGCATAGAGATCTTATCGCAAGTGTTCAGGAAATAGAAAGAAATCCTGCTCAGCATCATCCATCAGCACAGACAATAAGTTATTAAAAAATTCTTCTTTAGCTTATTTGCTTTGAGATTGGGGGCAGAATGATTTCCATGCATCCATACTTCCTTCCTGCCAGTAAATGTGGTCTTGCCTCACACCATAATGGAGATGTGTGCTTTTGTCTGTCCCAGGACTCCTGATACAGTGTGTGTCTGGGGAGACGTTATAAGTTGGATGGACACTTGTATCCTTTCCTTTTATCCTTTTGCCATCCCTTTTTACTCTTTCACTCTTCACGTTCTCTTAAAAGACTTTAACCACTCTCAAGGCCTTCCTGATCACCTTCCTCTCCCAAAGGAGATATCCAAATGTCTTTCAAACTCCTTCCTCTTCCCAGGACCCAGGTCAAACCATTCAAATGTCTACTGGATGTTCCCAACTCAAATTCAGCAAACCAAACACTAAGAGTTTCATAGCCTAAAACAAGATTTTGATCCTTTTTGTGGACAGCGGTTAATGGGGTCTCCAGCTATTACTTAACCAGACAAGTTAACCTTATATATTATTTCTTCCTTGAAGTCTTTCCTGACTTTCTCTCTCCCAGAGAATAAACCCTACTTATGTGGGCCATCAGGGCTCCTTGGCACCTTGAGTGCATACTTCTTAAAGCATGTTTCACTTTGGACCATATTCTTTGCTTAAATTTTTTTGTCTCCGATAAGATCTTATTTTCTTTGAAACCAGGGATATATCGGGGAATTCTCAGCCCTGACCACAAATCCTGTACAATGTTCTCATCACCTGTGCTTTATCTTGAAGCAAAAGCAATGCATTTGAGACTAAAAATTTCTCCCCCACTGAGAATAGACAATTCTTTACAGAAGAATCCCAAATAATATATGTAGATGCCCCACCTCCTACTCCAAGTATGGTTGGACTCGGTGACTCACTTTCGAAGAATAGCATGTAGACAGGGAAAAAATAATAAATACAGTATAGAAACTGCAAACACCACCTTAAGCAAGTGATGAAAGTTAACATCAACAGTAATGTCATGTAGGTATCAGTACCCCCTGAAAGGATGTGATGAGAAGCATTCTTTACTTCTGTGTTATTCTTCCCCTAAACCTGTAACCCCAGTCTAACCACAAGAAAACATTTGAGAAATGCAGATTGAGGGATATTTTACAAATACCTTACTTATACTCCTCAAAATTGTCAAGGTTATTAGAAAAAAAACAAAACAAGGAAAGGCTTGAGAAACTGTCACAGACCAGAGAAGACTAAGGAGACATGAAAACTAAAATGTAATGTGCATCCTGGATTGGATCCTGAAATAGAAAAAGGACATTAATGAAAAAACTGGTAAAATCTTACAAAATCTAAAGTTTAGTTAATGATAATGTACCAATGTTGCCTTTTTATTACTAAAAATGCACCATGGTAATTTAAGAAGATAATATTTGGGGAAACAAACTTGGTAAATGAGGAGCTCTCTGTACTATATTTGCAACTTTTCTGGAAGTCTAAAATTATTCCAAAATTAGAGTTTATTTTAAAAAATCACTCCTACATATATATACTACACTTAGTGAAGGCCAGAAGGTCAAATATCTTTATTTGGATATAAATGGAACCCAGTTAGTTAGATGCTATGTGGTAGAATTGAGAAATTAAAGCAACATAATTTGTTTTTATTTTATACTGATTATAATGGTCTGTGGAAAAGAATGTCAATTGCTTGCATATCCATTCTTTACTAACAGACTCATGTTGGCATTCAGTAGAATGGCTAAATTTACTGCCTCTCTTGTAGCCTGGGGTACCCCTGTGACTAACCAGAAGGTCAATGCTGTGGAAACAGAAGTGTATGGAATTTCCAGGAAATCTCCTTCAAAGGAAGGGGAGCTCCCTCCCTCTTTCCTGCTGCTGATATGGGAATGGGAAGGCCCGGAGGTAGCACTCCAGGCTGATGGGAGTCACAAGAGAGCAAGAGCTTAGGTCTTTGATGAAGTCTTGGAGGTGTCACACCTAATCTTCACTCATACATGATCACACTTCCATTTTTAAAAAATGGAAAAGATTCATAAAAATTAAAAAACTCATTTAAAAAATGGGAAAAAATAAGTATATATAAAAGAAAATAAAAATGACCTGTAATTCCACCTCCTATAGCCTGTTTTGACATATCCAGTATCATTTATGAGATAAATAGATACATATTCAATAAAAAAAAAATTTCTTAGGATCCTACGCACTGAGTTTTCTATCTTTCTTTTAAAAACTTAATATTATTTATATATTTATTTCTTGAAAATATTATTTTGATGATTATGTAATACTCATTATGGTGATGAATGACCACGATGAGTATGAATTCAGTGTTACGTAAATTTACGTTCACTTCTCACTTGGAACATTTACTGTGTAACCTCAGGCAAGTTGTGCCATCTCTCTATAAAATGAGAATAAATGGAGAACTTACCTTTTAGAATTACTGAGAGGATTAAAAGAGTTAATACATATAAAATCTGTAGCACAGGGCTTGAATTTTAGTAAGTTCTTAATAAATATAAATGATTGTGATTATTATTAACATCCTTTAATCGCTTCCCTCTTCTTGGACAGTTAACCTGTCAAGGTCTAATTAAGAAATAGAAACCACATGAGAACTTAGAACAGAAGGAATTTAATGCAGAAAATTGGTTACAAAGATCATAGGAAAGCTGAAAATGAAAACAGGGGAAATTAAATAACCCAAAGTTTAGAACAGCAGGAAGGTGTTAACACTGTTAGGTGGAGTGAGAGAGGGAAAAGGCAGTGCAACAGGAACCCAGGGCTAGGATCACCTGGTAGAAGCCAGAATCATTGTAGACCTTTCCTGTGGAAGTTAGAACCATGGAGGAAATGCAGCTACTTCTGGAGATGGCACCTGAAGTGAAGACTGCTGGAGAAAATACTCTGGAATCTTCCCTCCTCCCACTTTATAATCTCCTTCCAGAACCTTCTATTGGCCAAACCCACCCAGGGGACTGAGAAATGGAGTCTTCAGAGATCAGCCTTGAAATGTAGAGTAGTGCAGGGGAAGAGGGTCTGGATGAAATGGATCTGATGGAAACAGACCCAAGACTGGTACGATTCACCTCCTTTACTGTTCGACATTCATTCTCACCCTTCCACCTATATTTAACAACTTCAACTTGAAAAACCTCTCTCCTACAAATGCTTTCTCCTTCTCTCTGACAGGAGTTACAAATCCCATCAGTCATCATATCCTTCTTGGATCCAAGCTCTACAGATGAATCTCAGTTCTCCCCATCTAATTTGGGTGTGGCTTCTCATAGCCTAGTCAATTCATTGTGAAATTAAACACCAACAACATTCTTCATACAAAATACCAGCGTAAGAGAAGGGAAAAAAGATATCAACGATTAATATGTACATAAAAATATGTATAGATCTTTCAGTTCTCATTTCTATAACTGGTCACTAGGCTATCATTAATATTTTATCACTGATAAAATATCATTTTATAATTGATATGTTATTCCACTACCCATTCCAGGCTATTTTGACCTTCAGTCAATAACTTAATCAGTTGGGGTTATTTACTTGGTGACAAATACCTTCATACCTGAATGTTCTGAGTCCCTGTTATTCCATGGCTTTCTTCAGCTACTTTAATCTTTAACTGACTTTTCATATTGGGCATGCAATTACTATTTTTCCCTATTCCAAATGGCACCCCAGTGACTCCCCTAGGTCCCAGATATGTTCCTTCCTGTACTAGATGTGTATCAGAAACATAATTTTCCCTTTATAATTGATACCAAAAACCCCAGTACAGTTCTCCTTTCTCTACCTATCAATTCAGTGGCCTTTGTTAAAGAGGAATTAAAAAAAAAAAAACTCAGATAATTTCTGATGGTTCTTCAAAACAATATATTCCTCACCATTGTCACCTTCTGCTCATGGCCTGAACAGTGGTAGACAACTATACACTTAATTATAAGCTAAATGGGTGTTCCTAGTATATTAGTGGACATATAATATTGGCACAAAATTTTGGCAGCCTTTCTTTTGTCTCTTATTGATATATTAGATGCAAGATACCAAGAACATCCTACCATTAATTCTCATTCATTATTTCTAATGTGTTTTTTAATTAGGAACTCTTCTTGGAAGTAAAGTCAGGAAATGTTTAGCAACAATCTGTATACAACATCTCATATGCACTTAAGTCAAATGCAATCAAGATTGAATAATTTATATTTTCCTATTGACACAAAGACTATTTTGAACTTTCTACACACACAAAAAAGGAATTTCTCTGATCCCTCTTTCTGAAACTAACACACACATACATACACATGTAGAGCTAGTTAAATGTCTTGCCTTATAGTGTCATAGCTAATATCTTTAGGTTTACTTAGTATATACTTGAGGTGATATTGATGGTTAACAATAGTGTGTGTAATAATATCTAATAGTCTTCTTGATAAATTCAAGCCTTTTGGGCTGATTCTTTGTCAGCTTTGATTATTTGATGGTTGCTGTTTTCAACCTTGTAAATTGGCAGGAGGTATGTCATATTTGCCCTTTTTTGTTTTTGTTCAATTTTACTTGATTTATTAGTGTTATATTTGATCCATGCTTCCTTTGAAGGCCCAACTTTACAACATTTTGAGAGAGTTACTTAAGTTAAAAAGAGATAATATAGTCTATGAATCCACACGATCTAGGGCCTGTAAACTTCAGTGCATTGTCATGAGCTGGAAGATAGGAAACCCTCAAGGGCACTGTTGTAAGCTGCTCTGGGTCACGGAGCCACCTCTCATCCCTCAGCTCCCTGTTTCCCCTGGATAACACATGGCTATAATGTTGAGGTGAGAGTTCTAGCATGAATTTGATTATTACAAAATCATGTATGGGTAAAAATCCATTCAAACTGTAAGATATACCAATGGATTTTGATGTAATAGCATACTAAAAGTTCATCACTATGATTTCAGATTCTACATTGCAACTAACCTAAAAAATTGACCACAATAATCTGGAAAGACTATTGAAATATTTCTCCCTTTACCAATTACGAATTTATATCAAATAAGATTATCTTCATATACTTCTACAAAATAACATCACAAGAAATTAAATGTAGAAGCAGATATAAGAATCTGGTTGTCTTCTTTTAGGCCAATTTTAAGAAGGTTTGTAAAAATTAAAGTTATCGTTTAGTTTTCTCATTAAGTTTTTTTGATTTTTAAAATATAGTTACTTTCATAAAATGTTATTTATGTTAATATTCAACGGGTTATTTTTGCTGTTTTAAAGTTAATTGATAAACAGATATTTTTATGTTCTCAGATTAATTTCTAATATGGTACCAATAGATATAACTTTCCTAAGCAAAAACTCAGAATTCTCAATAATTTTAAATCATCAAAAAGCAGAAAAAAGAAGGTACCAGAATACATCAACAACATGGATAAATTTTATTAACATAATAAGGAGTGAAAATAACTTTTGCAACACTAATATGATGTCTATTTTAAAATATTCAAGTAGTGACGTCAGCATCGTGGCTGAATAAGATGTCCCTCATTTGTGTCTTTTCTTCCAACAACAATTTGGCATCCATGGACAAAAATGGCTTTTGTGTGGGAGTTGTGGGATCGAGCACCATACATCAAGGGACCTGGGAGGAGTCTCACCCACCGGTGTACTGAGTAATAAGCACACAGACCTTGGTTCCAGCTGTGGACCCTACAGTGGCTATGAACTGGCCATAGTCCCTATGGGCCATGTTTGGGAGCCACTGGAAAACACTATCTTAGATATCCACCCACAAATGAGAAAGCCTTTATGGAAGTTCAGATTTCCAGTGGAGAAGTTCCAGTACACTGCTGGAGCAAAAAATACAACTTTTGGTGCATTGGAGAAAACAACAGGAATAATATGACTTTACCTCAATCACCCTATTTCAAGGTGGCATAGTTTAGGGCCAAGAGAGATATTCTCCCATAGGGAAAAGAAAGTGAAAGCATGTGAGTACCTGGCTTCCCTACCTGTGTGAGGTGCTTCCAAAAGAGGCTCATTTCTCTTTCACTGCATCCAGAGTACTAAATCATGAGCTGCATGACTAGGGGGCAAGAAGAGGCTGGGAGAGCAGCAGATAAAATTCTTAGAGGTTATTAAAGGGATGCAGATCCGACTAACTGCTCTGTGGACTCCATCAAGAAACCTGCATGCAAGCCACTGGGGACAACTTACTCATGGGTCTCTCAACTGGTCCACAGGCATCCACAGCGCTCTGTGCTTCTCACTCCCACCCCACCATGGCCAGCTCCCTGTGTGCTTCTGATATTGACAGCAAGCTTTGGCATACAGGAGCAAGCATTTGCAGAAAGACAGCCTGATCTGCAGACTAGGGAGAGACCACAAACTTGAGCTTTAGCACCACCTTTGGGAAAACAAAAGGGAGGCTGTCACACTCAGCCTGGTACGATTCAGGACAGAGAGAAGGCATACAAGCTTAAGAATTCTGCCACAAGAGGGAGCAAGAAGAATGGAGCCGATGTACTCACAGAAGTTCTGAGAAAGCCTCAGAATCTTTAGGTAGTTTTCTCCCAAAGTCAGTTAGCAAAAACTTGAAGAGGTGACTGCTGCTTCAAAGCAACATAAAACATCAAGAAACATGAAAAATAAAGGAAACAAGATCAACAAGACTGAGTTGGTTTTTTGAAAACATAAGCAAAATTGATAAAATTGGAAACCTTTAACTAGACTATGAAAAGAGAAGACACAAATAAATAAAATTAGGAATAAAAAAGAAGGTATTACAACCGGTACCGCAGAAGTATAAAGAGTCATAAGAGAAAACTATTAGTAATTATACACCAATATATTGGATACCCGGAAGAAATAAATAAATTCTAGGAAGCATTGAATCAGTAATCAAGAACCTTCCAATCAGAATAGCCCAGGACCAGAAAGTTTTTGTGGTGAATTCTACCAAACAGTTAAAGAAGAATTAATATAAATTCTTCTCAAACTCTTCCAAAAATAAGAAAACACTCTCAAACTCTTTTTACCAGAGCAGCATTATCCTGATATCTAAGCCAGGTAGATACTATAAGAAAAGAAAACTACAGGACAATATCCTTCATAACATGGCACAAAAATTCTTAATAAAATACTAGCAAATCAAATTCAACAGCATCTTAAAAGAATCACACACCATGATCAAGTGGTGCAATAAGTCAGATAAAGACAAATACTGTATGATATCATTTATATATGGAATCACCAAATGTCAAACTCATAGAAACAGAGTAGAATGGTGGTTGCCAGGGGCTGGGGATTGGAGGAAACTGGGAGATGTTGGTCAAAGATACAAACTTTCAGTTATAAGATAAACAAGTTCTGGGGATCTAATATATAGAATGGTGATTATAGTTAACAGTATTGCATTATATACTTGAAAGTTGCTAGGAGAGTAAATCTTAAATGTTCTTACCACAAAGAAGAAACGGTAATTATGTGAGGTGATGGAGGTGTTGACTAAAGCTATTCTGGTAATCATTTTACAATATGTAAGTCATCCAATCCACATATCATATACCTTAAACTTACACAATGTTATATGTTAATTATATCTCAATAAAACAGGGAAAAAAGTCAACTCAAAAGACATTAAAAGTGTTGTATATGGGGGAAAGAGAATTAAAGAGGAGCTGAAGACACTAGTGAAAAAAGTAGAACAAAAGCGGGATTTGCAAGAACAATGTGAAGTATGGCATGAATTGAGGGGAGAATTACCTCAATTTGTGTAGCTGAGGTTTAAAAAAAAATCTCTCTTTTTTTTTTAAAGGTAGAATTGTAATGTGGCCAAAACAGGCCTAACAGATCTTATTGAAGCAAAATTCCTAGCAGATAAGGTTCTACTAGTTTCCCTATGTTGAATTTTTTAGAGTTAAATTCCTGTGGAAGGAAAATTTCAATTTTCTTAAAATACCTCCCTTATCTTCTTATTGGAATGAAATTTTTTAACAGAACAGTAATCTTTTTCATTTCTCAAATGGAGATATTTAAAATGCAAATAACCTTCAGAGAGGTAGCCTACAAATTAAATTTATAATAAGGAGTAAATGACTGATATTATATTTCCTTTTTAAGGATGTGTTTGATGGGAAGCAAAATGAAAAGGATTTCAAATTTCTTGAAAGAGTATGGAGATAGAAAAGAGAAAGAGTACAGAGGGGTGCATTAAGTTACCAAAGACAGATTAGGCCTCTCATAATCTTGATTAAAATTAGTGATCGTAACAAATTTTATTTTTGGGTTGAAACAAGAAAAAGACCTTGCGTTCATAGTAATTTAATTCTTTCACATTCAAGGTGTACCACAGATAAATTCTCACCTGTTTAATTTTCACTGTGGTTAACAACTATATAAATATTAATTTACTCTCTAAAAATATATTATATAGGCATACATATTTATGTGATAGACTATTAAAATTCAAAGGGATAATAAACCATACAGTTGAGGATAATGGTTTCCTGGGGTTGGAGGAGGAGGGGGCAAATAGAGAAGAGCATACAGGTAGCTATAAGTTACTAGTGAAGTTCTAGATACTATATGGAAGAATGAATAAATACAATAAAAAAGGTGAATGAAAGGACTGATGGTATTGGTGCAATACGAATTAAGTATTATTACTAATCTAATTTTGTGTGTCTGAAATTCAACAGAAAAAAAATAAATAAATTTAGGGCCCAGTGAGGTGGGTGAAATCTGGGGACAGAGATATGTTAGGAGCAACTACCATGAACTCCATTACTTCTAGTAGTAGAGATGGCAGCGTTTGTGATGTTAGACAACATGCTTTCCAGCAGCTGTCCTGGACTAGTGAGTCAGGCCAGAGCTATCTTGGGAGGCTGGCAGGTTTTGCCATGTCTCCTGTATGGAGTAAACCGAAGCAGTTCTGCATCTAATCTAAATGAGAAAGCTACTGAGACTGAGCCATTGGGAGTCAGTTCTGAAATTTGGTGGGCCAGAGCCCCGCAAAGTGTCACAGTCCCTTGGAGACCATTGCAGGGTACATCTGGGAGAAAGCTAAGAGAGATCTTCAACACTCTCACCACAAAAAAAGAAATGGGCCATTTTATGAGGCAGGGAGGGAGCTAGTGAGGAGATAGTAAGGAGGGCAGTCCTCCCACGTGGAGCCCTCCTCAGAGGTGTTTATTATATAGGAGAAGCCTAGAGCAGGAGGGGGAGGGGCCCATCTCAGCTGTCAGGCGTCTTCCTGGGGCATGTGGCAGGTGCTGTGGGGGTAGGAACGACCAGGCTTCTAGCTCTGTGGGCAGCAGAGACAAAGAATGGTGGCTTCCCCAGCCTAAGGGTCTGGTGGCAGATCAGGAACATTGAAGCACTCACTGGGAGAGCCCTCTCCAACCTGAGCCCGGCAGGAGGACCCTCTCTGACCTGCCACCAAGCCTTATTGTCTTTAGCCCCATGGCAGGCTTTGCCTAGTGTGGGGGCTACTGGTTGGGCCTTTTGTTAGATTCAATTCTGTCCACTTACTTCCTGTGTTCTCTTTTATTTTTGTTTATTTTTACATATTTAAATGTTTATAAATAGGTAATAAAATATCATATTCCAGAATTCAAAAGCAATAAAAGATTATATAAAATGAAAACTCTCCTTTCCACCCCCCAGTTGGTCCTTCTCTCCAAAGGCAACTGTTGTCAGATCCTCGTAACTATGTCAGAAATTTTAGATACATATGTGTATGTGTATCTCAACAGGCATATATTCCTTTTCTTATCCTTTGCACACTAATGGTAGAATACATAGTTTCATACATTTTCCACTTAATTTATCCTGAAGATGTTTTCATATTAGTACATAAAATTATTTGTATCAATTACATAATATTTCACTGTATGCAGGTATCATAGTTTAACGAGTCATGTACTGATAGATGTTTAGATGGTTTCTGATCTTTTGGTATTACCCCAAAAATTGCATAACCTGGTAATTCTCATGTGTGAGAATATCTGTGAAATTAATTAAGAGGAGAATCCTAGGCCAAAAGGGATGTATATATGTGGTTTTGATAGAGTCTGCCAAATTATCCACCATACGTACAGCAATTTTCATTTCCACAAGGACTGTTAGATGTTTTGTTTTCTTGAATCTTTGCCATCCTGGTGTGTTATCAATCTTTTTGCTTTTTGACAGCCTACAGATTAAAAATGATATCTCAGTAGGGTTTTAATTTGTTTTTCCTTAATAAGAGTGAAGTTGAGCATGTATTCATATGTTTAAGATGCATTTTTATTTCTTCTCTCTGAACCATCTGTTCAAATTCTTTCCTCATTTTTCTATTGAGTTATTTATCTTATTAGAGATTTGTATGTCCCTTTGGGATGTACTTTGAGTATTTCTGGCATTTTTCTTTTGATTTTTCTTATGGTGTTTTGTGTATGTAGTCCAATTTATCATATACACGTATATGTACACATATATATGTATGTACATATACATATATTTTCCCTCCTTTTCCACAGCTTCTGAAGTTTTTGTCATAGAAAGGGATTCCTTGTGTCTTACACTGAAATTTTTCCTTCCTTATTTATTCTAGTAATTTTATTGTTTCTTGCATTTTTTACATATAAATTTTGATTCATTTGTCATTTGTTGTTATGTAAGTTGTAAGACATGGGTATTTACTCTTCCTTGATGGTTACCCAGATGTTGCAATAGCATTTATAAAATGAATCATCTTTTCCCCACTGATTAGAACTATCACCTTTGTTACATTTTTGTTTGTATTTAGATCTATTTCTGAATCTCCTATTATTTTCCACTAATTTAAGTATCACATTTTTTATTATTATAGTTTTATGTTTTAACATCTGATAGAGCTGTTGGCTCCTAATTATTTTTATCAGAATTCTTCTGATATTGCTTGTTGTGTTATTGTTAAAAAAATGAAAACCATTGTCTAGATACACACATACGGATAAAAAGTAAAACATATTAACCTAAGGAAATTGACATCCTTGATATATTGATAGATCCTTCTCATACATGTGGCAAACATTTGTTGAAGTATTTCTTTGTGTTCCAAAGGAGTAATTTAAAATTCTCATGTCATAGATTTTGCCCTGGAATTTGAATCTGTCATCATGTGGCCACTGCTGAACCAATGAGAAGGCTCCAGCCTGTATTAACCTTACTTGCTCTGGGGACTACAAGTGATAGCTGTCACTCAAAAAAAATCAACTTTATTGAGATATAATTTACATACAATAAAGTGTATCGTATTCATAAATTTTTATTCAAAAAATGTCAAAAAGTTCTGTTCAGAATTTTTTGAACAGAAAAATATTGTTCAGAAAAATATGGTACATTGACGCTAAAAGGAGGGTGTCAGGAGGTTTTCCCAAGCCCATGAGTGTATAGTTTAATCAAAGACTGCTTGGTACAGTCCCTGCTGTATGTACCTGCTGTATTTGCCTCGCGCTGGTCACCTTCAACTCCTTTTTTGAGTCCGTGACCCCAAAGCATCACGGGCTTGGGAAGTTGAAACTGTAAGAAGCCCTTTGGAGGCTGAGAAGTCCAGATGACCAGTTCAGTGTTGTATAGAAAAAAGAATGCTGCATCAAGGCAAAGGAGACCGGGGCATCCTCATCTTGTCCCATCCAGTATCCAGCTAACTGGCCAGGACTTGTGGCTTTTTGATACTCAGTTTCCACAACTGTGACAGAGGGATGAGTAATAACTGCTTGGTCTACTTCTAGGATTGTTGTGAGTATAAGATAGAGGGTGTGAATGCATTGCTAAAGTCAAAAGATAATGAAAATGTAAGAGATTATTATTAAATAGATAAGGAAAATAAAATGCAGACATTCTAAAATCCGCTGTACTCAAGGTCATCTTCTTTTTGATTTGGTGGCACCAATCAAAAGAGCTCTATATATCATTCAACAAACTCTACAGAGCTTACCCTTTGGCCAAGCATTGTGTAAATGACACAAACAATAAAAGACATGGTTATTCCTGCCCTAAAGAAACTCATCATCTGGTGGGGTAATATATTTCTTTTTCAAAAATAAAATAGATTCACAGGTGCTGGTTACATGGATATGTTCACTTTCAAAAACCTGTGGAGCTGTTCGATGATAATTTGTGTACTTTTCTGTATATATATATTAGGTTTAATAAAGAGTCTACAGAAAAGCAAACTGAATTCATTTTAATTTTCTGTTTGCAAGATGCATTATCACATTTGAATGTAGCATAGCATTTTATCATATGTTGAATTACGGTTCATTTACCCATTCTACTGGTGATGGACAGTTGGGTTGTTTCTAGTATGGGGAGATTGTGAACAGTGTTGTAGAAAATATCCTTGAATGTGTCTCCAGGGGCACATGTGCATGAGAGCTCTGGGAGCACAATAGCTGAGTCATTGTTTATGGGTATATTCAAATTTACTAGAGAATGCTAATTGGTTTTTGAAGTGGTTGTGCCAATTCTCCTCCCCACCAGCAGAGTATGAGATTACTCCCATTGGTATTGACAGACATTACAATTTTTGCCAGTCTGACCAGTGTTTTGTGGTATTTCATTTTAGTTTTACTTTACATTTTCCTAATATTGAACACCTTTTGATGTGCTTATTGACCTTTTGGACTTCTTTTGAGAAGTGCTTCCTCAAGACTTTGTCCATTTCTTTACTGGGTTTTCTTTTACTTACTGATTTACTGACTGAAGATTACTTAAGAATTTTGAGACTCTTCTAAGTGGACAGATACCCAGGGCATCCCTATGACCCAATGGGAAGAAGATATTGCTTTGACATCTCTGGAGTTACCAGCTAATCTTCTCTCAATATGTCACTGGGAGGAATGGATTTTCCATTATGTTTTTATTATTGATTTCTATCTTAATTGCATTATAGCCTATCCTTTGAAATGGTTAAGATTTGATTTATTGTCTAGTGCACAGTCAATTTTTATAAATATTCCATGTGTGATATGAAGAATGTATAAGTTGCAGATGGTTGTTGCAGGTCTATATATGTGCATTTATGTCAAGCGTGTTACTCATGCTGTTCAAATCTGTATCCCTTATTGATTGTTTTGTCTGCTTGTCCTATTAATCACTGAGATGAGTATATTAAAGTACTCCATTGTACTACAGATTTGTCTATTTATCCTTGTAATTCTGTCCACCTTTGCTTAACATATTACAAGATCACGTGATTAACCCAGCTTGCCATCACAGCAAACAAAGCCCCTGTATCCGCCTGATAATGTGTCTGAAGCTCAGGTATCATGAAGCTTTTCCTTTCATCTCCCTTTTATAATCTTAGTTTAATATAATTTAAAATTTTAAGAAATATAAAAATATATACTTATGATGTTTTAGTTAATTTTATACTAATAACAATTGCAATGACAACTCAATCTAGAATTTTTAAAGACATTAAGAGCTTCTTGGCTGCATGAAATTAAAAAGTTAAAATAAAATTTTCAATATTTTAGTTGCACATAAGGATGATAGGGTAAGCAATTTTTAAAAAGACTTTTGAAATATAAAGACATATTTTGTGGAAAATTTTGAGTTCAAGGGGAAAAAATAATGCTGTAAAATTTTTGAGTGTTAAAGTTAGTTCATGTATGCTTTGAATGGACAACAGCAACAATCAAACTGCATGGTTTATGCACATTAAAAAGAACAATATGAGAAGTTTCGTGCTGTCCCAGTCCACTTCCTGCCTTTCGGGCATTCAAACCCTGCAGGAGACAAAACCTTGCACTTCCTGGAAACTTAGGAAGAAGTTTCCTCCCTTGGTAGGAGTGTTTCAGTGTCTCAGCACATTTGTCATCTGGAAATTCTCCTAATACTCCCTTTTACAGTTAGGTGAAGGCATGCATAAGCAAGGGCTTTACTGTCCAACCAGGAAAAGGATGGAGCCACAAGCAGAGAGTGCCCAGAGCTGGAGATATTCTGAAAGACTGAACAGTAGACTATATTCCATTTTAGAGCTAACATCTGATCACCCACCTTACTCCAGCTAGAAAGAATAAGGGAGAAAAAAAAAAAGATGAACAAACAGACATATTTATAAAGTGCCTACCATATTTGGGTATCTTACTAGTTCCTTTCCTGAAAGTTGTTTGATTTCCATAACAATCCATCCCACAGATGAGGAAATGGAGCCTCAGGAAGAGGACAGACTTGTCAAGTGTACAGCCTGTCAGTGGTGTATCTGTGATCTGATCCTAGGTCTGTCTGACTTGTCTATATCCATGGCCTCATACTCAAAAGATGGGTGTGCCTTCAAATGAATGACTTAACTTCTTTGAGCTCAAGCCTCCTCATCTGTAAAATGGCGTAGTAATAGCTATTTTTCGGGGAGGTATTCACAATCAAGGGAGTTAATGTGTAGACGAACTGAAATCATTAACATAGAGCCTCGCCCACAAAAGGCGCTGAAGCTAAGAATGTTGACCATTTGGACAAAGTTAAGTATTCTAGCATAATATTTCTGCCAGCAGAGGAATAGTTGGTATTTGGGACACAAACCTTTGGGAGTAGAGCTGTCACTTAAAGGTGACAAACTAAACAGTGACTTGCCTTAAACTTTGAAACCAAGCAGCTAAGACTGAAGGTTGGACTTTGACTTGGTAGCCAAAAGGAAAGATGGCTGTTTTCTCCCAGACACCTCCCAAGAGATCTGAAGCTAGTGCCTGTCCATTGCAACCCCTCCTAACCAAGAATTTCCCACCAACCATGTGTTAAAACAAAACAGTGAAGCCCACAAACCAATGGGGGTTGAGAAGGAGTCACTTCCAGATGTTTCTCTGTGTTATGCAGATTGTTCTGAGCTAAAGTCAACTTTAATCTTGGGCTCAAGGAAAACTTCTGCCCTTCCCTTAACAACCTAGAAGATCTTGAATTAGGCACCTTGCCCATAATAAGCAATTACTAGAGATTAACCTCTTTCGGCCTATCTATAAGGCAGGACGAACTTCTATTTACGAAGCATCTGCTCTTCTTATCATCCTGCAAGACCCTTTGAAGCTCCCTAGGCACCTTACTTCATCCCTAGTTCAAGACGTCTTATATATCCATGTTCCCTTTCTATCTCTGAACTGCTCATGCATATGGGGTCTCTGACTCTCTTGTGTATGTGGGTTCATGTATTAAATTTGGTGATTTTCCCTTGCTAATCTATCTATGTCTATTTGATTATTAGACCAGCCAGAAGAACCTTGAGGGTAGAGGAAAGTTTGTTCCTCCTCCACAGAGCCCAGTAAATGTTGTGCAGTAGAGGATTAAAACTTCATATTGCCTCACCAAGGCAGGGCAGCAGTCACAAGGGACACCCTGCCCCCGCTGTTCACTTCCACTTTTTTATATTACAAAGCAGTTTCAGCCCAAGATCCATCTTCAATCTAATTGCAGATAGTAAGCTTTAAAAGAAATGGCAAGCAGAAACACTCTAATTATTAGATATCCTGGACAGAGACAAATCTCACTTAGAGAGTGAGGGCTATTCTTTATTATTTTTGAATCACTATTCATATAACCATCATGATCGTTAATGCATTTGCAATTCAAGGAGCTAATGTGTGCGCACGTGTGTGTCCTACACACAAGCAAAACATAATAAACAGACCTTGCATCTAAACTTTTTCACTACAGAGATGAACTTACCAAGCAGGGGGAATCCTCAGGTAGTCGGAGTGTTCCTGGAGCCATTGGTGTTGTTTGGGTGCCGCCTGTTGGCCAGTGACCTTCCCTGTTGGAGAGGTTATTGGTACTGGTCATCAGTTTCTTAGCCTTAGCTACATGTTAATAATCACCCTGAGATTCTGATTTTAAAAATCTATGGGACTTCTGGTTTTTGGTTCTGCATATAAGAGGCTTAGAAGCCACCACTCCATCCCAACCAGTAAAAAAGCTGAATGGACTGAAAAACCAACTTTCTTAGGATCTGTAAGAGAGGTGAGGACACAGGGCAAACAGCTGCCCCCACGACTGAAGAGACTGACTTGAGAATACAGAGAACAACAACTTAATAGAGCAGACACTCACTGCAGGAACCAGTGCTAAGTAGAAAACCCTGGACAGTAATTGATGAATTGCTGGCGGCTTAATGTTGGGAACTCTGAGAGTTAAAAATTCCAGGGGGACCCAGTCATGTGGGAGGGGAGCAAAAATATTGTGAGATTTACCTCCAGGAGCTTGACCAAATTCCCACAGTAAATATCAGAGAAAATAGCTCTCATGCTTCCGGCAGAGGGAGGGGAAAAAGGAGCCATTTAAAAATATTCCAGAGCACTCTGTTCTTCTTAACACCTGCCCTTAGGAGAAACTAGTTAAGCAGAACCTAACCTGCTGGGATATTATCAGAGCCTAATTGGCCTGGGGGGAGGGAAATACCCAGCTCCAGTCAGCTCTAGCTATCCATATGGGAGAACAAAAATACCCAACCCCAAACCATTCTAGCTATCCTCTCTCACTTGAGGGGAGAAGAAAAATTAAAAACACTTCTGAAGTTCACAGTCCAGAAGCACATGCTCACTGAAAGACTAAGACATAATCATGGGGCTATAGAATGCTTCCTTTCCCCAAAACACTTTACCACTGTATTTCTAAAGGCCAATTTACAATAGTTCCTTTTTAACTGATACATCATGTCCAGCTACCAAGAAATAATTACGAGGTATACCAAAAGGCAAAACAAGCATCAGAAACAGACATAGCAGGAATGTTGAAATTATCAGCCAGGAATTTAAAACGACTATAATTAATGTTCTAAAGTCTCTAATGGATAAAATAGATAGCATGCAAGAACAGATGGGCAATGTAAGCAGAGCTGGAAATACTAAGAAAGAACAGAAAAAGAAGTCCTAAAGCAAAAAAAAAAAAAAAAAAAAAAAAGCCAACAAACCCATGATTATAGAAATAAAGAATGCCTTTGATGGGCTTACTAATAGACTAAACATGGCTGAGTAAAGAATCTCTGAGCCTGAGGATATCTCAATAGAAACTCACCAAACTGAAAAGCAAAGAGAATAAAGACTGAAAGAAGAAAAAGAAAAGAATATCTAAGGGCCATCGGGCAACTACAAAAAGTGTGGCATTCTTGTAATGGGACTACCAGAAGTAGAAGAAAGAGAAAAAGAAACAGAAGAAATATTTGAAATAATAATGACTGCAGATTTCCCCAAATTAATATCAGACGCCAAACCACAGATCCAGGAAACTCAGAGAACACCAAGCAAGACAAATACCAATCAACCAACCAACCAACCAACCAACAAACTACCCTTAGGTATATCATTTTCAAATTATAGAAAATCAAAGCTAAAGAAAAAATCCTGAAAGACACTAGAGGAAAAAAACCACTTCACCCTTAGAGGAGCAAAATAAGAATTACATCCAGCTTCTCTTCAGAAACCATGCAAACAAGAAGAGAGTGGAGTGTAATATTTAAAGTGTTGAGAGAAAAATCACCAACCTAGAATTCTGTGCTCTGTGAAATTATCCTTCAAAAGTGAAGGACAAGTTAAGTCTTTCTCAGACAAAAATTGAGGGAATTTGCTACCAGTAAACTTGCCTTGTAAGAAATGTTTAAAAAAAGTTCTTTAGATAATGAAAATAATATAAGTCAGAAACTTGGAACTACATTAGGAAAGGAAGAGTATCAAAGAAGGATTAAGTGAAGGTTAAATAAACATTTTTATTTTCCTTAATTAATCTAACAGATAACAGTTTGTTCAAAATAATAGCAATACTGTACTTGATTATGATGCTTAGGTATGTTACATATGCTTATATATAAGTAAAATGGTATATGGGAATTCTCTGTGCCTTCCTCTTATTTTTGCTGTGAACCAAAAACTGCTCTAAAAAATGAAGCACTTAAAAAAAATGTCTATAGTAGGGATGAACACTGGAATTGTTAAAAAACTTCACAGGTAATTCTAATGTGTAGCTATGACTGAAAATCACTGTGTTAGGAGGATTTCATTTAGAATTACCAATTGATGGTTTTCTTTGAATGATTCACTTCACAAAACATTGCTGAGCCCCTACTAGGTACATATACTGTGATAAGAGAGGATGAGGATGTAGTTCCATAGTGTAGCAGTTAGCACGTCTGCCTTACACGCAGAAGGTCCTGGGTTCATGTCCCAGTGGAGCCATGGTCCATGGTCTATGGCCATGCTACCCTGAACAAGCCCGATTTCTGATCTTGGAAGCTAAGCAGGATTGAGCCTGGTTAGTAGTTGGATGGGAGACCACCTAGGAAGACCAGGTGCTGTAGGCATAAATAACAATAATAATGATAATAATAAAGAGAGATAATGAGTAAAAAAATGAATAGTCCCTTGTCTTCATGCACATTACAGATATTAAGAAAATAAGTACACAATTCTGTAATAGTTATTAGAGCTAAGAACAGGGCAACCTGAGCTCATCCAGGGGTTAACAAAGGCTCACCTGAGAAACTGACTTTTGAAGAGAAATCTGAAGAGTGAGTTGGTGGAGTTAACTAGGTTAGGGTGGTGTAATGAAATTCCTTCAGATATCCCTGCCCTTGGGCAAATGACCCATGAAGTTGGAGGCAAGCCCTCCTTGATCTGACTCTGGTCTTTTCCCCAAGTAAACAAGAATACCTCTGGATGACTGAAGATGATTACCTACTTATTTCATAGGGTTAATATGAGAAAACATTAAAAGCAGGAAATTGTTGACTCCAGGGACAAAGGTATGTAGGTGAGGAAGGGAGAGAAGGGAGACAAGATGTAGAATTGAAAATCAAAGAAATACAACTTAAAAGAAAAAGGGGCCATGTTTTATCAAGCCAACTGACAAAGTGGATAAAACACAGTGCTGGTGAGAATGGAAAGTCTTGTCTCTGACCCAGCAGACTCACTGCTAGGAAGTGACCCTTGAAAATAATAGGCAGAGATATGTGGAAAGTCTAGTAGAGAAAGGGAGCATTGCTAGGCTTAAATAATTAGCATCCTAGCCCCCTCTGGAGGAGAAGTTTCTTTCTGAGACAGGAAGGGTAGGTATTATGTGGGAGGTTGTCTCAGTGGCTGAATTACCATTGATCGTACCTCATTGGATTATGTAAAAGCAGATTCATGTGGATAAAAACAATCTCTTCCATCCTTTTAATTTCAGTTCAATTCAACACACATAATGAGTACCTTCTGATGCAGGCTTTGGCAGGGATGAAGAACTGCATTATGATGCGAATGGGTAACACCTGGCTCTCTGCCCTCCAGGAACATAGTTTAGAAGGGAAGGCTGACATGTGACAAATTCAAATACAGTAATTATAATGAAATAAATATTATATTATAGGTATAAGAATATGTGTTTAAAAGTGTTATCAGAAAAAAGGAAAAGCACAATAAATTGTAATTGTGCAAAGGGAGAGATAAGAAGTATGTTCTTACCACCTCCTTTCGTCAGGCTTTTGGATTAAAAGTATTATTATTTCTTAATGTTATATAAATCATACCTGAAAACAATTCAGCAAGATTTCAAGCATAAATAATAAGAAAAAATTAAAGCCTCCTTTTACCACTGCCAACTCCTCTCCAACTCCATATCTCTCCCCACATATAAGTACCATTACTGGTTTGGTATGGATCCTGCCAGAATTTACGTATTTATGTACAAATTTGTATATATGTAAATATGTAGTTTTTTGGTCTCTGTGTTTTATATAAATGGTAACATTCTGAACATTTTCTTCAATTTTTACTTTTCATTCCAATATATTTAGGGAACTTTACATGTCAGTCTATTTAGATACACCTTATTATTTTTTTAACTAGTATTCCATGGCATGGCACAGCTTCGTTACTTATCCCCATATGATTAAGCATATAGTGGGCAAACCATTAAGATTCTACTTGATTTGAACAACAACAACAAAACCCAGACTAGGTTTGGTAAACACAGCTCTGTCTTGAGCCACCACTCCAGGTCATGGGCCCACTGACAATTCCAAGATTTGAATCAAGTCACAGATCCAGAATGGAAGGGAAGCACTCAGCAATGGCAGTATAAGGATGAACTGAGAATATTACTCTAAGCCTTTGCCAAAGAGACTGGTGGTCTTTGACTAAGTAACTATATGCCAAGAAAAGAGAAAAACCATGAGCTCAACAGCCACCATGATCTATCATTGAGGGTGGGGGATCCTAGTGGGCAGGGGTAAAAATGGTACTTTGATTTGAATCTATCTCATAGTAGGCTCATTGGGATATGGACTTTAAGAACATTCAAAGATGTTTGGGGTTGGGGAAGAGAAGCCTAGATAGGGCTCTTTGAATCACTAAAAATTAAAGAAATGAAGATTAAAACAAGATACCCATTTACCAAGCTCATTGGTAAGTCAATGCATTGTTAATGGGCTGGAAAACAGTGCATTCCCTTTGACACAGCTATCTCACTTTTAGGAATTATCCCATAGAATTATGTTCACAGATATGTAGAGAGAAGAATGACAGAAACTGGTAAACTTCCATTTTACTTATATCATGGAATTAAAGAACCTGTGGTATTTCAGACCTATCTGGCAATTATTTTCCAAGTCCCTGAGTATACCGTTGATATAATTAGAAACTGGCAGAATCTTTATTCTGGATCCCTAATTCATGCAATGAGAGCCATTATGATTGGAAAACCTAACCTCCCCCTTTTTATCAAATCAAAGAGTAATAATGCATTTCTGGGAGGATTGCAGCAATTAGTGCCACCATGACAAACTTGAAAGATGCAGGAGTGATGATTTCTATCACATCTGCAGTTTACCTGATGATGTGGCTGATACACAGTTTAGAGGAATTTGGGGAATGGAATGACAATGACTTTAATTGAATCTGCTTTTACAGATATTGTTTCTTTCAAAGCTCCTGACATGTCATTATCAATTTGACAAGTACTTCTTTCTTCATCCTAGTAAACAATGACACCAGCAGCCATTTGCTTTCACATGGCAGGGACTTCAGAACACTTTCTTGCCTCAGACTTATTCAGCTCTATGGTTTTGTGCTTCAGTTTTGTACTTAAAAATCTTGATCATCTCACTAACCCACAGGATATAGTCCTGGTTCTCTACACTCATGTCATCAGTCTAAGAGGGCCTGATGAACAGGAAGGAACAGGTACCTGGCTGATTTGGAAATATACCTGCATGCTGAAGGTGGAAGATATATCCCAAGAAAAATCAGGGAAATATCATGTCAGCAAAGTTTGTGAGAGTCCAAATCTGAAATTTGATGGATACTTGCTCCAGAAATGAAAGATAAGTCTCTTCATTTTGTGCCCCATTATAATCTTGACAGAGGTACAATACTTTATAGGACATCTTGGAGGAACAAAACTTTGCCAGCTTTTAGAGAGGCCCAGAGAAACAGAACACTTCCCAAACTATACCAGGCTACAGCGAAAGTAATCTGCCACCTAGCCTTTTGAGCCCAGTACATCCACTGATGTTCAAAGTCTCTGTGGAGGATTGGGCTGTGTGGAGCCTGGGGCAACCCTGAACATGAGAAGCAGTATGAATGCTACTATATACATGATCTAATATTTCTATTACTGTAATTTCTCTGTGATAGTACCACATGACTCTTGTCAGTATTTAATTTTTTGAAAATTGTGTAAGATATAGATAACATAAAATTTACCATGTTAACCATTTTTAGGTGTACAATTCAGTGTAAGTGCATTCACATTGTTGTGTAACCATCACCACCATTCATCTCCAGAACTTTCTCATCTTGCAAAACTGGAACTCTGTACCTATTGACAATAGCTCCCCATCCCTCTCTCCCCACCAAGGCCTGGGCAACCACTATTTTACTTTCTGTCTCTATGAATGTGACTGCTCTAAAGTACCCCATGATTTAAACATTGACATCTTTATAGTACCTTTTGCTCTGTAGAAAGTCCATGTCTTTCCTCAATGTTCTTTAAAAAATTTCCTGGACACTCTTTACATTTGATTTTCCCATTGAGTATTTGACTCAGCTTATCAAGTTTCATTAAAAAATTCAGATGGGATTTTTGATATTACACTGAATCACCACTGCTAAGGTGTGACAATTTAAGCTTCATTAAAAATACAATTTGTTAAAACAAGTCTATTATAAAAAGTCATGAGACTCTAATGACTCCAAATAGAGACTTTCTTTTCTTTTTATATGAACAGTACTATACTCAGGTTAATTTTATTCAGGCGAGAAAAATTTTGTTCTTGTTTAACTGTAAGTATATTCTCAGGATGTTTTCATTATACCCATACAGAAAGATAAGGCTCTTCCCATGAAATCTTAATGAATAAGTCGTGAGACTTTCTGTTAGTAGCGGAAGGACAGGGCCATGGAGGGCATTGGGATGGACTCTAAAAACTGAGGTTATAATCTCAAAATTTCAAAATAGGTTTGTATCAGATAACCTAATATTCCTAACTATGTTAAAGCCATCTCGTACCATAAAATGATTTGACTTTTTCCAAATTCCATCCATCATATGCCAATCAGCCACAGCGTAAGCTTTCGTTGACCCTTGCAAATGCCATAATTCAATATGGGGTGTGGAATCTGTGTAGCATGGTAGCCCTATAGTTACTGTCTTATAATTACATTCTTTTTGATGGTAAATACACATCTTCAAGTACACTTTTAAAGTCATATCAAAGACCATGCAGCTTAAAGTGTAATGTGGGATAGTGCCCCTTCCTCAGAAGAGGAATCCAAACCCTGCTAATTCATGTATGGAATGTGTCCCACTCAGCTCTTCTAAGTAGAGACAAACAGCTTATTTTAGTAGTACAAAGACTGGAGAGGGTGACTTAGGGGCCCAAACTCCCAAAATAGAGAGTAACTGAGGATTAACTGAAAATATGGACAGAGTCCTTCCTTAGACTGAGTGGTAGAGTTTGGTGTCAGAAAATTCCTGGACTGATAATCAGATCAAAATCCAATGCATTACATTTCTGTTTTTAGAAGCATCCTGTATTCACCCACTTTGATGATGGTTCTTCCATGTGGTGTAGAAAATTGAAAGAAGGCTTCTCTGGATGGCATTCTAATTGTATCAGATTTGAATAAACTACTGTGTACATTAGGTATTCAAAAAGTATATATAAACAACTACATGCTTATCATTAAAATTTTTTAACATACATTAGAAAAAATATTCCCCTTCATATTTTACAAATAGAGCTTATGTTTGTAGTTTCTAAGGTAATTTTAATTAGATTTTGATTATTTTACACATATCAAAAAGAAACAGAGTTACATCCCAGATATGAAGGCTCAGTGGTTTACTCTGTTACTTGTCATTACTAAGGATGGAACAACTAGATTTCTTGTGCTTCCTGAGGCAATGCAAAATGTCCAGTACCCTTACCTAAAGAAAAAAAAATTGAACCTGAATCTAATCAACCAGCGGGTCCAACAACTTGTTAAACACTATCATAAGGATACAATCAGCCTAACAGTACCCTTATGTCAAATAATATCACCATTTTTCAGATTATTGATATACATCACTGAACTGGTTCCAAAAAAGTTAAATATATACATACTTACCATAGTGAACAAGAATTCATCTTACTGCACCTTGACAAGAACTGCTCATTATTAATTTTAAATAACGTATACTATTTGAATTGGGCAAATGATATTTGTTATTAATTTGCACACAATTTCTTTTTTAGAATTATATGTTCATGATTTTTATTCATTGTTCTGTTTGATCCTTGATAGTTTTCTTGCTTCTACCTGTGAGGCTTTTATTTGGTAAATATATTTACCATTTATCATATTTGTTGCAATCTTTTTTCAGCTTCTAGTTCGTCTTTTGTTTGTTGTCTCATAGATTTTAAACATTTTAATGTTGTTAAATCTACTGCTACTCTCCCTTGAGTTTCTAATATTGCTTTTAAACTTAAAAAGTTATTTCCCCATTTAGAGAGAGATTCTGTTTGACTAGAACCTCAAAGATATGTAACTCTACTTTTTTCTCTTTATGGCTTGATGTCTAAATATTTAACTCTTTGATCTACCTAGACATTTTTGATATAAGGTATAAAAATAGGGTCTAACTTATTATTCCCCAAATAACAAAACTATGGCTTGAGCACTATATTGAATAATTCTTATTTTCATGCAATTATTAGTAAAATTATAATATCATCAAGACCCCATGTTCCTCTATTGCTCACCTAAAAAGATCATGTCTGCCAAAATCTAAATTGCTTGGTCTTTGTTGTTTTCTTTGAGGTAAAAATGAAGGCTAGCCTTTTCTTTCCTCCTCTACATTACTGAATAACAAAAAAGGGATCGACTCATTTACATTTTATATCAGTGAATATGTTGCCTATTTCATATTTTGTAAGCTAATATCATTTAATTTTCACTAACAGCAATAATTTTTCATTTGTTTGTATGCACTATTCTCAAATTAGGAAAGCCAATTTCTTAAATTACTGTAGGTAAAATCCTGACTGAGTCTAGTTTTAAAACACACTCTTAAAGGGAAGTTCAAAAAAAAATTTTTTTAATCACTTCAGAAACAGAAAAAATAAAAACCAACATGTCTATTGAACTAAAAGATAATGAAAAAATAAAGAGAAGGTGAATTTTGTCGTGAAAGGAGAGGGGCAGAGGGCTGCCCTCCAGAGGATGGTGCCAGAGTGTGTTGGCCAGACATTCCAGAGAAGCCATGAAATTCAGTGAGAACCCAGCAAGGCTGGATTCTGGTATGCTGCTGGAATATGTCTCAATATATTTAAAACCCAGTGTTGAAGACATTGTTTGACTCTAGGCACACCACTAGGTTTAAACACATAAAATGATGCCTAAGAAAGAATATATGCCAAGTTTATATGAGCCTTCCAGCCATTCTTGCATGTCACAATTGAGCAAGTAGCCAGGAGGCCACCGGGGCTAGGATTGAGTGGAAAAATAATCCAGAGTGAAGGTAGCAAGATTCTGTTATCAACTGAATTATTAATATATTATTAAAGTATTTTACTTTTCACAAATCTAACATTTGAGTTCATTCTTTTACAAATTAGTGAACAAAGAAGCCAAATTATTCAAGCTAAACTGTATAATCTTTTTATAGATAAGAGCAGAAAAAATCAGAAACTGGCTACTGAGGGAACACTGCTAGCTAGACTAGAATGTGTTAAATTAAAGCTAAAGTTCGACATGCACCCTAGTTTACCCAGCTTTAGTAAGAAATATAAAGTGTATTGACATTATATTTTATGTTCCATCTCCAGGGGAGAGGGAAAAAATCCCCCATAAATATCTGTCTTTGAAAGCAGAGAGTAGTAATATATGCTTCATAATATTGGTTCATCACTAAAGGCTAGAGCTAGCCTGGGAAGAAAATAGAAAGTTATGAAACAACTGATGCCTTCATTGGACATGTAAAACATTTCCGCCTGTTACTGTCATTAGCAGCATAATGGACCACTCTGTGACAATGCCTAGGGTCTACCTAAATACTGGACTGAGATGAAATTGCCCATGCAGATGTGCAATATCAATACAAAATCTTCAAGTGTCTACTATGGGTCTCCCCTTAACCACTGCAGTTAACTCTTGGGATTATTCCTTGTGTGGGTCTCATCTCATTCATGAGGTTGCAGGGATGGGGGACTAACCTCTGAATATTCTGCTTCTGGTCTAGCTTCCAACAAGCTCTGCTATGTACTCACTGAAGAGCATTCCAGAGGGACTCACAGTTCACAGAGGAGCTGTCTCACAGATAGGAAGTTCTCACAGACATTAATTTATGCTTGGAAAAAAAGAAATAGACAGCATTTGGAAGAACCATGGTTACTTTTGTGCAAAATAAATTTTTGCACGTGAAAGGCATTTTGTATTTTAAACAATAGATTATTTTGCAGCTGAACTTCTAGACCTAGATCTTTAAGACCTTGAATTACAGTTGAAAAATAAGCAAGAACAGATGGTGAAAGATGATCGTGTAGTTGTGGGAAGTGCTGATATCAGAGTTGGAAAACAGAGTTTAAGTTTCTGCTGAGTTAGTTTCTAACTGTGTGATCTTGGGCAAGTCACTTGACTTATAAAGACAAAAACAAAATTTAAAAAAGTTAATGTTAAAGCAGATACATGTAAATACTGACATATTTAACATCCCCTTATCCTTTATATGATAAAATTATTTTCTGTTATAATCAGTAAGAATAATTTTCCAGATTTGTTCTTCAGTTTTATAGTAACTGTTTTAAAAAAAACAGATATAAATTTTAAAGATATTTCATATATGAACTAAAATTTGCGCTCAATGACAAAATTATATTTCACAATATATTTTTGAGATGTATATCAAAATTAGCATGCTATTTCACTGCTTTCAATTTTAAACACAAGTAAAAACTCCCAGAGGTCACAAAGAATGACAGAATTGAAGTCATCTTTACAACAGTGTGCCATCATTGCCTATGTCAAATCTACTGTCTAAATTCAGGAATATATCATATCACAAGTGCTAGAGGCACACAATGCACCAAAGAGAGCTCAGACAATTCTAAATATTTTGAACTTAATCTCAGAACAAAAGTGCATACTGAGTATGTCGCGGCCAACTGTATCGCTGGGAGTTCCCCAAGTAAGCCTTCACATAGAGCATGATGCTTAAGTGATAAACAAATGTGCTAATTCAAAACTTATGTCTAGTCTTAAAACTCAACAGTAATCACTGCTATTGTGTAGAATGTAGACCAACAATATATTTTTTCAGGGAGGAGTATTTTATCATTGATATTTATTAAAACTGTCAATGAATAGTGATAATCAAAAGCAGATCATCTTTCAGTTGATTTTATTATTGTTTTAAAATTGTCTTCCGTGTTCCCCTGTTGCCTGTACCAAGGGCAGTCTTACCTTGCCCTTGGTAATCCACCCTCTCAGGTCTTTTGCATTTTGCTACTTTAATAGTGAGATGACCACCGACTATCTCACATCCACCCCTCAGAACCTACTGTGGCCCAGGCCTGGCATTCATAGAGGGCCTTATATTTAGATTTTAGATCTGTTATCTATATGAGGCTAGAGTCCTGTAGTCACAGAAACAGACCAACAAGAAAGAAAGAAGAATGAAGAAATAACTTTGTATATGCCCTCCAGTCCCAAGATTATGGCTAGATGGATATAAAGTTCACGAAGAATAATCTGGAGATTGCCAAAGACTTGTTTTAAAGTGTTCTCAAGTCTGACAGAGAACGCTGACATTTAGAAATAAGAAGATATGAATATTTAAAATCATGTTTTCTTTTAAAAAAAAATGTCCACCTTACAATTTTTAACTTGTGCCATGACTAGACTTCTATGTGTAAATTAATATTATTAAAAATTCTGAAATTATCATACGACTAGCCCAAGTACAATAAATTGTACATTTGAAGTGTTTTAAATGGATTATTTTGTTATATGTAGATGTTAATAACCATTTTGTCATTTCTACAAAATGACAAAGTAATAGATGTAGCTGAGCCTGTTTGCTAAAGGGCTTAGGCAGGGTGACCAATCTTTTGGGTTTTCCAGGAACTAAGGGGTCTTCCAGGATGCAGGACTTACCTTGCTGAAACTGGGACAGTCCCATCTAGGCAAACCAGGATGATTGGTCACCCTACCTAAGCCCTTTAGAGTACAGCACACTCTGATCTTACAGGATGGCTGATTTCTCACCAGCTAAGTGTGGAAGTCTTTCTGGAGAGGAACAAAAAGAAGCTAGGCATTCCCCTTCATATGAAACAGACATTCATATTAGAAACATTCAGCTAGAAGCCTGGATGCCTCCCTACACTGCGGCCCTCTACTCCCCAATTGACCTCTAACTCAAATAGAGCATTTATTTGATGACAACGACAAAAGCAATTATGTAATATTTTACATAAGTCACAGAAGAGAGTTTTATAAGCTGAAACAAGATAATGTAGAAATTTTATAAGATTTTTAGGACTTTGCAGAGATTTAGCTTGCTCAAAATCACCTGGAGTCTGCTGCTACACCTATGTGATGTAAATCCGGAAAGTCCTAGATTTGGGATTCCAGGCTGAAATTTGAAGTATCCAAGACAGCCGAGGGATACAGATTTCCAAATATGTAATGAAATAAAAGGTTTGGAGAGTATTTTCAAATATGCAATGAAATAAAAGGTTTGTACCCCCCATAAGTTAAATAACTAAAAAGCAATACTCAATGTTACTGACAACTAAGCTACTGTATGTGGAGCTTTTGTACTGAAACAGACAGTAGTAAAAGAAAATGATGGTGTTTTTGTGCATCACGTGTTGTGCTCCAACCAATGGCATGATCTGGGGAATCCATAAATAATGATTTATGGTAGGACTCGAGTCTTGGGATAAAGTCGAGTCTTGGAATAAAGTCATTTGTGATCAAGTGTGATGAACATCCTTGTCTGTTGTTACTTAAAAAACAGTAAAATACTTGTAGACCTGAAAGATAATTATCATGCTAAAAGAATAAATACATTACAGAAACTTCATTAACTGATCACAGTAAGATTTAAACTGCAATATCAGTCAAAACAAAGGCCGTTGTAATTGATAAATGATTGAAAATAGATCAGCTTTACATAAAAAGAGCCAAAAAAGAAAGTCCCACAAGGGCATGGTTTGAACACTCACATTTGTGTTTGTGGGAAGGTAAATTAGGACAGTAGACCCCTAGTATTCACGGGGCATAAGTTCTAAGACCCTCATGGATGCCTGAAACCACAGATAGTACCAAACCCTATATATACTATGCTTTTTCCTATACATACATACATACCTATGATAGAATTTAACTTATAAATTAGGCAGAGTAAGAGGTTAACAACAATAGTTAATAATAAAATAGAACAATTATAACAATATACTGTAATAAAAGTTATATGAATATGCTCTTTTTCTCAGAATATTGTACTGTAGTCACACTTCTTGTGATGATGTGAGATGATACTTTCTTATGTGATGAGATGAAATGAGGTGAATAAAGTAGGCCTTATGACATAGCGTTAGACTAATATAAGGGTGACTTGAATACAAGTACTGTGACATCCTGACAGTTGATCTGATAACCGAGATGGCTACTAGGTAACTGATGGCTGGGTAGTGTACACAGCATGGAAACACTGGACAAAGGGATAATTCATGTCCTGGGCACAAAGGAGCAGGACAGTGAGAGATTTCATTGTCCTACTCAGAATGACGTGCAATTTAAAAGTTATGAATTGTTAATTTCTAAAATTTTCCAACAAATATTTTCAGACTTTGGTTGACCATGGGTAACTGAAACCACATAAAGTGAAACCATGGGTAATGAGTACTGTACTAAGTTTTTAGAAGGCAATTTGGCCCTATATACAAAATGTCAAATACAATGTCCTCTGATTGAATAAGATCGTTTAAAATAATGTGGTGCACTGAAATATTGGTATGTGTTTGCTAAAACACATGAATAAGAAAACTCATTACTAAATATTTATAACATTTGTGATAGTGAAAAGTTGACGACTTAGATGTCGAATAGAGTTAAAAACTTTGTTATATATCCATACTGAAGAATACTATCAGAAAGAAGGAGGTAGATTTATACGCACTGACTTGGACATAAGTCTGGGGCCTATTGGGGAGAGAATAGCAAGTTGCAGAACAGCATGCATAGTATAATTTTATTTTGTAAAATAAATTTTAAAAAAGCAATCGGAGTACATATTCACATGTGTGCTCATAAATAATTCAGGAAATACTATATTCACAGCAAACTGTTTAAGAGTGGCTAATGCTTGGGAATGAGAGTAGGAGTGTTTCATTTGCAATTTTTAGGATGTACTTATATTACTTTTTGTTTTTTAAGGCAGAATTTCTTTTTTGTTTCTTTTAAGAACCAGAGAGCATGTTGTCAATTAGGTTATGACTCTGAAAATCATTGTATTGACCACATCAGAGACAAAAGACAATGGTGATTGTACGTAAAAAGATACCATGAATCCTATAAGTGAAATCGGGCCTCTCCACACAATCTCAAGTACAGGGATGCAATTTAAAAAAAAGAGCTGATCTACCCTACTGTATTTTTGGCAAACAGTTTTAATTAGGTAACACATTAAAGTCACTTATTAAATATAGTGTTAAAGAATTAAAGTTGTATATCTATAGCTATTCATATTGCTCTATTTTAAATTTGGAGGATAAAGAATGCCTTTCCTTCTTCCCTAAGTTATTTCTCACTTCCTGGATCTTCCTAAGCCTACATCTGTCTCTCTCCAGACATCATTCAATTAAAGTAAATTTTAAGATATTTTAGAATAGGAAGCAGAAGTTGTCTGTGGTGGCTCTAAAAGAAGTGGTATTTCTGGAAGATTCCAAATGGGCTGGGTGAATGAAGTAGGTCAGGACATACTTGTGGGATCCAAAAAGTGACCCAACAATTACTAAGAAACTGAAGAGCGATTATCCAGAGACCATAGGTAACTCACCAAGATAGTACTTCTCTCCCCACTCACTAGCAATGCCTGTCAATCGCCTTAATACTCTGAAAGCAACCTAAGAACTAATGGAGAGTATTAAAAATGCAGAGAATTGAGAACGCCTTGAACAATAGCAGTTTAATTTTGGAAAGTATCATTTCAACTCATAAAGGGATTAAAAATAAACTTTTAATTGAAATATAATACACAAAAACCAAAGTATACATATAATAAATGTACAGCTTGTTGAATTTTCACAAACTCAACACTCCCATGTAATCAGCACCTAAATTAAGAAATATTACATTATCAGTATCCCAGGGACTCCCTGTTCTTTTTAATGTCAGGTGACAGTATACATGTGGGTCTGTTTCTGGGTTCTCTTAGGAAGGATTGACATTGTCACAATACTGAGTTCTCCAATCTACAAATATAGTCTCTCTCTTACAAAGGGAAGCTTTATGATTCAAAAGCCTCTCTGAGAAATGCAGGAAAATCAGGAAGAGGGTGACTAAGTTCATCAATTTCTCTGGGGCTTCTGAGGGTTCCTTAAGGGAGACAGATGTCCTACTTCACCAAATTCTTGAGGAAGGATACAGATGTGTTTCTTGTCTTGTTGGGGTGGATAAAGTTGCCACGTGGAGCCTCCAGTTTTCTAGACACCATTCCCATTTCATCATCCTAATTGCTGCAGGTGTTGATCATCCTCCTCCCTCCACAGGACATCCTCCATCATCTCTTGCCACTTTTTCTCCAGATCCTCTGCTAAGAAATTTTAGTATGACCCAGAGCAAAGCACTTTTGGTGGCCTTTCATCTTAGGTGGTGATCTTTCATCTTAGGCGCAGGGCTCTTAGTCCAGCCTCCTTCCCTGCTGGTTACTTTGGAATGGTACTGCTGGCTATTCCTTGTGACTTGGCTTCCCATTCTGAGACTTCCCTTGAAATCTGATCTTCATACTAATGTGTCTTAAGGACAAACAGGGATACCTTCTTCACTTGGAATGCTTTTCCCAATTTTTATGATAAATATTTTCGACATAAAGAAAAATAGAGTTCATATCCACATACCAATCAACTAGATTTAATAACTGTTACATTACCATATTTGCCATGCTGACTGTGTTGTCAAGATGTTGTAAGGTAAATACAGACATCATCATATTTCACCCTAAGTATTTCAGCAGGTATCACTAAAAATTAAGAACACTTCCTTACCTGATCACAATAACATCATCATCTCTAACAATAATAATTCCTTTTTATAATCTAATATCCAGAAGTTACTAAAGACTTTCAACTGTCCCCAAAATATCTTTACAGCTGGTTTATTCATTTGTGTTTACTGAATGTCTCTTTAATCTTAAACTATTTTACCATTCACTTGTGGAAACCCCACCTTATGGATTTGTCTGCTTGCTTCCTCATAGAGAAGTGCGATTGTTTCTCCGTCCCTTCTACTTCCTTTCAACTAGAAGTTAAATATTTTTTGGAAAAAAGTACTTCATAGGTGGTGCTGCATACTTCATATATCCTCATATTAGAAGGCACATGAATCTAGTTCTCCCAATATTTGCAGTGTAAGATTGATCCTTGGTTAAGATGATGATAGCCTGATCCTAGAATTGTAAAATTACAATTTCCTTCTCATGCTTAGCTAGTAACCCATGAAATGAACTTTGTAAACATGTAAATAGTGGTTCTCCTTCACTCTTTCACTTAAAGGTTTTAACATTTTTTGTTGATCTTTGCCTGAATCAATTACTTCATTAAAGGTTTGTAAATTGATCTTCTAATTTTATTATTCCTCTACATATATTATCTGGCATTCTTCTGTAAATAAGACGTTCACTCATCAACAAGTTTTATTTGATTCTTCTGATAATAGTTCCTAATGAAAATGTGGGATAAATGCTTAATCATTTTCCTTTAATAGCCTATTTTCAAAGTAAGAAGGTTAATGTTATAGCCACCAAAACTGTTAGCAAATGAGTTTGTTATTTTGTTCTTATTTGAATAGCATTATGGATATATAATATCATAATGAATTCTTCAACCAATTCCATTAAGTAATTTTTGATGATCACATTGTTCTACATTTGGCTAGTAGTACCTCTTTGAGCTGACTTATTCCCTTTGATAAGCTTGTATAAGCCTTTGAAAGTTTCCTTACTTTCTGACTTAACAAGATCACCCAGGCTCATCGACTCATCAACTCAAAAGCTAGTGACCTTAAACAAGTTTCCTAAATTCCCAAGCTATAGCTTCCTCACTTATAAGATGAAAAATAATGGTACCTTTCATAGGATTAATGAAGAATAAGTGAGAGTGTTTTTCTGGCATAGTAACTCACATTCAATCCGCAGATAATAATCATAGTTACTATTATTATTGGTTTAAGCTCTGCCTTTAACAACTCTAGTGAACTTGGATAAAATATTTGGTCTCTTTGGGCCTCAGCTTCTCTATCTATACAATGGGAGATTTGGACTATAAACTTTAGGTCCTTTCCACTTCCAACATTCAGTAATTCTCTTCTGAAACCATACCACTGGTTCTGTATAGGCTTGACAAGAAAATAACACAACAGAGAGATCCTAAGATGGGTATTTATGAAAAAACCCATAACTAACATTCAATGGTGAAAGATGGAAAACTTTCCCCTTAAAATCTAAATCAAGATGAGAATGCTCTCTTTATCACTGCTTTTCAACATCATACTGGAAGCTCTAACCATAGCAATTAGAAATTGAAACAATTTGAAGAGCACTGAAGGAGTGCCCTAAGACTGAGCTAATGTACAAAGACTAGGAGATAGACTAACTTCTCTCTCTCTCTCTCTCTCTCTCTCTCTCTCTCTCTCTCTCTCTCTCTCTCTCTCTCTTTCTCTCCCTTCCCACTCGCCCTCTGTGTATATGTGTTTCAGCTGCTGGCATTCAAAGAAATATGTCAAAGCACTAGCTGAACACAAGATAAAGGAATAGAGACTTCAGAGACCACATATAACAAATATTACAGACTTTATGAAAATAATTTAGGAAAGTAATTAGGCAAACAAACAGCTGAAGCCTATAACAAGCAATAAAACAAACACTGAAGGAAAGAACAATCTGGTTTGCAGAGTTGCCACATTATAATATTCAAAATATTCAGTTTTCAAAATAAATATGAAGTATAAAAAGAAATAAGTATGGCCCGTTCACAGATAATATTAACAGAAATTGTCCCTGAGGAAGAATTGAACTTATAAGAAAAATACTTTGAATCAGTTGTCTTTAATTATTCTCAAAGAGCTAAAGGAAACCATGAACAAATAGCTAAAGGAAAACGAGAGAACAGATATGAAGAAATAGGGAATATTAATAGGGTTAGAAATGGTAAAAAACAAAGAGCCAAACAAATTCTGAAGCTGGACAATACCATAATTAAAATGAAAAACTTATTAGAAGGTTTCAGTAGCAGATTTGAGCAGGAAGAAGAAACAATTGGTGAACTTGAAGATATATCAATTGAAAATATCCAGATTGAGGAACAGAAAGAATAAAGAATGAAGAAAACTTAACAGAGCCTAAAAGATGTTCAGGACACCATCTATCACCCCAATATATGCATAATGAGGATCCCAGAATGAGAGAAGAGAAAGGTGCACAAAGAATATTTGAAAAAATAATGGTCCCAAACTCCCCAAATTTGATATAACACATGAATATACATATTCATGAAACTCAACAAATTCCAAGAAGGATTAACAAAAAGAAATCCACACTGAGACACATAATCAACATGTTAACAGCCAAGGTCAAAGAGAAAATTTTAAAAGCAGCAAGGGATAAATGACTCAGCATGTAAAAGGGATCCTTGAAAAGAATAAGGGAAGATTTCTCATCAAACACATGGAGGTCAAAAGAGAGTGAGATTATATTTTTTAATGTTCTGAAAGAAAAAGACTTGGCAGCTAAGAATTGTGTATATGGCAAAATTATCCTTCAAAAGTAAAGCACAACTTAGGATATTCCCAGATAGAAAAAAGCTAAGGAAATTTATCAGTAATAGAACTGCCATACAAGAAATGTTAAAGGTGTTTTTCAGGTATGTGAACGAAAGAGGGGTTCTGTGGAAAGTAACCTCACAGGGTGATTTGATCAAAAATTCTTAACTGGGCAGGTCATGATGGGTAGTTATGCTCCATGCATATAACTCTTTAGTAAAATGTTTATCTTTGCCATAAGCAAGCCCTTTTCATTATTTCTGTGCATATAGGTTAACACATCTTTGAAATAGCTACCCTCAAGAGAACACATAATTTTGTTAATTATCCTGTAATCTAATCCCCACCTTGCTTTCTCCCACCTCCATGTAATCTTCCTTAGTTACTTCTTTAATTTTAAATGCATAAAAGAAGCTGCAAAACTGTTATTCTCTGGAACATTTAAGATCTTGTTCTCTGGCATATGTCATCAGTTTGGTTCAGGTAAACTCTTATAAAAATTCTCTACAGGTCTGGACATTTCTTACATTGACAGGTTGAAATCAAAGAACAGTAAGCAATAATTCAAAGCCATATGAAAAAAATACAGATCTCCAGTAAAAGTAACTACATGGATAAACATAAAAACTAGTATTATAGCGTTTTAGGTTTCTAACCCCATTTTTTATATTCTACATGATTGAAAGACAAAGCAAAAACGATCATTATAAATCTATGTCAATGGGTGCACAATGTGTAAAGATGTAATTTGTGAGAGCAACAACCTAAAGGGGGAAATAGAGTTGTATAGGAGCGAGGTTTTGTATGCTATTGAAATTAAGTTGGAATCAATTCAAACTAGATTGCTATAAATTTAGGATGTTAACTGTAATCTCCATGGTAATCATTAAGAAACTACCTAAAAATTATACACAAAATGAAATGAGAATGGAATCAAATGTTATACTATGGAAAAATTAATTAATCACAAAAGAAGGCAATAATGAAGAAAACGAGGGATAAAGGGTATAAGATATACAGAAAGCAAATAGCGAAGGGCAGAAGTAAGGCCTTCCTTACCAGTAGCTACTTTAAATGTAAATGAATTAAACTGTCCAACAAAAGGCAGAGATTGACAGAATAGATTTTTTAAAATGATCCAACTATATGTTGTCTACAAAAGTCATTTTAGATTTAAGGACATACATGAGTTAAAAGTTAAAGAATGTAAAAAGATACTCCATGTAAATGGTAACCAAAATAAAACTGAAGTGACTATACTAAAATTAGAAAAAAATAGACTTTAAGTCAAAAACTATTAAAAGGGGACAAAGAAGGACATTATATATTATTAAAAGGATCAATTCATATCAAGAAGTTATAAAAATTATAAACACATATGCACCAAATGACAGAGCCCCAAAATATATGAAGCAAACAGTGACAGAAGAGAAGGGAGAAACAGACAGTCTAAAATAATAGTTGGAGACTTCAATACCTCACTTTGAATAATGAGTAGAACATCTAAACAGAAGATCAATAAGGAATAATAATAATAATAATAATAATAATAATAGAATAACACTATAAACCAACTAGACCTAACATATATAGGGATTCTGCCCAACAACAGCAGAATACACATTTCACTCAGGTACACATGTAATGTTCTCCAGGATAGCCTGTATATTAGGTCATAGAAAAGTCTCAATAAATTTAGAAAGATTGAAAGCATTCAAAGTACACTGTCCAAACACAATGGAAAAAAACTAGAAATCAATAACAAAAGAAAAAATGGAAAATTTAAAAATGTGCGAAAACTAAACAACAGACTCTTAAACAACCAATGATGGATCAAAGGAAAAAATTATAAGGGAAATTACAAAATATTTAGAGACAAATGAAAATGAAAATACAACATAACAAAACTTATAGGTTACAATGAAAGCAGTACTAGGAGGAAAAATCTATGCCTACATTAAAAAAGAAAAAAGATCTCAAAACAACAACCTAAATTTACAACTTAAGAAACTGGATAATTTAGGAAATTATACCCAAAGCAAGCAGCATGAAGTAAGTAATGAAGATTAAAGCAGAGATAAGCAAAATAGAGAACAGAATTATCTATTCTATTCAGAGATTATCAATGAAATCAAGTTGGTTCTTTAAAAAGAACAACAAAATTGACAAACTTTAACTAGAATTACTAACACAAAGAGGAGACATAAACAACTAAAATCATAAATGGAAGTAGGGCATTACTACTGACCTTTAATAAATGAAAAAGATTGTAAGAGTATACTATGAACAACTGTATGTCAACAAATAGGCTAACCTAGATGAAATGGACAAACTCCTAGAAACATCCATATTACTAAAACTGACTCAAGAAAAAATAGGAAATATCAACAGACCATTAAAAAGTGAAGAGATCTAATCAGTGATAAAAAATATTCTCAATAAAGAAAAGTCTAGGACAAAGTGGTTTTACTGGTGAATTCTATGAGATACTAGAGAAGAATTAATACCAGTTCTTCTCAAACTCTTTCAAAAGATATAAGAGGGAACACTTCTTAACTCTTCCTATAGAGCTAGTATTACCTTGACACCAAATCCAGACAAAGACATCACAGTAAAGAAAACTAGACCAAATATAAGTATAGATATAAAAATGCTCAACAAAATACTAGCAAACCAAATTTAACAGCATATTAAAAAGGACTGTACACCAGGACTAAGTGGGATTGGCTTTTTTCACTCAGCATAATTCCTTGGAGATTCATTCAAGTTGTTGCATTATCAGTAGCTCGTGGTTTTTTTGTTGCTGGGAAGTATATCATGGTACAGATGTACCACAGCTTGTTTAACCATTTATCCATTGAATGAAAGCTGAGTTGTTTCCAATTTTTTTGGTTATTATGAATAAAGTTGTTATGAACATTTATGTCCAGATTTTGCATGAACATGGTTTCAATTCTCTTGGTTAAGTGCCCAAGATTGCAATTCCCAAGTAATACAATTGTTTCATGTTCAGTTTTATAAGAAAATGCCAAACTGTCTTCTAGCATGACTACACCATTTTACATACTACCAGCAATTTACAAGTGATTCCATTTCTCTGCATCCTTGGCAGCATTTGGTGTCACTGTTTTTATTTTGGTCACTCAGATATGTGTGTAGTGGTATCTCATGGTGATTTTAATTACAATTCCCTAATCGTTAATGATATTAAATATCGTTTCATGTGCATTATTTGCCATCTGTATATCCTCTCGACTGAAGTGTCTGTGTCTTTTGCCCATTTTCTAATTGATTTTTTTCTTTTACTGTTGAGTTTTGAGAACTCTTTATATAGTCTAGATACTAGTACTTTCTTAGATTTGTGGTTTGCAGATATTTTCTCTAAGTTTGTGGCTTGTCTTTTCATCTCTTAACAGGTCTTTTTGGAGCAAATGTTATTAATTTTGATGAAGTCTAATTTGTCAATTTTTTCTTTTATAGATTATGCTTTTGGTGTCAAGTCTAAGAATATTCTGCTTAGTCCTAGGTCCTGAAGATTTTCTACTATTTTTTTCTTAAAGTTTTATAGACTTATGTCTGTGATCCATTCTGAGTTAATTTTTGTATAAGGTGTGAGGTTTAACTTGAGGTTTTTCTTTTTTCTTTTTTTTTAACCTATGGATGCCCAACTGCCCTAGCACCATTTCTTCAAAGTTTACCTTTTCACCATTAAATTGCTTTTGCGTTTTGTAAAAAATCAGTTGGGCATATATGTCTGTCTATTTCTGGATTTTCTGTTCTGTTCCATTGATCTATATATCTATCTCTCTACAAAAACCACATAGTTTTGATTACTGGTTGTTTTTTATTCTAACGTGTAGTAAGGACTGAGAACCACTGCCACTGCTGGAGCTAGAAAAAGGGTTTCAAGAGACTGACTAGTCTGATGAGCTCATAATCTAGAGAGTTTCAGTGAAAAGCATACTGTTCTTAAAGTCAAAAGACCTGGGTTTTGCGGTCTTATTGTATCAGATTGTGGCTGCATAACCTGGCCAGCCTTTTAGCCTGGGCCTCAGTTTCCTCATCTATGAAACTGGGATGCTAATACCTGTTTAGCCTACCCTTCCAGTGTACTTCTGAGTATAAAAAGAAATATAGAGTCTATGAGGTTTAGACTAAAGCCAGTATTCAAATACAAAGGGTTATTATTTGAGGAATAAGGAAAAAAATGAGATCCAGAGAGATTAAGGTCCTTCTGATCTGAGATCACCTTCTATTTGATTGGGTGGCATCAATCAGAAAGTTTAACATAGTATTCAACAAATACTTACAGAGCCCACATTGATCTAGGCATTGTTAAAAGTCCCTGAGACACAAACATAAAAGGACATGGTCCCTGTCCTTACTTCCCTCACATTGGGAACATATTCAATTTTTTAAAAGTTAAGTGAATTCAAATTAAATTTGCTTTGAGGAATCCTTTAGAATTCCAGGATCTTCCTATGTGGATGAATCAATGGAGCAATAAATCATTGTTCTGACATCTCTGGAAGCTACATTCTCAGATTTTCACGGGGCTGCACAGTGACTTTGGTAGAGCCAAAATAACAGAGGAAGGGTTTTCCTGGACAGAACTAAAAACATTCTGAGGTTCATATGCTTGAAACCACTTCCCAGCTATTCCCATCCCCATTCGAGTACTTCCGTTGCCATCCATTTATTAACAAAACAAAAACATTCCAAGAAGCCAATTCAGAGTCCTGTATAGTGAATAAAAACTACATTTTATCTACCATAAGTGGGACAGAGCCTGTTGAAAGAGGGCACTCTCAACGGTCAGCTTGCCTCTTCTGTGAGCTCCCAGTTCTCATTTTATAAATTGAATTCAGCCCAGGTCTGTATGCAATGTAGCTGCATATGGAGCAGCTTTTTTTTTTTTTTTTTTAATTTTATTAGTTTCAAGTATACAGTACATTGGTTAAACATTTATATAGTTTATAAAATGATCCCCCTAATTGCTCTTTCTTTCCTCTGGCTATCCACCTAGCCATTACTGGAGTAGCTTTAACAGTTAGAGAAAGACTAGATGTGCAACATTCCTCTAGATAGCCTGCAATAAAGAAAATCTCACTTGGAGAACAAAGGTTGTTATTACTGAATCATTTAAATTATTATTACATGCTATTTGGTGCACTTAGAATATAAAGTATGAAAGTAAATAGCAAAACACGCCCCAGCACAACATCACAATCCAGTTCCTAGACTCACAGCTGGAGAGATGCTCTCCAGTAATTGCCAGGTACCCTTTCAGGCATTAGTGAAGTTCTGCTGCCCCCAGGTGGCTGAAGCCTTTCTCTGACACAGCTGCAGGTGCTCTCATGCTAAGTGCTATGGTGATTTTTAGAATGGTGCAGTGAATAGATGGCAGATGGGTGGATTCATTCATTTGTTCATTCAGTTGGTATATATAGAACTATTTTATCAGGCACTGTGACAGTTGCTGTTAGAAAGAGACATTTGAGATCTGACATCTGAAAACTGTGTTGGCAATGACTAGGCCAGGGCTATGGTCAGAACCACCTACGAACTGGTCCCAGGAAAATGGTGGAGTCAGTGGCAAGTGACCTATGATGATGAAGACAGAAATAACCAAATATGCTTCTTCTCCCAAAGTCATAGCCTATTAATTCAAATCCACTGGCTTAATAGAAGAATACAAAGCAGGTAAATGTGAACTTTAGATAGAAAAGAAATGTAGGGAAAGTTCGAGGTGGGGACAGAAAGAGAGAGTAGGTAGAACTCTTTGCCTCACTGAAAAAAAGTGAAACAGACAAAAACAATGAGGTGCCATATTTGACATGACTTGTCCTCAAAGATGATGACACCCAGTATTAGTAAGTCACTATACTATTGATAAGTATGGAAACTGGTGCATTCCATTTGACACAGCAATTCCACAACTAGGAACTTATTGTCCAGAATTACTTGCAGAGGCGTATAGAGGAAAGAACAGATGAAGAGACAATGTGCCATTCGTTTCACCTGGGCTTAAATAATGGCGTCACGGATTGTTAGAGCTGAGGAGTTCCTTCCCGAAATTGAAAATTGTGCTGAAAGTTGCCTCTGTAGCTGTCTTACTATTCTTAGCTCCTTTTAGGATTCTGTAGAGCCTATATAAAATTCCCAACCTTTAATTTCAATTGAACTAAAACATGCATTTATTGAGCACCTGGTGAATGGTAAATGCAAGACTTTGGATGTGCTGGGGAGGGTGCAGTGCAGGGAAAGCTTAGATCTGGTTCCTGGACTTCAAAGACCTGGTCTAGAGAAGACTGACTTATAAAAACATAAAATACAGTAATTCAGTGAAATAATAGCTATAACATAGCATTATGGAAATATGGGATAGGGAAGATACAATACATTCTAACTGGAGGGATAAGAGAGAGGTATATTCCTAGCAGATGTGGTATTTGGAATTTGAAACACAACAGGATTTTGATAGGCCTGGGAGATTTGGAGAGAGAAAGACTCTCTTCCTCTAAGTTGTAAGATTATGGGATATTAATTACTTAGTTAAGCCTTTACTGAATATCAGTGAGATGCTATGTGAAATAAAGTAACATAAGAACTACTATAAAGGGGAGATGAAATACATCCCTAAGAAAAAAGTCATGAGATGTTAAATGTTGCTATGTGATTAGGTATCACACAATCTGCAGAGCCAGAGGTGAAACAGAGATGAAGGCTAAATATATATGTTTTTGGTAGTGAATTAGCCACTTGAAAAATATTTCAGTAGGAGAAAGCATGAGACATAAGGCACATGTTATTTCTATTACTGCCCCCCTTTCCAAACTTCTAGATTTTGTAAAAAGTTATTGTTTTTATTTTTAATTAAATGAACAATGCATAACATACAGTATAATCGTGCTTGAAAAAGTTCAAGGGATAAGGAAAATATTTAGAGTAAAAAGTAAAATTCTCCCTTCAAAATCTCCCATTCTCCCCTCAGTCTCATTTCTCTTCCTAGAAGCAAGCACTGCTATCGGCTTTCTGTGTTTCCTTCCAGAATGATTTCCAGTATATTCATGTAAATATATAACTATGCTGTGATTTTACATAAATAGAAATGCGAGTTTTTGCACTCTTTTTTTAACTTAATATCATATTTTGGATATTTTTCTATGCTAGTACATAGACCATAGAGTACATAGAGTTAAAACATTCTCGTTAACTAGAATTCCATGATAAGGATATATCTTGGCTATTTTACCGTGTCCATTTTGATGGTTCATAAGATGAGAGCCACTAAGGTCTCAGCTGATTGATATGAGCAAGCAAATGAACAAAAGGGACCCCAACTCTGGGCCTAACAAACAGACATCTTATTTCAACCTCTCATAGCTCTTCGCCAATTCCCAGACCTGAGTCCACTTACAAATTCAGAGACTCCTAGGTAAAGGGAAAGCTAGAAACCCTTGAGTAATTCTGTAACAACAGAACTGTGACTCTTACTCCTAGCCTTACTTAAAGGAATCAGTGGTCACCTACAGAAAATCTGCGTGGACAAAAAGAAAATTTCAGTCCTCTGAGATTGCTGAACACTGGTTATGATTTATACTAACTCAGAATGTCACTGTAGTTCACTGGTTAGAGTGGGCTCATAGAGAGGTGAGATGATCAAAGGAATTGTAACCTGAGTCCACCTTACAGTAAGTTCAGTGGGACCCTAAACCCTCCCTGTGGTTATTTTCCCAATTCTTGAGTGTACAGTTGAAAGAGATATGCTCAGACACTGGCAGAATCTTCTCATTGGTTTCCTGACCTTCAAAACAAGAGCAATTATAATAGAAAAGACTAAGTGGAAACCCATAGAGCTTTATCTTTTCTTTCCCAAATCAAAAGAGTAAAACAGAAGTTATACTGATCCCTTGGCTAAGGACTATAATAAGTATCACCATCAAAGATTTGAAAGATGCATTTAACCTGACAGCTTGGTTAGGGATAAAAATGAATGGATCTTGAAGAATGACTAAGGATTATAAACTCAATCAGGTAATGCATCTAAATGCCAGTGCTTTTTCAAGTGTGGTCTCTTTTGAGGAACATATCAACACAGGCCCTGTCACAGAGCTATTGCTTGGGCAAATACTCTCCTCTCCTCACATATTTAATAGATAAAACATACCAGAAGCAATTTGCTTTCACCTGGAAGCAACTGCTGAACACCATCTTGCCTTAGTGTTGATATAACTCTAAGAGTCTGTGCCACTGTCTGGTAAACAGAGATCATGATCATTTCACTACCTCACAGGATATCATAGAGTTTTACAAGGTTGATGACATCTTCCTGACAGGACCCAAAGAACAAGAAGTTGTGGGTACCCTATTTATTTTGGTAAGACACATGCAAGCGAAGTGGAAATTAAATCTTGAGAAAAATTTTGGTAAAGTTTCTGGAGGTCCAGTAATCTGGAAAATGTTGGGATATTCCCTCCAGTGAGAAGGAAAAGTAGTATCCTTTCACTACCAGCCACACAGAAAGAGTGCAATTCTTTTTTTTTTTTTTTTTGGAATTTAGAGACAATGTATTCCATTTGGAGGTATACCATTCAAATGTATTTACCCGGTGCCTCAAAGGGTACCAGATTTAGGGTACTTGAATAACTGAAGTCTTTCCAGGTAAATCACATTGTAGCAGAAGCAGTTGCTTCTTATCACTCAGTAAGTTCAGCAGTGTTTGAGGAATCTGTGGTAGAGCTGTAGCAACCTCAAAAGGAGAAATACAGGCCAGATGCCTAGCATTTTAGAGAAAAGCCATGCCCTCCTTGGCAATTATTTTCCTGTTTAGAAAGTGATTTTGCCGTGCTTCTGGGACACCAGTAGAGATTGAAATACTGAACATAAATCACCAGGTGACCCAAGCTGCCAAGGTAAACTGAATGTTTTCTTATTCTCTTGGCTATAAAATGCTACTGCCTACTAGCACTCCATAATTAAGTGGAAAAATACATATGTGTGTTATTCATTTGTCTGTTCACACTAAGCTACATTTCTACCTTTCCATAGTCTTTTTGGTTATCATAGGGGGCTAAAAGTCTATCAGACACATTTCTCAGACTCTACTGACAGGTAGCTTCCAGTTAGGTTTTGACAATGAAAGATAGAAGGTGAGAGAACGCATATATTTTGTGTGAGGTTTTTCCCCTCCTCTTCTATTTCTGACTGTACTTCCAGACAGCAGTAGCAGTGGACAAGAGTGAGTCCCTGGATTCCCATGTGGTTCTAGAGATGGCAGTAGCAGTAGGTACTTTGGCGGTCACAGAACAGGTGATCCTGGATTCTGGCTGTGGTGGGGGCAACAAAAGAAGGTGTCTTCAGGTCTTAGAGATCCTGCAGTGTCATGGTGGTGGTAGTACCAATGGCAGCATTGTCAGCAACAGGTGTTCCAGCTGCCTTACTTGTACAACAATCATTGGCTCTGTATAACACTATTTATTAGTTATCTTTTGCTGTGTAACAAATTACCTTCAAACTAAGTGGCTTAAAACAACAAACATTTGTTATCTTACAGTTTTTGGTCAGGAATCTAAGCATGACTTACCTGGGTACTTCTAGCTCAGGGTCTCCCTCAGAAGGCTGCAATAAAGATGTCAGCTGGGCTGTGGTCATCTCCAGGCTTGCCTGGGGAGGATTCTATTCCACGTTCACTCAGATGGTTGTTGTCAGGCCTCAGGACCTTGCTGGCTTTTGGCTGGAGACATCAGTTGCTCAGCATGTGGGTCCCTCCAAATGGAAGCTCAAAACATGGCAGCTGGCTTCTCTCACAATGGATCAATAAGAAAGTGAGTGAGGGTGCCCAAGATGGAAGCCACAGCCCTTCTGCGTTCCCATCTCCAAAGTGGTATCCTATCACTTTTGTTGTATTCTGTTTATTAGAATCAAGTTACTAGGTCCACCACACTGAAGCTAATATTTATTGAGTACTGTGTGCCCGGTCTGCCTCCTTCTGTTCTAAGCCACAGGCATGGATGAGTTCAAAGGCTCTCTTTCAGTGTTTCTGAGGCCCCTTAGGGCATAGGAACACTAGAATGCTCCCCCAATCTGAGCTGTCATCTGACCTGTCCACTTAACTAAGTCAGCCAGGCATAGCCATGAAATTACTCTGGCCCCATGTTGGATGTGCAGCATGACTGAGAAGCTTGAAGTTTCCCCTGAATTCTACCCTGGAAAGGGAGACGTAAGCTATCTCTGCAACCCTCAAAATTGTCAGGGGGCTCTGTATACAAATGGCAACCCCCACCTTTCCTGCTCCCAGAAACTTTGCCCTAGATCAAGAAACAGACCTATATCATCCTGAATCCTCCCCTAACCTATAGTTTATGTTCTCCTGTCCTCCAAGTTTCTTGGCTTTTGATATTAAAAGCCAAGCATGTCCACTAAAAACACAAACTAAAAAAAAAAAAGAAACAAAAAACAAACTTTTCACCTAAGCAGCAGCTCTAAAAAAATTGCTTTGACTTTCAACCACACCACGAATTAAAAAAAAAAAAAGCCCCTCTTTTAATGTCTCTGTTCAAGATTCTAGCTGTCTTTCCCTGAGGCAAGTGCATTAGGATGATCATTGATCTCAGTGGTAAAATGAAAGGTAAGAGACAAGGAAGCTCAGGGAGGGTGGGACCTCAGTTAACACTTCAAATATGATCCACTACAACATGTCTTAGAAAATATCCCCCCCCTTACATATATATATATATATATATATATATATATATATATATAAAACTGTTTCTGTCAAGGATCTTGTTGCTGAATCGAAGTCTTTCTCTTGTTTGATTTCTCAGAAGTATTTGACAGTTTTGGACTCCTCTTCCATGAAGCTTCTATGCCTTCTATGTTCTCTTGGTTTTCCTTGTCCCACTTTCAGTCTCCTTTGCAGGCACATCCTCCCCTTTCTAGTCTACTCATATTTCTCAGGGATCTGTCTAAGGCCCAGTGACCTTCTCACTCTAAAAACTGCCCTCAGACAATCTTATACATCCCCACTTCCAGATGCTGATGCCTCCTCAACCGCCATTCCCATCTTAGCTCTTTCGAAGGCCCTACATCCCTCTGCTCCTGTACTGACCACTCCAGTAGGTCACAGCTCATCTCAATAGAAGAATGTTGAAAATAATCTTCCTCCACCCCTACACCCCCGTATTTCCCATCTCACACCACAAGAGGTGCCCAAGCCATAAATAGGAGCATCATCTCCTTCTCCCTCATTCCTCACATTCAATCAATTTCCCAGTCTGTGGATTCTAGCTCTAAATGTCTGTCAGATCTGCCCCCATGTCCCATGCTCTCTTCCACCAAGATTCCAGGACCCTATGAATCCATGCCTGGATTTACTGGAACATCCTCTTCTAATTTGGTTCCCTGCTTCTAGTCTCGCTTCCCTTCAACCCATACTTGATGCTGCAAGGAGTGAACTTTCTGAAATGCAAATCTAATTACACAGTTCCCAGCTTAATATCTTGTAGTATTTCTCCCATACCTCAGAGAATCCAAGCCCCTTGCATCCTGAGGCAGCGATGTGTGTCGGCGAATTTTTTTTAATAATTATAAAGTAACACTGAACAGTTCTATGAATTTTGTGCTGAACAGTTCTATGAATTTTAAGACATATTTAGATTCTGTGGCCACAACTATCCATCACCCTAAAAAATTCCTTTATGCTCTCCTTTTATAGCCACACCCTCCCCTATCCTTAACCTCAGACAACCACGGATCTATTCTCCAAAGCTATAGTTTTGTCTTTTCAAAAAAAAAAAAAAAGTAATCTTTTGAAAAAGTGAAACAAAATCAAAGTCCCTTGAAATGGTTTTAATGCCTCTGCTTACCTCTCCCTGCCTCACCTCCCACAACTGCGCCCCGCCCCTAACCCCTATCTTCAGTTCTTGGGGAGCTCTAAGCTTTCTTCCAACTAGGCAACCTCCTCCCAATATTTTTTGGATGAGGTGGGGTGAGGATTGCTTAGTGCTCTACAGTGCCTAGCACTTCCTCCATTAAGCACTTTTCACTCTGTTGTAATGGCCAGGTTATTTGTCCATCTCTTTCAACAGATTTGTTCCTTCCGCGTAGCGACGGTGTTCTAGGTGAGCTCCATGCCTATCTTCCATTGATGGGCCGAGCCCCGCCACCCTCAGCCCACAAAGCCCCGCATTCATCCCGGCGTCGAGACGTTCTGAGGCCTGCGCTGGGTGTAGTTGCTAAGTCAGAGGGAGCATGCGCACCAGAGCGGGTCGGTCGCCCCGCCCTCTGCGCGCGGCCCCACGCCCACCCAGGCTGCGCTTGCGCTCTGCGCAGAACCGTTGCAGGGCGCCCAGGGCCCTGAGGTAGACCATCCGACGTCAACCCCACCTCTTTCCGCCCTAAGGTACCCGGCCTTGTGGCCCTAGGACGTTCCCGTCGCATGGCGGAGTGCTGCGGTTGATGCCCATGAAGTCCTTAGTCCTTCTATTTGCGCTGTTGCTATGGCCTTCGTCCTTGCTGGCGTATCCGAGTGAGTGACTTGCCTAAGGCGGCAGCGAGTCAGGAGACATTCCTGAGGGAACCACGGGGTTTCGGGGCCCGCCTGAATTCAGGCTCTTCTTTGCTCTTGTCTTACACAACTTCCAAACCCCATTGTCCAGGGTCCTGGCCTCCTATCTTGAGGTGTGTCGCTCTCCTGCTCAGGACCTTTTTTCCTCCCGAACCTGCACTCCTCAGAGTGACCTAGCAACGTAGTGATCCAGACAGTGGATCCCAGACTTGACTGGGAATGCGCCAGGCTGGGCACATGGGGCTTGTGCGTGAGACCTCCTCATCCCAGCAGAGACGTTCCTTGATGTTTACCCTGACCCCTTTTACCGGAGAGTCGCTGGAGAGTCACTGCACGTGTGATAAAGTAGGGGTGGGCAAACTGCGTCCACTGGGCCAAGGCGGCCTGTTTTTGTATGGCTGGCCAGCTAAAAATAGCTTTTACATTTTTAAGTGTGAATATGAAATGTGATCTTTTTGTGACATGTGAAGAAGTATGAAATTCCAATTTCATTGTTCTTAAATAAAGTTTTATTGGAATACAACCACACTCATTCCCTTATATATTGTCCATGGCTGCTTTCCTGCATTATAACAGCAGAGTTAAGTAGTTGCCACAGTGACAGTATGGCCCACAAAGCCTAAAATATTTACTGTCTGGCCCTTTACAGAGAAAGTTTAATCCCTATGGTAAAACATGGAGAACATGGATTGTTGGCAATGGTCTGGGACACTTACTAACCGCCTGTACACTCCCACAGAGCATTCTCAGGAGCACAGCATTCAAATCCTCAGTTAAGCAAAATTATAACTTATGACTTGTTTTTCCCCAATAGCTGAAAACTAATAAAGTCAAACTCATGAGCGCTAAGACTACTATATTAGCATCATGTGGACACCTTGAGGTATCTGATCTAATATTCTAGATATGGCTTGAGGCTTGTCCATCAGTCTAACTGTAGTTCATTGTAACATTTTGTAATGTTGAGGTTTGGTTTAAGCAAATAAAGAAAATTTAATAAGTGTAAAAAATTACTGAAGTTATACACAGCTATATTTCAGAATCATTAAAAGGCCTTAGTTAAAAATTATATTTTGAGAATGAAAATACAACACAACCTAAATCATGAATAGTAGTGGCAAAAGTTCTGGATAAAGTGTCCTAGACAACTACAATTAGCCCCGTAAATACTAGCACTTATTATTGTTAGCTATTTTAAACAAAAAACCTTTGTAAAAATGTTCTTCGCCATAAAGGAACAGAACATACCGAAGATGTTATTATCTTTTCTTGATGCATGATAGTCATTATTATTAATACTAGTTATTGCATTTTGATAGTTGTAGATCAGTAGGTCTACTGACATATATGGAGAGTTTAGTTGAGGTGACATTAATATTGTCGTATAGTACTCTTCGGGACTGCTGAATAGCAATTCCTGGATACGCACTCTCCTGCCTAACTTCATAATTTCATGGCCTGTTCTGTCCCTTTGTACTTTCGTCCGTAAGCTTTCTTAAGGCTAGTAGGAAATGAAAAGATACTTCTCAGAAAAGGAATGATTTTGTGTTGAAGATATAGGTGATATAAGACATAAGGAAAATATATACAGGTCATAGATCATAAAAGATATCTTGGAAAATGTAATTTATCTTTTATCCACAGAAGTAGATGAAGGGATATGTAGGGCAATGTTAACATAGCTACTTTCTCTGTCTCTCTCATTCTTTTACTCTAAGTAATTTTAATTTTGTCTCTTTATTTTTGGAATAAGTATACCAAAGAAACTAGTCTTATCATTGTGTTTGATCTAAATCAGTTGTGTATTCTTTATTTTATATGGCCACTATTCTAACAATTGTTGGTGAGAGAGTCACATAAAAAAAATGCCCTCTCATGCCAAAGAAAAGGCAAATGGGTTTTTATAATGAAGCAACTTTGACACTTTTTTTTCTAGAATACTAATACAGTTGTGAGGTTATCTTAAACAAACATCTTGGATATTAAGTAATTACTTTTGTTGAAAACCTCAATACTTCTTGTAACTGCCCATATCTTTCTAATGGGTCCAAGCCAAGATTAGCAAATATACACTTAATCTAAATTCAGCTGGACATGAATGAGACTAGGGTGTATAGCAGTCTACACTTTTCTACATGCACACACATCCTGATGGTGCTGGATAAACATCTTTCTATATGCTTAAATTTATGTATATTCAATTAATTTCTCTATATCTGATTATTTCAATAGTTTTAAACATTTTCCAATTTAAAAAATCATCTTTAATGTATTTGCATTATACCATGCTTCTCTTTTTAATGAGAATTTTTTGCTTTTTAAATATGTATAACTTCTAAAGTATCATTAACATAATTGTTATATATTTAAGTACTATTAACTACTATTGAAATAAATTATATAATTTGCCTTTTATAATTTTAAGTCACTAAATATTCATGGACCTGAAGCTACAAACACAAGAATGTGAAATATTAGTTTGGGTTTTGTTTTTGTTTTTGTTTTTGTTTTATTTCTCATGAATAAATTGTTTTTTCTTGGTCCTCTCTTTGAATAGCTCAGCAAAGGTAGAGTTAATGATAGAGGATTCTTTTAAACTTGGTTAACAAAACCTCTTAACTTGCTTCTCTAGGTTGGTGTCAAAAGAAGGCTCAATATGTCAGTCTTTAACATCTATCTTTGTCCTTAGGAAGGCCTTTGTCCTAAAGGACCACAGAAGGCAAGGGAAATGGTAAGACAGCAAACAACGATAATTATTCAAATCTGTTGGCAAATAAATTAAAAGGAGAAGCAGATCCTTTTTATTTCAGGTACATTCAAAAGGTAAAATTCACTTGTTTCTGGTGCTGCAAGTTCACTTTCCGCTCTTTCAAGGCTCAAGGCTATGGCCCTTGTGGAGGGTCTTGCAAACCTGGGAACGGAATATCATAACACACTTCATTAATGTTTTAGATAATGAGGAGCATGTCATCTAATATGTGAATGTCCAGAGGGTGGCCTTTAGAGGAGCAGTAGTTTCATTAACCTGTCCATTAATGTTTTTTGGGGGGCGGAAAAAGTTCTTTCTGTTCTTTTGAGCTGCCTTCTACGTTCTTTTCTTAGGATCCCATATGTTTTTAAAGACATCTTGTTCTCAAGACTGCTTTGTATCTTCCCTGCTCTGAATGAGATCAGCCATCCTCTTTCTTTGAAAGAGACATAGGAGAGCATGGTATCAGAGACCAAAGTTCCTGGAACCCATATCAGATTTATGGGCTGGGGTGATATTGTTATTTAGGTCATTTTACTGAACAGACCTAAAAGAGATATATTTCAAAGTCACGAGTTTATTTTGTTTCCATTTAAATTTAACATTGTTCATGGGATAACTTCTTGGTTTTTATTTCTTCACTGAAACTCAATTTGTATTCCTTTTTGACAATATAATTTAATGAAGCTGTTTTGGTTATCTGTTTCAGGATAAAAGACCCCTCCCCCCTTCAAATTTATTATTTCTCCTGATTCAGTAGCTTACTGGACTCAGCTGGGCAGTTCTTCTGCTTCATATGGTGGAGCTGAGGTGACTCGTACAGCTATATTCAGCTGAAAGCTCAGCTGGGGTGAGAACATCCAACATGGCCTCTCATCTTCCAGGGTCCTTTCTCTACATGACTTCTCATCTTTCAGTAGTCTAGCTCAAGTGTTTTTATACCGTGGTAGCTTGCTTCCAGGAGAGAGTTTTACAGACCTCCAGAATGCAAGCTTTTATCAAGCCTATGCTTTGTCAGACTTGCTAATGTCCTATAGGCCAAGACAATCACACCAAGCAAGCTCATATTCAGTGTGGAAAGACACTACCCAAGAACATAAATACAAAGAAGTGCAAAGCCATTAAGTTACATTTCTTTTTTTTTTTTCCAGGTTTATTGAGATATAATTGAAAAAATTACATTTAAAGTGTACAACATGATGATTTGATATACATTGTGAAAGGATTCCCACCATTGAGTTAATGCACATCACTTCATATAATTTACCTTTTTGTCTGTATCATCAACTAAAGTCACTATGTTATACATTAGCTCCCCAGGACTATGTCTTATAACTGAAAGCTCATACCCTTTTACCAGCCTCTCCCTATCTTCCCCAACCCTTAACTCTACAGTTACATTTTTTTAACTGGTACATTTAATTAATATGAATATAATTACTTGTTTGTTTTAGCTGTCAGCAAAAATTAAAACTTGAATTAACAAATTATAGGAAAACTGCTGGATAAATAGCAAAATATAATGTTTCCTTTTGTGACCAATTTAAGTATACCCCACTAATGAAGCACAGTTATTTGAGTTGGAAGTAGTACTTCAGCTCAATTATTTAAGTTCATTTTAATTTGAAGGTGTTGTTGTTTTAGCTGGCAGTTCTTACATAATGATGGCTTTCAGGTATTAATTCTTACTTGCAACACCTCACTTCTGTAGAGTAAGGACAATCTATCTTTTGTGAGCCCACTTCATAACATGGATGGAAAATACAAGCAATTTGTTCTCCAGACTTAAGGACATTCATCCAGAGTCTGGTCCACCTATTAAGTAATTCAATGTTTGGATATATGTTAAGCTTTATATACATGAGTTTTTAATATCGGTAAGCCATGTTGTTTTTCACTTTTGTGGTAATAAAAATCATAGGCGGAGAGAAAAAAAATGGCGTAGATGATAGAGGCTCTGTTCATCCCTCTGGTGACCAAATCAAAGTTGTGATGGAAACAAGGAGCAGCAGCAAGGGAAAATCGCCTGGGATCTACAGGAACAAGCCATACAACTAGGGAGAAGTCCAAGAAAGCACCCTGCAACGACAGAAGGTAGGACGGGGCAAGGACGCGGGGCTACAGGTCCAAGCGGCTGAGCAAGACGGAGGCTGCGGCAGCGGCAGCTGCAGAAGCCTCTTAAAGGGGCCACGACCGCGAGTGGATTTTCGCGGTGTCAGACTTGCTTGCTCTGAGCACCAGTGCTGCTTCGGCTGCTCTCAGGGGGCGCCAGGGACTTACAGGGAGACATTGTCGGAGCAAGGGCCGAGGCGAGATTCGTTCTGTACAGAAGTGCTGGCAGTATCCATTGTTTCCTGTTGAGCCCTCTCCCCTTCCAGTGTGCGCACACAGCACCGCCATAGCCATGACATCATCAAACTGGATTACAGAGGTTGCTTCGCCCAGAGGATTCCCTGAAAACCTGCCTCCCCCAACTCGCGCCTCCACCCAAGCCACATCCAGGTATATATCCTTAGTGAGTCAGGTGCTCCTTGCTGAGACTCACACTGGAGGCAGCCTGGGTTTCTGGTATGGCCTTTTGAGGCAACTATAAGCACATTTGTGGATTTCTTGCTGAATCTTAACAGGTGGCCCCGGAGGGGCAGAGGCTTGGGCTAAGTTTGGCCTGCAGCTGACTCCCTCTCAGGACTGTGCCACTGGACATCTACTTCACAAATCCACACTAATAAGATTGGGAGACTTAGGAGCTTTGCTTAGTACATAGAAACAGACACAGAAAGGCAGCCAAAATGGGAAGACAAAGAAGCAGAAACCTATGAGAGAAGAGAACAGAGATCCAGATATAATGAAGTCAAGTAATCTAACAGATGCAGAGTTCAAAACACTGGTTATAAAGATGCTCAATGAACTTTTGGGAAGTGTAGATAAATTCATTGAGAACTTCAACAAAGAGATAGAAAACAAAAATGGAAGTGGATATTATAAAAGGGAATCAGTCTGAAATGAAGAACACATTATCTGAGATGAGAAGTATATTAAATGGAATAAACAAAGTGAATAAAGAAGAGGATCAAATGTCCTATCTAGAGGACAGGAAAGCCAATCAGGACACTCAATCAGAATGGCAAGAAAAAAGATGCCAAGACTATAAAAATAGTTTAAAGAGGATATGGGACACTATTAAGGGTCCAAATATTCATCTGATTGGCATAACTGAAGAAAATCAAGATGTTGAACAGCTGTTTAAAAAAATAATGATGGAAAACTTCCCTAACCTGGTGAAGGAAATGGACATAAAACCCCAGGAAGCTCAGAGAATCCCAAAAATCAGGGGTTTAAAGAGGCCCACACCAATACACATCATAATTAAAATGCTAAAGGTCAAATACAAAGAAAGAATATTAAAAGTAGCAAGAGAAAAACAAATAATTACATATAAGGGAACACCCATAAGACTGACAGCTGATTTCTGAAACTATGCAGGACAGAAAGGGTTGGCAAAAAATATTCTACAGAATGAAGACCCAGGATATACAAGAATAATTTATCCAGCAAAGCTATCATTTAGAGTTGAAGGATAGATAAAGAGCTTCCCAGACAAAAATAAGCTAAAAGAATTTATCACCACCAAGTCAATATTACAGGAAATGTTGGAAGGACTTCTTTAAGAAGAAAACATGTATCAAAAACAGGAATAAAGAATAGTAACAACTACATTCCTATCAATAAGTACCTTAAATGGAAAAGAATTAAGTGCTCCAACCATAAGGTAAAGTCCCTAAAAGGATAAGAAAACAAGATCCCTACATATGAAAAGGAAGGGGATGGAAAAAGGTATTGCTTTGATGGACCTAGAAGGTGTTTAAGTCAGAGAAAAATAAACACTATATGATTTCTCTTATATGTGGAATCTAAGGAATAAAAAGAACAAACTAATCAAAAACAGACTCACAAATATAGTGGGGTTGGGGGGAGAATGGGGGGCCGGGAGAATGCGGTGAAGCGCTAAAGAAGTACAAATTAGTAGCTGATTAACGGTCACGAGGATGGAGAGCATGGCATAGGGAATGCAGTTAGCATTAATACGTTGGCTAGGTGGAGGGTTAGAGGAGGGAGGGTACAATTGGGGGTACCATTTTATGAACTATATAGATGTCTAACCAATGTACTGTATACTTGAAACTAAATTTAAAAATTAAAAAAATATATCATAAGTGGAGACCAGTCAAGGAGCATACATAGAAGGTAGAGATTGTGTACACTTCCTCTCGTGACCACACCAAAATTATCACAAACTTCAGAGCAACCAGCACACGGAGTTGCTTGAGGTCTGGCTGAACAGAAGAAACTAGGGGCAACTAGGGACAAAATAACAGGTAACCATAAACCAGTAGGAAGGGCGGAGATGTGAAACAGCCAGGTCCCAAAACTGCATGTGGCCATCGAGAATTGGGAGGGCTATCTTGGCTGCAGAGCCCCCGCCCCTACCTGAGTAGTGAAAAGTCCCAGCACCACACTGAGTTCCCCCAGTCCAGTGTTCCGGAGCGGGGAAGAGAAGTCCCCACAACTTCTGGCTGTGAAAATCAACAGAAGTTGCAGCTGAGAGGAGGGCTGCAGCCGTTGCAGATGTTCCTCTTCAAGGGCCTATGCCTGGCCTTACTCGCTGATGGACTCTCTCTTTCTGAGCTCCAGTGCTGGGGCAGCTGCTCAAGGGACACGAGGGACACACAGGGAGGCACTGAGTTGTTAGGCTTTAGAGTGAGGGCTGGAGGGGTGGATTTCTCCTGAACAGATGTGCTGGAAGTATTCATTGTTTTTTGTTGAGCCCTCCCCATGCCCAGCTTGTAGATGCAGGCACCGCCATATCTGAATCTTCACCAACTTGGGTAACAGGTCGCTCTGCCCAGGTGATTCCCTGAGATTCCACCTCTCCTAACTTGTGGTCCCACCCAAGCTACTTCTAGTGGTTTATTCTATACAAATGAGCTGTCTTGGCTTCTACTGTAGACTTTCCTAAAATCTCCTAAAGGTACACAAGACCCAAAGAAACAGCATCTCACCTCAGCATGCCCTGTACCTCCTGCTGAGTAGTCCCAAGCCCCACATTAGTGGCAGCTAGCCTCAGTTTCCAACTTGACCCTTCAAGGCACCTATAAGCCCAGCATGGGTGGCAGCCATCTGTGGATTGCTTGGTGACTCTTACCAGGTGGCCCCAGAGGCGCACAGGCTGTGACCGAGCTTGGGCTACAGCTGGACCCCTCCCAGGACTGTGCCATCAGATCCCATGGCACAACTACTACATAAAGCCCACTCTACTAAAGCTGGGAGACTTAGGAGCCCTACCTAGATAGAATCAGACACAGAGAGGCAGCCAAATTTTTGAGACAAAGAAGCATGTCCCACTTGAAAGAACAAAACAAAGCTCCAAAAATAGAATTGACCAAAATGGAGACAAGCAATCTACCACATGCAGAGTTCAAAACATTGGTTATAAGGATGCTCAATGAACTTAGGGGAAGAATAGATAAACTCAGTGAGAACTTTAACAAAGAGATAGAAAATATAACAATGGAGATGGAAAACATAATAGAAAACCAGTCAGATGTGAAGAATACCATAACTGAGATGAAGAGTACAGTAGAGGGAATCAACAGAGTAAATAAAATGGAGGATCAAATCAGCGACATTGAAGATGGAATAGCTGAGGGTACCTAATCAGAACAGCAACAAGAAAAAAGAATCCAAAAAAAAAGAAGATGGTTTAAGGAGCCTCTGGGTCAGCATCAAGCATAACAACATTTGCATTATAAGGGTACCAGCAGGAGAAGAGAGAGAACAAGGAATTGAAAACCTATTTGAAAAATAATGACAGAAAACTTTCCTAACCTGGGGAAGGAAATAGACATACAACTCTAAGAAGTTCAGAGAGTCCCAAACAAGATGAACCCAAAGAGGCCAACACCAAAATACATCATAACTAAAATGCCAGATGTTAAATACAAAGAGAATTTTAAAAGCAGCAAGAAAAAAGCAATTAGTTACCTACAAGGATGCTCCTACAAGACTGTCAGCCATTTCTCAACAGAAAATTTGCAGGCCAGAAGGGCGTGGCATAAAATATTTGAAGTGATGAAAACTCAGGACCTACACCCATGATTACTTTACCATGCAAAGTTATTATTTAGAGTCAAAGGACAGATAAAGAGTTTCCCAGACAAGAAATAGCTAAAGGAGTCAAAGGACAGATAAAGAGCTTCCCAGACAAGAAATAGCTAAAGGAGTTCATCACCACCAAGCCAGTATTACAGGAAATGTTGGAGGGACTTCTTTAAGAAGAAGAAAAAAAAATCTATCAAAAATATAAATAAAGAATGACAATTACTACATATATATCAATAAGTACCTCAAATGAAAAAGAGTTAAATGCTCCAGTCAAAAGATAGGGCAGTTGAATGGATAAGAAATCAAAACGCTTACATATGCTGCCTACAAAGAGACTTGCTTCAGATTAAAAAACACACACAGACTAAAAGTAAAGTGATGAAAAAGATATTTCATGATGGACCTAGAGGGCATTGTGCTTAGTGGAGTAAGTCAGATAGAGAAAGACAAATGCCATATGATTTCACATATATGTGGAATCTAAAGAACAAAAACAAACCAACAAACAAACCAAACTCATGGATACAGAGAACATTTTGAGGATTACCAGATGAGAGGGAGCTGCGGGGGGTCAGTGAAAATGGGGGAAGGGATTAAAATGTACAAATTGGTAGTTACAAAATAGTGATGCAGACATAAAGTATAACATAAGGAATATAGCCAATAATATTGTAATAACTATGTACAGTGTCAGAAGGGCATTAGATTTATTGGGGTGATCGCTTTGTGAGTTATATAAATATCTAATCACTATGTTGTATACCTGAAACTAATATAATATTGTATGCCAACTATAACTTAAAAATAAAAAATATTTTTAAAAATCATAGTTATAGTTGTGTCTTTTAAAAAGAGCATTCCTGATTCTAGGTTAAATTATAGGTGCAATCGCCAATTACCACATCATGTTTATGGGCCAAGGGCCAAGTAAAAATGTATGAGTTCGTAAAGCACAAAGACCAGATATATTTCATTGAATTTTAACTTTGTTTCTTTATGTAAAAATTTTAAAGTTTATTTTTTCCTCTCTACTGAGTTACTAGGTTTTCCCCAATTACAAGGAACACTTTGCTACTACTTTTAACTTACCAGGTATTTATTCTTATACCGAACTACATGTTTAAATTAGCCATGTTAATTGGCTTTAAAGCCTTAGTTTTTCATAATGTAAATTATATTTTAGGAATGTGATCAGATTGCATTCATATTGAGAGATAACGATTTTTTTTAGAATTCCATTTTTGACTTAGAGTGCTTTGGGTATATATCTTTGTATAACCTAACCATTACATTATATACACATAACTTATCATAATCTATTAGTATCAACATTTTACCAGTTTGAGTGAAATGTAGAAACCTTACCTCCCTTTATGTCCTTTTACCATCTCCTACTCATATGACTGTCCTAAATATTTCCTTTACATAAAGAACCACATTGAATGGTATTATATTTTTTGTTTCATCTGTCAAACAATTTGGAAAACTCAAGAGAAAGAAAGTCTATTGCAGTTACCTATATTTTTATTCTTTTTGTTATTGTATCTTCCTTCCCAATGTTCTAGGATTCCTTCTATTATCATTTCCTTTCTGTTTAATGAACTTCATTTAGCCATTCTTTTAGGATAAGTGTTCTGGCAAAAACTTCTCAATTTTCCTTTATCTGAGAGGTCTTGATTATCCTTTCATTTCTAAAGGATATTTTCCCTTGATAGAGAATTCTGGATTTTTTTTTTCAGCACTTGAAAAGTATGACGTTTTGTTTGGAACTCCGTGGTTTCTCATGAGAATTAAAATTGTCATTTAGATTGTTTTTCTCCATAGGTAAGATGTCATTTCCCTTTTGCTTCTTCCAGCATTTTTTCTTTGTCTTCAATTTTTGGAAGTTAGATCACAATATATCTTGGCATGGATTTATTTGGGTTTAATCCTTCCAAGACTCAGATGACATGAATGTTAGATCTTTTTGTTATAGTCTCACAAGTCCCTGAGACTCTGTTTTTGTTTGTTTGTTTGTTTGTTTTTTGTTTTTGTTTTTAGTTTTTGTTTTGGTTTATTTTCTCTGTAGTGATCAGATCAGGTAATTGCTATCGTTTTATCTTCCAGTTCACTGATTCTGTCCTCTGTCCCCTCTATTCTGCTGTTGAGCCTATCCATTGAATTTTTTTCATTTCAATTATTATTGTTTTTCCAGTTCAAAAATTTCAGTTTGGTTCTTCCTTATATATTCTATTTCTTTACTGAGATTTTCTATTTCTTTGTTAAGACTTTTATCTTTCATTTGTTTCAAGTATGTCCATGATTTCTTTTTGAAGCATTATGATGGCTACTTTTAAATCCCTGTCAGATAATTCTAATACCTGTATAATCTCAGTGTTGGCATCTGTTGACTATTCTTTCTCATTCAAATTGAGATTTTCCTTGTTCTTGTTGTGACCACTAGCTTTTGAATAAAACCTAGGCGTTTTGGGTATTATGTTACAGATTTAAATAGGCTTCTGACACCACTTCAGTAGTGGAAGAGGAATGTTGCCTTCTTACCACCAGGTGGAGATGAAAATCTAGGTCCTCAGCCTTATCTACCAGAAGAGAAAGTATTAATTTATACTTGGTAGTAGCACTTCTGTGAGATAAGGGCAAAGGGGTCGAAGCACCTCACTGAAGCTGGATGAGGGTGGAAGCTAGGTTCTCCACTCAGCCTTTGCTGTTGGGAGTCAAGCTTCAATGTTTTCTCTGGTTTTTGGCTAGAATAGAGTGCTTATTGTCTTAAAGTATTTTGTCTTGCTAGGCTACCACTTTCCTGGTTGTTTGGCTATAAAAGGAGCAGTCTTTTCTTGGGGCCTTCTTTGCCTTTGTCCATTGGTGTTTCTGGGTTGCCACTTTCTCCAGCCCCCAGTCTGGGGTGTATGTGGCAAAAAGAAAACCCAAGAAACTCACTGCTATGCCATTACTTAGGCCCTGAAGTCCCTAGTTGGTCTGCCTTCTTCTTTCCACCTTTCAGAGTCTTCTTATGCTTGTTTTATATATAATGTCCAGGGTTTTTAACTGTGCTCTGGTAGGAAGAATAGGGGAAAAGTACATATTCTCTATCTTTTTGGAAGTAGAGTTTCAGATATATTGTTTTAAAACATTTTATAGGGCTTGTGGAAGAGATAATGTGTTTTATGAGTAAACAAGAACATCTAAGTGGAGTATACCCAGGTATTATGTGACCTGTTTTTATTTTTAATTTTGGTCAAAATATGTTAGAATTAGGTTTTCAATGCTTTTGTCTATTATTTTCAGTTTGTGTACAAATACTAGTTTTTAGTAAAGAAAACAAAGTCTTAATTGACTATTAGACATATGTCTAAATTATTTAAGTAGAATTTTATCTGAGTGGTGATTCTAAATAAATTAGAATAAGCAAGTTGAACATTTTGAGAATTTGTTTAAAATTCTCCTTAACTTTGCATTTTTATAGGCATTTTGAACTAGCAACATTCTTTTTACTTTATAAGTAGTTTGATCCCAAACCTCAAGTCTTTTTCTTTTAAAAGTCTTTAGATAAATACACATGCTATTAATTTAAAATTGTTTTAATCTATGGGTTCATAATTATATTCAGGAAATATAATCAAGGTAATGCCAAAACCAAATACAATTCATATTAAATATAATCAGAGAATTACAACACTTAAAAACTATGCATAGAACATTTTAATTGAAAAATTCTTTTGGTCTTTATGATTCTATAATAATGTGTAGGTTTTATAATAACCAGTTTTTAAGACACCAAGTATTTGGTTTGTAACATATTTCAACTGAAATCTCCTATTCACATGTTGCAGGAAGTGACACCCGATGGAGGAAATTGGACACTCAGAGGAAGGAGAATTTATTGGCTGGCGGAGTGCATGGGGTTAACAACACCATCCACGGGCTCCTCTTGCTTAGATTTATTACAGTTTATATACCTCTGCAGTGTCCATGCAAGGCACATGTGATTCCTTTGTCTGAAGTTTTACATGTACTTCATGACTCAGGATGGGGAGGGGCTGCAGGAGGGAGGAATTTCCAGACAACTGGTCTTATCTATTTACAGGACGTTTTGCCTTGTAGAATCCGGGACCTTGGCATTATCAGCACTGTTATAGGATTCTTGAATGGAGAGATGGGACACTGAGGCTATAAGCAGGAAGTAGCACTTATTGATGCCGGCACTGGCTCAGCGGATTCCTATCCAAAAGCTGAGCCCCAGTCGTAACATAACAAGCAGTTTTACACAGTCTTGTTATTCCTACACAGCTACAGAGATAAGGAAGAACATTAGTTGGATAGCAAGCTATGAATCAACAGATGTGAGCTGGAGAGTCCTTGAAGTGGGAGAGGTAGCTATAGGAAAACATGTTAGTTGGAGAGCACTGAGCAGAAGGCGGGGAGAGCAGTTAAGAATGGACTTTTAACCAACAGAGTCGGTCATTTCTGTAGGCCCTTTCCTTTGCATTTTTCAGATGCCTCTTCTCCTCTATTAACATTATATTTGTATGTTTTCCAAAACAATTCTTGAAAAGGTTAGCTATATTAGCTGAAGTACAAAAATCCAAATTCTATGTAGATTTGGATATGCCCTATCTACTTTCTGGTTTTATATTCTGTGATAACTACACAATCAGCACCCAAATGAAATGCATAAGAAAATACTCTTCTAAAAAAGTAAAGTTTTTAAAAAGACCTAAATTTTACCATCATTCTTCTAAAATTTTAAATTATAACATAAAATAAGGAACTCCTCAAAGAAATATTAAAATTGCCTATTTTCATTTTAGCCATATATTTTATTACCCTTTGAAGTAAAGGTAATTCATATAAAAGTCCTCAAATTTGAGATTATATACTTTAAAAAACTATATTTTCCCCACTCTTTTTTTTTTTTTTTTGGAGCCAAAGAAGAGGTGGGACTGGTTTAGTTTTCCTTTTTTATTCAGCTTAGAAACTGTTGGCTCTTTGAGATTAAGTTGACATGGTTTTTCTTTTCTTAAAACTTTAGTCTCAAAGAAACTAGGTATATTACTGTGTAAGATTTTTAATGTTAGCATTTTACTATCATTATATTTTATTGTAACTTTTGGCATGCCGTCACTTTTTAGGAGTACAGAAGCATTTTTTTTTTTTCTTTTGGAGTGTACGGTTTTTCTAGAACAAAATCATTCGTTTTAGCTTTACTGATTAGGAAATCTCTCCAGAAACAAATAAAGGTGTAGCCTTTTAGGTTTTTACCCAAAACACATTCAAATATATCCATTATTTTAAATAGACATTGTAGAAGAAATTATTTGTTTTTTATACCTGTTACCAGTTGGAGGTTTATTAGATATTTAAATTGGTGCTTGATAGTGCATTTTTTAGAACTTGAGTCTTACAAATATCATTTTAAAAACTCAGTTTATAATGTATTTAGCAGAGATGATAGAGTGCTAAGTTTTCTTATTTTTTTATTCAATTTCTTTTAAAAATAAAATAAGCTGGTTTATTTATATATGTATAACCATTATTTGTAGTTTAAAATGACTGACTAGACCTTAAAAAAGCATTTTTAAATTTATTAAAAGTTTCCAATATCTTTGGTTACAGAAATCATAGTTTCTCAGCTGAGATAGTGAAACCAAACTACCCCTAACTCTTTGGTAGAGGGAAAAAATCTTATGAGTTCTATTTTCAGACCAATAGTCTTAAATTTAAGAAATTTTATATTAATTTTCTCTTCATTCAAAGTAATAAAAATTATGGCATAATGAAGCAGGGAAATAAAGCTCTTGGTTTATATGTCTTCAATTAGCTCTACTAACTAAAATAAAAATAACATCTATTGATAAAATTAAATTATTATATACTCTAGTTATTTTTTTAAAATTTATTATGGTAACATTGGTTAACAAAATCCAGTAAATTTCAAGTGTACAATTCAACAGTAAGTCATATGTATATTGCATTGTCTGTTCACCACCCATAGTTAGATTTCTTTTTGTCACCACATATTTGTAAACTCTAGGTCTTTAAAAATGATTTTTTGTTTTATCTTCATGTTAATGTCCAGTAACTATAATGAAAAACAGAACTATAAGCATGACATTTTAAATATATCATACACATACAATAAAGCGCACAAATTGCAAGTGTACAGCTTAATGAATTTTTGTAGTTAATACCACTGTGTAACCAGTGCCCAAACCACATAATAAAATATTACCAGCCTACACTAGTTTACAAACATGATATTTTAATGTATGCAGCTATCTAAAATCTTGCATAGAAATTTATGTGACTAGAATTTTCTAAATTTATAGATAAACTGGGTTTATCCAGAAAAAACTTTATACACACACACACACACACACACACACACACACATATTCATTCATATAACCACATGAGTCATTGGGTTAACCAAATACAAATTCTTAATATGACAGATCAAACTGTTTATATTTTTCATCCATCTAATAAAGAACAAGTTCCTCTTAAATAATATTGTAATGCTGCTACCAAGAAGGCATTGTCAATCAAGCATCAACAATCTCAAATTAGAATTAAAGAATTAAAATAGAGAATATATCAGACAGCTGTGTATTTAACAACAAAACTTTTAAAAACTATCAATAACCCCAAACAAGATCATTTGAATATTAATTAGTTGAATAGAGTCAATTTATACAAAGGCATTTGTAATTAATGTTCAACCTTGTTATTCAGTTGCTACTTTTATGTTGTTTTAATATTAATAAAGTGTTATTGACAAACTAATGATTATGCCAGCTTTAATCAAGATTTCCAGCTAAAGTAATAGTCGTATGGCTTTATTACATTACAAAAAGGAAAGCAATTATATATTTAGATGAGAAGTTTAAAATTAAGGTAGGAATCCCTTAAATTAATGTTAAAACATAATTGGACAATAACGAAGATATGGAAGCAACTAAATGCCCATCAACAAACGATTGGATAAAGAAGTTATGATTCATATATATACAATGAAATATTACTCAGCCATAAAAACGAAATCCTACCATTTATAATGACATGGATGAATCAAGAGGTTATTATGCCGAGTGAAGTAAGTCAGACAGAGAAAGATAAATACCATATTATTTCACTTGCAAGCGGAATCTAAGGAATAAAAAGAACAAAGTAATTGAAAACAGAGTCACAAATATAGAGTACAATCTGGTAACAGCCAGAGGGGATGAGGTTGAGGGGGTTTGGAGAAAGGGGTAAAGGGTTAAAGAAGTACAAATTAGTCGTTGATAGACGGTCATGGGGATGGAGAGCATGGCATAGGGAATTCAGTCAGCAGTAATGTAATGGCTATGTATAGAGACAGGGAAGATAGAGTAATCAGAGGTCATTTCATAAACTATATAAATGTCTAACAAATGTACTGTATACTTGAAACATATTAAAATAAAATAAAATGCTTAAAAAACAATTAGAAAAGATCAGTAAAAATTAATGTCTAAATATATATTTTTTCTAATGTTGTTGACTAAAATGGCCTAAGAACAATGTTACTCCATGACACCAGTCTTGATATGCACATTTAGTCCTCAGATTTTTGTTTCTAATGTTTTCCATGAAAAGAAACCAGACTCTTTGAAAAGAGCTATTTTAATGTTTAGGGAGATACAGTATGGACTGGAGGGGTAAGCGTGGAAGTAGTGTAGGAGATGAGAGGAAGGCAGATAGGAGTAACTGTCAGAGAGCAAGCAAGGAATCTTTAAAAATTCAGAAGTTACTTCAAAAAGGGACAGCTTACAGTGGCTCCAACTGACTAAGTTATGACCATTTGAATATAAAAAAGAAAATGATAAAATAAGGTAAGACTATAAAAAGTCCAGAGTCATAATGAAACTCAAAAGTTTAAGAACTACTTTGCAAAGAATTAATACTTTACTCAGATGAATTTTATTCAAGCATTTAAAAATAGTGTTTACATTTAATTTTAATTGTGTTGTTAAGATTGCAAAAGTATTTCAAAACACAAAAACTAATACAAATCATTGCTTACAAAAATACTATACTTTCTTCCTATAAAATATTTGTGGACAGGCTCATGATTTATTTGCTATTCCCCCCAGAGGCTACTCACAAACAAGATTCACGTATTAGAAGATAAACTACCTTACTGTTTCAGAAGTTAATGAAATGTGTCAGGATGGTCCATTCATACTAGGGAGCTCTTCCAACTGATGGCTCTACCACAGCAGGATAAAGAGAACTTGGTGCTCCAAAGCCAAGTGAATTTGATAATGGGTTCACCAGTTGTTGCTGGTCGCTACCTTACCTTCTCTTCTCTATGTGGTTCTTGAAAGGAATAGAGTGGATAAAACATCCTAAAGACGTTAGAAGCCAAAGACTTACACATCAGGTCTTCTGCTTTCCTGGTCCAAAATAATCTTGCTCCGTAAATCAAATTTGTACCATTTAGTCCTAGAAGATGAAATGAGAAATAATGTATTTGTGTTGCTTACTCCTCAGGTGAAAGATATCTAATGCTTCAGATTCTTGGATTTGTGGCTTCAAGGCCAAGAAAATTTAATGACTTAAAAATGTATAAGAGGCACATCTCAAAAAAAGTTTAAACACTGATAAAAGCTGATTAAATAAAATAGTACATATAATATAATTCTATTTGTACAAATATATTATTTATAATCTTGAAGACTGTTAATAAGTATATAAGAGGGCAATACAACCCACATTTATCTATGGATTCAATACAATCCCTAGCAAAAGCTCAGCATGTTACAGCTTTTTTTGTGTGTGTGTAAATTTTTCAGTTTGACTCTAAAGACAAACTATAAAACACAAAATGCATAATAGAATGCTCTTAATGTAGTATGCAAAAGTGTTGTCACCCTGTGGTCATCAGAGAAAGTTGTAGCCATCCTCTGTATAAAAGATAACAGGGAAAGTAAGGTATGCTTGAAATGTGGTGTTATCAATTAATTGTCCAAAAGTACTTTTATAGAATTTCATCACATGGGACATACCAAGTAACTGGTACTGATCCATTCTTAAGTACTCCTTGAAAATAATATTAAGTCAATTATTTTTTATTCATTTTTCCCTATAAAAATGTTTTGCACACTTACAACATTCTAGGCACCTGCTGAACTAGGTGCTGGAATATGCATTGGCTGGAAAAAATTGATCTTATCTTTGTTAGAAAAAAATCCCAGCTTGCTTTTTCTATAGAGATTAACAAGATCATACTAAAATTTATACAGAATTGCAAGGAATCCAGAATAGCCCTTAATCCTGAAAACAAGGAAGAAAGGTCAAGGATTCAAACTTTCTGATTTCAAAATTACAATTGCAGTACAAATGCAGTACTGGCATGACCAGAGATATATAGATTAATGCAATTGAATTGAGAGTCCAGAAAGAAACTTACATTTATGAGCAATTGATTTTCAATGAGGATGCTGAGAGTTCAGTGGGGAAAAAATAGTCTTTGCAGCATACGGACACCAGGGCGAAGAATGAAGTTGGACCCTTACCTCAAACCATATATAAAATTAACTCGAACTGAATTATATATCTAAATGTAAGAGCTAAAATCATGAAGCTCTTAGTTGAAAATATAGGTCTAAATCTTTGTGTCCTTGGATCTGGTAGCAATTTCTTAGATATGACTCCAAAAGCACAAGCAACAAAGGTAAATTGAACTACATCAAAATTTTAAAATTTCATGCTGCAAACAATAACCTTAAGAAAGTGAAAAGACAACTCATGGAGTAGGAGAAAATATTTTCAAATTATATATATGTTTAAGGGATTGGTCTCCAGAATATATAAAGAATTCTTACAACTCAATAACTAAAAAAAAAAATTCAAACATAGGGAAAATACCAGAATAGATATTTCTCCAAAGATGTACAAATGGCCAACAAATATATGAAAAGATGTTCAATATCAACAGCCATTAGAGAGATACGAATCAAAATCATGATGCGATACAACTTCATGCTCACAAAGATGCTGTAATCTAAAGGACTGAGAATAAAAAGTATTGGAGTGATATGGAGAAATTGGAACCTTCATCTACTGCTGGTGGGAATGCAGCTGCTTTGGCAGTTCCTCAAAGCATTAAACACAGTATTACCACATGACCTAGCAATTCTACTCCTCAGCATATGCTCAAGAGAAATGAAAACATATTTCCACACAAACATTTGCACACAAATGTGCTCATAGCAGCATTACTCATAATCACTAAAAGGTGGAAACAACCCATCAACTGATGAGAACATAAACAAAATGTGGAATATTCATATAATGGAATATTATTTGGCCATAAAAAGGAACGAAATACTGATACATGCTACAATATGACGGCCTTAAAAACATTATGCTCAGTGAAAGAAGTTGGTCACAAAAGAACATGTATGGTCTGATGTCATTTATATGAAATGTCTAGAATAGGCAAACCTACAGAGACAGAAAGTAGGTTAGTGTTTGCCTGGGAATAAGAGAGGCAGGGAAATTGGGAAAATTTATTTTAGGGGTGATGAAACTGTTTTAAACTTAGATTGTGGTAATAGTTGCACAACTGTGAATATGCTAAAAAGAATTAAATTGCATACTTTAAAATATGTATTAAAACTATGGAAGTATTATAACATTGCTTAAGGTTGTAATTTAGTTAAAATTATGTTAATGCTTTGTTACTTTAGATATTGATAAAATCCAATAAAATAAAATGAATAGAACTTAAACGAATTTAGTTAATGTGATCTAAATTTAAACTACGCCATTTAGTAAGGGCCAGTTAGGAGAAGTGCAGGGGTTTTCTGTAAATTTGAGCTGTTTAACTACAATGTTTATTTGTTTTAGATAAACTTCAGACTTAGAAATATAGGAAAATAAAGTTAAAGCTGTATCTTTCATTATTATTTTTTAAAAAACTGCCTACTTTGCCTAAAATAAGAGAACCTTTTTTTTTTATTGCCCGAAATTTTCTCCCTAATAATTATTGGACAGTTAGCAAACAACAACAACAACAACAACAACAAAACAAACAAAATTAGTCTTTCTTCCACAGCATTCTTCCATACAAATTTTTACCTGTGATTATTTCCTTAAGATAATTACTGGAGGTACAATTAATTTTATATTTGCCAGCATTTGGTTCATTCATTCAATCATTCATGTAACAAGTACTTTTTGACTATCTGCTTTGGTTCTAGGTACTGGTTAGATTGGGGATATAGAGAACAAAGCAGATGTTGTTACAGCTCTCAAAAAGCTTACACTATGTAGCAATTAACAAATATTAAACAAATACATAGGTAAAATTACCCTAAGTTTTATAAATAAAAAATCAGTGTGCTAGAGAGAGACTAATGAAAGTTCTGGAAGTAAGGAAGTGAGAAAGTTCTGTTACTAAGAAAGTAACATACACATGACAATCCTAGATTTTATTGTTTAAAAAAAAATTTGCCTCCATGACTGGCAGAATAAAAATTGTTTTTAACTTGTATTTCTTTTACGAACAGTGAATTTTAGCAAGTTTTCATGCCAGTTGGCTTTTATGTTATTCCTTATCCCTTCTTCTTTCTCCTTTAATGGGCCATTCTATGAGAAGGAAATACATATTTTGAATGTATTGATTGTTAATTGAAATTTTATATTTCATTGCTTATTTTAAATCATGATTTTATTATTTTCCTTAGGATAAACTCAAAACTAATTAATTTGTCTTTGACCTCGTGTGAGTGAATTTATTCTTTTGTAAGTCATTGACTGTCATACTTTATAGTAGGAAAACATAGTATATTTGGATCAGTTGTTTTTAATATTTCCAAATACATCCTAATATATGAAAACAGTGTATTTTGGTCCAGTTGTCAACAGAACAAAATTTTGTGTATTTTATTCACTTACTTCATTTATTGATTATATATTAATATTCACATGTATTTTAAAAGAGTTGGTTATTTCCAGACAATTTTATCATCATGTTCCTGCCGTTTTGCCAGAACCCTTGTATTATCTTTTTATGACACTGTGTAGTTGTTATGTGTACCTGCTTTGAAATAAGGCAGCATGTGTTCGAATCCCATTCTTACCACTTAAAGTTGAATATAATCTTACACAGATTACTTATCTTTTCTAAGTGTCCTCCTTTTCCTCTTTATAAAAGTACTCCTCACATTCAAAGCCCTTAATATTGTGCCTAACACATAGTAATTGCTCAGTCAGTCAGAGCTATTATGGTCTTTTCGATCACTATTTTCCAATTTTCCCTTCAGATTTCATACTACTTTTGTTCTACAGTTGTTCCTACAGTTGTTTTACCATTTTGTTTTCTTTCCTGTTATTTCTGTCATGTGTTATTTCTTTGTATTACTTCTTTCCGTTGTTCTTTCTGTTTCAAGAAGAGAAATGCAGACAGCCTCATGCTCAGCTTTAACTTTCATATCTGTGATTTCTGCTCATCTCAAGCCTACTTAGCAGGTAGCCATGCTGCTAGAGGCCTAGAAAGCAGCACTGTGGTTTCTCAAGGTGGAAGAGCTTGGTTAGCTACGTTCTGAGACTTTACTATGCTTGGTTGGATCACTACCTGGTAAAAATAGAGGGTATATTATAAAGTACACCAGTGTGAACTACCAATATTCAAAGTATAATAATACAGCTTCTAGCTGAGTAGTCTGGTATTCATAAGAATTTACATTTTGTTCATCCTTCTAATACCTCCTGAAAAATGGGGAAAAGCAGGTTTTCACAGTGGCCAGAGCCAATTGTAGGGATATTTGAAGCTTCACTATCTTTTACTATGTTGGCTCCAAACATTTTTATAAAGGTCAAGTTGATTTTCAAGAGTAGTTCTGATAAGTAGAACTGAGAAAGTCAATATGAAATATGTAGATGTTTTAGAGGAACAAAAGCAGGAGGTGGGAAGTGTGTCGAGGAGAGAATGATGGATTTAATAACAGAACTATGTGGAGACAAAGGGTACATGAAGAAGGAAGGAAAAGCAAAGCTGAAGGTAGAGTACTCTGTTAGGCAGCCATGAACAGTCTTTTTTAAAGTGTTGCCTGAGTAACAGTATAAAGGGATAATGAGTAATTTAGGTTTTTTTTAGGAATCAATCAGCAGTAAGTTTCTCCTTTTCCTGTCCTTTGGTAATCTAATTCAAGTCTTAGTAACCTGATGTATTATTTAAGTTAAATAGGATAAGAGACAAGTTAAATGATTAAAAATTGAATGGTTACCAGGCTATAATCTAATGGAACTGTCTTCTTAAAAGCATTTAAGCCTTTGTTGGTAGCAGATTTTAGATTTGCTTATGAATAGATGCCCAGAATCAAAATTCTTTGAGAACAGATTTTAAAAACCATTTTATTATGGAAAAATTTCAATATATATACAAGTGGAAAGAATGGAATAATACATCTTCCTATATCTATAATCAACTTCAACTATTATTAACCCAAATTAATTTTGTGTCATTGTTATCTCTACCCACATTTCTTTCCCTTTAACCTCCTTGGTTCCTCTCCCCAACTTCTCAGACTTGGATTATTTAGAAGTAAATTCCAGACAACATATGATTTTATCAGTAAATAGTTCAACATGTAGCACTAAAATATAAGTACTTAAAAAAACACAACAATGTGAATTTTATACCTAAAAAGATAATCATTCCTTAACATTAAAAAAAAATCTGGTCAGTGTTCAGACTTTCCTGATTTTCTCTTCTAATTCATTTGATTGAATTGAAATTCAAATAAGATTTGTACATGTAATTTGTTGATATGTCTGTTAATTCTCTTTTAACCTATATTTCTTCCTTCATCTCTATTTTCCCCCTTGCAATGTAAATATTGAAGAAATTGGATCTAAATGTTCTATAGTTTCCTGCAATCTAGATTTTGCTGGTTATATCCCCATGGTGTAGTTTATATATTTTTGTTGTTGTTCCATGTATATTATTAGTTAGACCTAGAGAGACCTTGTTAGATTCAAGTTTGACCTTTTTTGCAATACTACTTTATAGATGGTATTGTGTTCTTTCATCAGGAAGCATATAATGTCTGATTTTGTATTTTTTTGTGATATAAATGATCATTGGTATTGATAATCATCGCAAAATGATCATATTCTAATTACAAATGGCTTCTTCATTTATTAGCTGGAATACTTTATAAATTGAAACTTTTCCTCATCTTGAGATATATTTCAATATGCAGTTGGGTCTATTTCTGTATTTTGTGTTCTTTCCATTCTTTATCTATTCATAGACAGTGCTATACTGTTTTATAATAGAGGCTTTATAATATATTTTAATATCTAGTAGGACTAACTCCTGGTTTTCTGGCTATTCTTACTCATTTGTTCTTAAAATGAACTTCATAATCCATTTTCCTGTCTCCAGAGAACAATTAATGATATTTTATTAAGAGCATTTTAAATGCATACATTAACAGAAAGAATATGACATCTAACCATCTTTATGAATCTTCTTGTCTGAGAACGTGATGTATCTTTCTATTTGTAGAGTTTGCATTATTTCTTTCAGAAGGTTTTATTATATTCCCATGTTAGTTTTCTGTGGCAGCTATTATAACAAATTACCATAAATTTATGGTGTCTCAACCTACCAGAAATTTATTCTCTCCCTAGACGCCAGAGTCTAAAATCAGTTTCACTGAACCAAAATCAAGGTGTAAGGCAGTGCTGTGCTCCCACTGGAAGCGCTAGGAGACAATATTTTCATTGCCTCTTCCACTTTTCTGGTGGCTGTTGGCACCTCCTCCATGTTACCACCTCCTTGTCTATGTTTGTATCAAATCTCTGTCTCTCTCTTATAAAAACATTTGTAATTGGATTTAGAGCTCACCCAGATAATCTAGGATAATCTCCTTTGTCAAGATCCTTAACTTAATTACATTTGCAAGGACTTGTTTTTCATGTAAAGTAATATTTGCAGGTTCCATGGATTAGGACCTGATCTCTGAACATCTATATTCAGCATAGTATAATTCCTCATGTAGATTTGGGGCATGTCATTTAAAATTTATTATTAGATATTTTTTATTTTATTTTTTTATAATCAAAATAGCATCTTCTTTCTCATTTTATCTCATAGTTGGTTTATATTTATATATTTATTTTTGTATGTTGATATTCTAACTTGCTACTCTACTAAATTCTTTTGTGGTAGCTTTTCAATGGATTCCTTTGTGTTGTCTAGATACAGAATTAAATCATCTGTATATAAAGATAATTTTACCTTTTTCTTCTAAATTCTCATGCTTCCAATTATGTCCTCTTGTCTAATTATTTTGACTAATACCTCCAATACCATGCTAAACAGTAATGGTGATATTAGCATCTTGACCTTGTTTCTGTCTTTAGCGGGAAAGCTTCTAGAGTTTTTACTATTTAGGATCCAAATCACATTTTTAATGTTCTTTTTAGGGACTTAAGTTTATATTTTAAAGTAATAAATCTAAGCAGTTACCTTTATAGAGAATATTATTATCTTATATAGTGCTCTGTAGCTTTTAAAGTGTTTTCAAATGTCTAATTTATTTGGTTTTATGAGATAAAAGGGCAGATATAGTACCTTAATTTTATGGTTAAGTAAATGGTCAGAGAAATTAAATAATTTCCTAAGGTCATGATGATAGAAAGTGGTAGAGCCAGGACTAGAATCAAAGATTTTTTTTTCACTGCACTAGGCTACATATTCATTTTACTTAATATTTTCCTTCAAGACAATACAATTTATACATATGAGAATACATGTTATTATACTTTTTAAAATGTAACTTTTAATGGTATGTGTGCTTGTGTGTTTTTTATAGATAAGTTTAAAATCCCCTTAAATGACCAACTTTAGTTCCATTTTCTCTCCTTAGAGGCAACTACTCATATGAGTTTGTTGTTACTCTTCTTTTTTTTTAATCCATGAAGTATGGTACTATGTCCCTGATTTAAGAATATTAGTATAAGGTTAATATCAAAATCTAATTTATGTTATATAGCTTCCTTTTTTGACCTATCATTATCATATGGATTGTGAAGTATGCAAGGTGTTTTGAAGCATGACATACAATTCAGAATCTACTTTTAAAATCTGGATCTCTAGACAAGTGTAGTGTCTTTCCACTATCACACTGATGTTGAATTTTGTCTGAGAACATGGTATATCTTTCCATTTTGTAGAAGTTTGCATTATATTTTTCAGAAGACTATTGTATTCCTGTCAGTTTTCTGTGGCTGCTATAACAAATTACCATAAATTTACGGTGTCTCTACATACCAGAAATTTATTTTCCCCCTAGAGGCCCAGAGTCTAAAATCAGTTTCACTGAGCCAAAATCAAAGTGTAAACTGTTTGCATTAAAAATTTTTTTAAATTTAGAAATATACTTTCCATATTGATTAAACTTCATCTGGTCTAAGTTGTAAAAGAAGAGTTAAGGAAGAAAGAGGAATGTAAATATAAAGCATTTTTAGATTATTTCATACTTGTCAAACAGCTGAATAGAAGTGCCTCCTGAACAGAAGGTTTGTTACTTTATTTCATTTTGCCTGCAGAGGGAGGGTTTGGGTAGGAGTTATACATTAGAGTTTGGTAAAAAGTGACTTACTTCCTTGAATTAAATCAATTTTTATCCACGATAGTGGCAAAATCAACTCAAAATTACATACAATACAAAATTTCAGCTCTTAACATTAAAAACTCCTAACTCAGGAGTAGGGGAGTTGAGCAGAATTTAGGAATATCTTATTCAACAATCTTTTCTGTTTTCCACATTGGAAATAAGAGGATTTACCACTCAGATGCTGCAAAATACTAGCATAAATACAACGGTCATTTGTTGTAAGAGTGAAAAGTTGATGGGTTAGACTGGAATCTGCAAACTTTTTCTGGAAAGGGCCAGACACCATTTTCAGCTCTGTAGGCCATGTGGTCTCTATTGAACTACTCAACTCTACTGTTGCAGCCAAAAGCAGCAATAAACAATACAGAAATGAATGGGCAAGACTGGCTGGGTTCTAATAAAACTTTATTTACAAAAACTGAGGGTAGATATAACCCACAGGTTGTGTAGTTAGATATTTGCTGGGTTAAAGTCAGTGGTATACTGGTAAATGTTTAACAACTGACTTTTTGGAGAGATGGGTAAGCCCCGATTTATAGTATTTGCTCCATCATGGCTGATTTCAATCTACCTACTTGACATCACTGAACAAGGAGGTAGAAAAAGATATACAGTAGTATATCATTATATAGTATTTCTATCATACAGATATCCTAGATGTAAGTAACCTCAAGAGCATAGAAAATAGTAATATGAAATAAAAAGAAAGTGATGAGTTTTGAATATTTATTACCTTTGTTTTTAATATAATTTATTTAATTGCAAATTTAGATCATTTAATTTTTAAATGATGTCTATGTTTAACATCTGTCCCATAAAATCCCTAAAACTTTAAATGGCTCTGGTGAGCCAGTATGAACCTACTCCAGCACACTACTGTGTTGAAGACATAATCAAGAATTTCATTTTAATAAGTTGCCTACTGAATCATAAGTTATATGGGAGAGTAAAAGTAAAAAGATACAGAGAATTGTGTTAATATGCACCTTTTGCATTAATCTTGCTCATCTGTTTTAATAAGCATCTGAAAAGATAATTTTGCTCTTTTTGAGAGTTGACTGTGTCAGAGGTACTTTATTTCTTGGTTCTTTGTCTCAACTTTTAAGTGATGGCATGTGAAGTAAGTTTGGGCCAGTAGATTTTGTCAGTATGTCATATATAATAATAGATGTTACTTAATTTTTTTATTTTTTTCCCTTAAGGCATAACTGTGACACCTGACGAAGAACAAAACTTGAATCATTATGTACAAGTTTTACAGAACGTACTACTTAGTGTTCCCACTAGGGAGCCAGGCCATGAGAAAAAATCAGAGTCTTCAAATAATGTTTATTCTATGAGATCGAAGGTATCAAAATTTAAGGAGATAATTACACATGATGACACTTCAACTGCGAATGATGTTTTAATCAACCCCGTCACTGATGGAACTACAACTTTCCCTACTAGAGACTTGACACTGGGAGCAAGGAGGAAAAAACGGACAAAAAGTACAGCATTCTGGTCGATTAAACCAAACAATATTTCTATTGTTTTACATTCAAAAGAACCTTATATTGAAAAAGAAGAGCCAGAGCCAGAGCCAGAGCCAGATGTAAAATCAACTGAGGCACCAAAGCCGCAGCCAAATGTCACTGAATTATCCCCAGGTACCTTGAGGACTGACTTCGATACCTCCACAGAAGGAGAAGATGTTCCTCAGCTCTCAGGAGAATATCAAACACTACCATTTGAAAAATACACACTGATTTTGAGTAATGAAGACATTTTGAAAAAAATTTCAGATATTAATTCAGAGGTACAGCAGGTACCTCAAGCTGAGAGTCTCAAGCCAGAGTATAGAGAGGACATTCTAGCCTCTAGAGAGCACCTGAAACGAAGCCTTGCTCTAGCAGCAGCAGCAGAACATAAGTTAGAAAAAATGTATGAATCCCAGTTTTTACCATCAGGACGAAATAGTAAAATTGATGACATTGGCACTGTTATTACCATGCTGTACAATTCTAGATCTAAGTTAGCTGAATATTTAGATATTAAATATGTTCCACCAGAGATGAGAGAAAAAGCTACTACAGTATTAAATACATTGAAAAAAGATATATGTGTAAGTCAAATAGAAACTCTAAACCTTATTAGGAAGTTATTAAACAACAATATAAAAATTTTAAACCTACTTGATGTTCCTTGACAAAGGTGATTTAAGCCAACTGGGCATTCATTCACAGGAGAAATGAGCATATTAATGATTCAAAAGTTGTATAAAAATATGTTCTATTGTAGTTTAATGTGCTAACATCTTTACATGTCGTGTTATGAAAATTTTTCATATGCCCTAAAAAGCCTAATAATTTAAAATAAAATTTTGGTTCAGGAGTTTGTAGTTTTTTCTCATTAATTTAAAAAGTTATAAAGATCTAATCTTGAAAATGTTTAAGCTTTGGTTTTACTTGAATAGGTTAGTTAAATTCACCCATTTTATGATTAAGAGACAGTGTGCATCCTATATATATAGCTTGTTTTAAATAATTGCATATAAATGTAAAATTATAGTGTATATGGTTTTTATTACCCTTTCAGAGAAGCCAAGTTTTCTGTCTGAATAGCATAGGTGGAGCTTGTATCAGAACTACTTTTATTTGACTATATGTGTGCCTCCTTTGAAAGGTGGATAATGTATTAAGATACATCTCTTTTCCTTTGTTGTTAAGTACTTTTGAAATATCAGTGAGGGACTGTAACCTGGATTTGTAGTGAAGTCATTCTCACTTATTTCCTCTTTTTGTTTGCTTATATACATATGCATTGAAGTTTTGCAAATATTTTATTTGGGAGTATGACTAACATTAAGGTTAACTGTGTAATGTTATAATTATGGTACAGGTAATTCTGTTTCATGACTTTAACAATATTACATTTAAATTTATTTATTTATTTGTTTGTTTATTCACCAAGCCAGTCATTTATAGTATAATAAAGATTTATTGACCTTTTACTATGTGCAGGACAAAATGCTAGGCTTTGAGGATACAATAATAAGACCTAGTTCCTTTTCTCTTTGAGATTATATTATAACAGGAAAGACAGACACTAAACAAATAATTTCAACAAATTTTAAATTTCGGTTGTGACAAGTTGTTTTGAAGGTGTGAGAAATTTGACCTCACCTAGACCAAAATAACAGGAAAGCTGCCCTGAGAAAGCAGCATTTAGGTGAGACCTAAGGGATGAGAGTGTGTATAAAGGGGGAGGGAGGGATTCTATGCCGAGGGAACAGCATGTGCAAATGTACTGAGTATAGCAAGTTTAAGAAGTAACTGGAGTATAGACAGTCAAGGGAGTACATCTCAAGATAGAGTTGGTGAGGTACGCAGGGTCAGTTGGAATAGAGTCTGCAAGGCCTTAAATTGCGTATTGAAGAGTTTAGCCTTTATCCTATGATCAATGAGAAGACATTAGTGGATTTTAAACAAAGGATGGGTATTATCAAATTTGTTTTTTAAAAAATACCACTCTGGCTACACTTTGGGAGTTAGGTAAAAGTAGACGTGCACTATACACAGGCCAAATTCAGCTTAAAAGAAGTGGCAGTTAAGAAGTAAAATTGGCAGGATTTGGTCACTAAATGAATATAGGGACTGAGAATCACAGGGATTAAAAGTAATTCCCACACAATTAGCTATATTATAAAAAGGACTACATAGATTTTATAACACTCTACTGTTTACTATTGTTGCTTATTTTTTTAAAATAATTTTACTATGGAAAATTTCAAACTTGCAAAAATAAACAGACTAATATAATAAACTCACGTACCCATCATCCACTAATTATCTACTAATAACCAGTCTTATTTCACCTAAACTCCTACCCCCTTTCCTTTTTTCCTATTTTATGTTAAAATAAATCCTAGATACTTTTTCATTTCATATGTAAATTTAACAGTGTGAAGCTCAATAAGCTTAAAAAAAGAGACTATTACAATATCACACATAAACACTTAATTCTTTAATATCATCAAATATCTAGTCAAATTTCCAATTGTCTAATAATTTTTTAAATTTAGAATATGTATGAATCAAGATCCAGATAAAGTTCATACATTGAGATTGGTTGATTTGACTTGTAAGTTTCTTTTAATATAAAGATTTTCTTACACCTCTTGAAATTTATCAGAGAATTTTGTCATTTGACCTACGGTTTTACACAACATAGATTTTGCTGATTGCATCCCCATAATGCCATTTAGCATGTTTTCCTGTCCTTTGTATTTTCTGTAAATCAGTAGTTGGATCTAGGACCTTTATCAGACTCAGGTTTTTCTCTTACTTTCTTTTTTCTTTCTTTCTTTCTTTTTTGTCAAGATGATGTCCTATTTTACCATTTAGTTGTATCTCCTTTTAAACTTTTAGCAGGCTTTGATGATCAATACCTAGATAGATTAATTCATCAGGTATTGCAAAATGGAGATATCATTTCTTCCTTTATTAGTTGGAATGTCTATAAAGAGAAATTTTCTCACTATTATTTGGTTTTCCAGTGCTCCAGTGTGTATTGGAAATAATTAGTTTATGTAATAACATAGTATAAAATATATTTTATTTATTGAATATATAATATATTATGTGTTTTATATATTTAAAATAGAAATATAATAATTTCAAAATAATTAATTTATAAAATCCTTCAATAGTGAAGGATTCTTTTAACTGATCTTTATTCTTTTAGAGCAGTTGTAGGCATACAGAAAAATTTATCAGAAAGTACAGAGCTCCAACATACTTCCCTCTTCTCTCTCATAGTTTCCCCTATTATTCCCCCGTATTAGTGTGGTACATTTGTTATAACTGATGAACCAGTGTTGATACATTATTATTAAGTGACGTCTCTTGTCTACATTAAGTTTCACAATGTTTTACATTCTATGGGTTTTGACAAATTTATAATGACATGTATCCACCATTGCAGCAATACACACAATAGTTTCACTATTCTAAAAATCCTCTGTGCTTCACCTATTCATCCCTTCCTCTTCTTTTCCCACCACTTTTACCCCTGGTAATACTGATATTTTTACTGTCACTATACTTTTGCCTTTTCCACAATGTCATATGGTATAGTTAGAAGCATAGAGTATAGACTTTTCAGATTGGCTCCTTTCGCTTAGCAATACACATTTAAGATCCCTCCATGTCTTTCTGGGACTTGACAGCTCATTTTTTGGGTGCTAAATAGTATTACATTGTATGGATATACTACAGTTTATCCATTCACCCATTGAAGGACATCTTAATTGCTTCCAAGGTTTGGCAATTATGAATAAATCTGCTATAAACATCTGTGCGCAGGTTTTTGTGTAGACTTGTTTCAATTTTGACAGTTTTTTCACACCATTGAACATGCACTATTTTAGCAAACTTTTACATTTTGGTTAATCTGATAGATGAAAATGTTATCTAGTTTTAATGTATATTTCTTTAATTATGAATGAAATTGAACTTCTTTCAAGTTTATGTTTTTATTTGTTTCTGGAAATGAACTGTTTGTGTTTATTTCTCTGTTGGTTTGCTTTTTCTTAGTGATACATACAATCTTTTTATATAACAAGGAATTTTGTGTTATTTTTTTTATAAATATTTGGTTCAGTTTATCATTTATCTTTTGATTTTTCCATGTAGAAATTTAAAACATTTATAAATCAAATGCATACATTTTTGCCTTTGGGAAGCTTTATGTCTTGCGTCTTGCTTTTCCTACTGTGAGATTTTACAGCATTCTTCTGTTTTATTCTAGTGTTTTAATGGTTTTACCTTTTTTAAAAAAATAGACTTTATTTTTTAGAGCAGAGCAAATTAAGCAGAAGGTACAGAGATTTCCCATATACTCCCCATCTCCACACATGCATAGCCTCCTCCATTATCGACATCCCCACAGAGTGGTACATTTGTTACAATTAATGAACCTACTTTGACACATTATAATCTGAAGTCCATAGTTTACATTAAGGTTCACTCTTGGTGTACATTCTGTGGGTTTGGACAAGTGTATAATGACATGTATCTACCATTATAGTATCATACAGAATAGTTTCACTGGTCTAAAATTCTCTGTGCTCTATTTAAACCTCTGTCTCCCTCAACCCCTGACAACCACTAATCTTTTTACTGTCTTCGTAATTTTGCCTTTTTCAGAATGTCATATAGTTGGAATCATATAATATGTAGCCTTTCCACTTTGGCTTCTGCCACTTAGTAATATACATTGTGTTTCCTACATGTCTTTTCATGGCTTGATAGCTCATTTAGTTTTAGCTCTGAATAATATTCCATTGCCTGAATGCATCACAGTTTATTTATCCATTTACCTATTAAAAGACATTTTGGTTTCTTCTAAATTTGGGCAATTATTAATAAAGCTTCTATAAACCTCCATATGCAGATGTTTGTGTGGACATAAGTTTTCAATTTTGGAGGGTAAATACCAAGGAGCACAATCGCTCGATCATGTAGTAAGAGTATGTTTAGTTTTATAGAAACTCAAACTCTTCCAAAGTTGCTGTACCATTTTGCATTCCCACAAGCAACAGATGCTAGTTTCTGTCTTTCCGCATCCTCATCAGCATTTAGCATTGTCAGTGTTCTGCGTTTTTACCATTTTTAGAGGTATTCGAAGTGGTAAGTGGTCTCATTATTGTGACCTACTAGTTGTTTTTTGTTTTCCCCCTCTTTAATTCCCAACCCCCCACTTCCACCCCTGACCTATGGATGTTGCCGTTTCCCCTTAAGAACTGGATCTCTGAAGGTGGGGCGTCTCCTCCCACACACTTGGGGCATGTACCTGGGGGCCTTGCGTACCCGGGGCCTAGCCCGTGGCTCCACCTGGGGCGTGAATCCAGGAACTTCTGTGTGTAAAGCAGACGTGCTAACCACTACACTAGGGAGTCACCCCCGTGACCTACTAGTTTTTACTTAAACTTTTATATTTTGATAATTCTAAATACACATGCAGTGTAAGAAATAATACAAAGAAATCTACTCTTCACTCACTTCTCCCAACAGTAAATCCTTTAAAACTATAGTACAATATTACAATCAAGATATAGACATTTATACAAGAAATAATATATCCATCACCACAAGGATGCCTCATGTTGCCCTTTTATAGCCACGACCTCTTCCTTCTTGCTTCACCTCTCCCTAATCACTGGTAATCACTATTCTGTTCCTACATTTTCATAATTTTGTCATTTCAAGAATGTTACACAAATAGAATCATACAGTATATAATCTTTTGGGAATGGCTTTTTTCACTCAGCCCAGTTCTCTGGAGATTTATCAAGGTTGTTGTGTGTATCAATTCATTCATTTTTATTGCTGAGTAGTATGTTTAACCTTTCACCTGTTTAAGAACCTTTAGGCTGTTTCCAGTTTGGGGCTATTAAAAAACAAAGCTTCTATAAACACTCATTTACAGGGTTTTGTGTGAACCTGAGTTTTCATTTCTCTAGAATAAATGCCCAGATGTCAAAATGCTTTGTTGTACGGTAGGGTAGTTGGGATGCAGGACAGGGAAAATTCTCCCGAGTTGGGGTGGGGTGGCAGGCTCACACTCTGCACTGAGAGAGAAGAGGGTTCTTGGTAGAGTATAAGAAAGAATTCAAACATACCAAAGTTAGAGTCCAAAGAAAAGTTTATTAGAGAGGAGAAAAAGCAAAGACAAGAGAAAGCAAAGACGTAAAACTAAGACAAGGGGAATTAAGGGAAATCCGGTTTATATATCTTTCTTTAGTTCCTGTGAGTTACAGTTTAAAAACTTTTTTTACCCATTTTCCTTTGATATAGACATACAATGAGGAAGCATAAGAGTATGTAGCATGAAAACGTAAGAATGTGTAGCATGGAAGGCCTGCTGGCAATTTCCAGCCTTCAATCCATAGGTCCCCATGGTTTTAGCTACAGGGAATGAACAATTTTTGTGGAGGGTGCCACTTAAAGAAAGTTTTCTTGTTTTCTCTTCACCTCATGGGGAAATGGGTTGTTAGCAATCCCAGCAGAATTTTCCTTTGTTCTGCAGGTTCTGCAGGACTGATAATCATATTGCAGTCTCTGAATATAGCTTGATTTAACATTTTATTTCTCTTGCTTCCTTCCTACATTAGTTGCACGTTCAGTTTTATAAGAAACCACCCACTCTTTCCAGAGCGGCTGGATTGTTTCATATTCATTGCTAGCAATATGTGAGTTTTTTTGAAACCTCACCAGTATTTGGTGTTATCACTATTATTCAATGTCTACTTATTTTAAAGTGTACAATTCAATGGTTTTAGCGTATTCATAAAGTTTTACAACCACCACAACTATCTAATTCCAAAGATAAAACCACTCTTCTGTATTGACAAACGGAGGCCTTGTGAGTGCACACCCTGGCCAGAGGGCTCATACAAAGACCTATATAAAACAGAGTACAGAGCGCAGGGATCAGACCTGGTCCAAACCTGGCTCTGCTCCTTACTGATTTGTGGCTCTGGGTAAATTGCTTGAACTCTCTGAACCTCAGTTTTTTCATTCATGAAAAGGGGATGATCAAAATAACTTCACAGAACTGTTACGGGAATGCATAAGATAATGTCTATGGCATATGGTACATGGTTTGACCAATGTGACAAAAATGTATTGGGCGTGTATCAGTGTCTTAACCAAGTCTTTTTATTCTCTGTATTTTATGCTTTAACCTCTGAGGCCTTACTGACCCTCCCAGGATTAGCTAGTTCTTAAAGAAAGCAAATAACTGTGAGTGCACTTTTCATAAGCAAACCAACTAATCCAGAACCCATAGGCCCACCCCAACTTTTTTTTTTTGTTCTTAAGCTGTGGGATACTATTCCCCATCCCCAGTTACCCCAGGGCCAGGTACCAGACACCTAGGGATAGCCACTGTGTTCCAGGACCTGCCAAAATTATTCAAACTAGTCAATTCTAAATCCGATTACTCTGCCTCACTCATCTTGTCCATGGAAATAAAAATAAAGACTTACCCTTGATTTTCCCTGCTCCTCTGCCTCCTGACTGACCCTGGTGCTTCCTCCAGGTGCTGCATGGTGGGCTGGGCCTCCCGATCAAAGGATCTGCGAGCACAACAAGCTTCTTCCTTCATGAGTCATTTCTGTGCCTGCATGTCTTATCCAATAATCCTGGGTACCTTTATAATAATCAGGCACAGAACTAAGCACTAATTCTCCATTGATCATTTCATGGAATCTCAGCACAATATATGAGGTTGAACAGGAACTTTTCATTCAAATGACTAACCTTATAATCAGCTTTTTGTTCTGCTTCTGTATATGCTTGCTGCATAGGCCAAGGGGCAGAGCAACCTTGAAATTAACTAAAGACTCATCCTCCCTTTTGCTTGTTCTGTCTAGATAACAGATGTATTGCCTGAGTTCCTGCCTGAAAATCTCACACTGTGACTGCCTGTACCCCACAGCAACTCCCGCAGTCTGTAACTGCCTGAGGACAAATTAACCAATCAGCCCATACCAATTGTAAAGCTGTAACTGCCCAGATAAGCCCTATAAAAGCAAGGTTGCATCTGAGCTCGGGGCCCAGATCTTCAGAGTGCTAACTCTTCTGGGACTGCTGGCGTAATAAACCTGAATTCTCCAACTCTCTGAGTGCTGCCTGGTATCTTGCCAGTCTGATTATTCTGCAACAAGGTGAGTGCTGTTATATTTTGCAGATGAGGAAACTAAAGCTTGAGTATATGTAGTTAAAAGTGACAGGGCCAGGATTCAGAATTTATGCATGCCAATCTGAAAGATCACACTCCCAACCTCCACTCTGATCTGTCTGTTACCATTGAGTAGTTACCTCATTATTATTATTACATTAGCAGACAGGAGTAGGGCAATTTGAGGTTCCCATAAACTCCTATAGGGGATCAGAACAAGTCACCCCAAATGTACCTCTGTTGCATGCAGTTGTTTTGAGCTAAAGGCAATTGAGACCCTCAGATTCAAAAGCATGTCTGGCCTCCCCCACCCCAACTACCTAGAATAATTTGAATTAGGGGCTTTGCACATAATAAGAAATTATCAGTGATAATATTTTGACCTATCTATATGACAGGGCAAACTTCTAATTACTGAACACCTGCTCTTCTTATCATCCTGTAATGACCTTCTTCCCCTTTGAAGGCCCAAGGTGATCCTTAGCTCAGAAAGTTACAGTTTCAAAGTCTGTGTACCCGATGCTTCAAAGGACTGATATTCAAAATTTGAAGTAAAGAAAGGTTTATTAAGAAGTCACCAGCTCTAGAAGATAGGGGCCTTAGAGTTTCCTCAAATCCATCTTAAGAGAGCTCAGAATTCAGGCTTCTTTTACATGGAGGAAAGGGAGAATAGGCGGGGCAAGAGGTGATTGACAACCACAGACATCTAGGTACCAACAGATATCCAAGGAAGAGTTCAAAATCTAAAAATCTCTTTGACCCCTGCTGATCTGAGTCTGGAATTGAGGCTCCTGCAAATCTTTGATAAACAATCATTATTTTGTACATAATTCCCCACCTCCTTGGGAGAGGCACCTTTCTGCAAAAACTCAAGCAGAATTCCTCTAAAATTAGCATATCTATAGCAGGAGATATTTGCCTGAAGGCCATGGGAAAAATGTAGGCTAGAATTAAGTCAGAGAGACCAAGCATTTCACTGTTACAAGAATGCCATGCATATACCTCATGCTTCCTTTTCTGTCTTTGAATCTCATGTATGTGGGACCTCTGACTCTCTCATGTATGTGAGGCTCTCATGTATATATATGTATTAAATTTATTTTTTCTTGCTTATCTGGCTTGTGTCTATTTAATTATTAGACCAGCCAAAAGAACCTTGAGGGTAAAGGGAAGTTTCTTCTTCCCTCACACTCCCATGTAAGGGCAGAGGTCAGATGGGAGAGCTGAGCCATGTCTCTGGTCTTGGTCCTTGGCGACCATTGTTGAGAGCTGTAAAGGGTCCATGGAGGAGCTGCGCCCTGGGTGGGAAGCACTCATCTGGAGCAGACTGTCTTGTTGGATTTGAAGGGCCCTTGGGCGGCCCCTGCCTAGTACTCTCTGTTCAGTGACCTATTTTAAATCTCCACCCACCCCCCATCTGTCAGTATGGTGCAGGACAGAGCAAATTCCTCCAAGTGGGGGGTAGCTCAAACCCTGCACCAAAAGAAAGTTCTTGATTGAGTGCAGGAAAGAATTCAAGTGCATACCAGAGTTAGAGTTAAAAGGAAAGTTTGTTAAAGAAGGGGTAACACTCCATAGACTGAGCGTGGCGTAGGGTGCCATTTAAAGACTGTTTTCCTGTATTCTCTTCACAGTATGGGCAAATGGTTTGTTAGCAAACCCAGCAGAATGGGGAAGAGGGGGAAACCAAGCTGGAGGAGCCTCAGACTAAAGGCCTTTGAATGTGGTTTCTGCCTGATCCCAAGGAGAAGTCCAGAGTGCAAACGACACCTCAGATGTCCCCAGCTTAGGTGGGAGTAGGGCTTTTACAGTTGTCCTTCATTCCACCTATTTGGAGAGGAGGAGGCTATGAGCCCCTAGGTGTGCTTAGCACTCTTCACTTCAGTTCAGGCTACTCCAGAAGCCTTGAGCAGTTTCCTGGAAGAGGGTGTGGCTGTGGGAGGTGGACAGTGGCACAGAAATGACTGAAGGAGTTCTGGATAGAGCTGAATGAAGCACCAGTGCAGTTCACTACAAGCCAGTATCTCCTTAAATCCTAGAAAGTCCAGGGCTTGGTCAAGAGAGACAATGGAAAGGCACCGTCATTCAGAGAAAATGTGGGCCTTGGAGCCCAGAGACCCCAGACTTCATTATTAAATGGTTCTATAATTTGGCCATGTACTTTTGGGCTATAGAGTAAACCAGGCTTCCCTGGCACGTATTTGACAAATTCTCTTCCTCCTCATGTCAGAGGTGTGGGGGCTCAGAATGAGTCACCCCAAGATGTGCCTCTGTGGTATGTGGATTATTTTGAGCCAAAGGCAACTTTAGCCTTAGACTCAAGAGAAACTTCTGTCTTTTCATTGACTACCTAAAAGAACTTGATTAGGGGCCTTGCCCATAAAGAAATTATCAGAAATAACCATTTTTGACCTACCTACAGGGCAGAACAAACTTCTATTTACTCAAGTCATCCTGCAATGACCCTCTGAAGCCCCCAAGGTGCATTACTCCACCCCTAGCTCAGGATGTCTTGTGTACCCATGTTCCGTTTCTATCTCTGAACCTCTCCTGCATATGGGGTCTCTGACTTTCTCTTATATGTGGGGTTCCCATACATATGTGTATATTAAATTTGGTTACCTGTCTTATGTCTATTTGATTGTTAGACCAGACAGAAGAACCTTGCATGTAGAAGAAAGTTTCTTTCTCCCCAACAGAGGCATTTAGAAAGATCATTTTTCCAAAAGTGCTACATCTTCCATTTTAATTTAGCCACTAATTTTGTTACACTACCATTATATTCTGCTGGAAACTTATGGAGTATCAGCCTATAGAGCCTGTGGGGTGAGAGAGAGAGAAGGAAGAGTGTGTGGGGACTTCCATGCTAAGGACAGTCATCTGACTGGTTCCACAAGCAGGAGTATGTGGGGCCCAAACAGGACAGAATGTGAGGACTGGACACGTGTGAAATGTGTGGCCCCATTGTACCGATGGGGAAACTGAGGCCCAGAAAGAAGAGACTCTTCGCTTCTTTAGCTTACATGTACTGAGCATCTCTCTATGCCAAGACTTGTACTAGAGGCTGGGAAGAGAATACCAGGATGCAGGAGACTCCAAACTTGCTGTTGTTTTAAATTTTTATCTTGAAATAATTATAGTTTTACAGGAAGTTGTCAATATGATATAGGAAAGTCCTATGTACCCTTCACCCAATTTTCCCCAATGGTAACATCTTAAATAAAACTACAGCATAATATTAAAACCAAGAAATTATCTTTACAACAATTCCACAGACCTTGTTCAGATTTCACCAGTGTTTACATGTATTGCTCATTTCTGTGTGCATGTGTGTGTATGTATGTGGTTCTATGGACTCTTATCACACATATAGATTTGTGTGCCCATCACCACAGTTGAGATATATAGCTGTTCCAACACCACAAAGGAGCTCCTTATGTGTCCCTGTTACAGTTGTCTCCCTACCCCCATTTCTAACCATTGGCCACTGCAAAACCTCTTTCTATTTCAGACCCTGCTTGTGAGAGGCTCACATCCTAGAAGGGAGGGAGATGCAGATATAAATCTTGGTAATACATGTAATGTTAAATGTAAATATATGTTAATACATATGTAAATATAGAAACGAAATTATACCTTAACACTTGGGAGCAGTTAATGTAACATTCCTGAGGGCGTCAAATTAAATCTATCAAAAGGGGGCCAGAAATGGGATGCTTTCAGTCATTAAAAAGAATGAGGTGGTGCTGAGTGAGATGACACAGAATGCTCTTCAAAGCAGATGGCAAAAGGCAAAGACAGGACAGTATACTCCAGCATGTGTGCATGTGCGTGTGCGTGTGTGTGTGTGTTTAGGCTGCTCTGCAATTGTGTGTCGTGTATGAGCACACAAACCCAGCACCACCAATGATATCACCCTGGAAAGCGGGTTCAGGGACCAAGCAGGGAGGGACACTCTCTTCTCTTTCTCTACTCTCTGGTGCTGTTTCAGTTTTTACTATGTACTTGACTTTTTTTTTTTAAATAAAATTAAATCCTGTTTGGTCTTCCTTAAGCAAGGTTGAACAGTAATTCTGTATCCGCATGTTCTTGCTTTCTCCTCTCCCCTGCATTTGCAAGAGTCCTTCCCGCATCCCACCCCAGAACTTAACAGTATGACAAAGAGATTGTGCAGCCTCTAGTTGCCATGGCAGCCATTGCTCCTGATGATAAGATGTAGGCCTGGCCTTCCCAGCCCTGTGTGCAGCAGGCTTGGACACTACCCCTTCTCCCCAAGTCAACAGTATCCCTATACCAACCTGGGTCCTGAATATTTAAAAGATGTCTCTAACAGCACTAGCATGTGAGTGAGTCAGCAGTGTTATTTCAAGAAGACATTGTGTTCAGTGCTCTGTGCCGCATGCTGTACACTCTCTAAAGACAAATGTTCTTTACCTAAAAACATGTTTACACTCTGCCTTGGAGCACCAAGTGCCCATTCTCCACCCCTCTGGGGTAATCTGGCTTAACTGTCTCCACCGCTTTCTAAACACAAAGTCCTGTTCAGAGGATGTCTTCTGGGCAGCCCATTCTCACACCAGGCCCCCTCCTGGCCCACTCAACTTCTCTCAGACCCAGAAACAGGAAGAGTTGTTTATTGTTCCTTAAGGGGCTAGAAAACTCATATTGACTGTAAGAAGGAAATTAGGCTACTTGCCAAGGAGATGGGCTCCAAAAAGCTTTTGGTCTTTCTAGGTTAGTCAATGAAAGCAACAAATAACATAAAATTAATTTCTCAATAAATTATTGTGATATACTAAATTCTTAATAAGTTCGTTCAGTTCAAGTATGTTCCAAAAGAGAAAAAGCAAAGTAGAGTGAGAACTAGAGGAGATAACTCAATTAGGTCTTTTGAAGAAGAGTGGGCTAGGGCAGGGAACATTTGTGGTGGCCCTTGAAGGTTGTATAGGAGTTCCCTGGGTGAAGAAATGAGGAGAGCTAGCATATGCTTGGTACTGAAACCAAGGGCCTGACTCTGGAGATTTTTCAAAGTAAACTGTGGCCCAACTCCTCTGCATCTCCAGGATTTAAGAAGCAGGTTTAGGTGAAGTCAGAGAGAAGCAAAGGCCTCTTGTCAGTTGCCTAGGACATGTTTGGTCAAGATGGAACCTGTGAGATGCCAGTATGCACTGAATCGCCAGATGTCTCACTGCTTCTCTGATGGAACCAGTGATCTGAGAATAGGCTAGGCCACTGCCCACAGGAATCATGCTGTGATTCCTGTGGGTACAAACTATACAGAGTTAAAAGAAGAAAAGGGAATAGGGAGGAGGGAGGAGGTAGACAAGGCAAAGTAAAGAAAGGCGGAGAAGTCGTTAAGGGTGTGGTTCTAGGCAAAGATATGCTAACGGCCAACTTCTGCTTCCGTAGTCTGCTTGCTTGTTTGATGTTAACCAGGGTATGGTTAATCTGCCTGCTTGTTTGATGTTAACCGGAGTGTGGTTCTAGGCTTTATAAGCTGCCTCTTTTGGGAGCTTGGGGCTGATTCTCTGACCCTGCACGGTGGAGAGTCAGTCACCGGCCGGCTAATAAAGGCTCATAATTCATCTCAATTGGCTCCATGGGTCTTAGAATCGATCGCGCCACAACAAAGGCAAGTCTGCTTTGGTGAACATCTCAGGCCATGACTCACAGTGACAGACATTCTCCAAAGTCTAACATTTGAGGCCGTCAGTATAAGAAACATCCAAACACGTAGAGAATTTTTGTAAGAGTTTGAGCCAAACTGACAACACATGCCAGGGAGCAAGATCTCAAAAGCTCCAGAGAATGACAGTTTGCAGCTTCTTTTACGCATTTGAAATTAAAGAGGGAACATAAGGAAGAGTACATGGAAGTAAGAGAAAGCAAGGAGGATTGGTTTACAGGATAGTTAAAAGATCATGTGCTTTCTTGAGGGTGGTTACAATTTATTTCAAAGGTGTGTTAACCTAGATGCACAGAAACAATAGACAGGGCTTGCTTAAGGCAAAGATAAACCTTTCACTAAAACGTTATATGCCTGGGGCATTTCTACCCACCTTGACTTGCCCAGTTAGGAATTTATGATCAGATCACTCTGTGAGGTTATTTTCCACAGAACCCTTTTTTTCATCCACAAAGTTCATATTTTCTTCCTCTGGGACTCCCAAAGCCTGATGGTTCTTGGTATCTCTTAAAAACAAAGGGCAAGAATAATATTTTGATTTCTTCCTACGAAAAGTCTAAATTTATAGCTACTAACATTATTCCCAAAAATAATTCTTAGGAAATCGGATTAAGACATAAATTGACAGAGTTCCTGGATCAGCCTAAGTTGTTTTTTTCCGTTTACACTGCACGTACTCCACCCTGCTTTTTTCTTCCTTATATCTGGAATGCAGAGCTGATGTCACATTCTACAGTCATTGCCTAGTGTGGAGGCTGTGGAAAGTGTCTTGTGTTAGGGGACCAGCGTTCTATTCCCAGCTCTACCAGGAATGGTAATGGAACTTGCTCGAATGATGTTTGATGACCTTAATGGCCTTGTTTTCACGAGAAGTTCATTTCTGGGTTGGGATTGGAAGGGAGGGAAATGACAATACTTCATCTCATTAGAATTACCTGGTAACATCAGCAAGAGCTTGCGCTTATTTTTCTTGACCCCAGGGGAACCAAACCGGTGGACAGGCCTCCAGGGGGGAAATACTCCTGAGTAAATGGCCCCTAAACAGTACCTGTGAGCCTCTCTCCTAGACATGAGTTGCATAGTGTAGAGGACAACTTTTTTGGTTTAAAAAATATTTATTCCTATCTGCTATGATACTATGCCATGAGATAGGGAGCAGAGAGAAAAAAAATCTCCTTTGAGCAGGTGAGGGACTGACTCCTGGAGAAGAGGTGACTTTCGCAGGCCATGCAGTGAGTTAGGCTGGGTGTATACGCCTCTTCTCCTGATTAATGCTGGAGCTGTTTGGTGCTCTATTCCTGCTGACACTTCTTAGAACTGCAGTGAGGCATTGTGAATGGTCGACTGGAAGTGGGGAGCTTCCTCTGTGGGATGCTGAGGTAGGTAGCCAGCCCACTTTAGTCATTCACTAAATATTGAATGACTATTACAGTCCGGGCCCTTTTCTAGATTTATTTGCAGATAAAACAGACACAAGTTCCCACCTTCATAGAGGTGATGTTCTAGTGAAAGGAGGCAGACAAAAAACAAGAAACATAATAAAGAAGCACATTATAGAGCATGTTAGAAAATGTACATGTCTGGAAAGAAAAGAGTAGAGTAGGGTAATGAGGAAGAATAGTTTGGGGTGGTTTGAGACGCAATTTTAAAATAGGGTGCTCTGTGTAGAATTCAATGAAAAGGTATGGGACAAGCAAAAGCTTGAAGGAGGTGAGAGAGTTATCCAGGCAGATCTCTTGAAGAAGAGTGTTTCAGGCAAAAGGAATAGGTTAGTACAAAAACCCTGGGGTAGAAGTGTAACTGATATTGTTACCAGAGAGTAGCATCCTCTCCTGGCATGTTGTCCAGGTTCTTGATGTCTCGAATAAAGAACTGAGCAAGACACTGAAATGTAGTAGAAAATAAGTTTTATTAGAAAGGAAAGTACACTTCCAGAAGTGGAAGTGGGTCTGAATAAGAGAAGCGTGGCTCAAAGTCCCTGGTAACAAAGACCGGGGTTTTTATACATTTCTGCTGTGGGTGGTTACTTTTCTTAGAGGAGTGGGCTTCCTTGATTGACAACTAAGATTGACAGGACTCAGTGATTCATCATTTTGCTTTCTGCGCATGTTTGTTCCCAGAATTCAGTCTGTTATAATGATATTAATGAACTTCATATTATAATGATGCATCGTATTATAATGATGGTATAATGAGGCTCAGGTGAGTCGAAGGTCGTTGGGCTCTTCATTGCGCAGGTGCGAGTGACTGGCTTAAACTGGTACCCAATTCTCTGCCTACTGGTTTCTTTGCGTGAGTTAAAAAATGCCTTCTGGCTTGCTTAATTGTGGGTAGACCTCTTCTAAGATAGGATGACCTCAATGTCTTTGCAGGCAGACCAAAAACCCCCTAATTTTCCTGCCTACCTCTTCTCTAAGAGCCATGAACTTCATTATTATTAGTATGGATGTTGACGATGGAGGTCTCTTTTTCCGTATCTGCTTCCTGCTGAGAATGGCCATAGTCCCTGCCTACAGGGCTTTCATGGAGCTCTTTCCTTCTCTGCCTCAGTCAGGGTGGGGTCTTGTGTTTCCTGCTGAAGTGCCACCTCAGTCCCTAGACAAGGAAAAGAAAATACAAACTCGTTATTTAAATCATACATCTATTAATTTCTATTATTGATTTGCCTATTAAGTGAGTAAAGGAAAACAGGCTTGGTTAATATGTTTCTTAAAGAGTAAAAAGAAAGACCTTTGGCTTCAAGTCCCCTTCCCCCTCAGACTCTAAGGGCCCTGCCTCGCTTAACACCATTTCTGCTTAATGATGGGCTGATAACCCTTATCAATAGCCTGAGGATCTGAGTCGCCAGGGCAATTATTAGGATTTGCGGGAGAGGGCCTTTTTCCCAAGGAAAGGAGGGAAGAAAACGAGGTTTATTAAAGAGATTAACTCTGCAACTAAAAAGATTAACTCTGCAAGAGATGTTCTATTTTATTTCCTGCTAAAAGATTAAGAATTTTACAAGTGATGTCCTGTCTCAGTATTTCCAAAAATATTGAGGAGGCCAGTGTGGCCAGGGCTGACTGAGGGAGAGAACACAAGTTATGGGGCCAAGTCATGGAGGAGGACAAGAGGGGGCTTTGGTGGTTATTCTAAGTGGGATGAGAAAGCATTTGAAGGTGTTAAGCAGGGGTGACCTCATTTAACTTATATTTGAATAGAATCTCCAGGATAGCTGTATAGAGAATAGCTTATGAAGAAGAATTTCCCACTTAAATGGCCAACATTTCTAATCAGTCCTTTGTTCTGCTTCTGTAAACACGCTTGCAGCATAGGCCAAATATCTCAGGGTCAACTGAAAACAAACCCTTCCCTTAAGTGTTTAGTGCTTTTAGTGTTTAGACAGATGTATCCCCTCTCTTTAAGAAGTATTGCTTTAGTGCTTATTAGAAACTGCCCATAGCCCATAGCAATTTCAGGGATCTGTAAATCAGCCCATGCCAACTGTAACAACATGGGTGTAAAAGTGAAATTGCCCCTAAGCTCTAGGCCCAGATTTTCAGAGCACTAGCTCTTCTGGGACCACCGGCGTAATAAAACTGAGTACTCTTTCTCTGGGTTACTGCTTGGATTTTCGCTGGTCTGATTTTTGGAGCTTTTGGGATTTTTCCATAACACTTATAGGGGTTGAAGGTGGAACAGTAAGGTGAGTTAGGAGGCTGTCAGAATAGTCCAGGCGAGCAGTGATGGTGGCTTTGGCTGGGGTGGTAGCTGCAAAGAAGCAGATGGATTATGGATCTATTTCTAATGTAGAAGCAACAGGATTTGCTTGTGGATTGGATGTCAGGCATGTGGGGAAGAAAGAAATAGATGAGTACTCTGAATACTCCATGGTTCTTAGTCTGAAACGTTAGGCGAATGGGGAAGAGGTCATTCACTGAGATGAAAGCTCCAGGGTGGTTCAGAGTTAGGGACACTGTTAAGTTTGAGAACATACTGACACCCAAGTGGAGATGTTAAATAAGCAGTTGGATCTATTAGATCACAGTTCAAGGTCAAGGTTAGGGTTGGAGACATGCTCTCATTGATGCACTTGAAAATCATGGAGCTAGATGAGCTTAATGAGGAAGTTAATCTAGATAGAAAAGAGGTTTGAAGACTCAGCCCAACTTTCAAAGGTCAGATAAAAGAACAGGATGTATCAATAAGTTAGGACACTGAGAAGGAGTCAGGGAGTTAGAAAGGAAACCAGAAGAGGGTGGATTCCTGGCAATCGAGTAAAGACAGAGGTTCTAGAGGGAAAGAGTACTCACCTTTGTCGAATGCTGCTATGGACTGAGAATGACCACTGGATTTGGCCATGAGGAGGTTTTTGGTAATCTTATTAAGAAAGGTTTCTATGGGGGAGAGAAGTCTGATTGGAGTGGATTACCTCCCAAAAAGGGAAATAAAGAAGTGGAGACTGAGTATAGGCAACTCTTTCAGGAAGTTTTACTATTAAGGGGAAACTGATTAATAATAGCTAGAGAAAGAATGATCAAGCAGAGAAGGGGAAAATGACACAGAAAAGAAGAGGGTAATTGCAGGTCACTATCTTTGAGTGGGTGAGGTGATGCCGGCTCCAAGGTGGTAGGCAGCCACAGGCAGGAGCACAGACAGGTGACCCACCTTCTTCCCTGTCTTTGTCCACACTTCAGCTGCCATTCCCAGCTCATCCTGGCCTAGGAACGTGGCCGTAGCGTGGTCTTCACCCTGTAGCAAGCACGAGAACTCTACGGGCTACAGACTCAGAGGTTTTAGACCTAAAATCAGGCCTGAGAATAATGAATACTCTGATATAAGGATCAAGGGAAACATGCAATGCCTTTGACAAAAAAAAAAGTAGGAAAAAAATACTTTATTCTAAAAAACAACCTATTGGGAGCATGGCTATGTAAAAGAAGCACCGTGTCCCCATACAGTAAAACATGCTCCACTTCACCCAAGAAATGAGGAAAAGAGGATGTCATGAGTTTTCCTTCTATGGTGACGTTTTACTTCATTACTAATCAGATAAAGGCAAATAAAAACTGCAAGGTATCATCTTTTGTCTAATCGACAACTATTTTAAAGGATAATCCTTAGTCTTCACAAGTGTTTGGTAAAACAGACATTCTCTTAAAACATGGGTGGAAGTGAAAATTGGTTCAAGATTTTGGGATGCAATTTGGCTATATTGAAAGACTTAGAAAAGTTCATACTCTTGGAGATCAGTAACTCCTCTATGGGGAATTCAGTCTAGAGAAACCATTGAAAAGTTGGAAAAAGATGTAATCACAAGATTTCTCATAAACTTGAGAAATTAAGTTACTGTTAATGGAATAAATATAAGAAAATTAACTGTCCAAACATGAATATGTCATAACTTTATGACATATTCATATTTAATAATGTGGAAAAATGCTTAAAATATGTTGGTAAGTGAAAAGAAATTACAAAATGATTCCAAGTGAATCATTCAATACTATCTTAGAGATTATATGTCCACTTTTCAACTATGCCTAATCTAAAAATTGTCCTATTTATTGAATAATTAAACATTTTTAAACATCATATTTTTTCTAGTTGGGTTTTCTATAACGCCAACTGTGGTTGATTTCATTTCTGCCTATTTTAATTTCTTAAATTCTTATCCTTATTTAAATGAATGTTGTTCCTTTCTCCTTTTGAGGATTCTAAATATGCTTGAAGTCTATTATTTTCACTCTTCACAGAATGAATTCTTCCTATTGTTGGTTTAACTGGCTGTCTTCTTAGCATTCATTCTTTTTGGGTCTTTTGGAATACCAGCTTGCTGACTCATCTTGAATCTGTGTGTGTGTGTGTGTGTGTGTGTGTGTGTGTGTGTGTGTGTGTGTGTTCCATCTCTGGAAGTTTTGTGGTTGCTTCCACCCAGCCTCCTGATTCCTGCAGTTTAGTATTGGCTATACCTTGGTGGCTTCGGGCTCTGGTCTGTGAAGATCCGAAGATAATGTGGATCCAGTCACCAAGCAGCAGTAGTCCTTGCCCAGGTCTTGGCTAGGATGCTACATCAACTTCTCCTTTTCTTCTAAGTACAAATTACAAATCACAGTTCCCCGGCAATGGTCAGCGCAGCTTTTTCAGCCCTCCCCCATAAGCAAGGCCCACCTCAGCTGAGGGGTTCATATCCCTTCCCCACAGCAGAGCTTCCAGAAGCCTCTGCTTGCCTCTGCATCCAGAGCTGAGCAGGACCAGAGCTTCCATTTCATTTGCTGTTGCATGTTTCTGCTTCATCTTTGGTCAACAGAAATGTTTATCTTATTTTTGAGAGCAGCTTAAAACTTTTTCTAAATATTTTATCTATCATTACATAGTATGTGGTACAGACAAGGATGCATCAGAAAGTGAACTTAATGCCATCTATGCCAGAAGTTCTATGTTGCAGCTTCTTACTTTTCTGACTTTGTCTTGTGGGTGTGAAGGAAGTGATCTTAGCATTTATGTGCACCTTTTGCTGACGGCATCGCTTACTCCACTTCCAATTTCCCCCAGGCATTTCTCAGTGTGGGCACTTGAGTGCCTTACTCGTATTCACCAGCCAGCCTGGCTCAGTTCTGGCCCCTTTGGTATCATGGGGTTGTCTACCATCTGGCAGCCATTTGAGGGCATCTCCCCTCCCACTGTCCTTAGCTAGTGTCCTTTTGGAAAGCACCTCACAGTGCAGGGGTGATCTCCTGGGCCTCTAAATATTCAAGACCCCTTAGTCCAAACAGTACCAAAGCCACCTGAATTCCCTGCAAAAGAGGAGAGAGCACCCCATGAAATAAAAACAGCAAAATGGAGTTGATACTGTCAAGAGAGCAATCTGAAATGGAGCCAGGAGGCATCTAGGAAGCTGAGCTCACATACCCCTCCCTGTGAAACTGAACTAAACTACGAATGGTGACACCCTGATACAGTGCCTGGAATTGGCTCTGCATCACTGAACTCTCTATAAAGAAATAAAATTTTTACCTAGCAGTCAATGATATACAGCAGTGGTACCCAACCTTTTTTGGCACCAGAGACTGGTGTTCCTATGAGAATCTCCTGCCTGATGATCTGAGGTGGAGCTGAGGTGGTGATGCTAGTGCTGGGAAGTGGCTCCAAATACAGATGAAGCTTCACTCACTGGCCTGCCACTCACCTCCTGTTGTGCGGCGCAGTTGCTAATAGGCCAAGGATCACTACCAGTCCAGGTTGGGGACCCCTGAGCACAGAATAAGTCAGCTTGCCAGCACCAATCAAGCTCTTTCAAAACAACTTGTATAGCCCCCTTTCAAGCCCCCTTTTTCTGTCTGTATAGACTCTTTCTTCAGATCACAGTTGGGTTTCTACCCAAATCTGTGTCTTCCAATCACAATTCCCAAAACCCCCATATAAAGCTTTTGTTTGCTTTGTAATTCTTGGTCAAAACTGATTGATAATCCCCTCTCTTCAGAGAGCTCAGACCAGAGTCCAAGAGCAGAGCTAAAGAACAGACCCATGTTTTCCCCTCCCTCTTCTCAGGTGCCACCCCACACCCTCCACTGACACCATTCTCCTCAGTGGCTTCTTTCCCACAGGCAAACCAGCTCTTGTGGATGAGTTCATCAGACATAACCCCACTCTGGATCCCATATTGGCTTACCTTTACATGAGACTAGAGATAAATATTCAACTTTAGCAGAGATTTTATCTGAGTGGGTGAATTACAGTGACTTTTAAAAATATTTTGAGCTTTTAGGTATTTTTCTGATTTTCATAATTAATGTTTATAACTTTTATAATCATGCAAAAATGTTATTGGGAAAAAAATCTGTCCTTCTAGAATGTCTGATAAAAGGAAGACCCCTTTAAAAATTAATTTTCACAATGTTTATCATCTTCCTTTTAAAAACTTGCATTTTGTCCAGGTACTAGGGTACAAACTAGACTTTTATCTGTCTGAACTTTGGCAAGCATCTGATGTTTCTCCTTCTCCAGCTCCCAGAGCTGAGTCCTAGCTTTTTCGCTTGCCTCATACCAAACCCTTCATGATGTGACTCCTGCTTCCCACTCCAGTTCTGCTTTCAAGCTTGTTCCATCCCATGTAATTGTTTAGTTATACCTGAACTGCTTATAGTTCCCCAAACACAGAATGCATCCTCATTTTCATGCCTTTGTATTTGATCTTCCTGCTGCTCAGAATTTCCTTTTCCTTTTCCACCTGAAAAACTCCTATTCAGACTCTAAAACCCCTCTCAGATCAGTCACTTCCTCTGAGAAGTCCTCCTGATGCTCTCTTCTTGGCACTCTCTCTCCACCATGTACATACTTCTGTATCTGCCTTTATCATGTTAGATGCTCATCTCTGTATACCCACACAGTGCCTGACATGTGATAAGTTTTTCGTAAGTATTAGTTGAATGGAGGATGGTTTATTCATTCCACAAATATACACTGAATGCCCACTATGTACTGAGCATAGCACTGGTTTCCTGGGATTCAAAATTAATGAGACACAGGGTTTGCATTAAGGAGCTTATGTCTAGTGAGGTAGACAGAGAGATGCACAGATAATTACAATGACAATATGATACAGGTAACTCTGTCTCATCTCTTCTCATTCTTCCTTTTCTCTCCTAATTGGCCATAACTTGAAAGCATAATTCATATTTACTACTTGGCTTGTTTCTTCAAAATAGTTTTTCATTTGGAAACTGTTTAATACAATTCTTTATTATTTCTGTCTTCACTCTAGTATGAGGAAGCCCATTTGAACAGTCAAAGTATCCCCCCAAATTGCTGCTTCCCAAGTAAGTCGGCATCTTGTGACTGGAGGCATGCAAGTGAGAACCGGTGACCACCAGAAATGGCTGGGGAAGGCTGGAAGACGAACCGAAGCTAAAAAAAAGATTGGTGGAACTCTATAACCTTGAAGGGCTTTCCAAACCTGATTTTAAGAAAAATAAGGCACGCCTAAACTAAGATCATGAGACTGACCTCCTAAAATACTGTCATCTCAATGCAAACCCTGGGGCAGTTCCCTTCATGGCAGAAAAACAAAACAAAGCAGATGTTCTTCATCTTCCCTGGAATTCTGTTTTAAACCATTTGAACCCAATGGATTTAATCTCTTGCCAAGTCAGAATGAGAACTTTTCTAGAAATCATCATCAGATCATCCCAGTTCTGCAAACCTTATCTTGCCTTGGGACTGGCCTAAATGAGAACTGCTGAGCCTGTGGGTAGAGGAATACGTGGGTAACAGCAGAGGGGCTTCCGTTGAGCCCCCGTTAGATCAAGAGTCCTGACATGACTACCACCTGAAGAGACCTTTAAAGTATTCCATGTGGGCCACAGAATTGGAGAAATGTCTTCTACCAATCTGCTTTAATTTTTTATTTTTCAATTTTGTATGTGTGTGTGTGTGTGTGTGTGTGTATGTATATATATATTTTTTTTTAATTTTTATTTTTCAATTAGAGTTGATATTCAATATTATTTTATATTAGTTTCAGGTGTACAGTATAGTTAGTGGTTATACATTTATACAATTTAAGAAATAATCCCCCCCATTAGTCTAGTACCCACCTGACACTATACATAGTTATTCCAATATTATTGACTATATTCTCTATGCTGTGCTTCTCATTCCCATGACTATTTTGTAACTGCCAATTCATACTTCTTAACACTTCACCTTTTTCACCCAGCCTCCCCAACTCCCCTGCCTCCCAATCTGGCACTCACCCGTTTGTTCTCTGTAACTGTGAGTCTGTTTCTGGTCTGTTTTTTCATTTATTTTGGTTTTTAGATTCCACATATAAGTGAAATAATGTATTTGTCTTTCTCTGTCTGAATTATTTCACTTAGCATAATACCTTCTAGGTCCATCCATATTGTTGTAAATGGTAAGCTTTCTTTTTTATGGCTGAGTAATATTCCATTATACATATGTACCATAACTTTTTTTTATCTAATTGTCTGTTGATGGGCACTTAGGTTGCTTCCATATCTTGTATATTGTAAATAATGCTGCAGTGAACCTAGGAGTGCATATGTCTTTTCAAATTATTATTTTAGTTTTCTTTGGATAAATACCCAGAAGTACAATTTCTGGATCATGAGGTAGTTCTATTTTTAATTTTTTGAGGAACTTTGAAACTGTTTTCTATAGTAGCTGCACCAATTTGAATTCAAACAACATTGCATAAAGTTTCCCTTTTTTCCACATCCTTGCCAACATTTGTTGTTTTTTTTACTTATTGATGATAGTCATTCTGACAGGTGTGAACTCTAACAATTTGCTTTAAAACAAAACAAAACAAAACAAAAATTATTTCTCTCATTTGGAAATAAACCAGGAACATCTAAGGTCATTTTTAACAAATAGAGCTTGCAGACCTCTGTCCTTCCCTGGATCCCTTGGACCAGGAACCTCTAAATGACTGTTCCAGTATATTTTTTCATGGTACAATGAGGCTGAGTTGAGCATCTTGCATAGTTAATGCAGTCTCCAGAGTCAGCACAACATAGCTGATTCCTGCCAAGCCATCTGGACATGTTACTCTACTCCTCTGAGTTTCCTTTTTCTCATCCATAAAATGATACTGTTAATATCCACTAGAAAGGGGCGCATCATGTAGTCAATTGAACAACATGTGTAAAGTCCTAGCACAGGGCTCAGCTCAGAGTAAGTACCTCAATATTTTTGTTGGTACTTGACATTTATGCGATCACATAAGTCATTGGCACTGAGCAGGGCCTGCCTCAAGTTGTTGGTGATTTTTTTTCATGGTGCATTTCTAGATCTCTCATCTGCATTCTCTCCTTAAGGGAGGGAAAGTAGAAGATATGGGGGCAGTGGGAAAGCAGCCAGTATTCTTCCCAGTGAAAGTCTTGCCCCGCCCTTGCACTAGGTTTCCTTGTTGGAATTTCTCTAGACCAAGCCAGCAATCAGTCAACACATTGATGACAGAGGGGCTGTGGGTGTGAGCAGCTCTTTAAGAAACTCTGGAAGAGGAGGAGCTGGGGAGAGGTGAGCCTTGGGCTTCACCATAGAGGCTGCTATACAGACAGCAGCTTCTCTGAGACCTGTGGTCTGAAAGACAGGAGAAAGGATGAGCATACCAGGAGACCCAGCCCAGCCAGACCCTGAAGGCCGCAGAGGGTGAGTGGTTCATTTGTCAAGCTTCCCATGCCAGGGACAAAGGAAAGGCAAGGGTTCTTTGCTTTTGGGGGGCCTCTACAAAGAGTGACTATGCCTGCCTGGGGCAGAAGTCAGAAAAACTGAGCTCTGCTCTTGCTTGGTTACTAGCAAGCTGTGCAATCTTGCATAAGCCACCAGCTTTCTCTGGACCTGTTTTCTCATCTGTAAAATAAAAAATTAGCCAACTCACATTAATGACAATAGCTAGCTAGCATTGGTACAGTATTTGTCAGTTGTACTTTCCCAAATAGAATCTCATTTGGTCCTAAGGGCAGCCCTTGGTTGGAGGGATGCTTGCCACGTTTCATAGATGAGGAAACTATAGTGCAGTGGGATGAGTTATTCAGTTAATACAAAGCAAGGTTGGACCTAAAATCCTGGCCTCTTGGGGACAATTCTGGCCTCTGTGAGCACATTATTCCCTGAAACTCTGGCATCTAAAGATCCCTAATTCCTTGTCAGGACTTATGTCTTCCTCGGTACTGCTTTCTTCCCTCCCTTCCCACCTCCTATGCCCTTACCACTTACCTCTCTCCAGCTGTTTCAGTCTCTTCTCCACCTCCTTCCCAGAGATACCTTTCTCATTCTGCAGGCCAACACATATTTCTGAGACACCCAATCCCCACTCTCCCTGGGTTAGCACTTAACCTGCAGCTTATTTTCCAGAGCTCTCTCTGTTTTATGGAATATCTTCCTGTGTGAGAGGTGAAGTAAGTGGGGGCCGTTTCTCCAGGTGTGAGCCTGGACCACACTGCGTGGTTCATAAACATCCAGGTTTCTGATTAAATGTTCAGATTCTTGGGTCCCACCCCAGAGTTGTGTTTTAGCAAGCTTCCTCTGTTTCTGACAGGCATGTATCAGTTTGAGAACCACTACTCTTTAGCAGACTGCACTGTTGGGTTGTAGAAGGTTGTCAATAGATTTCTTAATAGTGAACTATCCTTAAATTACTGGAATAAGTCCTTCCTGATAAAGGTAGATTATTATTTTTTAAAGTAGACTTCAGGTTTTAATTTGATTATATTCTGGTTTGAGTTTTGCATCTCTATAAGTTAAAATTGTCTAGAATTTACTTTTTTGTGTGCGTTATCTTCATTGAGATTGGGTAATGCTAGCTTGGTAAAATAAATTGGAAACCTTACCATTATCTTCTACGATTTGAGATAGTTTGATTTTGAACTTATTCTTTGAAGATCAGATAGTACTCAGCTATAAAAACAAGCCGGGCTTGACATTATTTTAAATAGTTGACATTTATTTAACTGCCTTTCTAATTTCTTAACTGATTATTGGTCAGTTCAGGTTATTACTTCTTGAAGTTAAACAATTTCTCTAAGTTCACTAAACATTTGCACTTGACACTCATATTTCTGTAGCCTTCCATTTTCTGGAGTTCTATTGCTTTTCTCAATGTTAATGTTATAATTTTTTCACTTTTTTTTTATTCATGATTTTCTATTTAGTCTTTTCGAAGAACTAATTTGTTTCTTCACTACATTGAGGCATAATTAATGCACTACTGCTTTTATAAAATGAACAATTCAGTGAGTTTCAACTTATAGATATATCTGTAAAACCATCATCATAATAGAAATAAATTTATCACTTTGATCTTTTTTAGTTTTCTGGTTCCTTAATTTTAGATTTTATATTTAATAGTCTATCCCTCTACTTGTGTATGTGTGTACTTATTCTTTTTCTAGTCCTTTAAATGGAGGTTAACTCATTTATTTTTAATCTTTATTTATAAATATAGTTGATTCTTGTTATTTATGATTGTTGTGTTCTATAAAGTCACTGTAAACACTGAGGTAGAGAATTCTGAACAATTATTTCTAGGGAAAAATACAGCCTTTGGTTCCTGCCAACATCTGGGCACAAATTTTTCATCAAAAGAGCAATATATAACCTTGTTTTATATGTGTTTCTGTTTAAAGACTCCTTTAACTTGGATTTGTTAAAGTTAACAAATAGAACTCACAGTCAATAGCACTAGAACTCATATATGAACAAAGCTTATCTAACATGTGTTTTCTCTGTAAGGCATATCACAGTCTTTTTGCTCTTAGAACACTAGACAGCACTTCAGCACTACTCTAGGGGGCTATTTTAAAGAGCAACATCACCAACAAAAGCACAAAAATGTGAAACATGCAGCACTAAATAGATTGTGAAAAGGAAACTCGTTCACAATATGAGAACTGAAACAAGAAGGCAGAATGTTGCCTTATTCAACCTCAGCTGGGAACGTGTGCATCAGGAGACTCAAAATTCATCACTGCTTTGCTCATATCCACGAAGATTGCTTAAGATGCTGCAAGTATTGATTTGGGAGTTACAAATAGCGAGTAGGTGAATTCGCAAATACAGAATCTTCAACTAATGAGGACTGATTTTGCTAAATCATTTAAAGTTATATCAAACTCATAGGTACAGGCAAAGCCACTCTCTCAAAGGAAAATTTATAACAACAGGATGCTATAAATCCTCGCTCAGTGTCTCATTTTTGGTTTGTTGTGTCCTGATGCCTAAAAAAGTTGTGTTCTCATTTCATCACTAACCTCTGTTCAGATCATTGGATAGATAGCTCACCCATGATGATTTTAGACAGCTGATACCCTTGGGGTTTTGTAGAATGAGACCTGGACCTGCAGAGTCAAGACCCAGAGTCTGAGTCTGATATGGCTTGTGCTATAAGTGTTCAAGCAGAGGGTGAAGGCTCTGGGGAGTGATGGGAAAACCACTGGCCTTGCATTTGTACTGTCTCTCACTGTCTCTAAACTGTTGAATAAATTTTGCTAAATTGCTCAACTGCTATGAGACTATTTTCTCCCTGTAAAATATCATAGCCCACCAGATTGTCACAGAGACCAAATGAAGTAGTGGGTAGGAAGTATTTGGAAAATGGTACAGAGCTGTGTAAATGTGAGTGGGGAAGTCACTGTCATCATGACAGCGCTCCCGAAGTGTGTCATTTTTGACACACAGTCTGGGGTCCATCTCACTGGGGCCCTGTCATTCCAGAACCTAAAGAGACACAAACCTAGGCCAGCCAATGGGAGATGGATAGAAGAGACAGTGACTTAGAGATGTAAAGCAGCAGCTGTGGGGAGGCTCTGCTCCCATGGCCGTACTGAGTCAACCCCATGCGAGGCCCGAGGCCCTGGTTAGAAGGAGGCAGAGGTCCTGGGACCATTGTAAGCCCTTGGCTTCACCAAACCCATACGCCTGTCTCATTTGTCTCTCAGCACCATGAGTGCCAAGGAGGATGCCAAATGGCTTCAGTGGGTGACACAGCAGTTTGAGACCATTGCAGGAGAAGACCGAGAGATCGACCTGCAAGAATTCAAAACAGCCCTGAATGTGAAAGAGGCAAGTGTCCACTTCAAAAGTAGGGGCCCTGCACTTGTAGAGGAAGAACAATCTGGTTTCCAGGATGCAGTACCTCACAAGGAGAGAAAGGTTCTCTCTGGGGTCCCTGGAGTTCCTCCAGGCTTAAGGCTCCACTACTAGCAGAATCGAAGTGTTTCTGTCTCTGCTACTGGGGCCCCTCCATCTCTCTTGCTTGCCATACCCTCCTATGATCTTTAAAACAACACATGAAGTTGGAAATCAGTAGTTAGTCAAATATTGAGAAATATTATTGACCTCACAATTTCCACTGGCCCCTGGGGCAGAGGTGATGTTACGATGTAAGCTTCCTTCCAGGAAATAAGTTTTTCACACCATCACACCATTCTCAGTCCTCAGTTTTGTGGTCCTCTGTCCATCTCCATAATAGTCTGCATGCTTGAAAAACAATGGTGACATTAGCAGAGAGATCAGAGGAGTGAGCCTGCAAAAGCCATCTTCTCTCCCCAGCTGTCCTTTGGGATGACATTTGGTGGCCTGTATCCTTGATAGAGGTGAGCCGACAAGCATTTGAATGCCCCTGTTTGGATTGGAGGGCCACTCACTTGCTGGTACCTGCGGTACCACGAGGGACTCGAAATGCTCTGCCTCCTTCCATTGTAATTGTAGGGAAGGGAAAAAAGACCTTCTGCCTAACAACACATTACCATCATAACAGGAAGCTGTGAAATGTTTTAAGACAGAGGCCATTCAGGATGGTAGAGAATAATAAAGGCAAATACTCAATGGATCCGGGGAAAATAGTAAAGAAAGCCAGGGCAGGCTCGACTGTCCACACTGGACTTCATGCTTCATGTGAACTCATGGTTTCTTTAGGTCAGACACAAAATCCCTGCAGGCTTCTCTCTCTGCCTGGAGGACAGCATCCAGGGCACAGCAGAGCTGGGAACGACCCAGCCTGTCTTCTTAATTCATTTTTCCAGTGCCTAACACCAGACCTGGCAAGGAGGGGCTATGCAGTACATGATGAAAGAAAGAAAGAAAGAAAGAAAGAAAGAAAGAAAGAAAGAAAGAAAGAAAGAAAGAAAGAAAGAAAGAAAGAAAGAAAAAGAAAGAAGAGGGAGGGAGGGAGGGAGGAAGAAAGCGTGAATTGGCATTTAGGAATAAGTCTTAAGTGTATATTGTAGGCAGTGTAAACAACAAGGAAAAGACACAGGTATTCAAGTGACATCTACTCTATAAGTTCTTCTCAGGGTTTACTTTTCTCTGGAGGTCACCCTAAGGGGGATAGACAGGACCTGGGAGACCCTGCAGGGGGATCCTCTGTCTGACCCTTTCCCATGTTGAGTAAGGGGCCACCAGATGTCAGGACTGCAAGGCTGATGAAGATGATGGTATATAGGGACACAGAGCTTATACAAATGCCCAGGCCCAAAGGCTGGAAGTGGGCCTGAGCCCCAGCCACAAGTGCATCCTCATGGTAGGGTTCTGAATAGTTCTTCCACCAGAGCCCAAACTTGCTCTTAGCAGGAGGGATGGGCCATGGACACTGAAGTCATGGTGTGGCCTCATTGGCGGATAGCACTAGAGTGCTGTCTGAATCCCACCACTCTGTCTCCACCTTTCTCCCACCACAGCCCTTCTTTGCGGAGCGGTTCTTTGCCCTGTTTGACTCAGATGGAAGCGGCACCATCACCCTCCAGGAGCTGAAGGAGGCGCTGAACCTACTCATTCATGGCAACCCCATGGACAAACTCAAATTTCTCTTCCAGGTGTATGACGTCGATGGTAAGGACTCTCTGGGAGAGAGGGGACTCAGTGGGAGGGGACAAAGGGAATCAGCCCATCTCTGTGCCGTGCCCAGCACAGGGCTGTTTTCTCCAGGTAAGGCTGACAGTTCTTTCTCTCTGTATCCAACGCCACACCTACAGCCTTGCCGTCTGATCCCTGCCTCTGCTTTGTGGGCAGTGGGGGAGAAGAGAGGACTCTGGCCCAGGAGACAAATGCCCTTGATTCGACTCACCAGAAACCAGAGCTTTCCTTTTTTTTTCTCCTATGTTTGAAAAAAGAAATCTCTTTGTTGCTTTTCCTTTATAACAATAATACTATAAGCCCACAGTGAACATTTTAGATAATATAGAATAGTTTAAATAAGAAAGCAAAAATTACTCATAATATTTTTCTATACTGTCTTCTAACTGATCACGCACACAAACATTTTAAAAACGAAGCAGGATTATACTATACATATTGTCTTTTATTACTAAACAATATGAACGTTTGTTCATGTAAGACTATACTGCTTTATAACATCATTCTTATTGTAGTAAGTATACATAACATTGAATTTATCATTTTAACCATTTTTATGTGTTCAGTTAAGCAGCATTAAGTACATTCACATTGTTGTGCAACCATTACCACCAACTATTTCCAGGACTTTTTCACTTTTCCAAACTAAAACTCTGTATCTATTAAACACTAACTCCCATTGCTCTCTCCTCCAGCCCCTGGCAGCCACCATTCTACTTTCTGTCTCTATGAATTTGAGTTTTCTAGGTACATCATATAAGTGGAATCACACAATATTTGTCTTTTTGTGACTGGCTTATTTCATTTAGCATAATGTCTTCAAGGTCCATGTTGTACTAGGTGACAAGATTTCATTCTTTTAAAGACTGAATAACAAATATTTATTGTACATATGTATCTCATTTTGTCTATCTGTTCATTTATCAATGGATGCTTGGTTGTTCTCACCTCTCGACTATTGCAGATAATGCTGCAATGAACATAGGTGTACAAATAGTTCTTTTAGACTATGATTTCAATTCCTGTGGCATATACCCAGAAGTGGAGTTATTGGATCATATAGCAATTCTATTTTTAATTTTTTGAGGAACTGCCATACTCTTTTCCACAGCAGTTGCACCATTTTATATTCCTACCAGCAATGCACAAGGATTCCAATTTCTCCATGTCCTTGCCAGAATTTTTCTGTTTTTTTTTTTTTTATATATATATATATAATAGCAAATCTAGTGGGTGTGAAATGGAAAGTCAGTGTAGTTATAACATTGTTTTTAGTGCCTGTATCATACTCTACTGTATGTATGTGATCCCATGTTCCATGTAGCACAGCCTGGTAGTCAAGATTTCTGACTCTGAGGCCAGTTTACCTAGGCTGAAATCTCAGTTCCACCAGTTACTAACCAGGTGACCTTGGACAAGTTTCTTCATGTCTCAATTTCTTCATGTATTACATGAAAATAATGGTCATAATAATACTGCATACTCATGATGTTTATATGAAGATTAAATTAGTTAACTTATGTAAACTCAGAGCAGTGCCTAGTGTAGGTACACCCTTTATAGATATCAGCTGTTTATTATTATTTACACAGACCCTGTAACCAAAATAGAGAATTCCTTTCTTGTCCTCCTCGGAGGGTGGGGGGAATGGGCATTATAAATGATGCTGCAATGAATATTCTGGTGTTTACATCTTTGGTGACTTTGTAGCTTTAAAGTTCTCAGAAGGCTTGGAATCATCAGAGCAAAAGAAGCTGAGATGGGAAAGAGGCACCCGATAAAACTGGGTTGGCGAGTGAGGCCAGACTACGCGGGCCCCAGTCTCAGTGCAGTGAGCAATGTGGAGCCATCGAAGAGTGTTGAGCAGGGGAGGCACAGGGCTGACTTCCATCCTGAAAAGCTCGACCTAGCTGCAGACTTGCTCCTGGGCAAGGCCTTCTGGCCTGTGGGGTTTCTCTGGCTCCCATTCCCAATCTAGCTAGACCTCATTCCTGGAACCCTTTTCCCCAAGCTGACAGCTCTCCACCCCCACACACACACTCCATGGGCAATTCACCATGCCTGCTTCCCAAGCATCCTCCTCAGGCCCCACTCCAGTCATCATGGGATCCTCTTCACTGACTGTTTTCTGACCACCAAGCGTTGCTCATACCTGAGGTTTGACGGAGAGGTTGGCCTGTAACAGGAGGAAACAGCACGCTCACATTCTCGAAGACAGAGGTGGGGAAGAAGACAGGGCTTCTTGCAGGCAGTGTGAGAGTGACCTTAACAGAGAAGTAGGAGAGGCCTATGTGGCAAGTTGCAGGCCTTGCTGTGGCTGGGGATCAAATACTTCCTGCTCTCTTGGGGGCTGTTCTTCAGCAATGTCACTTAGCTGCCCTGGTGTAGGAAAGGAGAAAACAGGTGGTTGAATTCATCCAGAGATGGGATATTTTTAGGGCCAGTGGAACAGAAGGACAGAGAGATAAGGAAGAAGAATGTGTGCATGACGATAATTGTGAAGGAGGACCCTGAATTTGCACTGTCCAAGGAGAGAATAAAGTTCAACAGACGAGAGGGTGTGAAGGGTGCAAAGAAAGGACTGGCATTCGGGATGTGGTCAGAAACCTGTTGCATGGTGGCTCTTGACTAGGAAAGCTGAGGATAGGAGGTGTGGCCAGAGAGGGATATGTTAGACTCTGCACTGTATTGTGATTACAGACTTTGGCTTTGACCCAAAAGATGATCACAAAAATAATAAGACTTTGCATTTATGTGCAACTACCTTCTTCTAAATACTGTGTTAAGTGCTTTGTAATTCATTATCTCTCATCCTTGAACCAGTTCTTAAAAGGAGGAATTATTACCCCAATTTCTGAGACAAGCAAAGCAAGCTTCACTACTCTAAATGCCTTATAGTCCAGCATCACATAGCTAAATACAGGGCAGAAGAATGTTGCTACGAGTGTGTCTATAGCCAAAGCAGGCCAAGGAATCATTAATGACGGTTCCTCCTGCTCCTGAAGAATGAAAATAAATACAAGCAAAAAATGCCCCAAATTTCATCTCAGTTGATAGTTTTGCCTTCCTTTTCGTATCACTTTCAGCCACTCATGTTCACATAAGGCCGCATGCTGGACTTGCATGCCCAAATGTGTCCTGTTAGGACAATACCCATGAGCAGAGTCTGCTACAAGTTGAGAAACAACAATCACAACCTCATATACGATTTGCCTCTGGATAGCTGAGACTCTAGGCACATAGCTCCTTACAGATTAAGCAAGTGTATCTTCTGAGCAGTTGGTACTAGATGTTCCATGGTTCTTAGAGAAGAGGCTGCAGATTCTGCAGAAAGGCCAAAGATTGTCCGTGCTTGGGAAGGCATTAATTCCTGTTGAGCTCCGCAGTAGGAAGCCGTGGAAAGTTTGTGAGCCGAGGGTGACACATATCTTATGCCTGGGTCCTCTGACTGTCTGGTCTATATGGCAGAAGGGAGTTGGTTGGCGGGAGGATGGAGGTGGGCGATCAGGAAAAGTTCATCACTCCATGCAATGATTGTGCAAGGCAGGGGTGTCTGCGGGTACAGAGTGGGGTCCGGGAGCAGGCACCCACTCTCAGCTTAATCCCCACTCGGAACAGGCAGCGGTTGCATCGACGCGGACGAGCTGCGCACGGTGCTGCAGTCGTGCCTGCGGGAGAGTGCCATCTCGCTGCCGGAGGAGAAGCTGGACCAGCTAACGCTGGCGCTCTTCGAGTCGGCGGACAAGGACTGCAGCGGTACCATTACCTTCGACGAGCTCCAAGACGAACTGCAGCGCTTCCCCGGGGTCATGGAGAACCTGACCATCAGGTACAGCCGGGTCTCCGGCATGGGCACTGCACGTGTTGGGTTACACCCCAGGTGCGAAGAGTGCCCTGAACTCACTCGCGATACCTCAGTCCAGCCCCGTTGCCCCAGATTAGCTCAGCCCAGTTTAGCCCAGTTTAGCCCAGCCTAGCCCAGCCGCAGCCCAGCTCCGCCCCAGATGAGCCGAGCCCCGCCCCGCCCAGCCTAGCGGGTCTCCAGCCCAACCTCGCCCCACCCCACCGTGCCACAAGCCAGCTTGGCCCAGTCTTGCCCACTTTTTCTTAGGGGACAAAGGTCTATCCTGCAGGGCGGCTATTGTCATACCTCCATTTTCTACTGTGTTGCTTCAGAATCAACTCAGTATTAAGCACTTACTATGTGCTGGGCATAAACTGGTGCATTTGTAAAAGGAAATTAAAGTTACTTCACCTGAATATGCCTAGGATTACACAAGTAATTTGAAAAGGCAGTCATTTATTCAACTTGGTCAAGCAGCTACTATGTACCAGCCACTATTCTGAATAATGGCCATGCCCTGCTGGGGCTGCGTGTAATTTATATCAAACAAATACATAACTAAAGGAATACAAATGTGATAAGGGCTGTGGAGAAATAATATAAATAGGTTGTAATAGACTCAAGTTTGTCTGACTCCAAGCACTGAATAGTGCCAGGTTTATAGTTCATTCTCTTTGTGTATTAACTTTCTTGTAGGTTATTTGTCACAACACTTCTCAGTTGAGAAGTAAGGAGAGGTAATAAAAATAGACACAAATGTGGCATCAGACAGACTGGAGTTCCATCCCAGCTCCACTTAGCTGTGTAACTAATAAGCAAGTCGCTTGAGCTGTTTTCTATTCTGAAACGAAGCTGGCCTGCTTGCCACAAGGCTCCAAAACGTTAGGGGGCTGCTGAGGGAGTGGGTCTCTAGGTTCAGATTCCAGTGGTCCCATCAGATCCCATCCAGATTTCTTCCGACCCCAGCACGCCCCACCGCATCCCTCTTAAGTGGAGCCCCTCTCTCGCAGCGCTGCCCACTGGCTGAAGCCCCCCACTGCTCAGCCATGCCGGTACCGGCCTCGCCCACTGACCTCCGCCTACTGGCACAACCACCGCAGCCAGCTCCTCTGCTTGACCGCCTACGTGGGCCTCCATGTGCTGCTCTTCGCGCTGGCAGCTAGCGCGCACCGGGCCCTCGGCGTCAGCGTCATGGTGGCCAAGGGCTGTGGCCAATGCCTCAACTTTGACTGCAGCTTCATTGCGGTAGGGCTCTGAGATCACAGTTCAGGGAAGCGGGCAGGGGGTTGATGTAGGCTCCTCATAGACAAAACGACCCACACGTGGACACCTGGAGTGCCAGGGCAGGATGACATGTTAGAAATCAACTGAGGTGACCACACTCAGCGGTGGAGACTGAGGCCAAGAGAGGGACAGTAGCTTGTCCATAATCACACAGCTCATAAATAACACAGCTAGCATTGTTGTGCACTTTACTATGTTCTAATCAGGGTGCTAAGCACCTTCCATTTGATCTGCACAATAACCTTGTGGTGGATCCCAAGGAGGTGGGGCTGGCTCCTGGGCAAGGCTCCAACCAGAGGGAACACTTCAAGAGGCCTCAAATGTCAGACTAGAGAATCAATGTTATTGATCCTCTGGGCCAGAGAGTGAGGTCACCGAGCATTTTTGCACACTCCTACAATTAAAACAAAACAAAACAAAACAAAAACAAACAGAAAACAAAGACCTTTCCAATAACCTAACATATGTTCATTTACTTATAATTATATGCATGCTCTATTATCATTAGCCAATAGACTTATGGCACAATATAACTATAAGGCAAGGTTCGTTCTTAATGATCAGGGATGTACATCTCTAGTTCAAATACTCATTTTGATACTATCAGCTTCTGATTAGTGTGGATTGTATTTTTAACCTCATAACTGGCTATAAAAAGTTCATACCAGGAATGGGAGACACATGACTCATTTTCTTGGTCACTTGCTATTGTGTTATTAATACTACTTTCAATCTGCACTTTCTTTGCAGTGAACATTTTTAAGCTATTTGTGCTTTCTGTGAGGAGCAATTAGCTTAGTTAAATTAAAACCAGACAATGTAATCTGCACATCCACACAGCCACGTGTGCATAATTACATTGAAAGCAAAAGAGCAAGTGAGGGATCCCTTGTCAAAAGTCCCTTAAAAAGCCAGGTCTTCCTCCAGGACACCTCGAGAACCACACGTGACATGTGCCCATCTGACATATAGACTAAATGAGGGCACCATGTCAACATAGATATTAAATGTTAGTAAAAGCACATGTGCTTCTCATGTGTTTAGATAAAAATAATATTGACAAGTGTTCTGTAACATTTTCTCTTCCCGCTCCAATTCTGGAGACCCTACTTTAGAGACTCCAGCTGTGGGCCCAGGCTTGGGGGCTGGAGGGATGGTGATGGAGCCCCTTCAGGAAGCCCAGCCAGCTCAGGAAGACAACTGCTGGGGAAGGAGGACAGGACAGCGAGAGAGCCAGCTGAGGCTCTCTGTTGCTTCGCCCGCCAGGTGCTGATGCTCAGGCGCTGCCTCACATGGCTGCGGGCCACATGGCTGGCTCAGGTCCTGCCTCTGGACCAAAACATCCAGTTCCACCAGCTTATGGGCTACGTGGTTGTCGGGCTCTCCCTTGTGCACACTGTCGCCCATATTGTGAACTTCGGTGAGTGGACCCAGGGCTGGGGAGATTGTGGGAACTGAGTCTTTCACAGACCACTCAGTTATCCAGCCTTTGTGTGTCCTTCCTGCCTGGTGTGTGGAAAAGGGGTGCCTGGATAAGCTGGTGCTCTGGATGAAAGTCCCTGCGTGCATGGGTTTCTTATGGGGGTGGAGTGGGGACCACAAAGGGAACGTGGAGTGGAAAGAGCTTATCTTGTGCTTGTCTCCAGCACTCCAGGCTCAGTCTGAGTCCAGCGCCTTCCAGTTTTGGGAACTGCTGCTCACCACGAGGCCTGGCATTGGTTGGGTCCATGGCTTGGCATCCCCGACTGGTGTGGCGCTCTTGCTGTTGCTGCTCCTCATGTTCGTCTGCTCCAGCCCCTGCATCCGCAGGAGTGGCCACTTCGAGGTGCCCAGCCCTTGCCCCTTTGCCTCTCCCAGGCTGGGCTCCCACCTTCATTTCATGCTGTGTCCCCTCTAATTACTCCAGAGCCCAGGAAGGTCCCAGGCTAGTCTGTATGTTATGCATGTGATTTGAGTTCTGCCGTTTAACTGTAGTTAATGTCATCCAAGTGCAAATGTTTTGCTCTGGAAGAGTCTGCCTTTTCGCTGGCTTCTCCTCTTGCCTTAATTGGCTTAAACTGGGTTCAAGATGGTACAGGGAGGGGAAGGAACAGGCTCACCAGAGTTCTAGTCCCCACACTACTATTTACAGGTCACTCAGCTTTCTCATCTATAAAATAGAGCTATAATCTACCTTTGAAGTTATTTTAGGAATTAAATAAGATAATATATGTGAAGCCAGTAACTACACAGCTGGAACATAGGTGCTCCAAACATGTTAGTTTCATCTTTGCTTCCCTCTCTCTAGCCTCCTCAAGACATAGGAGGTCACAGAGGATTCAGTTTAGAACACTGGCTGTCCCCTGGACTGATCTGATCATATCAGAAATATACAGAGCACCTACTTTGGGTCAGCAACAATCCTTTAAAGTAGGAATCAGCATCCTCATTTAACCGATGAGGAATCTGATGCTCAGAAAAAGTAATATATCAGGTCAAGGTCTCAAGCTAGTAGAAGGGCTGATATTAAAACTCAGCACTCAGCCGTTTCTTCTCTACTCCCAGAAAACCATTACTGTCTTTCTTTTTGTCCCCCACCCCCTTCCCTGAGAAAGGGTTGGTGTGATGGGCCATTGGTGCTCATGAGCCCTTTGAGGGTGCTCCACTTTGCCCAGAACATCCTCAGGCAGAAGTTTCAGATGTTTGCCTCTGGCACCAGGAATCTTCCCTTACAGGCTCCTTGGGCCAGGCCCTCAGAACACAGAAGCAAGGAAGCTTCCCAACCTTTCACCCAGCCTGGTCCCCAGGAGAGGGTGTGTAGGGTCAAGGCTCTGGGCACTGTGCTTTTAAGGATGGTCCCGAGCCCTGGCTCTGTTCCACCCCAAGCCTTGAGCTCTGACAGCTTACTCCCCTCATACCCACAGGTGTTCTACTGGACCCACCTGTCCTACCTCCCCATGTGGCTCCTGCTCATCCTACATGGACCCAACTTCTGGAAATGGCTGCTGGTCCCCGGCACCTTGTTCTTCTTGGAGAAGGCCATCGGACTGGTGGTGTCCCGCATGGCAGCCCTATGCATTGTGGAAGTCAATCTCCTTCCCTCCAAGGTGCAAAGGGAGTCCAGGTGGTGGTAGGGTACAGCAGCTGGATGCTCTGTTTGACTCCCAAGGAAACAGGGAACCCCAGCACAGTGGAGGAGATAAGCAAAGTGCAAGACCTGGTCCGGTCCTTCAGGAGAGTCACTATAGGAAGGGCAATGACAGGTAGGCAGGATACTATTTAAGGCCAGGTCTGCATAGAACATGCTCAGTTAGCATATAGTACCTGCAAGATGGCAAGCCCTGTGCTAGGTGACAGAGACACAGAGAAAGCTCAGGCACTGTTCTGCTTTCCACAGGTCCACAGGCTAGCCGGGAGTTGGCCTTTTCATTACAGTGCAGGGCGGTGTTGGTGAGAGAAGTAGTCCCAGAAGTAGAGTTCCTTTGTCTTTGAGAGGTTAGAGAAGACTTCAGAATGTGGGAGATGCCATATCAGGATTTTGAGAGACAAGTAGGAGTTTGTTGGATAGACAAGACAGAGGAGGGTATTGCTGAAGGGATGAGCAGGGCCTGATGATGAATAGAGCCTCATTCTGTAGGCTATGGGGAACCCCTGAGCAGGGTGGGGGAAGGTGGTAGCATTAAGATGGTTTATATTCCAGCTAGGTTCCTTTAGTTGCTTTGAAGAAGACGGCTTGGAGAGGACCATTTAGGAGGCTCTTGCACATAGGTAGATGAGAGCTCATGAAGATCTCAACTCTGGGGCAGTGGCTGTGGGATGGGGAGAGGAAATATCACAGAAAGACTCAGGAGGTAACTCGATGCACTTTGGGGTGAGAGAGAGAATGGAGGCTAGGACTCCCAACTGTCCAAATGACAAATTTATGGAGAAAGGGAAGGCAGATCTGGGTGGACTAGGCTCTGGACAACTGAAGTGTAAGGATATAGAAGCTAAATAATGAGGGTGTGGTTTACGTCTAGGCTCTAGCATTAGACAGCTGTGATTGGATTCAGATCCCATGGTTTCCTAGCTGGTGGCCTTGAGCAAGCTGCTAACTTCTCTGAGCCTCAGCTTTTCATCTATAAAGGGAAAAAAGTATGACATTCATCTTAGAGAGTTACTGTGAGAACCAGAAATAAGAAAGTACTCCACACGGCTCTGGAACACAGTAAGTGCTGAATAAATGGAAGCTATCTTCCGGAAGGATGTTATTATCCCAGGGGAGATGTCCATTAGTGGTTGGAATGCTGGCCAAGTGCTACAGTAGTTCCAAGAAAGAGGCTAGTGCAGTCAGTGGGGCTTCACAGAGGAAGGGACTGCTGAAAAACAGCATTTATACCATAAGAGGGATCAAACCATGAGCCTTACTCCAGACACAGCCTGACTCCTTCCTTCTCTGAATTTTGCCCATCCCTGGTTAGCAAATGTGCTGCAGTGGTGGCTCCCACTCACAGGCACAGAGGGGTCTCCCGTCTGAGCTGGCCTGGTTTATGGTGGAGAATGGCCCAGCCTCTGTCCTCCTGGCAGCTTTGGGTCCATATGAATGATGCTGATCTCCTTGTCTTCCCAGGTGACTCATCTTCTCATCAAGAGGCCCCCTCTTTTCAACTACAGACCTGGCGATTACTTGTATCTGAACATCCCCACCATTGCTCGCTACGAGTGGCATCCCTTCACCATCAGCAGTGCTCCGGAGCGGCGAGGTAAGCCAACTCCTCCATTATTCAGACATGTACTGAGTTCTTCCGTGTGCCAAGCACGGGCTGGGGACCAGGCGCATGGAGGTAAACAAGACCACAGTTGCAAAGTGGACCTCCAAAACCTCCCTCTGAAACAAGGAGGCAGGCAGGCAAACACTTACTGAATGGTATGGTCAGGGCTATACCAGGTGCTGTTAGGGTCACAGGAGAGGGCCTGGCATGGTGGGATAAGTGAGCAAGGCTTCACAGACATGTGACATTTCAGCTGAACTTTGAAAGATTAGTCAGAGTTTACTGTACTAGGAAGTTGAGGGAGGAGGCAGAGGGAGAAGCATAGGCAAAAGCATAAAAACCTGGAAACATGGAATAGTCTGAAGTCAGAGCTAAGGGTGGGGGTGAGGTAGGGAGGAAGGAAGGAAGGGACAGAGAAAGCATGGGAGAACAGGAGAGAGGGTCAGAATAAGATTGAAAGGCAGACAATGTGGCTGGAAAAGCCAATTAGAGCCAGGGTGGGACCAACGAAGACTTGGAATACAGAGTTGGAAGTGCAGTTGGATGGCACAGGCAGTTGGGAGCCCACAGAGATCTTAAGCAGAGGACTAGCTGGCTCAGAGAAAAAGGGTACCAGAGCACTTTCAAGGAGGCTGTGACAAGAAGCCAGGGGCTTCCCCGCTCCCTGCGGGCAGGAGCCCTGTGGACCCCCAGGCAGCAGACTGCCTCATACTCTTCTCCCCCAGCCCTGTACCACTCCCATTTCTCTATGGGTTCCCCACACCCATAGAATGGCTCAGCAGACCCTCTCTTCGCCCATCTGTCCTCTGACCCCCACCCATGCGTGTACTTTCCTTGTGTTCCTGGCCTACCTACCTTACTGGTGCTTCTGACAGGAGAGGCTTCTCATGGTCTGTTACAGCGAGATCCTTGCTTGGCTTCACGAGGGGTTAAGGGGTTCTCTGACCCATTCCCATTAAAAGCTTTAGCCTCACTCAGGATGCCTCTGAGTTGGAGCCCAGCAGGGCACAGACCCAAGGTGAGGGTTCCCCTTGTTAGGCTGTACACCACCTGCCCTGGAATCACCTGAGTGGCGGCCTGGATGTGCAATGGGATGAAGGTAAGTCTGGGGGTTGGAGAGGGTGAGTTATTTTCTTCCTCATAACTGGTTTCATTTATAATATCTATATATGTTATTTTATATATTTAAAAACCTTATCCTGAGAAAGAATCTATCCATTGCCTTCAAAGAACTGCCCCAAATAAATCATGGTTTAAAATAAATAGAAAAGGGGTAAGAACCCCAGACTAGGAAAACTCTTAGGGACCTCCTCACCTTCATGTGTGGTATCTTTCTGTCTCCCTCAGCAGAAGCGTAGTCACCCACACCCCCTTTCTGACAGTCATCCACTCAACAGAGAACCTTAGTAAGAACCTGCTACATCTCAGGCACTGGGCACAATGAAAGATGTTGGTCCCACCACCTGTTGAGCACCTACTGTGTGCAGAGCCATTGACAGGCACCTGGTTGAATGTGGGAGGGAGATGGTCCCCATGTTGGTGAGACCCTAGCTTGATGGAAGAGGCAGGGCCTCCACCCCTAGTGAACTCCTAGTACACTCGGGGCCGCTCTGACGCCGGCCAGAGGAGACTGAACCCTTACTGCGTAGGCTTAGATTGACTTCACTGAGAAAACTTGCAAGGTCTGCACGGGAGAGATCTGATCTCCATGTCCTGTGGCTGTGGCTGCCAGTCTGGATCTGAGGAAGAGCATCCAATCTGGGACTTGAACAGTGGACACTCAGCCCCAACCACCCAGGGGAGACAGACCTGCTCCCCGCTGGAGCCCAGCATTCACCCCACCCCTATCTTTCACTCAGACACCATCTGGCTACATATCCGGTCCCAAGGCCAGTGGACAAACAGGCTGTATGAGTCTTTCAAGGCATCAGACCCAGTGGGCTGTGACTCCAAGAGACTGTCGAGGAGTTTGAAAATGAGAAGGAGCCAGAGGAGGCCTCAGGTAGGTGGCTGTGGGGAAGGAAGGGTCTACAGTTGTGGGAAACCCACTGGAACCAAGCTGCTTCCGAGTTGGTGGGCACCAAATATTGAGCAGCAGTTGTGTACACTGGCTGGGTGGCAGCATGAGGGGCAAGGCAGCCACAGGCTGTGTGGTCCTCGGAAGCCTGAGCACCCCAGACCCTCCCCTATCCATGTCCTTCATTAGAAGGTAAGGGCCAATGGAAAAAAGGCATTTGGGATCAGAAGAACTCAACTCTGTCTCTGCTCTGGTGCTTGCTGATTGTATGGCCATAGGCTCATCCTTTAACCTCTCTGAGCCTCAGGTTATTTGTTGATAAATTGGGGGTAATTCCCATCCTCGGCTTCCCTTTTTCACAAGATTCTTTTAAAGATCAATAGAATGAATGCCTGTAAAATATTGAGTGAACTGGGCAGCTCGATCCTGGTGGACCATTCATTATCACCGTCAACACCAATATCATCACCAGTATCAGTATTAGCGTCACCATTGTTGTCTTTTGAGCCCTGATGAAATCCACAAAGCTGACAAGTTGCTAGTGCCTAGAGTGAATACAGGTTCTAGGAGGGTTTCGGAGGAATACAGAAAAATAAGAACAGCACTTGAGGAAGTAAGAATAGATGAAGGAGGCTGAGGGTGTCTGGACACTTAGTAGGCTGTATCACCAGGCTGGGAGATAGGTTCATGTGTAGAAACCCTGCTAAAGGTCAAAAAAAGAGAGGACCACGGACCTGGCCCAGCCCTGTCTTACCTTAGCAGAAATTAAAGTCTGGTGAGAAAACCAGGTGGCATTCTGCCTGGCCAGGCTAAAGGACCCTTCTAGAATGGTGCCAAGAGTAAAGCTTTGGGAAATGGAGGAGTAGGTAGAAACAAGAGAACTTTCTCTACTGTTAATCAGGGGAAACTTTCTAAAGGAGGAAGCTGACTTTCAAAACCAGGTGAGTCACGGCCCACTGGGAATTCGTGGGTAGTTGCATTAAAATTTGTGTTTCCTTGGGACCTTAGGCACTTCTGCCAAAGAATAATTTAGCACAATCTTTCTGGCAGGCAATCTAGCCATATGTGTCAGCATTTTAAATATATATACCTACTGGCCCAGCAGTTCCATTTTTAGGGATTTACCCTAAAAAGCTAATTGGACAGGTGCACAAGAAGTATTTTAATCACCTTGTTCATTCATTCATTTAGCAAATACTTATTGAGCATAGCACCTACTGTTTTCCAAGTACTGTTCTAGATGCTAGCGATAATCAATAAGCAAAATAGACAAAGTCACTGCTTATATTCTGGAAAGATAGACAATAAACAAACAAAATAAATACATACTGTGTCAGTGATAATAAATGTTATGGAGAAAAATAAATCAGAGTAAATGATAGAGATGGAAAACGTGCTATTTTATGTACGGTGATTGTTAACAATAATGAGAAAATGAAGATAATCAAAATTCTACAATAGGGAAGTAGGTAAATAATTACTGATTACCATTATAACAGGATAGTAGGTCACCTAAAAAATGTATGCATTGGAAAGCATGGAAAGCTAGTCAAGATGTAGTAAGTGGAAAAGCCAGGTAACAAAGCAGTGTTTTCATTTATGTAAAAGCGTGGTGTGTGTGTGTATGTGCGTGCGTGGGAGAGAGAGAGATACTGAGACTGGAAGGACATAGAGAAAATGTTTAGAGAAGTTGTCTGATTCAGGGCACTTTTTCATTTAATTATTTAATGTTCTGTAATATCTGAATCTTTAATATTAACATGTATTAATTTTGTGATTTAAATAATAAAGTAATTCTCATTTTGAAATCAAACAGGGTTTGCAACCCCAGCCCCTCTTTTCTGGGGCCCTGGCACAGGGAGCAGTGGCCTCCCAAAACGACGTCATGGTGGAGCTGACATCCTGCAGTCCTGAGGGAACTCCGTGGCAGGAACATGAAGGCCTGGTGCACACGGGGTCAAAGGACGGGATTCAGGCTCAGTGGGGAACCTCAGCAAGCAACCAGGTTCTGGTAAGGCTGAGGAAACTGGGGCTGGAGGCTGGAGAGCCAGTGGTTTGTCTCCCCAGGGATGGCAGGTCCTTGGAACTTGGAAGAGAGGGCCTCACGGGCAGGCCACGTTCAGGGAGCACTGTGCATTGCATGGTGTACCACCTTTATAACTTTTGCCATATTTACTTCCCACTGGTAATATTTCCTACCTAACATTTTTCTTTACATCTCAACATTACTTTAAACTTAATTGTATATATAAAGGACTCTTTCAATGGCTATCTTTAATGGAAAACTAGCAGCATGTGCCATAAACAGGAGATAGCTCTAAAAGTAAAAACACTGAAAACCAATGTTTTTGAACGTTTGCCAGATGTTTCTGCCTGCTAAGGCGCTGAACCTTCACTGCTCACTCCACTGCTCATGTGCTCACGCCCTCTCTCCTGCTCACTCTCTCTCTTTCTCACTTTATCAGAAGAAAAAAAAAGGAGAAAAGATTAGTTAAAGATAAAGTAACTGTGATGTAAGGCTTTCTCCTTGCAATCAGAAGGATTAAAGTAGAATCGAAAGGGATCACTAGTTCTCACAGCATGTCTCGCCAAATCACAAGTAGTTCACGTCCAAAACCATGGGGAATACAGCAGTCAGTTGAACCCAAAGAAGTGACATGGAGGAATGTGAAGAGCCCTGGATGGGCAGCAGGAGGCGCAGGCTCTGGGAGAACTTGGGCGATTCATTGCTGGGCTCTCAGACTCAGCTCCTCTCCTGTGAAATGAGGGATTGGCCTGGATGACTGTGGAGGTCACTCCTCACTCTGCCTTCTGGCACCAGAGAGTGATGTAGCACTGCAGCCTGTTTGGGGATCTGTTTCCTTCACCTTCCAGAATTTGACCTTGATAAATCTGGTCTGATCTTCTGCCCTTGCTCAGACCCAGAGGAGTCAGGCAGGCCTGCGCCCTGTCTTCAGGTCGCTCCCTGTCAGCTAGCACAGAGCAGGGTCCCAAGAATGGAGTGGAGCTGTGAGCCAGGTCAGCCACTGGTGCAGCTGGGCAAACTTCCAGGAGGAGCAGCCACTTCAAAGGAGATGGACACTGAAGAATGCACAGGAGTTTGCCAGCTGGGTCAGAGGAAAGGATATTCTAGGCCAAGGGAAAAGAATGTTCAAGGCCAGGGGATGTATCTAGAGACATGAAAGTTATTGGGAGTGGCTGGAGACAGAGCCGAAGACGTGACCAGAGGTGAGTGCTGTCCAGGCACACCCTGAAGCTGACTTGTATCAGACCACAAGAGCCGACTGTAAAATTTCCAGAAATTTTGAGGGCTAGTTATTAAACACAATCATTGGTGGGAGCCGTGATGGCAGCATTTATACCAGAAATCAACAAACACTAGCAATCAGGAGTTTGTTGTTATTGTTTTTGTTGTTGTTTTTGAAGTCAGTTTTCCAGAACACCACTTATGTTCTCCCTCAAAAGCGGTCCATGCTTTCAGGAATAATTGGGGTGGAAAAGGCAATTCCCCTTTTGTAAAGTTGTTCAGACTGGCAAAGTCTAGGAAGCCTCTGAGAAATGCCCGATATGCACACTCCCAGAGACCCATAGCTCTCTACTCTCCACAGGTCTCTGAGATGTCCCTTGAGAACCACCAATTCTGTAACATCAAGGTAAGAGGCTCCAGGACCTCCTGCCCCAACCTACCTGTAGGGAGGGCTTGCTGTGGCTGTCAGTGCCCAAGCCCCTCAAGTCCCCCTGACTGACTTCCAGGTATCTACAGAAAGAAACCAAACCCTTCCATCATAGGTGCACACAGAGATGCTGGCTGGGCCCTGCTCTCACCATTCTGACCTTCTAGGGCTCTCCTAGACGTGTGCTCAGAGCACAGGAATAGGAGCCACTTAGACCTGGTCCAGGAGATGACTGCCTGTGTATAAGGGGGGTCCTGAAGCTTTCAGGTCCAGCTCTTCCCCACACCCACCCACTCACCCCTCTCTTTCCTCTAATCCCTCCGGTGCACAGTGCTACATTGACGGCCCTTATGGAACCCCCACCCGTAGGATCTTCGCCTCTGAGCATGCCGTGCTCATTGGGGCTGGCATTGGCATCACCCCCTTTGCTTCCATACTGCAGAGCATCATGTACAGGTGGGTGCACAGGCTGAGGCCCCAGCCTGCATCCTGGGGCAGAGTCCCAAGAGATGCCATCCCCTTTTCTCCCCCTTTCTCCCTCCCTTCTCTCCTTTCACTTGTTTCCTTCCCCCTTTTTCTCTCTTCCCTCCCCTGCTCCTCCACCCTCTCTTTTTCTGGGTCTCATCCCTCTCCTTCCTCATAGGGTTAGGCTCTGTCAGCCCACCCTCGCTCTCTGTCCCTGCACTGTTCTCTGAGGTCCTGAAAAGTCTCCTCGCCCCAAATTCAAGACCCCTCTTCCTGCCTCCCCTAAGGCACCAGAAGAGAAAGCACATTTGCCCCAACTGTCAGCACTCCTGGATGGAGGGTATCCAGGACGATGACATGAAGCTCCGCAAGGTGAGCAGGATATCCTGTAGGCAGGCCTGGGACCCTCCGTCTGGGTCACCACCTGGAACAGAATCCAGGCCCTCCTGTGCAGAGGCAGGGAAGGAACAGGTGACTTCTCCCCTGCTGGGATCCACTGGTATGTATATTTCTCAGTGCCTCGAATTCTCCTGGTGCCTTCTAAATGTCCAGGCCTCCCTCTTCCCTCACACCCCTCGTCACCTCTGAGAGATGCTCTGAAGTGGTATCTTATTAAAGACCCAGGAGCTTGAAAGTCAGGCAGCCTAGATAATTACAGCTATGATACTTACTAGCCATCACCTGGTGGTGGTTTTAAAAACAAAAACATGTTTGCTTTTTGAAAATTAGTTATTTTGTATAGGCTACTTCAAAGAGTTTCTTAAAAAATAAGTAATGTTTATCTGACTGTCCTAACCTTAAGATCGTAGAACATTGCTTGCTATCACAATAGATTATTAGATAAAATCCTGAAGCGGCAGTCAGGAACCTGGGTTCTGGTCTAGGCAAGGCTCCTCCCCTCTGTGAGCCTGGGTTTTCCCCTCCGCTAAGTGAAGAGACTAATGTGTGCCCTGCTCACACCAGGGTGATCATATGGACCCTGGGGATCACACTATGAGCATGCTGTGAACGAGGTAGACCCCACCTCTGAACCCCAGGGCCTCTCTCCCTAGGTGGATTTCATCTGGATTAACCGAGACCAGAGGTCTTTTGAGTGGTTTGTGAGCCTGCTGACCAAACTGGAGATGGATCAGGCCGAGGAGCCTCAAGAGGGTAGGAGAGGGACAGGGCTCGAGGAGGATGGGAACAGGGCAGGGGTGTTTAGTGTCAGGGGCTTTTTAAGATGTTTAGATTATTCCATTTCTTTCAAAAATGTGGGGGAGAGAGAGTTGCTTTTTTTTTTTAACTTAAATGTAATATTTTGTGAAATAAAAAATTAAGCAGAAAAAATCATTCATAATCCCATTCATCTATCCATACTATTCCAACTTTTTAAAAGAATTGCCTTCTGATGTTTTTTCTTATTAACATTTTATAAACATGTATGTCCTTTTTTCCTATTTTCTTTTTTATAAGACTTTTTTTTTTTTAAAATTCAGAATGAGTACTTGTTAAGAATTTAGATTTTGAGAACTTCCAAAGCAGATTCTCTGGGAAGAGGGCCCAGGAACATACACTTTAACATGCTTTTCAGATGATTCTTAATCACACTCTTTTGTAAGTAAGTTTTTTCAGGGATAATTTATACACAATAAAATTTACCAATATAACTGTACAGCTAATACAAAGACATTTTGACAAACATGTATAATTTGTGTAACCATCAGCACAATCAAAATAAAAAACATTTCTTTTACTCCCAAAAGTTCTCTCATCTCATTTTTCATCAACATTCTCCCCCACTACCACTGATCTGCTTTCTATCACTACAGTTTTGTCTTTTCTAGAATTTCATATAAATGGAATTATGTAATACATAGTTTTTTTGCTTCTTTCACTTAACATAATATCTTTGAGATTTATCTATATTGTCACATGTATCAGTAAGCAGTTAATTCCTTTTATTGCTAGGTAGTGTTCTATTTTATGGATATACCACTGTTTTTCCATTCTCTTGTTGATGAATATTAGAGTTGTTTCTACTTTGAGGCTATTTTGCATAAAACTGCTATGAATATGTACATACATACAAATCTTTGTGGGGACATATGTTTCCATTTCTCTTGGGTAAATACTTAGGAGTGAGATTGCTGGATAGTATGGTATACGTTAAGTTTAACTTTATTAAGAAACTACCAAACTGTTTTCCAAAGTGACTGTACCATTTTGCATTTCCATCAGTAATAGATGAGAGTTCCAGTTGCTCCACAACTCACCAACATTCGATATTGGCAGTCTTTTTAATTTTAGCTATTGTAGTGGGTGTATAGGGGTATCTTAATGTGTTCTTAATTTGCAATTCCCTAATAATTAATGATATTGAACATATTTTCATGTTCTTATTTGTTGTTTGTACATCTTCTTTGTAAAGTGTTCAAATATTTTGTCCACTCTTTAAGTCTAGATGTGTGTCTTTTTTATTAAGTTATAAGAGTTCTTTACATATTCTAGAAACAGGCCCACTATCAGGTGTACATCTTACTAATAAATTCTCCCAGTCCGTGGTTTCTCTTTTCATTTTTTAAAACTGTTTGAAGGACAAAATTTTGAAATTTTAGTGATGTCTAATTTATCATATTTTTTCTTTTATTCTTTATGCTTTTTGTATCCTATCTAAAAATCTCAGATCTTTTTCTAATTACTGATTTTCTCCTCATGAATTGCATTCTCCTGCTTCTTTGCACACCTGATAATTTTTTTATTGGATGCCAGGCATTGTGTATTGTGTGTTGTTGTGTTCTGGATTTTGTGGTATTTCTTTAAATAGCACTTGCTTTGTTCTGGTGCAGTTACATTATTTAGGATAATTTGGAAGGCCAAGACTGGATTTTCACTTTTGTTAGGGTAAGCCCAGAGCATCCTTTATTGTGGGACTAATTTAGTCTCAGTACTAAGATGCTACACCTCTGACGCTACCTACTGCCCTGTGTATTACAAGATCTCCTCACTCTTGCTGATTCAGCCTAATGCTGTCTGGAAAATTTCTTTCACACATGTACAGATTAATGCTCAGCCAAAGGCTTAGGGGAAAACTTTATGCAGATTTCCAGAGCTAACTTCCTCCCTCCCTGAATCCTTCTCTTTATCCTTTCGTTTTTCTCTTCTTCTTTCCCTCTCTCTTTCTGTCTGCAGATTCCTTTTTCGTATATTGTGCCTGCATATTCACCTTGAACTCCAACTTCTGTCTCCCCACTCAGTGAAACCAGGACCAGGATGGGGCAATTGCAGGACTCACTTCATTTGTTTCCTTATTTTGGTAATTACTGACCAATGTCTGAAAACCATTGTTTTATATATTTTGTTCATTTTTCTAGTTGTTTAATGTGAGGAAGTAAATATGATTCTTTTTACTCCAATATACATTTTTAATGTGCATAATCTGTTGGTAAAGACAACCTATATCTATTTATTGGGGGCGAATGTTCAATATTTTCCCTGATGTGGTGTTAATCAAAAAGTTTAGAGAATGGTCTACAATAAAGATTGAACACCGTAACATATGTGAGTTCTTTTACTCTTTGGTCCCTTCTTTTATACTTTCATCAACAATGAATGTTTTGAATGTCTTTCTCCAGCCCCTGCAGCCTTCCCCTACCCCACCCGAATATGACATTCTACATTTTTTACTAAACCAATGCTTAGTACATGTATGACAACATGTTTCTCTGGGTTACATCACAGTCTTCATGGGACATCTTTGTGGGATACTGAGGTTTTGTCCCATGTTTTAAAATTAATCTATTAGAATCATTATTTTGTTTTGTTTTGTTTTACTTATGGAATAACTTATCAAGGAGGAATATCTTTAGATATGTTTCTAACTTCAAAAGAATTGGTATGCTTTTTTATACTGGTCAAGTTCATCTGAACTAGGTCTTAGTTGGCTGTTTAATTATCACAAGGTTGCTGTGAGTAAATTCAAATTCCTCTGATCAACATAGTTTATAAGTTCAAACAATCAACAGTTTCCTACAAAAAACATTCAAACAGATGTAGCTTACTATAACAAACATTCAAAGCCTTAAAGCCTGAGCTCTTTAGAAGATAACTATCAAACCTTGGAATGTTACAGTAAAGCTCCTTGCCCTTTCTTGTAAATAACAATTATAGTAAATATTTATATAACACTGACTTTGTTCTAAATGCTTTTACGTATATTAGTTCATTAGAAACTCGATTTTACGATAAGGCAAAAGTTTAAATTTAATTCTAATTTCTAGTTACTTGTCTATAAATATTTGGTGTTTACTTCTTTCTAATCTGTGTAAACAAAGGGTAACAGCTAACCCAGTGTTTTGCGTTCTCAAAGCCTCTTGAGTCAACAACTTTATTACCTCAAATTTCTACCAAGGCTTCTCATTAACTACGATTGAAACTTGTTGTCTCTGATTTCAATTTTAATTTTATACCAAGATCTGAGTTAAAAATTTTGTGACTTATTGTTTTTAATTTCTGTAGCTCAAGCTTAATCATTCTGTTTGGTTTGAATCTTTACTCAATCGCTTAATAGCTATAGAAGCATGGGCACATTATTTAACTGCTTTCCTTCAATTTCCTCATCTGAAAAATATGGATAAGACTGGTACCTATCTCACAGGATTGCCATGAGGATTAAATGAGATATCATCTCTACAGCACTTAGAACAGTGAGTGGAGCTTAATGACTTCTGAGTAAATTTAGTAGTAATAGTAGTTGTCGTCATAGTAGTAGTAGTAGTAGTAGTAGTAGTAGTAGTAATGGCTCAAAACATTTAACAGTAATAAAAATAGTATTTAAATTTAGCTATAGCAGTAGTAGTATTTAATGACTGTATGATGAATGATACAGTTAATGATTTGCCACAAATTATTTAACCAAGCTCCCACTATTGGACATTTTATTTATTCCTAATTCTCTACTATCATAAATAAAGCGGCAATTAATATATATGTGCACATAGTTTTTATTTTTCCTTCCTTTGGATGATTTCCTTAGCAGAGTGTCCCAAACACAGCTGTTTTGGAGACAGTGAAACCATGTCAGGTCACCCTGCAAGCATGGTGTCTCCTCCTGTCTTCTCTTACTGCTCTCTGGAGTGCGGTGACTCTGTGGGAGGAGGAAGAGGGCTGGGGCTCTGGCAAGTAGGCATCCTTTATAGTACATCACCCTCCTTCCCACACCACCCAGCAGTAGTCAAGTTCACTGATATGTGAAATAAAATGTGGTGTCCCTTCTAAGGCCATTTGCATTTTAACAGTGACTATGACCTTAAGAAAAAGGGAAAGTGGGCTAAATGGTGGCATGTGAAATGACTGAGAGCAGGTTGGGACAGCATGAATCCTTCATTTTAGGGAGAGGAGAAGGATGAAATGATCGTCAGCCCATGAATTCAATGTCCCAGCTCAGGCCCCGCCATTTCTGACTTGCACAGAGGCACAGGTCTAAGGCAGCACTTGCAAGTCTTTTCCCCATCTTGGCACACATGGAAAACGATAATGTTTGTAGGCCATATCTGGAGAAATAGAGGAAGCAGCTTGAACACAGAGGTGCCCACCTGGAAGTTCCCATTGCCCTGAGGGCTGAATGGATCAGCACCTTAGCTAACCTGTCCTATTGCAGGCACAGAACTGAGGCTGCTTGGCCTAATGGGTCTCTGTGATGCCAGCCTCTGCCCCATTCCTTCCATCCTCTGACTCTGTTTGAAAGCTGTTTTCACCCTGTCATGCCCTGCTCAGAGACCCTCTACCTGCCTCCATCTCCCAGCTGGGCATCCAAGACCTTTTGCATTCCAGTCTCTGTGTCCAGTCCCCTCTCCTGTTGCTCCTTTCAAGGATCCTCCGACAGCCAGGCAGTCACATCGTGCCCTGCAAACACCACGTCTGGTCCAGCCTCTTGCCCTTGGCTCATGCTATTCCTCTTTCTTAAGTTATCTTTCTTTCACCTTCCCTTTGAATCTTGCCCCTCTTCCAAGACATAACTCCATCCCTGCCCTCCCAGGAAGCAGCTCTGTCTACTCCAGCCCTTCCCTGTATATCAGTGGCATTTGCCATCTGATCTACTTACTCAACTCTTCGCCCTTTGGTCTCAGTTATGTTTTCATGTGTGCGTAGCTTGTGTCCCCAACCTGATGGAGCAGACACTGTGTATAATGAAAGGGCGTGCACTTTGGAGCTCAAGGATTGCCATGCTGCCCTGGGATTTATTTCCCCTCTAGAAATATAACTCGTAGGGTAGTTGTGAGGCTTACATTAGACCATGAATATGAAATAATTTGTGCATGCCATGCACAGAGTTGGCTCAGCTCAAGCAGTGGGTGTCTTTTCTCTCTAGAGCACTGGTTACATGGGGGTCCTGGGCAAACACGGTGGCAGCAGGTGTGAGTTTCAAACCCTCTTGGTGTCCCTGTGAACCCCACAGCAAGGTGGCTGACATCCTGCCCTGACCCCATCATGGATGCTGGCCCCTCACTGTACCCTCTCCTCCCACCACATAGGCCGCTTCCTGGAATTGCACATGTACATGACCTCTGCGCTGGGCAAGAATGACATGAAGGCCATTGGCCTACAGATGGCTCTCGACCTCCTGGCCAAGAAGGAGAAGAAAGACTCCATCACAGGCCTCCAGACACGCACCCAGCCTGGGCGGCCTGACTGGAACAAGGTAAAGACCAGCTGGAGCCATGCAGCCTGCAGGGACCAGTAGGGCTGAGAACTTGAGGTGGTAGCCAAGGATATTAGGGCCAAGCAGCCTGGGGCAAAGCAGGAGGCCAACATCTGGAGTCCAGCCAGGAAGTCAGGGCTGAAACAGGAAGCAGGGGACCTACTTTTGGATCTATCACTAGCTCACTTTGTGCCATCATTAGCCTCAGTTTCTCCATCTATTTAGAGAGAAAGTTAGCCTCCAGGGCCTGCCCCTGACATGATTCCCTGCAAACCAGAGTCAGAGGGCCCAAGTGGACAGCGTCCTAGGGAAGCACTGAATCTTATCTCTTCCTGGCACAAGTAGGGAAACTGAGGCCCAGAGACATGAAATAGTTTGCAGTCTTCCTATTTCACTTCTCAGATTGGTTTTGTTATTATTTTTCTTCCGTGAGTGCTTACCGACAGGGGTCTAGAGTTTCATGAAGTGACACAGGACGTACTGCTTTTTAAACTACTGTTGGAAATCCAGGCCTAGATAGTGAGAACTAAGCGGGGAACGAGAAGCCAGTGGTGCTTAGACACCAAACAGAACTTTCAGCAAAGGCAATTCTTAAGCAGAATTGGGGTGTTAAAGGGTCCTCACTGGGGAAAACAAAAGTTCGACTTCAGGAAAGAGACATTTCAATGGAGGCATGTGGCCAGCCGGAGGACTAGAATAAGGTTCAGGCAATCGGGGTTCAGCAAGCCCCTTAGGGCTCTGCCATTGCCCTCTAACACTGCAGCTAGTGTGGTACGCATGTCCTCCACAGATGCAGCTTCTTGAGTGAGGGCCTGGCTCTTATTTCGTTCTGGTCCAGATACTCCCCAGAGTCTGGGCCAGGTTATGGGTGGAGCAAATGGCTCCTAAACAAATGGCTGCATGTTGGACTCTTTGCCCTGAAGCCAAGCAACTGCGTCCTGGAGTTCCTCATGCGGATGGACAGATGGCCATCACTGCCACTGCCAACCCATTACACTGTCAGCTCCAGGTGGGTGTCGCTGAGTGTGCCCACAGTCCTACCTCACCTGCCTCTGCTCTCCCCTACCCCCGTGGACTCCAGGTGTTCCAGAAAGTGGCTGCTGAGAAGAAGGGCAAGGTGCAAGTCTTCTTCTGTGGCTCTCCGGCCCTGGCCAAGGTGCTCAAGGGCCACTGTGAGCAGTTCAGCTTCAAATTCTTCCAAGAGAACTTCTAGCCACACCTCTCTGAGCTCTGCCCAAATCTACACCACTGGCCCATTGGATCGCATTGCTATAAGTGCCCCACAGGGACCAAGCCAGATGAGCCATCTAATCTTGCTCCACACACAGAATAGGAAGCCCCAAGGGCAGATGGACTTCCTTCAGAAAAGAGGTACGGGAGGAAGCTTCCAGGGCATCAGCTCCTCCAAAAGTCCTCTGAGGGAGCCTCCTCCTGCCTAATCATCATGATCATTTGGGAACTTTCTCCCCCAATATTTTATTATGAAAATTTTCAAACATATGGAAAATTAATAGAATTGTATAGTGAACAGTGTTACCCACTTCAGTTAACATTTTGCTGCCTTTGCTTTATGACATATTATCCATCTATCCCTCCCTTTGTCCACTCATCAATGTATCTTACTTTTCTGATACATTTCAAAGCACACTTTGCCACTCAGAGGAACTTTCTTTTAATGTAAATTCCCGAGTCCCACTCCCAGAAATCTGATTCTGAATGCCTGGGGATGAGATCTAGAAAGTGCATTTTCTCCAAAATCCATTCTCATAGGGAGAGATAAGCAGCTTATTTTTCTTCCTTTCTCTATTTCACTGTCTTCTGATCATCTCTCTAGTTCTCTCTCTCTCTCTCTCTCTCTCTCTCTCTCTTTCTCTCTCTCTCCTGGGAGTTTCCCTCCATTGCTCTGCATGCTCCTCTCTCCCTGTTCTCCATGCATTGAGTTATCAGAGAAATAAGATGGAGACAGCACCCTTGTGTTCATGGGGTTATAGGGGGCCATATCCTGGGGATCAAATAGCCTGTGACTTGAAGCTCAGCTCAGCCACGCCCCAGCTATAAGACCATGGCAACCCCTCTGAGTCTGTTTCTTCATCTCAAAAATGGGATTGATGACATCTCCTAGTCACAGCTGAAAATGAAATGTAAGTGCTCAGGACATTCATCTTCCATCCCTGTGTGGCTCTTTATTGTTCCAGACGTTTGTATCTCTACATCTCTCTAGCGACTCTCTCTATTTCTGTGTCCTAACCTCTGTTTGTATCTGTCACTCTCTGGGCAAGAGTGGATGGCAGAGATGGCAGGTACAAAAGCTCTCCTAGGAGACACTTTGGGGAAGAGAGGCCCTGGGCGATGGGTAGGGGTGGGAGGGCTGGCTTCATCCTCTCAGATCTGAGCTGCCCTATACTGCAAACCCCTGTGAATCTCACGGTTCCTGGGCACCCTTCACCTTGTAGCCGGTCTTGCCAGGTTCTGTCTTTTCTATGACAGTCTCAAACACTGCCTTCAGAGGATGGGAATCAAGTACTTTCCAATGGGATTGTAGATTATGTCTTTCTTTTCCACAGGTTGGAGGTCACTGGGGTGGAATAGGAAAAGAAGCTGGGTGACAACAGTGATGATGACACCCTTTATTTAAAAAAAAAAAAAAAAAGAGGCTGGGAGCCTAATCAGGGAGCCAGAATGCAGCAGATGAGGGGGGTGGTGTGCAAAGGATAAGCAGAGAGGACCAATGAAGGAATCTTGCAGCTGACAATGAAACAAAGCTGGAGGGAAAAGTTCTCTTCAAAAAGAAGCAGTGAGAAAAGGGGGTGGTGGATGAAGAAGTAGCAGTGGGAGAGGGCAGAACACACTGTGGGGACTGGGACAAACAAGAGATGGGACACAGGGCAGCATATTCAAGATTCAGGAAGAGCAGGAGGAGAACACGAGGAAGAGTGAGACTCACCTGCCAGCCCCATGGTGAAGGACTCACCTGCCAGCCCCATGGTGAAGGTGGTAACCACACCCAGGATGGCGGCAAAAGCGAGGGGACCAGTTCTCACCGAGCCTCTGCCAGTGCCAGCAGCCAGTATATCTGGGAGGCTTGGTGTTGGGGGTCTTCCGCCCATGATCGTGTTTAACTTCCAGCAAGCCTGGGGTAGGCGTGCAGCTCATACAGAGAAACTCAGACCTGGAGAGGTTACTTTACAAGCCCGAAGTCACAGTCTTGGAACCCATTTCCTCCTGCTGAATCTTTGTTTTCCCCTCTTCATCAGACTTTGAAAGGCTTGGAAAAACCTATCACTATCTAAAGCAAGGAAGTAAAGAAGTTGTCCTGATTTAGAGCTGGAGTATGTAAAGAGGATGTACCAAGGTCACTTGGAAACTTGGCAGAGCAGAGTCTGTTTAGCAGAGGACTTCGCGCGTGCGCGCGCGCGCGCGCACGCACGCACACACACACACACACACACACACACACACACACACAGAGTCACCATTTTACATTTTGTTTAGTCTGTCCATACTGTCCTAAAACACTGGAGCCCCAATCCTCAGTCCTTTGCCCTCTCGTAATAGATTTCCTAACAGCCAACAGTTCATGCAGAATTCTACATTACACAGAGGGTGGGAGCAGGGGGCAGAACTTTAGATTTTAAAATCCATTGCCCATGTGTTTGGCTTACGGCCACTGTGTCAGAAGGTTTTCTCACCAGGCATTACGGTTGCCCACTGGAGGGCGCTGCAGAATCAGGGATCCAGGGAGGTGTCGTTTCCTGGGAAGGAGACTGGTTCCTGAGTGGCAGTGGATCAAATATGAGCCAGAGAAGACTGTGCCCCACCCCAAAGCTCCCAATTCAAGGCAACACCTCTAGGCTGTCTTGGGTAGAACTGTGATTTCATAAGAGTTTATTTTCAAGATCGGATTTTCTCTAGCTGCCAGCCCCTCACTCCAACACACAATGCATGCACAACCTCCCTCCCCCCACCGCCTTCCCCTATACACATACACACATACACACCCCCCTTCCTGTATCCGCTAGCCAGGTTTTGGGCTTCCCTCTTTTCCATGTGCAAGGTCAGGACAGGCCTGGTTATGGGAGTGTTCTTAGGTCTGGGCTCTGCCTTCTCATGTCATCATAGCTGGCTGGACCAAATATGTGGGTGTACAGATTCAGTCTGTCCGTCTGGATGTTTCCCAGATGTTCAGATGGGGCCATCCCGCTGTCAACAAGAAACAAATGCATCCATATGGCTGGCTGACTTTTCTCCTTTCACCCAGATGTTAGCAATGCTATAGACACATATGGGCCCAAGATGTCTAAGGCTGACACATACACACAGCAGAGAGCACAGGTAACTCCAGACAGAGAGTGTGTGCTGTGAGCTCCTCAGGGTCAGGCTTGTGGCCCCAGAATCTAGCACAGAGGGAAGGGCACATCAGTGGACGTCAGGCCTGACATGGACATCAGTTTCCAGCAGGCCAAGGGGTTACTTAAATGGAATTATTCTTGAGAAGGATCCGCCACATATAACTGCCATTTGTAATCTGGGGAATGAAGGTGCAAACACAAGCCCACTGAATGAATCACTTTGCCAGGTTCCACAGTGCTGGTTTGCTGTAATGACAGCTCTGCCAGAGACAGCAGGCTTTAGTGAAACAAAGGGTTAGGTGGGCTCCAGGACAAGCGGCACAAGTGCAGTCTATTAATACACCGAGAGCCAACAGCGTTCCTGGGAAGGGAGGGTGACACGGGCAACAGTGAGAAGTGTCACTGCCTTGCAAATGCCATGGAAATGTGCAGTGGAAAAGGCCTTTGCCCTCTGAAGTCAGGGTACTGGGCTCCACATTTGCCTCTGCCCCAGTCAGCTATGTGACCTTGGATACACCTGTGACCTCTCTGAGCTCTCACTTCCTCATCTATAAAATGAACATGAAGGACATCTGTATTTAAACATTAGCATATGCATAAACATTTTTTAAAAGTTACACAAAGATATGTTTATTTTATCTGTTTGCTCTGAGGAATAGGAATGGAGGAATAGGAAGGCAATAGTTTTGCTTTCTAGGGATAGGGGTTTACTTTTTTCTACCCGTCCATAAAGTTTGAAGATTTTATGATAAACATGTATTAGTTTTGTCATTGTGTTTTTAAAAGAAACTCAAAATAGAATGTTAAGTTTTAAAAAAGTACCAAGTTTTGATATGATTCTATTCATGTAACGAGAATGAACTGTATGTGTATTGTGCAGAGGATAATAGGTAGAAATGCATTGGAAGAGGGTGAGAAGGAGACACATCAAACAGTTCACCGTGGTCAACTGTGGAGGAAGTAGAGGAGGACTGACATTTTTGTTCTTTACTATTTTATGCATTTATGTATTTCCCATGTAATATTTCATGGCATAGAATTTTTACACTACACACTTCACTTATTACTTGTGTGATGTGTTACTTTTTCATCTATGTACTGATGTTATGTCCTGGGTACATTTTTTAAAAGAATAAGACAAAACGGAGAGATTGAGGTGTCATCCAAGATCCCTGATATTGATTAATTCTCAAATGAAAGTGTTTCAGACACATCTGGGGCCATAAGACTACCCCTCCAGGTGGGGGCGCTGCTTTTCTCTTCTGAAAAGTGAGGCTGCAACAGCTTCCGTATCCAGTATGCAAAGTTGCTGGCCCTAGACAGTTTAAATATTAAACAAAGGCCCCTTCCAGGCTGAGGCTGGTCCAGAGAGACAGCAGAGGTCACCGACATTCAGGTAAAATTGTGTGCACAGGGCTAGGCCCAGCACCCCAGCCTCACAGTCCAGACGCCTCAGGGCACTTTGTCTCTGCTAAACAAATACTTATTTATGTTAACTATGCTTCTTGACAGATTGATGCATCTTTTTATGATCTGTCTTTACAATATGAGGACTTTCTCATTTTAAGAATAAGATTAGTTCAGACGAGATATTTATTTCATAGGGAAATCCATCCCAAGGGAAAAAATACTCAAGCTAAATGACAGACATGGCGGAAAAGAGACTTGACTCACAAAGAAGCTCCCAGACTCCCAACCTTAGCCATGCAGCAATGGATCCAGATGGGATGCCCTGATCCTACCCATGAACAAATGGGGCCATCTTGAATCATCCCAGTTGATGGGAGAAAAGAGTGCATTTTTTGGTAAAAGAAAAAAGTTCTGAGATTCACCCCAATTTGGCTGGATATGAGTACATATATGAAGCTTGTCTTTAAATAACCCTGAAGAACATTCAAGGGAAATGAATTATTTGTCTCTGCATCTCTGTGAGATGCTTGACAGGGTTTCGTAAATGTTGCTACTGCAATATGCCCTGTGTCAGCTGCTGACATGAGGAGAAACCCTTGACTCTTCTCTCTCCCCCATTCTCCTCCCTCAGCCAATCACCAAGCCCTGTCAATGTGACATTCTACATGTTTCTCAAATCCGTTCCCTTTCCTATTAGCCCTGCCTTGGTTCAGCCCTTAAGTCATCCTTTGCCTGGACTATTGCATCCACCTCTTTGACTGGTCTTCCTTCCTCCAGCCTCTTCTGGCTCTAATCCATCCTCCACACCATAGCATATCTGGTCACACAGCTTTCTATTGGATAACTGTTCTATTGCTGTCGTCAAACTCCTGAGACTGGCACACAGGCTTCCCCCACATAAGCACTTGATTAGGATCTGCTGTTATTATTACAACCAGTATCATGCCTGGCCCTTGTCTACCTCTTGTGCCTTGCCACTCTCCATGCTATAAAAATCCTATATAACTTATATTACCTCAGAACACCACACAGTGTCACACCTTTTAGCCTTTGCCTCTGCAGCAGCTGACATTTGGAGCACATTTTCTCACCTTCAGATTTCAGAATATTTTATCATCAGTCCACCTGTGAAGATTTCCTTGCTGGTCCCTCTCATCACAGAATAAACAGTCTCTTTCATGTGACTGCATGGAACCTACTACTAGAGCAAGGGTCCCCAACCCCCTGGCCTTGGACTGGTGTCAGTCTGTGGCCTGCTAGGATCCAGGTCACACAGCAGGAGGTGAGCAGGAGGAGAGCAAGAGAAGCTTCATCTGTATTCACAGCTGCTCCCAGCACTAGCATCACCAGCTCAGCCCCACCTCAGATGAACAGGCATTATATTCTCATAAGAGCACTGGTCCCTAGTGCCAAAAAGGTTGGGGACCACTGTGCTAGAGCATATATGACAGGTAGTGCATTTACTTGTTTACTTGTCTGAGAACTTCTTGAGGGCAAGAGCAGTTGGTGTCTGTTGCCTTTTCTCCCCAGTGCCTGGCACGGAAGAGGTGATCAATGGAAGTGTTAGTGAACTGATGTGACTCACTTAAATCCCCATCTCTCCTTCCTTTCCCTACCTTCTCTGCTTCTCCCCTTCCAGGAGAAACCACCAACATCCTGCAGGTACATAGAATCAGCCTTACTTGTGGACAGAGTGGGCAGCTGCCTTCAAGATGTGACTTCAGGGGCCCTAGAAAGAGTCCTGCCTCCCCCCACTTCCCATACCTCCCACACTTGCTTTTCTTCTTCCAGCGAAGGTCAGGCTAATATAGAACTCCTAATGGCCGAGGGACACTCTGTCTTCGGCTTCCTCTATAAAATGAGGAGGTAGGGCTCAGGCTCAACTGTGCCTCTGTGATACCTCCTTCTCTTCTTCCTCATTCTTCTTCTTTGAACTCAAAAGAGATGAATGACTTAGAAAGAGCAAATGAATCAGAAATAGAGAAAGCGAAAAGAGAGAGTAATTTTGCCAAGTTATTATTCAAAGGAGCTCTCTGGGACCCGGAGCGAGAGCAGCCCCATCAATCACCCCGCAGAGAAGGGGCAGGAGGTCTGGAGCGGCCACGGGATGTCTGAGACTGCTCTGTGTGTGAACCGCCAGGTCAGGAGCCTGGGGCCTTCTGCCAGCCACCACAGAGGAAGGCAGGGAAGGAGGGAGGGAGACCAGGGACACTGAAAGAGGACAGTCAGCCCAAAGCTTCTCTGACCTGCTTTTCTCACTGGAGGCCCTACTCAGGGCTGGACCAGCTCTGGGGAAGGCATCCCTCAAAGCAGAGAGGAAAGGGATGGGGGGCAGGCCCCAGGCCTGGAGTGGGGTCCCTGGGCTGCTCTTCTCAAGCCTCTGCTACACTGCGGGAGGCAGCTGCTGCCTCATCTGACCAGAAAGGGGGCCTAAGTCACACTGGGTCCTGCATCCCAGGGCTTAGCTATGGATGAACTCAAATGAGTGACTGAGTGGATGGATGGATAGATGACAAAATTAGTACAGCAAATTTTCTGCTTCTTTTTGTGTTTTATTACTTTACCATAATTTTTATGCATAGCTTATTCCTGCTTCTTAAGTTGTAATTATAATCTATTTGGGGGGTAGGAACTAAATCTGATCTCTCTTTGTGCATAAGTTCTACATCTAGGAGGCACTTGAAAAATAAGTATGGGAGAAAAGAGGATAGGAGGGAGGTGTAGAACCTCTTGAATAACTTCAGAGCCTCAGTCCACCTCCAGGTCATAGTATGCCATCGCTTGGAAGATTGTCGGTCCTCAGCCTCCACAATAGAGCACATCATGGTGTTAAGTAGAGTTTGTTGAATTCCTACCATCCTGGGTGCTGAAGTTCAACAGTGGATGGAAGACTCAAGGTTTCTGCTCTCACTTTTCTCATCTGCAAAATGGGGACATTACTAAAAACGGTACCTATTTAATAGAGTAATGACAAGGATTAAATGAGTTAATATATGAAAGGTGCTTAAAACAGAGCTTGGCACATAGTAAGCTTCAATAGATGTTTGTTATTTCTCTCTTCGTCCATCTGGACTACTATAACGAGATACCATGGGCAGGGTGGCTCATAAACAACAGAATTCATTTCTCCCAGTTCTGGAGATTGGGATTGAGATTGGGGTGCCAACATGGTGCAGTTCTGGTGAGGACCCTCTTCTGGGTTGCCCCACTGCTGCCAGAGGCATTTGCAGCCCCTTGTCTTCAGGTTCTTCATGACCAGACACATTGAGGGGTCTAATAAATGCCTTCCCCTCCCAAGGGAGTCCACGAGGCTCCTGGTCAGCAACACCACACCCCTCCTTTGTGTTGAAGCCCTGGCCATGCTGTGTGGACACCACTGCAGCAGACAGTACCCCTCCCTGTTCTTTTCCCAAACTCGCTAGTCTTGGGCTGCAGGAGTCAGGGGATCAAATCACAGCTCCCTCAGCTCATTAGTGCAGCATTATAAATTCCAAGGATAATGTATGTTCTTTTTTCTCCTTATTGCTTCTGAAATCACCTGCCTGTTTATCAGATCTGAGCCACGCTTCTCCTCTTTCTGGCTTTGGCTCTGAGCTCCTCTTCTCCAGAAAGAAAACAGGGAAATGCTCCTGGGGTTGGGGGCGGGGGGGGGGGGTTCTAGTATTGAGAAGGGGAAGGTAAATTTCCTTGAGTCCATCCCCAGGGAAGGGGGAGATTGGGTGGGGGGACTTTAGGGGTAGGAGGCAGGAGGGCCTCAAAAACCTCGTGACTCCCCACCCAGGCCAGACTAAGAAAGGAAAGACCCTCTTCATGCCCCTAATGTGCCCAGGAAAGCCCATCACGTGAGCTGAAGCCTCCTAGTTCACCATTAGAGAATCACTCATTCATTCATTCATTCATTCACCCTGCAGCATTTGTTGAATGTCTGTTTTGTGCCAGGCACTGTGCCAGGAGATGAGGATACCAAGTGTAATGTCAGTACGAGGTAGATGCCAGCGCAAGCCTTCGCAAAGTGTGGTGGTGGCCAAAGGAGGGGAGAGTCAAGGTCAGGGTGGGAATGAGATGACCTCTGACTTGGGTCTGGAAGGAGTGGGAAACAGGGGTATGCGTGTGTAGGGGGGCGAGTGTTTGTGCAAAGAAGTCCAGACACTGCACAGGCAGAGAGATATGACTGTTTATCTTGACGTAGCTGGGGAGTGAGTCAGGAGACTAGCTGTGGGAGATACGCCTGGAGGCTGAGTTGTGAGGAGCCACTCAAAGGGTTAAAGCAAAGGTGTGACAGGGTCATTTTAGAAAGATGTGGGAAATAAATTGGAGGGAGAGAGCAAATGCAGGGAGAGCTGTTGGGGAAAGAGAACCTGACTGGGGAGGGGGAGGGCAAAGGGGGGAGGAGAAAGCCTTCCTACACCAAGACTATTCAAGCTGAGACACAAAACCCTTTCAAACCAGCTCTAGTAAAAGAGAAGTTGATGGTCAGGATAGAATACACAACCCACAACCCCAGGACAGGATGGACCCAAGTCAGAAGTGAGGCTGTCCTTTCCTTCTTGAGGACATGGTCGGCCTCTTGATATGACCCCACATAGTACCAGGACCTTTCACACTGGAGCAGTGTGTCTCTTACTGCAGATTTTCAAGAGATAGCGTCTGAGTGGCTCGATTCATCTCCTTGCTACCAACAGTGGATTTAATGTAGGGAGGAGGCAAGAAAACTGAAGTATTAAAGCAAGCTACATTCAGAGACTGCAGTATGTTGACCAGCCCTGCAGCCAGGCCAGGAGGACACCTGCAGAACAAAGGAAGGTTTCCGCTGGGATTGTTAACAACCCATTTCCCACACCTGTGAAGGGGAAACAGGAAAAACATAGTCTTTAAGTGGCTGCCTAACACAAAATAAAATTATTCATTCTCTATGGCTAAACCTTAGGAAACCTGTGGATTAAAGGGAACTACCAGCAGGCTTTTCACACTACATTTTCTTATCTTTTCATTACATACTCTTCCGCTTCCCCTTCCTCACTGTATGTCCATATCAAAGGAAATGGGTAAACAAAGTCTTTATAACTCACAGAAACTAAAGAATGATATATAAACTAGGGCTCACCAACACTGGGGGTCCTCCTCAGGGTCTTTCTCTCCATCTCTCTCACTGTCCTTATCTCTATTGTCTCTGTTCCTCTGAGTCTCTCTCAGGCTCTCTCACTCTCTGCCTCTGAAAGGAGACCACACTCTAATGTTACCCCTTCTCCAATAAACTTTCCTTTTGACTCTAACTTTGGCGTGTGTGTTGAATTCTTTCTACACTCTCCACCAAAGAACTCTCTTCTTTCGGTGCAGGGTTTAGTCTCCCCCAACTTGGGGAAATTTGTCCTGTCCTGCATCAGATTGGCTACCTGTAGCTCAGGGTCCATGTCTGGTCCTATAGCCATGGCTGGGTAGGGCGGGGCCTGGATATCACAGAACTACCCCTTTAGGAGCTGTGACATATTCTCTAGAAGGAGTGTGAGCAGGACAGGTCATGAGAATGCCTCTTATGACTGCCTTTACTTGGGCCTCTATTTAATGCCTATCCTTTCAGGTCCAACCAAAGCCTTTTCCACTCTTTTGTGGTCACAGGTTGTTTTATATGTTGTATGTGTCATCTCCGGCTGGCCTGGTTCTGAGACTGGGTCCTTTCTTTCCTACTGAGCACTTGAAAAGGAGTAAACAGGAGACACTCAATAAAGACTCTTTGCCTGATCTTGAATTGTATCTAATGTCATTATCAAGTAGTTTCACTATTTACTTAAGATTTGTAGTCATGCATTTGCCCATGGAGTTTACCCCTCTGTCAGTGTCTGGGAAGAAGCAAGGCCACCTGACCCCACTATCCTTCTTCCCTCTCCTGTGCAAACTTGAACGCTGACTTTGTTCTGGGCAACCCCAGGTGATAAATAAAGACCAAATTAATAGTCATAAACATTCTGATCTAGCCTTCCTTGCCTGTGATGGTAAGGGAGAATCTGCTGGGGGTTCTGGGAAAGCTTTGTTTTTCTGGTACAGGTGGGACTAGTGCCACTTCTATCTCCTGCTTCCTGTCTTGACCAAAATTTGTGGACATCCCGAACGATCCAATGGCTGTGAGGCAGAAGCCAATACACAGAGTGCATGGAGGGGAAAGACAGATCATTCAGACATTCAGGGAAGTGTCAAGCCCCTGCCTTCACCTGGGCTACGGTGCTTGGCACATGATCACCTCTCAATAATTCTTTGCACATTGAGGGAATGTCTGTATTCCTTAGGCCACTATTTGTTGGGAGATGTGTTTGTTACTGTTGGGGCCCATAGGAGTTCAGCATCTCCCCAGTGGCAGTGGGGAGGGAGAAATGAGTTAGCATTTTCCCTCCATTCTTCCTCAAGTGAGGCAGAGAAGAATCATAGGTCATTAAAATTTAGAAAAGATTTATTAAAAATATATTTTAGAAAGACAAAGCATGCCCCAAGGAGACACATAGTCTCAGTGCTATAACCAACACAAAAAGGCCACAAAAAAGAGGGCTCAGAAGTGGGAATGTCTGCATTATATCTGGGTCAGGATGGGTGGTTCCAAAGGCATTCCTAGGTGATTGGCAGGTGAGGTCATTCTGATTGACACCTGGCTACTATAACTCTTTGCCTAGTGTGCATGTGCATACCCAGAATGCAGTCTGTTACAATTAGATTCATGAACTTCCAGGCATAAACATAGTATTATAATGAAGCTTAAATTGTAGGCAGATTAGGGTAGTACCTTCTGCACAGGCATCTGTAGCTGGATTAGGCCAGCAAAGACTATGATCCTCCTTTCCTTTGCCTCTGCGGATGCAGGAGGAATTCTCTAAGTACCAATAGGGTGTTCTTTGGGCGGTCTCTGGGCTGGGCCCCCATTCTTTTGTTCTCCTGTCACTCATGTCTCATGAGCTACCTAACAGGTTACTTACAACTAAAAGCATTCCTAACTGATTCCTCAGTATCTGTAAAAACTAGTAACAGTGTATGCTAAGATTATAAATGGAATAAACTGGACAGACCCACAAACTCAGGTGCTCCCCTAAAATTTGAAGAGATGCTGTGATGAGTCACCTGGTCCCCTATCAGTCTTTTCTGCCCAGAGTGGGGAACACTTGCCCTTCTCACCACTCAGGCTTGCACTTTCACCCCTCCCTGTCTCTCTAGGGAAAGGCAGAGTCCCTCATTTTCTTAGGAGTTGTTGTTTCTGAGTGCTAGCCATCTGGCCTGGCCCTGACTCCCCAAGCTGAGGAGGCAAATGGGACCCAGCTCTTCCCAGGTAAAAGAGTATCAAAGCCCCACCAAACACCAAGAGGGGAAGGAAGAAAGAGGGGAAGGAAGAAAGAGGGGACTCTTTAAGTCATTTCCTGCCATATGGCTCCAGCCTTACATTATCCCTGAAGTGTGCTGTTAACCTGCTAATTACCAAACAATTAGCTCTGGATGAAGCTGCTGCTTTCACAGACTTTTAAGTTTCCTGTTCCTCAGCTACTCAGAGGGGCCCTGCCAACCTCACTTTCCGCCCCTCTCTCCCAAGCTGTTCTTGTTTAAAGAATTCTCTGTAAACAGACTCTGCACATGCTCCTAAGCTCCCTTCTATAGGTGCTGAAAAGAAACTTTACCCCCAAGAGACTTCACAATCGCCAGCATGAGCATGTATAATTCAGCAGGGAAGAGATGCTGCCATTCGCAAGTTAGATGTTTACTGAATGAGAAGAAGACAGTAAAGATCATGAAATAAGCTGCTTTCCTGAAGTCCCCACTGTAGGCCTAGAAACTGACTTGGTGAGATCTCTTTTTAGCCTCATTACTTTGATATCCAGTTAATATCAAACGTGAAATGTCTCTACTCCTTCCCGTGCTCCTAATTTTCTTGCCATGTTGTTAGCAATGCCACCCCCATTCTCAGAAATGTCATATAATGTCATCTGCCCTTTTCTTCAAAATCCAGATCAAAACCCTTTTTCTCTAGAAAGTACTCCCTCCCTCACCCTCCCAACCCCATCACTAAATAGTCTGTTTGCATCGTGCTTCTAAGCACACACTTGAATGTGGATTAGTAAATGCCTCGAATCTTTGTATTTGCCTATGTACAATCTCCTTGTCCAAACTAAGTTCCTCTGTATCTCTCACAATAAAAGTCCATAGTCTGGTACACAGTAAAAGCTTGAAAAGACTGCTATCTGTTTCAATGATCTATTGCTGAGTACTATACCACTCCAAAAGTTAATAGCTTAAGGGAATCATTGAGGACGATCATCAGTCCATAGGTTGATTGGAACCAGCTGAGCAGTTCTTTGGTTGTACATGATACCTGCTGGGGACACAGCCATTTGGCCTGAGCTAGAGTGTCCAGGATGGGTTACTTACGGGGCTGGTGTCTTAGAGGGGTGGCTGGAAGGCTGGGCTCAGCTGGGACACTAGGACAGCTGGGACTCTCTTTTGCCATATATTTTCTTTTCCTATGTGTTCTCTCTATACAGTGTAACACAGAGACCAAATTTTGTACATATTGGCTCAAGACCCCCAAAAGCACAAAAATGTAAGCTTCTTGGGCTTCTTAAGGCTTAGGTCCAGAACTGATCCAACGTCCCTTCCACCACATTTTATTGGTTAAAACAAGTCACAGGCCACCCCAGATCCAATGTGGAAGGAGACCACACGGGGTGGGACTGTGGGGAGGCTGGCTCACTTGGGGACGTCTTTAACACTCACTACTCCCTGACAAAATCTCAACAGTGTCTTATCGAGGCGAGTCTGCTTTTCCGAAGGGTTAAGATTTCTACAAAGGACTTGGCTTTCTCTCCCTCAGACCGTTTTCACCAAGAATAGGAAGCACCCCCCCATACGCACACACACACCCACACACTCAGTGCTCAATGGAACACTTCCTCAATCTGTAAAATTACGAAATCTTTAAGAGGGTGAATTTGTGTGTATGTTATGCAGGAAAGATTAAACACCATCATTTTTTACCTGCCTATTTATAGGGTGGTTAAGCACATTATCTCATTTGATCCTGATCTCCTTTTCTATTTTAGAGATGAAGAAACTGAGGCTCAGAGTCATTAAGTAATCTGCCTATGGGGGTGGAGCTAATGTCTGTCTAACACCAAGACTTTTCCATCATACCAAAAAGAATTATTAGAGAATGAGGTAATGTGTCTCTGAAGAAACGAGACTCCGAAAGGCAAAATTGTCCAGGGTCCCTCAGCCAGGGTCCTGATCTCCTTTACAAGGGAACAGATGCAAAAGTAGCGAGCACAGGTCCTGGCACATAGTAGGTAGGTGTTTAGGAAACACAAGCCCCACCTTTACCCCTAAACCTTATTCTTCCACAGCTCACTGTCATTGGTCCCAAGAATGCAGCATGTGTGATTGGCATAATTGTAAGCAGAACTAATTCCATTTCTGATTAGTGGGAAGTCTGAAGGACAAGTCTGCAAGGGCTCTGTTTACTTTCATCTCACTTTGTTCCCTGCTCAAATTTCACCTAACAATGTTTGCTTTTTGGATCTGTTCTTGGAAAGCAGAGGAACGTAACAAATTGATGCATCAACTGTGTGTGGCCAAGTGATTTATTCTTAATGTGACTAAACAAGACACACACCTGCCTATGGAAACATAATCACATCGAGTCATCAGGGACTCAGATGGCCATTTAAGCAAAGAAAAGACAGAAAAAAACAGGAGAGGAGAGGAGAGAGGAGGAGAGAAGAGATAGGTGGGCTGGGAGAAAAAGAGATTGGGACTAGCTCCCTAAAAATTATGATTTCAACATCATCAGTGAAGCATCTCCAGTTAGGTCAAGTGCTCCACCATTTAGCTTTGCTGATGCCTGAAAATTCATAATAAAACTTTCATTTCTGAGCTTTAATCAAACACAGTATGTGCCGCACTAAAGTGTAAACATAACAGGAGAAGTAGTGCATAAAACTATACCAACCATTTCACTTCGGTGAGAATTATAAGATCTTTTACAAAAGCAGGGTTTTTTAGGAGAGGGAGAATGGCCTTAAAACAAAATTTATGGAAGTTACCAATGAGGAGATAAAAGGGCACAGAGAGGAAATTGGCAGTGGGTGTCGGCGGGTAGGGATGTCCTAGAGACTTTCCTTCATGGCTTTTCTTAATTATAACAGCTGCCTATACTGAGCATTTGCTACATCTAGGTGCTGTGGGCACAATCCAATATGTGTATAATTTTAGTCAGTCTTTAGTACAGCCCTGAGAGTTCCATGCTGGTATTTTCCCCACTCTCTAGGTGAGGAAACTACAGCCCAGCCTGGCTTGTTGTCCATCTCAGCCCTTTGAAGGTAAAAAGCTCTGGATACAGCAGACTTTCTCATGGGATTCCCAGCACCATAAATAGGGCCTGACTTATAGGAAGCACTCACTAATTGTGTGTCACATAGTGAAGTGGCAGAGACGGGACATGAATTCAAGCAGTCTAATCCCAGAACCTGCGCTCTTAGCCATTTGCCATAATTTTCTCCTAGGTCATCCACTCCCTCCTCCCCACTTCTTCCCAGAGTGGCATAAGGAATTTGGGAATTGCTGCCTTTAGGAGGCTAATGTCCTCCTTCATAGCTCTCTTCCAGAGGTCCCTGGGTCAGCATCGATAAATGGACAGCCAGATTATTTCGCTTTGCACTCTAGTTGTCTCTTTCCAGATGTTTCCTCTCCCCAGTTAGGCCATAATGTCTTGGAGGGCAAGGCACAGTATCTCTGCAAAGCCTACTTTGGTGATGGATATGTACTTTTAGAGTTGTAGGAGTTTCTTATTCAAAAGCAACATTATATCTTTGTGTTTTAACACAGATTGTGGTAGTTTCTCTTGAATTTCTTATTAGCATTCTTCATCTTTTGTACAGCAGCACATTAGAGATATTATAAAGCCATAGGTGAAGGGGGAACCCATAAGATTGGTTGATTTTTAAAGACCGATAATATCTAGTGTGTCAAGGATGGGGGGAAATAGATACTCTTACATTGTTGGTGAGACCTTTTTGAAGGGCAAATCAGTAAATAACAGAGGCTTAAATAAGACAGAATTTTAATTTTTCTCTCATACAAAGTCTGAGCTAGTAGGAAGTCCTGAGAAGAGGGGGATGCTCAGTTCCATAAGCTCATCCAAGGACCCAAGTTCTTTCTTTGTGTCATCCCACCATCCCCAAGGGTGCTGTCTTCATCACATGGTGGAAGCTGGCTCCCACCATGTTTTCCAAACAGCATTCTCCATGGTGAAAAAGGAAGTAGGGCATGACCAGAAGTTTCATCAACATTTCGCATTGGCCAGAACGTAGTTACATGTCCCCACGAGAGACAAGAGAGGCTGGGAAATATATTCTCAAGCTGTGCCCAGCTAAAATTCAGGAGATCTATTGCCAAAAGGAAGAAGAGAGACAATGAATATCGGGGGACAATTAACAGTTTCTGATGCAACAAGAATTATCAAAATTAAAAGTGCATGTATCACTTGGCCTAGCATTCCTAGTTCTAGAAATCTAAGGAAATATTCACACAAGTACATAAAGATTATGTGTAAGGGCAGTACTGGTGATTTTAAAATATGTTCACAAATTCTTTGATATGCCTCCCTTCAAAAGGGCTGGACCTAGTGACTCACTTCTAATGAATAGAATGTGGCAGAAGTGACAATGTGTGACTTTTGAGGTTAGATCATAAAAAGCACAGCTGTTTCTGCTGTGTTCTCTCATGAGTGAACTGCTCTGGGGGAGACCAGACACCACGTTGTGAAAACACTTAATCAGCCTGGTAGAAAGGCCCACATGCAGAGGAACTAAGGTTCCTATCATCAGCAAACATCCAGGGGCCAGCCCATGAGCAGGTGAACCCTCCAGCCCTAGCCACACCTCAGTGACTATAGCCCAGCCAACAACTTGACTGCAACCTTGTAAAAAACACTGAGCCCAAAGCCACCCAGCAAAGCAGCTCCCAACTTGCTGACCAGCTAAAACTGTGAGCAATAATAAATATTTATTATGGTTTTATGACACCAAGTTTTGGGGTAATGTGTTAGGCAATAGATAACTAATACAGCAGTCATTGCTTTCTTATTTGTAGTAGCAAAAAAAATTAGAAACACCAGAAATGGCAATGATGAGAGGTTAAATAAAACATGAGATTTCCATAGTTGGGAGCATGCAGCTGTTTGAATAAGAGAGGGCTATGTGCAAAAGTTCCATATGTTCTGTCATTGACAGCTCCCTAAAACACATTATTATGTGAAAATAGAAAATTGCAAAACACTTATGGTGTGGCCCCAATTATATAAAAATACAAAAAAGTTGTACATACACACATGTATATGTACATCTGTAATAAAGCCATATTTGTATATATGGCTTATATTCATATATGTGTGAGCAAGGATGAAATGGTGCATAGCAAACTGCTGGCAGGGATTCTACCTAGGAGGAAGGAAGTGGAAATTGCTGGGGGGTGCAGCACGCAGAAGTGCAATATGATGACATTTTGCTTCCTAATCTCATGCATTTATTGTTTCGGACTCTCACAGCAAAAATGCATTTGTGTATTTCCTATGTGATAAAACAAGGAAGATCCTAAGAAAAAGAGGGGCAGGCAGGTAGAGAAGATAGAAGGAAGGTGTGTGTAGGGGGGAGTGGGGGATGGGACAACCATTTGACATTTCATTGAGTCGTGACTACAGGCCCCTAATTTAAAAACAACATAAAGAAACTACCTTTCTGTGACCTTGCACTTGCTAGGCCAACAGGGCTGTTGGGTGACTGTTGAAGGGCAGGTGGATGCTAACTGCTCAATTTGATTGCGCCTTTCCTGGGGGACCCTGCGTTCCTCTTGTAGGGTTTGGGGTAGAGAGGGGGTATTGGGTGGGAAGGGTGTCCACATCCTAGAGGGCAGGGCCGAAGGCGAGCAGAGTGGCCCAGAAGGTGGCGGGGGAGAGGGAGGTGGGTTGGTACAGTGAGCCTGGAGCAGGGCGAGTGTCCCGGAGCCCTGGCTGCCCTGGGAGTTCTTCTACATGTGCCCTGCGGTGAGAGTGGCACGCCCCGGAGTCCCAGCAGATTCTGCATAAAGGCCTAGAGAAGAATTGGGGTTCTGGGCACAAAGAGAGACTAGAGGAGGGAGCATAGGGAGGACAGAGTCGGTGTACACCTTCATGAGGTCATGACAACAATGGACAAGAAGTGGGCCTTTTTCTCTGAGATTCTGCCGCCTAGTCGCCTTGCTTGTTTCTCTCCACCCCGTCTGGGCCCACCTGAGGCACCTTGGTAGAGTGAACGCAGGAAGAATCCAATACTTCTCTCCGTCTTCTTCTGGGCTGGCTGGGCCCGCATCCGCAGCCACACCCATTCAGGCTTCCTGAACCAACTTCTCCCGCAACCCACCGGAGATAGAACAAGCAGAAAGGTGGCCTTACTGTTACTATGCCCTTGCTTAAACTCTCCAGTAGCTCCGGTGGCCTTAAGGCGCTCACAATCAGAGCCTAATTAAGACCTCAAGGGGCCCTAAACATTGCACAACTAATGGGAACCACCATGGATGTGATTTAAAATGAAAGCAATACTCAAATGGAACTTTACCAAAAAGCTGATCCCCCCATTGAATAATTTCAACAACAACAACAACAACAACAACACATTTTTCCCTTGCCTTGCAGCTCACTTACCTGCCCACCAGATGACCCGGCAAGGCTCGCAAAGACAGTTGGGGTATCCCCCACCTCTCTCCATCTTGCATCCTCTCTGTTTCCTGCACCAGCCCTGCTAACCAGTTTCTAGCTCCTCAGAGGTTCAGCTCCCCCCTGCCACCAGGCCTGTCCTAAGAAGTTCTCATTGCCTTGCAAGCTCCTCCCTCTCCATCTACCTAACTTTCACTCAACCTTCCCAGACAGCCTGCATTTTCATTTATCCAACGGCCTTCCTGATTTTCCTCTTCCCAGCTTCCCATCCAGGCTGGGTTAGCTGCCTCCAGTGCTTTTTCAATAGTGGGATTTAATGTTACGCCCTGAATGTTTGTGGTCTCTCAGCCCTCAAATTCATATATTGAAGTCCTACCCCACTACGTGATCATATTTGGAATAAGGAAGTAATTTAAATTAAATGAGGTCACAGGGTGGGCTCCTGATCTGGTAGGAGGATTAGTGTTCTTTTAAGGACACCAGAGTGCTCGCTCGCTCCCCCGCCCCCATCTCCTGCACACACTGAGGAAAGGTCATAGCAAGAAGGCAGCCATCTGCAAGCCAGGAAGAGAGCTCTCGCCAGGAACCAAATCAGCTGGAATTTGATCTTGGGCTTCCAGTTTCCATAACAATGAGAAAATAAATTTCTGTTGTTTAAGCCACCTAGTCTATGGTCCTTTGTTATGGCAGCCTAAACTGACTAATACTGGTAACAGTCCTGATTCTTTTCTGTCACCCTCTCTGCACCGAGAGGTCTCTGTTTTGTTTACAGTTATATCCCCAGAACCTAGCATGGCGTCTGATGCACCCATTGTGATAAAAAAAAAATACATCAATACTTGAAATGAGCCATTTATACATAGCAAAACAAATAGTACAGAATAAAAATGCACAGTTCATCCTGGCACATGCAATTAATTAATTCATTCCTTCACATTGTTCAGCTTGTCAATATTTATTGAGCTCCTCCTATGGGCCAGACAGGTGACATTAAACACGTGTTAGTTTCTCTCATGCTAAAATAGACTTGGTGTGTCCACCTACCTTTGCTGGAACCCTAAGGGAAAGCAATTATTCTGCCCTTTCCCCAGGTATCTCATTGAACTCAGTGTGTCCGTCGTAGCCATAGAAATATCACTCACAGGCAATGCCAGTAGCAGTAGATCTGCAAAGTGTTTAAAGTTTAGCAAGAAAGCTTTTTGCAAATGTCAACACTACCACTCCATTCCCTGCAAACCAGCATTCTAATCAGCAGGGCTGCCATTTCCAGCTCATTGAGCAATGACATAAAAATGTCCCAACACAATCAGTTCTCTAGAAGAAAAACACCAGAAGGCAGAAAAGAGGTCATAACAATCACAACTGCCTACTACGTGCAAGGTGCTGTAATTGCTGCTTCAGTTACGTCACTGCCGATCCTTACAAACACAGACGGAGAAACCAAGTCTCACAGATGTCAGATATCTCCAGCTGAGGCCACCTGGGGTGGGGCGGCTTCCCTTCAACCTCATGTCAGAGTGGGAATGACTTCAGAGGCTAGTCACAGGAAAAGAGCATAGCTGTGCTCCTCATGCCGGGGGGTGCTTGGGACTCTCATCTTTCCTTCTCCCTCTTCAATTTCCCTCAGAGACCAGGTGTAGGGATGTAATGATTTTGGAAATTTTGAGCTGAAGGAGGAAAAAAATTTTTTTTAAAGAGGGAGCTGTTAGGGTGTTTGTTCATTGGGTTCCCAGCATTGTACCTGGTAGATTTGATGGGATTTCAAAACGAAGTTACCAATGGAAATCAGTCACTGCGGACTTTCCAAAGACAGCGCTAAGAGAGAGCGAGTGGCTTGTGCTGGGTGACTGGAAGCGTTTCTCCAGGTTGTCGCAGTTGTGTGCAGACAGTATTAAGGCCAGGCGAGGCTGAAATGTTACAGTAGGGTCACCTCTCAGACTTGGCTCTATACAGGAATCATATCCAAGGAGAAGCCAAAGCAAAAGTATAAAACCAGGTGCAAAAGACACATTATCTGAGTTAGCCATCAGTCTGTCCCTGAGTGTAGATCTGAGACATTTACTCTTAGACACAGGCAGGCATGTACGCAAGAGCCCAATTCCTGATTCCTGGATGGAGGTGGATAGGTTAGGAGCAAAATGTTCCTAATTTTGATCTCCAGTCATCCCTGAGACAGTTTAGCCTTGGGCTCTCAGCTCTGGCTGCTTGCCAATGTTATCTGGTAAGCTTTTAAATAAATGTAAAAGCTCAGGAATCACCCCAGGTGGATTAAATCAGAATCTGTCAGGGGGGGGGACTTGAGCATCATATGCTTTAAAGCTCTCCATGTGATTCTACCATGCAGAGAAAGTTCAAAACTTCTGATACAACCTAGGTATCCAGTGATCACAAGAATCAGCTGGAAAAAATCCTCCAAATAATTTTACCTAGGCCTCTCTCCCATAGATAGTGATTCAGTGGGCCTGGCATGGGACAGTGAATCTGTGTTTTTAACGAGCTCCCTGGTGGTTATTGTGATCAGATAAGCTTGGGGGCCCACAACTGCAATAAAATGCTATATTCTCATATTATCATTGTAATCAGCACTTCTGACATGTTATATTTTTGTGACTGTGTTATTGTTTTGTATCCATCTTTAGACTGTAAGCTCCAAGGGAGAAGGGACTTCGTCTTGTTAATTGTTGTTCTCAGTATGGAGAGGAGTACAGGCAAATCGTGGATACTCGATGTTTGTTAAATGAATGAATGTGTTTTTTGTGTTTTGTCACTTCTACCTTGTGAACCAAGTCAAGCATGAAATGGAAACTGAAAGAAAATGTAAATACATACAATATTTTATTTCATTTTCCTTTATAGATCTAAAGTCCCTTCATTAGAAACTTAAAAACTTTTTTTTTTTATGGAACTTAATTTCCTTCATTTAATCATGAAGTTTGGATATTTGGAGATTTGAAGACACAGAGAAAGATAGAAATGTTCCTGAGGAAAAAACTTTCAGAGAAAAATCTCCTATTCCTAGCCAATTTTTTTTCCTAAAAATTTCTGTTCTATTGCAGAATTTATTTATTGTATAACTACTATTTTCTGGTAAGTGCTACTGGGCATTCAATGAAAAATAATACACAGTCCTGCCTTCAAAGATATCCCAGTTAGGGGAAAGCTAGCCATGGAACTAGATAGTTATAGTACAGTGTGATAACATGTGTCACCAAATCTAAGATACTTTTTGCTGTAATGTAAGATGTACCATTGATTTATATGCTGCTAAGAAAAATGTTATAGGCTATAGACTGTAAGACCTATTTTAATTTCAGATGTGAACAGGAGGTGGGGGGAATGTGCATTTTAAAGTGAAAAAACATGTAAGTGCTGAGGAGGTAAACTCAGACCCAAAGGACATTTGGCAGAATAAGCCAAAGGGTAGGACTTGGAGAGGAAGGTGGGGGAGGGGATATACACTCAGTGCAGAGGAAGCAGTGTGTGCTGAGAGGTTGGAGCATGGTTGGGTGAGGGTCCCTGGGCTGGAAGGTAAAAGGTGAGGCCAGATCAGGACCGGTCTTATAAGGAAGTGAAATTCATCCCAATTTAGTCTGTAGCACCTGCTTTCAACCTCAAAAGTGCCTGGTTGGACAATAATTTCTGTGGTTGCCCTACTACCAAACCATTTTAAGATGTGTGCTCTATATCCTAACAGCAATATAAACGATTCAAGGGTTTTAAGCGAGGAGAGTAACAATCAGATTTGTGAATGTGTCTGTGTGATGGGGGGATTCCTTAATTAGAACTTTTTTGATGAGCTAATATGTTTGTACAAGTCAAAAATTTAAAAGACAAGTGAAAATTCTTTCTTCCACCCTGCCCTCCACACACTCATCCAATTTCCCTTTCTAGAAGTAAACCGTACTATCAAATTCTTGTGTGCCCTTGCAGAGATATTTAATGCATATATGAACAGATCTTTGTCTTTTATATCCATCGTTTTCTCTCTAAACCTTTCTTTATTTCTATTTAACTTACTGACTTCCCTTATTCTTCTATCTCTTGCTGAGTTTTTAGCAGTGTTTATTCTCCCTTTTGCTCCTTCAGATTTTAGATTTTATATTAAGAATGATGTTTGGATTATTGTCTTTTTTTCTTCCACTTCTTCCATGAGCTCTGCCAGCTCAGGATTTGTTTCCTCCTGTTATTTCATGACCTCTTTCCTGATCTCTAACGTGTGCACTTTCTTCACAGAGGCAATTACTTCGCTATGTTTTTTAAATTTTGGTGTTAGAATTTTCATCTGCTCCATGGCAACATTTTTTGATTCATCTTCTTTGCCTGCTGATTATTATTTTTTCTTCTTTTTTTGGGTCATATCTTAGTACTCATCATTGAAGCAGGTAATGTTTTTCCTTCCCTATATAAGAGCATCCAAGGTTGTCTTCCAGGTAGGCTAAATTTTCCTTATGATCCTGGGTTGATATAAGTGCGCTCAGCCTTGAATTTTCTCAAGCCAATGTTTAAGCTTTTCCCAGTGCAGTCGCTGCTCCTCTGTTGCCATGGAAACAGACCACTTGCTACAAATATGGTTTGTTTGGGTGATGCCTCATTTAGTCCTGGTCCATGTCAGCACTGATGCCACCAGCACGTGCATCAGCTTCCTGCTGTTGCAAATGGGGGCCTTCTATATTGCACCGCCAGCTGTGCCCCTCACCTTTTTGGATGAGTGTTTTCTGGGCTGTTCCTGAGACTCCGCAGCACAATATCCTCACTCTACTTTCTACTACGGCTGCCTCTGCTTAAGATCCATTGTTTGGGATAACTCCTTCACCTATTTTATGTTTTAGATGTCTCCTACTTTCCATAAAAATGGAATTTGTGTACTTATTTCTCAATTCTTTTTTGAGTTTGGATTGTTTCCAGTAAAGGAAGGGGAGATTGCTAACTTGATACTATCTTTAGATCGGAAGTTCTCACACTGGAAAGACCATGCTGGCTGCAACACTGAGAAGAGACTGGAGGCAGAAAATGGGAGGTTGGCAGACACATGAGGAGCTGCTCCTGCACTGAAGAGTTGGTGTTGAGGAGGCAGAGAAGTGGAGACACATGAAGAGCTGCTCCTGCATTGGGGAGTTGGTGTTGGGGAGGCAGAGAAGTGGATCCAAGACAGGCGTAGGAGGTAATGTTGATAACTCTTACTGGCTAATTAGATGTTTCAGTGGGGTTGAGGCATGGATCAGGAGGAGGTAGAATATTCAGGGTTGGTTGCCGGAAGCTGCTAGTGTCGTAATGTGGAGCTGGGCTTCCTCTTCCTGCCACTTTCCAAGCCTGAGTCCTCTGGGAAGGGCATGGGAGAGTCCTAGTGGGCAATGAACTTCCCATCACTTCCCCCAGAAGGTCCTTTGCAGCCATCTGGATGAAGCCCCTTGACTGCTGGAAATGTCTGAGAAGACCTGGAAGTCAGAAGTTGAATTCCTTGTCACCTCCAAATTTCTGTTCTATTAACCAAGTCTCTTGATGATGAGACCTGAAAATAGGGTGTGCAAGACTTAAAAAAAAAAAAAAAAACCTGGGCATAAATGCTCCATAAAATTGTTGATATCCCAGTGTTTCCTGCTAAGTCCTTACTAAGGAACGAGATTTCCTAACCTCCTGGGGTGTACCTACTGAAGATCATATAGCTCACTCCCTGCTTCCAGAAAGGCTTTCTAGGGTATCTAAACTGCTAAAACTTAGAGAACAGAGAGTTTTGTCTGTCTTTGGAGCAATATATATAATATATATATGATTTTTATATAATATATATGATTTTTTAAAAAATCATTGATAAGTCCTGCATTTCCTTTTTTTTTTTTCCTTAAAGTGCAGTCAGGGTTGAGAGAACCAAGGGCTACACAATTTCAGAGATGGTCAGAGTTCAAAGTTAGGAATTTGCTGGCCCCAGGCCTGTTCACTTCTATCCAGTAATACAGTAGTCTACTTGTGTCCAAGATGACATGTCTTCTGTTTTACTCCCTAGGGATGGATTGATGGTTGCTGACACAATCACCCACATACAGCGTCTTTTGCTTCTATTTTTTTTTTTATACTTTTACCTTGTTTCTCCTAGGATGTGTTTCTTGACATGGCCATATGGTTACTGCAGGTATGGCCTTAATGCCTTCTGCACACAGCTCTAATAATCTAGAGTGGCATTTCCGGTCTAACATAAGCTGTTCCCTATTGGTGATATTTTTCTTTCATTTTTGTAATGCCTTTAGCACCCAGTCTTCCTAGGTGGTTTCTCACCCAAGTACTAACCAGGCCCAACCCTGCTTAGCTTCCAAAATCAGACAGGATTGGGCATGTTCAGGGTGGCATGGCCATAGACTTTATTGGCAATTTCTTTAGAAAGTCTCCTGCAATTCATAAACTAGTTATTAGGGCTCTTAAAGATTTACTTTAGCAAGGATAATCCTGGGATGTTGACTTTCTGCCCCTAAAAATCCAAGGTTGCACTCTACAATGGAATGTTCTACAAGCATTTAAAATGGTGTTTATTTAAAACAGGGTGTTTAGGGAGTTTTTAAAAACTTGGGAGAATGCTTGCCATATTGTGAAAAAGGCAGGATACAAAATTGTACAATTTCAAATATGAAAAATACATGTGATGGAGTAAAAAGAGACTTCTTATCCTGTCCTCCCCACCATCACACACCCACCCCTATTTCCCTTCCAAGCAGTTAAAGCAATATGCTTTTTTGTCAAGTTAATGAAGGATATCTTGTCGTCTAACTTTGACAGAGAGGAGGTAAATGTTCTCTTGGGCTAATAAGGTCAGGGTATTTGCTCACAGGAAATAGAGTTACAAGTATAGTAATGAGAAGAATATTAATTTCTTATGTGGGTCAAATATTATTTGTATGGTTGTGGTTTTTTTTTCCTGAAAGAAATAAGTCTTGGAGTAAGGAGATATGTTTTATTTTAAATGTACTACGGTGAAGCAGCTATGGTTTAAGTGGAGACCCCCCATGTTCTACCTCCCACCGTGCACCCTAGAGAACAGTGCTCCACACCCCACGCCCCCACCCCTGCATCCTACCTCCAGAGAAAACTACTTGCGAATATGTCACCTCAGTGGAGAAAAGACATGGTCATTTAAAGCCAGAGCCTGAGAATGCGGGAGAAACAGGATTGGATTCAAGAGTTTCTTATTTGTTTTAGGAGGGGATGGGCTAGATTTCTGAATATAAAAAGGTGAAGAGTCAGATGGGCAACAGGAGGAGAGGAGAGGGGGAAAGAGATCTAAGTAGGATCTCTTGTGGAGGTCCAGGGGACGTCATGAGATACCCACCCCACCTTCCCATCCCTGCCAAATAGGACTCCAACTATGTAAGACTTGGAGATGGTCTTCTGTCCTCATTCAGTACAGAACTTGAAAATTCCTTATAGTCCAGGGTCACTGCAGAGAAAGGTTCTCCAACCTCCTCCTTGGTGGGGTGAGCCAAGCAGCACCCTCACTGAGAGCCACTGGGCATGAACAGCATCCACCCAATGGGGACAGCTGAGTAGCAAGCTGATCTCCTAACATCCCCTCCCCAGAAGATCCCAGAAAGAAGTTGCTCACAGGAGTTATAAATATATATGCACAGAAGAAAGACTAAAAGAGAAAATAGGCTAAAATGTTAACCATGGTTCCCTCCAAGTGTCTGGATTATGGGTATTATATTTCCCTGTTTTTTTATGTTTGTTTGTTTTTCTGAATTTGTCAATGTTGTGGTAAGAGCAGGCATATGCTGTTTTTATAGTTAATAGAGGAATAAAATCCCATGGCCATCTGTCCAGGGCAGCCTGAAGGCTGGGAGGTTTCTGAGTAAGGGGTCAGAGGCAGATTTATGGCATGGAGATATGGTGGTTATGAACGGGTCAGCCTGGAAGGGACCTCGAGACGGCATCCAGCCTACCCTCCTGCCTCTGAGACAAAGTACCTAAACAGGACATAATATCCAAGTCCCTTCCCCATCTCAAACACTGCCCCTTGCCTCCACACCCTTCCACGCTAGCAGAATCCCAAAAGAGGTTAGGCTTCAGGCTAAGTGTCCTTATCTCTCCTGTGGTTCCAGCATTCTGCTAAATAGAAAATAGGGCACTGAAGGCTAGATGGAAAATAGGACATAATCTTCCTGCAAAGTCTTTGCTCTCAGCTGGCTCTAGGACCTGCCTGTGGGCAGTGTCCTCTTAGAAGGCCCTGTCTCCCAAGGGGCAAGAAGTCAAGCTGAGCCTAGGTGAGGGGAGATCCTGAGGAAGAGGGAGGGGAGGGCCTCATCCAGGGCTGTGCAAGGAGAGCTGGGGCTTGCAGAGAAGCACCACCTCGCTC
>CM053509.1:34815957-34831215 GCA_028627145.1 Eidolon dupreanum | reverse complement strand
GGTCAGAATGAGTCCACTCAGTTGGCCATGGGAACAGTGAGGAGGTCCTGCAGCACAGCGGACTGAGCCTTGGCTAAAATAGAAACCGTCAGTCACCCTGTACCTCCTAGCACCTAACACAAGCGGGTGGTGCGGCTAGGAAGAAGTAGGTGGATTCTGGAGAGATTTATGGCCTGAGGCTCAGTTAGATTTCAGAGAGGGAGGGTGGGAGAGAAAAGCTCAAGGTTTCCAGCTCAGTGGTGATGGCAAGAACACACACAGGAAAGCAGGTTTGGAGCTGTGTGGTTTGGGAGAGTGAGACTGAGTTGGGTTTGAGATATGTGGGGTTTCAGGCCCCAGTGGCACCTCTGAGTGGACAGGTCCCTCAGGCAGTTGGATCTATGGTTTCATGGCACAGGAGTGACTTCTGGACTGGCAGTGTGGGTCCAAAAGTGGTCAACAATGTGTAGTCAGGGAAGGCACAAGGGGACGAGACAGCTTGGGAGAGAGGAGACCTAAGATAGCAGCATGAGGACCCTGTACGTGAAGGATCTGAAAAGGTCAGGAGCTTCAACTTCTAAGAGGAGTGGCTCTAGAAAGTAAGGAGGACACATGGGAAGGTGATGTCATGGTAGCCCCGGGGCCACATCCAACTTTTTGAGGTCAATTTTCTTTGGGAAACCACTCTTTCCCCTTAGTTTTTCTTGAGGTTTGAAAGGGAAACGAGGAAACATGGTGTGAGTGAGGGGAGGAAAGGGTGGTTATTCTGGGAAAGAGGAATTTTTCTACCAGAAGAGAGACCGCCTTGGCTTGGAAAGAGTAGAGAAAGGATGTGAAGGCAGGCGCCAGTGCAGCCATTTATGATTGTGAGGGGACAGCCTGGAGCTGCTGGAGTTGCTCTAAGTGAGGCCTCAATTGTAGATAGCAAGACAGAGAGAAACCAGGTTTTAATGAACATTGCTTAGGCCACTAGACCAAGCTTCACTCTTGATCTACCTCTGGGCTTTTCAGTTATGCAAGTCAGTAACTTATCTTAACTGTTTAAGTCAGTTTGAGCAGAGGTTTTATTTGTTTGTTTTGCTGCCTGCAACACAGAGTCCTAATTAATGCAGAAGCTGAAAAAGAGACCTCAGGTCAGTGGGTAGAACATGGGACAGGAAGGGAGGTGCCAGGATTACAGAAACGTTGATACTTCTGTGTTGCTGAATTACTGTCACCTACAGAGCCACATCAGCAGATTTTCTATTTTGCAGTCTCTTTACAGGTTTTTTTTCTCTCCTGCTGTATCACTTCCCTGACAGTATAATTAACATGATTTTAAAGTTGCTTACTCACTAAAAGATGAGATGTTGTTGGAAAATAGGTTAGACTCCCCTTCTTATGTGGCCTGTCCAGATACTGAAGTCCTTCCTCATAAACCAGGGTCAATGGCATGTAATAGCACATTTTTGAGGTTCTCCCCACAGATCCATCTTCCACACTGTGGCCAAGAGGGCTCTCTGAAATACACACTCTTGCTTGAAAAACTCCAGTACTTCCCATGGGTTGCCAGAAGAAATTGCAAACCCTTTACTTAGCATGGTACATGTGATGATACATGGATTCTAGGTCCTGGGTCACCCTCAGCTACTTTCACGTGAGCCTAGAACTGCACAACTGTAATCAGCCTATTTGAATGTGGTATGCATTTCCATGCCTTGGGCCTCTGTTCTCGCTTTCCCTCTGCTTGGAGAGGTAATTAATAGCAATAGTTAATGTTTATTGGTCATTTTCCATGTCCCAGGCATTGTACTAAATGCTGCACTTGGATTATCTTGTTTAACCCTCACAACTTCCCAATGAGTAGTACTGTTATCATGACTCACTCCCTCGCACAGTATTCAGAGGCCAGAAAGAGTTTGAATATGAAGTGGGGAGAACCAGGTGAGGAACTGGGAGGTGGTCATGATGGTTGCAAACACCAACTCGGTTGACTTTGGGGTTCCTCCCCACCCAAGAAAAGGTCTTAAGAGCCTTACAGAATCCACATCATTCAGGCTAGGTCATCTGGTCTGTGTTCTATCCTGGAAGCCACAGGTAATAACTGTGCCCATATTTCCTAGACCCCAAAGACTGGAGCCTCTAGGATATCCATGCCAAGCATATGCCTCAGTATGCATGTGTGGGTGGGTGTATTGGGGGTGGACTATTAACATCTTTGCCAATGTTGGGAGCCAGTGTGACAGCTAGGGTTCTCGATGGCCTCTCCTCTTCGAGGTCTCCTTAGGCCATGGTCCTCACCACCCCAGTCTACCCCTTGTCTGGTTGGGAGATGCTTCCCAATTCTCTACTCTAGCTTCTTCCATCTCACCCCCTCCAAGCCCTCTCTCCTTCAGACAATGCAGCATAACTCCCCTGCAATGTGTTTTTACAAAACAAAAGCCAGGAAGGGGTGTGTGTCTTCTGGGCGCTTGGCAACGAAAAGCAGCCTGTGGCTCCCAGCTCACCCAGCAACACAAAGGCCTCTGGGAACAGAACTTACAAATGCTGGGCTGCATCCCATTCTGGGAGAATATCTGCGGGAGGAAGAGCACACACAAGGTAATGCCTCTACCATCCCTCTTCCATTTGCCATTACATATTCATTTGATTAATGACTGTCTCCTGAGTTCACCACTTGAGCATAAGCTGCATGAAGCCAGGATTTTTGAGTCTGTTTTGTTCACTGGCCCTAGCACAGGGCCAGCTGGAAGAAATTGCAAACCCCTTAGCATGGCACATGTGATCACACACGTGTTCTAGGTTTGTTTGTGGAAGGAAGGAAGGAAGGAAGGAAGGAAGGAAGGAAGGAAGGAAGGCAGGCTGTGATGTGGAGCCTGAGGGAGGTAGCTTATAGGCAAGATAAGAAGGCTGCCTGTTATTTCACCCTTATTCCATGCTCCTTTTCTCAGAGCCCCTCTGTGTTCCCTCATCTGAAAGGGAGAAGAGTGTGCTTCCTGCCCATGGAATACCTTGGTAAGCTGCCCTCTATGGCTCCCCTGATGACCAGCTGCATGGCTCATGAGGAAGGCACACTGGATTTGGAGTCAGGCAGAGCTGGGTATAAATTCCAGCTTAGTGACCTTGGTCAAGTTACCTACTCTCATCTGTAAGATGAAAATATTTATTGTACTAAATGAGCTGCTGCTATGTGAATGCATCTGACAAGTGGTAGGTGCTCAAGAAATGAAGCTATTATTATTTACATGACACATTAAACTTCATGTATTTGGCTCATACTAATGAGCACCTACACCCTCCTCTCACAGAGCTTACTCTCAGAAAGTCCTACATGCCACCTACTTTTTGCTGGGCAAATATAGGGCACTTATTTTGCTTAAGGCCAGGGATCTGGGGATAAAGAAGAGAGAACTTTCCACTGAGTGAGTCACATCTCCCTACAAGACATTCTGGCCTCCTGTATTTTTCTTCTCGTTTCCCCTTTCAGTGTCCCCTGGGCTCTTTGGAAGGAAAGAGGACTTCAATCTCTTCCAGTCCCCTCCCAGCCATCCTGAGCCTTGGAATTCCTGCTGTCCTATCCGCATGTCCCCCTCAGATATGAACAGTAGATGCTCACCATTTGTTTGTGCCCAGAAGGAGAGAGGAAGGAGGTCAAACTCTTCCCTTGACTCCTCTTTCCTGCTATGAAAACTCAAGAACTTTGCTCCTGGGTCTTCTTTGTGTCTCCTCTTTTGTATTTCAGTTTCTCCCAGCTAAAAGAAGACTGCTAAGAGGAAGGGAAATGCAGCCTCACTGAGGAGGCCTCCTTTCTAGAAGGGCTTCCCAGGCCCAGAGAGGGGAGAAAGCAATTTGGTATCACTCAGGTATTGGTGACACCGGGCTTCACCTCACCCCACCCATAACTCCTGGGGCTATTTGAATCTCAAAAATGGAGAATGGGGACCCAACAAAGGACTCTATACAGAATGTAAGAAGAGCTCCTACGAATCAATAAGGCAAAAAAACTAAAGCAGCCACTTCACAAAGTAGAGTATCCACGTGGCCAAGAAGCATGAAAAGATGCTCAACCTACTTATCTATCAGGAAAATTCAAATTAGAACTATATCGGAATGGCTAAAATTAAAAAGACTGACAATAGAAAGTGTTGATGAGGATATCAAGCAACTGAAACTCTCATATACTGTTGGCGAAAGGATAAATTGGTGTAGCCCTTTGGAAAACAGTTCAGGAGTGTCACTGAAGGTAAACATACTCGTACCTACCCCAGAAATCCCAAGCCTAGGCATATATCTAACAGAGATTTTTTTATCAAAAAAGTCATATACAAGAATGTTCATAGTAGAGCTACTTGTAATAGTAGTCACAAACTGAAAACTACCCAAATGCCCCTCAGCAGCAAATGAATAAATTAAATATAATAATTTAGACATTGTGACTATGCATAAGAGAGAAAGGATAAACTATTGCTACCTGCGACAATATGCATGAATCTCACCAACATAATATCGAGTGAGAGAAGCTAGACATGTAAGAGCACACACTATATGATTCCATTCATTTAAATTTCAAAAACAAGCAAGGCTAAATCTGCAGTGTTGGAAGTCAGGACAGTGTTTAACTTTGGGAAGGAGGGGGTCGCAAAGGGACCTCAGAGGTGCTGGTAAAATTCTATTTTCCGCTCTGGGTGACAATTACAGGCTATAGTCACTTTGCAAAGATTTGAGTTGTACATAATTCGTTGAGTTTTGCATCTTTCTGTATGCATTTCAAACTTCAAAAAAAAAAGACATTTACCTTAAAAAGAAGTAAGAGTGAGGGAAGAGAAGTATGGAAAAAATATATTCAGCCCAAAAGTTTAAGCAGTGGACTCTGAGATGGAGTTGGAGTGGAGTTAGCAAGCAGAGCACTTGGGGTCCATACCAGTGGGAGGGAAGGGAAGGAACAGGAGGGGACAGACAGAGAGGTCTGCCATAGCCCAGGCGCACAACAGCTTCACCTGAGCCCTCGGAGAAGTCCTGGAGCTAGACTGGCCCTCAGAGTTGTCCTGACTTGGGCTGCAATGGCCAGATCTTTGTACTCTGGCATTGATCAGTCACTGGATGTGGACTACCAGGGGATGAAGTGTGACCTTGGGCATGATCGGCTTCTGTAGCGGAGGCAATCCTGAAAGTGCTGAATGTTGTACTTGACACAACCTTCTCAGCAGGTTCATCATGGAAGGGGCATCTCGGCAGCCATTATAGGCAGCCTGCCACCTGAGTGGAAAAAGTCTTTGGCCTAGAAAGATTTTCTGAGGTCCCTCAGCCCCAGAACTCCTAGTCTGATTAAATTCATCCAGGAGTACTCATCATAGAAGCTGGGGTCTGGACACACCACAGGGTCTTCGCAGTTCCCCTCTCATACCTCAGCAATATTCTCTCTTTGGCCTGGACTCACTTGGTGAAATCCAGCTGTCCTTCAAGACTCAGGAGTCACCTCTTCCAGGAAGCTCTCTGTGATCCCACCCCATCCCTAGGAAGAGTAAGCCCTTACTGTTTTGAGCCCCTTCAAGCACCTCAGTACCCCGCCTTTCATAAAACTGTTATTGCAATATATGTTTATCTGCCTGCGTCTCCCACTAGTGGAAGCAGTTTGAAATGGGGAGATGCCTTTTGAATCCCTGTGCAACCATCATAATTTTCCTGATGGCTACCATGTGTTGAGTTCCTCTGACGGCCTGATACTGTGCTGTACACTCACATGCTTGAATTTACTTAATCCTAACAACCCCGTGAGGTGAGCAGCCACCTTTTAAAACAGAAGCACACTTGCCCACAGTCACATGATCACAAAATATCACAGTTAGGACTCAGATGAAAGTCAGTTTGAAGCCTTGGAGTCCTTTGGAAATGGTGGTTAGGAAAGGAGAAAGGAAAGGTAAGAAAGAAGAAAGAGGAAGGAGGAAAGAAGAGAGAAGAGGAGGGAGGTAAAGAGGGAAGGAAGGGCAGGAACTAAAGGAGGGAAGCTCCTCTGTCTGCCCCTGAGGGCGGGCCCATTAGCAGCCCATTTCACAAGGCAAAGGAACTCCCCAAGCTGTGGGAACTTGCTGCAAGGGAGGGGACAGCTCCCCAGCCCCACCCCCAGCCCTACCCATCTCTCCATTCCCAGAACCCCCTCTGCCCCTACCTCCCCATCTTGGTCTGGGGGAAAGTGCAGTTGACAAATCAAAGGCAGTCTGTGGGGGGAGGTCCCTGGGCCAGGGCTGGAGCAGAGGCTGGGTTAGTTCACAGTTTGAATCCTGATGTTTACTTTCTTTCTTTCCACACTCAGTTGCTTGCTTTGAAGAACAGCCTCAGGGTTCATGCTGCAGCATCAAACAGGGGTGGAAGATGCATCTCTGGGTTAACAGTGGGAGCCTCTAAAGTAGCTTCAGTCCCTGGTGGTGCCTGGCATATGGAATCCTGCACTGAGCCCTGAGCACAGCAAGGAGTTGGTGGCTTCACAGCTGCGATGGGAGCAGCAGACAGACACACAGGCCACAGGCACAGACACACAAATACAATCATGCGGATGTGCCTGAGAGCACAGGGACTGTCACATGCACATGTGCATACAAGGCCCCAGTGTGCATCCAGGCAGCAGCCTCACGCACGTATACACAGGCACGCATGCGCATGACATGTGTGTATATAGACAAACATCTATTCACACAAACACACAGAGACACACCCAGAGGTCCCTGGCAAGGAATATATTTTTGTCCTCGGCTTTCTGCCAGTGAGAGTTAATTTATTACATCTCTTAAATGTCTCTCCTAATTGTCCCTCTTCCCAATCTCTGCCACAGTCCTAGTCCCTTTAACACCCATCTGGACCACTGGACAGTAGCAACAGTCCCCAGTCTGGATCCCTGCCCCCATTTAGGCCCAACCAACATGGAAAAGCAGGGGTTTTTGCGGTATCTGACAAATCTGACCTCGTCACTCCCCTGCTTAACACGCTTCAGAGGCCTCCTCTTTCCTACAGGATGAAGTTCAAATCATTTGGCATCCAAAATGAGGCCCTTTGCAATCTGGCTTCAGCTGTGGTCTGGTCTTAGCCCCTACCATGGAGCCCCAGGCACACAGCGCTCCAGCAGAGAGCCCCCTGGAGGGAACTGCTCGGCCCCACGCTCCTGCTTTTGCTCACCCTGGGCTCACCACAAGAAATTCCCTCTTCCCCACTTTCATCCTTTTCTGTGCTAAACTACTACTCATCCGTCCTTCAAGGCCCAGCTCGACCAACATTCCCCACTTCACCCTGACATTCGAGGCATTGTCATTGTTCTGTCCCATAGCTCTTGCAAGCCTTTGCAAGCCTTTCTTTGCCCCTCACTATTATCATCATCACCTGTGTACACATGAGCTTTCCTCCACTAAACCCCAAGCACGTCTAGTACGGAGCCCAAAATATACCAGGTGCTCATCCAAGTTTGGTTTTGAGTAGATAAATGAATCAGTCTGTAAAATGATCCAATCACACTCAGTGATCTTTCCTGGCTAGGAAATACCCGGGCCTGTGCTGAAACTTCTCTGCGCTCAGCCTCCACATGGGTAAGAGGGTGTAGTGCTACCTCCTAGCAGAGTTTATGGTATGGAGATGTGTATTATGAACTTAGCTGAGTGGTTAACGCATGGTATGCACCCCCCCACAAATGATAATCATAGTTGCTGTTTTAATTTCTATTTTTATTTTCACTGAGGTCCTCTACTAAGATTTTCTGATACTCGGTCTTTTTCACTGCCTCCCCGGTTCAATGCTGGGCCCCGGAACTGACGTACTGAAGGTTTGTTGTTGCATTGCTTGCCCCCAAGGCTCCTGAAGGCCTGTTTCCAGTCTGAGACTTCTGAGCTAAGTAGTGTTCTCCTCCCAAGCTCCCCCGAGAATGGAAGCCTAGAGCTGCCCAGAGTACATTCTTCCTCCTGTCTCCCCAGGCTGAACAGCTGCTCCGTTTGGAGTTCTGTGAACCGGGTTAAGTTGGGACCTGGGGAGACATGAACAGCTGGGCCTTTCTGCTCCAAAAAGTAGTCATTGCAGCCAGTTCCCCAGCAGCTGCAGGCCCCGCCCCACCCCATCCTCCCACCCCCACCCCCAGGATGCTGCACATGTGGCTGGGGTTCCTATAGCAACCTCTGTGGCACCTGCTGTCCCTCCTTCACCACAGCTCCTCCTGGACTTGTGTGAGAGGTGGGGAGGATGGGATGGGAGGGGACAGGACTGCCAGGCCCTTCATATGAAAACACTTCATGTCCTTTAATCCTCATAATAACTCCAAGGGGTACATGCTATTATTGTCCTTATTTTACTGACAAGGAAGTTGAGGTCCAAAAATATGGGTTTCTAGCCCAAGTTCACCCACTTACAAATAAGAGAACTGGTCTGCAACCCTATCAGTTTGTACGGAGGCAGTCAGCGTGGGTCAGCTGGCTGCAAGCAATAGAAACCAACCTCCACCTTCTTAACCTTGAAAGAATTTATCAAATGACTGTGGTGCAGCTCCTGAAGAAATAAAATGAGAGCTATGATTGAAAAGACAAAACAGTCATTTCGTCAGAATAAAGAAACTTTTGCTTTTAAATCTTTTTATTTCTCCATTTAGGACTCAGGTGCATGAGAGCCTGGGCCAGTGCCACCTGTTGGCTGGGAGAAGGCAGAGGCTGTGAGTGACAGTCCTACCAATGGGATAGGGAATGGTCTCCTAAAAGAACTTGGGATGCTATTTCCAGAAGGGGACTGAATGCCAAGCAGGTCAAAAGCCAAGCTCACCTGACTACACCTTGCTGCAATGGGAAGCAGGGCAGAAAAATTTCTACGGGGAATGAGGAAAGACATGAGAGAAGCATGAAGGGGGGTGCTATCTAGAGAAGCTAGAGCCGACTCAAGGGGTATCGGCAGTTAGGAGATGGATACACAAAAGAAGGAAGCTGTAAGTTGACAGTCTTCATTTTCAAGTGCACAAAATGCACCCATGTCTTAATATTATCCACCATGTCTTAATATTATCTTAATATTATCCACCCTTTTAACTGACCTCACATACCCCAATACACACACACACACATACACACACACACTCCTTTCTCTTAGATTTTTACCCAATATTTAATTTCCAGGATCACAGAGAATTATTCATTATTAGCCTTGGTTAGTAGAAAGAGTCCTAGTCACCTCTTAAATTCTACATGATTTACTTATTAGTTCATTGTTTATTGCCTATCTCTTTTGTCCCCTCTCACATGTAAGATCGAGAGGGCAGAGGTTTTTTTCCTGTTTGTTCACTGCTGTATCCCCAGTACCTAAAAAAGTGCATGGCACATAGTAAGTGCTTATTAAATATTTCCTGAATGAGTGAGGATGTACCAAGTACACCGATAGGCACTTGGGAAAAAACAGTAAACTAAAAGAAGAATCCTGACCTCATGAAGCTTATAGTCCAGAGACAGAAACAACCACAAACATATATAGCAAAAGAACTAAATTAAAATAATGAAAAATTGTGACATGTTTTGAAATAAACAAATTAAAAAAAAAACTACTAAGATGGGAAATTACTTAAGATATGGCAGTCACAGAAGGACAGCAGTCTTCTCTCAAGCAACATTTAAACGGAGACCTGAAGGGTGAGAAGGAGCTGACCATGAAAAATGTGAGGGCAAATTCTTCCAGGCAGAGGGAAGAACATGTGCAAAGGCCCTGAAGCTGGAAAGTGCTCACTCTGTTTGGGAACTGCAATGAGACCAGTGTAGCTGGAGCTTCGTAAGCAATGGCTAGAGGGATACAGGTTGAGGATGAGGAATGTGCCAGATGCCAGGCCACCTGGAGCCTTGTAGGCCATGGCATGGGGCTTAAATTGCATTCTAGGTAGATTAGGAAGCTGTCAACCCTTGGTTGACCTCACAGATTGCAAGGATCTTATCGGCTTACAATCTCTTATTTTTTTTATTTTATTTTATTTTTTATGCCTACAGCACTTGGTCTTCCTAAGTGGTCTCCCATCCAAGTACTAACCAGGCCTGACCCAGCTTAGCTTCCGAGATCAGGTGGGATCGGGTTTGTTCAGGGTGGCATGGCTGTAGATTCAAAGGGTTTTTAACATTAGTGCCTGACTCCATTTGTGATTCAGGCTGATCACTCTGGCTGCCCAGTGGAGAACACACTAAATCAGACAACAGTGATTATGGCAGTTCAGACTGGGGCTGAGCACAGGTGGCTAAGGTTAGAGGACAGTGGGACACCTTCGGGCCACTTCTCAATTAAATCAGGTGCTACGATCAGACTGGATGATATCACCCTCCGTGGGCCATAAAGTCACCCCCTTCCCTCAGTCCATTCCCGGTCTGTGGGTGATGGATGGACCCACTGATGATCTGGCTGGGCCCTGTGCCTAAGTGATGGGTGACGGATGGGGTTGGAATGGAACACTCTGAGCCATGTGGCCAACACACTGCTCCAAGGGGGACTTTGGAGCCAGGAGTTAATTTAAAGAAAGGAATGGGGGAGCTCAATATCGTTTCCTTCACTGCTCAATTAGTGGAGAGGGCTGTAGGGAGCTAGAGTTTTAAAGATCCCCTTAATCATCTTCTGTCTGCCTGGCAATGTGCAGGCGTGTGGCAGGATAATTGCACCTACCCATTAACGAATGCAATTAAGGCACTGGGGCCTCCAGCACCCCCTTCTGCAATTAAGTAGCAAATGAGGGGCTCATGGGGGTGGACTTTGAAATGAATCACTTGAAGCTAAAAACTTGGAGGCTGGAAGTCTGGACAGAGACAATTAGAGTCGATAAAATCGTGATGAGGAAGGAGAGACTAATCCAATCTCAGCCTGCTCCAGCTTGAGGCCCTCCCTGTACTTGGATGACTATTCTTGAGGACAAAATAGAAGTCTGCTTAACATGTAGGAGAGTCAGTATTTAAAACCCACTGATCACCACCTCCGGCCAGCCTCCTCCTCTTTACCAAGGATACACCAGAGAGTGTTTAGATACATGTGAATTCCTGCATATTTAATTTTGTGAGAAGCTAGACTGTCTGGTGTATTGGCAGGGAGGGTGCTAGGAGGGCACGTTCCTATCCTGGGGGTGGGGGTGGAGGAAAGGGGACGACCTTTTGGGTGGCTCACCATATTCTCCAACATGGCAGTCCTGTGTGCCCTCCTTTCCCATAGGCCATCTCTTTTAACTGAATCCAAATCCCAACAGCCTTGGAGGAAGGCCATGATCTCTTTGTAGTGGAAGCTTGGAGACTTCAAGTGGAGCTGGGAAGCTTGGAGACTTCAAGTGAACCTTGGCCTACTTGACTTCCAAGTTTTCACTCACTCCACTATGCTGAGAGGCTCTTTGATATCTTGATGGCCAAGATCTTGCCCCTGTGGCCTTTGATGTCCCATGGGGTGGACTCAGAGGGACATTTCAAATGTTATTCTTAACTTTCTCCCTGCTCCTTCCTCCCCCTCTGAATTTCTGAAACAAGGCCTCTGTGGCTCCCCTCATGGCTAGAGGTAGGACTTGACAGGTTGGCGAGTACCGAGGTACTGACCACTGTGCTCATCTCAAGCCAAAGGAAGAAAATGAGAAAAGAAATCCCTCTTATCTTAACTCTCTCATGCTATTCTCTTTATATTCTCACCAATTACAAGTGCTATGAATCATTATGTATGTGCTGATCATCGTTTTCGTTTAGCATCTCCACTAAAACCCCAGGTGCTGAAGTGCATCATTGAAATGCTGCACAATGTGAGTTTGCAAGGAGAAGACCTGGTTCTATTTGAACATTACCGCACACTGATATCCCTGCAGAGACCCAGACAAAGGCCAGGAGACCACAGCCTGCGTCTGCCCAGGGAGCCAGCTGCCCTTTCCTTTCTGCATAAGTGCCAAAGTAGCTCTGCTTCTGCTCAGAGTTGCTCAGGGTGTGAGTGATATGTTTCCTAATCCCCAATTCTCCCATCTTATTGCCCTGGTAACTTTGCTTTAGGTTTTGATTTAGTTTTGGTTTTCTCTGTAGCCTCAGTGAGAGGCTGGTTCCGGAGAGCAACAGAAGTTTCAAGTTAAATTGTGTTAACAGGGGAGCTACCTGCCAGTCACCCCTTTCTTTGAGGCCTTTCTGAACTAATACCAAGACACCTGCTGCTTTCTGTGGCCTAGATTTTTACTCAGTTTAGGACACTCCCACGTCTGCCTCTTTCCCTCCTGACTCCATCAAAGCTCCAGTAAGATGGGAAGAGAAAGGGGCAGGGGTCCAGTGCAGCTTGGCCCAGACGAGGAACCCTCACCTGTCTTCAACAGAGGGAGAGCTTCTGCAGCCCCCACATCCCCTAGGATGTTGCTGAGTATATAGAATGGCAATCAAGTCCTCTCTCCTTCCTTTCTCCTCCCTTATTTACCAAATATCTACTATGATCTGGCCAAGTTCCAGGGGCTGGGACCACACAATAAATAAGCTAGTTTCCTATCCAGTAGGAGAGACACTCTGGTAAGGAACACATAATAACTACAACGTGAGAAGTATTTCAGGAGAAGCCAAGTAGAGGCCTCCCTTTGAGAGCTTGGAATTGGGGATCATTGATTCTGCCTGGGAGACAGACATTTGCATTCAGTCTTGAAAGCTGAACAGGGAGGGGTAGGCACAGGCTTTCCAGGAAGAAGGAAAGCCTGAGCCAAGGCCAGAAAGGTACAGCAGACATGACATGCTTGATGCCACCTAGACCCTCCTGCCTCCAAGGTCCTGCAATCATCAAGTTCCACAGAGCCAATCCTAAAGTGGTAAATGGCTCCAGCCTCCCAGACTGCAGCCCCTGAGGCAAGTGAGGGATGCTAAAGGGCTTATGTGCACACCCTGTCCTCCTCCTCTTGAGCACAAGAGGAGGCATGGAGGCAGGAGGCAGCAGACGCCTGCTCTGGGTTTAGAGTCCTGATTGAAGGAGAGCCCCCAGCACACAAACCTTGGGTGTTAACCTGCCTAGGGAACAGTCTGGCCAAGATTTCTCTAAGCCAGAGTGAACATACACGCACGCACACACACACACGCACACAGAGCTGCAGGCCTGGCTCCCTGGATACTCTCACTGTCCACTCACTTCCCCTTCCACAAACAGGTTTCCCTTCACGTGAAGTTGAACATCACCGATTGCCCAATGCCAAACAGATGGCAGGAAAGAGAGCTCTCCCCAAGGGGTAAGGGGTGAAGAGTAGCAAGGTCACTGCTGACAGGTGAGGGCTGGGTTGCAGGGCTCTGCTGCCCTGACACCCATATTCAGCCGAGGTGTGGTTCAGGATGGATCTGGGAAGCAGAATACATAAGGTGTACTCACCCCACACCCACCCTTGCTGTTTCCTTCTCTTTTCTCTTCTTTTCACTCTCTTAATTTTCACTTTTCCTTTTGCCTCTACTCTGACTTCTCTTCCCTTTGCTGGCGGTGGTGGTGGTGGTGGGGATGGGGAATGGCAAGGAGGTCATGGGAGTGGGAAAGACAAACATGGTAGCCCCTGACAAAAGCTAACACTCATAGCTAAGCCAGGTTATGCTCTTATTAGATGCAAATGATTTCACAGAATACCAATCTCAGACAAGTTTACTTTGAGACCAACATAAAATGAAATGATACAAGGCCACCTAATGATTTTGTCTAAGCACAGACAAAAGCAAGGTCGCTCTACCACCCACCAAACACCCCTTTCTTTTGGCCACGATGTGTGACTCTATCAATATCAACTTTGTCTTCATTCTAATTGCCCCTCCTTGTAGATGAGATTTGTTGAGATATTCAGTCAGAATTGTCCCACTTTCTGAAACCATCTAATCTAGGGCAACCTCTACTTACTTAGACCCTCTCCCAAGTCACCCCGTCAAAGCCCATGTGCTATACTGGGTTCTTTCTAATACCCTCTTGCGGAGAGAATGCACCTGTAATTTCCCCACAGGGTGCATTCTCCCTCTCTGCAGTTGGGAATAATCTCAACTCGTTTAACTACAGATATGTTCCTGGTGGTCTTTGGCTGAAGGACATCACAAAATTGGAGGTTCCACCAAGATTTATCTGAGACCCTCATTGCCTTGGACCAGGACTTTCACTCAACTCAGTAATAGTGCACACGTTTTGTTGTTGTTGTTGTTGGTGGTGGTGGTGAGGGGATGCAGGCCCTGATTTTTTTTCAAGCTTTCCAGGTGATTATACTGTGCATCTTGGGTTTTGAGGGACTGGGGTAACAAGTCACTTCAGGAGGCTGTAGTGGGGCCAGAAGGGCAATACCTGTACAGTACTGAACTCAGGCCCTGCACGTGGTCCTCAGGTACTATGAGCTATCACTAGTTTGCTCTCTGCCTTATTCATTTTGCTGTCCCTCTCAATAAATGTCTATGGAATTAACATTGATATTACTGATGGGAGGCTGTGAATCATGCCAAATGTTATACATCTCAAATCATGCCTCCATTTTCCTCCCCCAACTATTTTCCCCTCTGACTCAGTGTTACCCCAGTCCCCAAGGTTGGAGCCTGGAGTTGGGGGCTCTGACTCATCCCAATGCCCTGTCCCCCACCCCACACAGGATCTCTTGATACCCTTTACTTTCTGATCTCACTACACCCCAGTTCAGACTCTGCAGATCCCATATGGCTTAGGGGTCTCAAGCTTCCTGCTGGTTTTCTTTCCTACACAGTTCATGGTGTCTAAGAAGTTCTTTCTAGAGCCTGGCTAAAACATGACACACTCTCAGCTCAGACACCCTCTAAGGATTCTCATCACCTCCTAATGACATTCAAACCTTTATCTTGACATTCAAGACCTTCCATAATCCAGCCCCATTTCACATATGTTGCATACAAATGTTCTGCTCATTAGCCCCATAAACATTTTTCATGCCTTCAAGTCATTGTGCTTTGCTTATGCTGATCCTGCTGCCTAGAATGCCATTCCCAGAGTTGTATCTATATAAATTCTGCTTATTATTCAAATTTCAGCTCAAATACAACTTCCTCCATTCCTGATCATCCCAACCAAAAGGGGCCATGAATCCTTTATGATCTTTTAAAAGTATTCTCCTGTTTTAACTCACTTATGACCCTTTGTCATATATCTACTGAATTGTGCTTATCTTTATTCACTCTTCGTCTATGTGTGACGGGAGGCATTCTGGACCAGGAGCTAAGAATCCAGGTCAAGAATGACCTGGAAGATTTGCTAAAATCAGGAAACGCTGGAAGTATAATTGCTTTTTCTTCCTACTAGTTCAGCAACCTTGGGCAAGTTTCTTAACTTCTCTGATCCTCAATTTCTTCACAT
>CM053509.1:34525195-34815457 GCA_028627145.1 Eidolon dupreanum | reverse complement strand
GTTAAGCCTTCCTGGCCGCTCACCAGGCTCTGAAGATCGGTTTCCTTCAAACGGCTCAAGCATTTATTGTCTAGGATGTTCCTTTTGATCCTTAATAACATGCTTTGTGATTTTCCTCTGCATTCTCAGCCGAATAGTACATACTTTGAAAGCAGGGACATGCCTTGTGGTTCCCGTTTCTTGTAGACAGTTTTGCCTGATGGGTAAAGCTGTTTCTAAGCCTTTCCTCAAAAAGGACGACACCAGTTTCCTCCTTCTCCTATGTACAGGGCTGACTTGAGGTAGACAGCTCAACTGCAGTGAGAGCAGGCAGCTTGGGCCTTGCAGAGGTACACAGTGGGCAGTCTGGCGGGATTTTGGTGAGGCAGGCAGGGACCAGCACTACAACATATGGACATGTTGCTTGTTCTGGAAAGCTGCCTCATGTCAGCTGCACCTGAGATAGTCTTGGTTCTGAACCGCATCCTGGCTGGTACAGATCTCCCCTCCCCCAGCATCACTTCGGAGTTGCCCCTGCTGCTGAGAGAGGTGGGGAGTGGTCATGTCGGCAGATGGATGCAGCCTCACATTCTCCCTTCGTGAGGAGCCCCAGAGAAACAGTCACATTTAGATATTAGGAATCTTCTCTCCTTTAGAGCCTGGTAGCAGAAATCTGCAGGATTCTGTAGAGAATTCTTGACATCATGAAGGGGGTGGCCCAGGTGCTAAACTTGTCCCCTGTTAGTTCTGAGGGTAAAAAGAAACAGCCTCACTAATCTCTGAGCTATAGCTCCCCTCCCTTCATGCCCAAGAGCCAAACAATTTCTTTCTACATTAGATAGCTACCACTTATATGCCAAGTGCTCTATACATTTATCTCATTTAATTCCCACAACAACCCTATGAAGAAAGGTGGTTTCTGTTTTAGAGATGGGAGGTCCGAGACTGGGAGAAGTTAGCACACCCACCTGATAAGCAGAGCTAGGTTAGAAACCAAGCTAGGTCTAAATCTCTCCTTCCAACCACTACCCTGAGCTCCCCTCCCCTCCCCCAGGAGTTCTAAAACCCCTTTTCCTCTGGGAAGCCTCCTTCACCAGTTGCCTAGATCATGAGATTGCCCCAGCTGTCTCAACAGCATGAGGTGCTCCGCCTGACCAGTGTACTTATGAATTGTGTGACTTTGGTGATCACCGTGCCATGTTCCCAGTGGGCTGACCCAGCATTTGTGCTGGAGCCAGATATCCCACCTCCAAAGGCATCAAGGCATGAAACGAGGGTCCAGGTGGGTCTCAAGTCACTGTGACAATTGAGCTACCTTCTCCCCCAGCTCACATGCTCTTTGGGATACTCTCTGAGATAAAGCCAACAAGACAAGCTCCTCTTGAACTGAAGTTCTGGGTTAACATGTGCTCGATGCCTCGGTAAAGGACTTTATCTTTCTGTACCTCAGTTTCATCCTCTGTAAAATGAAGACACCATTCTGTACTTCATTACTTGAGGTGTAAATGAAATAAAATACACTAAATGCCTAGCACTGTGTCTAGCATATTGTGGGTTTCCCACAAATGTTGGTTTCTTTCAGATCCCAAATAACTAACCTGGAGTGTAACTGTGCTTGGGAGAGTGAAGTCTGAGTAATATCCACATCACAGGTAGCGCTGCTGGTTTTACAAATTTATAGACCTCCTTCATTCACTTAATTTTAGGTTAAAGATCCCCTTATCAAATCAGCGGCTCCCTTGTACTCAACAGAGGGGAGATGGTACGGCGGGAAGAGCTTTAGAATTTGGGCTTGAATCTTGCTCCTGTCACTTATTGGCTGGGTAGTCTCTCTAGGCCTCCACTTCCTCATCTCTAAAATGGAAAATATAATGATACCTCTCGAATTTGGTGTGAGGATTAAAAGAATAATGTTGGGCCTGGTGCAGCTCTTAGTGAGAGCTCGAAGATGGCCACTGTTGTCATTACAATTCTTTTACCGAAAAGGTCTTTGAAGTCTTCCTGAGATGCACCAAGTTACTTACTAGGAGCTAACCATTTCTTTTGCATAAGCCATGGTCCAAAGATCTGACCACTTAATTGTGTGTGCACAGAGAGCTAAAGATGAATACTGATCTGGAGTTACAGTCCTGGTCTATGTATCTACCTAGCTGTTTCCTTCTCACAACCACTTTTCTCTTTTGAAGTTTCAAACTTCAGCTAGAAGAAGTAGCAAAAGCATAACCAGTGTTCCCAGGCCTATAAAATGCCTCTGTTTAAAACTCCAGAATCACCAGAGGTGCACTCTAGTTTTCCTCAAACCCCAGCTCATTCCATGAGAAACAGGAACAAGAAGAGCTTGTTACACTCTCTATAGGGGAGCTCCCATAGGAGCATCTAGGACAGTGGCTCCAAACTCCGCTACACATTGGAATCACCAGAGCAGTGGTCCCCAACATTTTTGGCACCAGGGACCGTACTCCTATGAGAATCCAATGCCTGATGATCACAGGTGGAGCTGAGGTGGTGATGCTAGCACTGGGGAGTGGCTGCAAATACAGATGAAGCTCCTCTTGCTTGCTGGCCGCTCACCTCCTGCTGTGCAGCCCAGTTCAGAACAGGCCACAGCTCAGTACCAATCTGTGGCCCCGGGGTGAAGACCCCTGAGTCCTGAAGAATCCTGACCCCAGAATTCTAATTGATTGATTGCCAGGGCTCAGGGATTTTTAAAAGTTCTCCAGTTGATTCCAATGTGCAACAAAGATGAGAACCACCAAAACAGGAAACTCTCGAGCCTCTTAAGTGGGACTAGGTGCCTTAACCTAAGTCTGCAGACTAAACCCACCCTTAACTAGGAGTCAGGAAACTGGCTCATTCATTCATTTATTCAAGTATTATTGCTTTTAATGATGCCTCCAGGGCTCTTTCCCTGCTCAAATCAGTAGAGTAACTTCATCTAACACCCAAAGCCCTTGTACTTAATCCTTCATGCCATTTATCACTCTGCAAATCACTTGTTTTTCTTCACATCTGAATTTCTGGGCCTTATTCCCAGAGCCAAAAATTTTAAGTGAGGGAATGCATGTATAAATGTATGAATGAATGAACGAATGAATGAACAGTGAGTCCACGCTCAAAAGGGAGGAAGTATCACAGAGAACATGGGATCTGGAGAAGATAGGTTTGGGTTCAGATCCAGTTCTGCTACTTTACTAGCTGAGCTGCTTAAAGGAAGTTACTCAGTCTCTCTGAACCCCACTTTCCTTATCTATAAAATGAGGACAGTAAAATCCTGATAGTGCTATTGTAAGGAAGAAATGATATAATTCATCTAATGTGCTTTGCTTGGTGCCTGGAACATAGTAAATGCCCATTGGTCATTCAAACAGGAAAGCTCCATCCGGAGCCCTGAGTGTGCCAGTGAAGCAGCTTACCCTGCCCTGGGCAGGGTGCCTGGAGGTGAGCAGTTGTTCAGCCTTTAAACCCCCTTACTGCTTTGTGTCAATTACTGGGCAGGTGAGGGCAGCTGCTGTGACTGGGCGGCAGCTGCTGTGGCCTGTAAGCCCCCTGTCAGACTCACCCTGAGGGTAAATACGGCTCCAGCTTTTCCCAGCACAGCCTCTGGGGCAGCTCCTCAGCTGCTGTCCTGGTTTTCCCTCTTGTCTCCCTGTATGCTTTGGCAGTTCCAACCCTCTGCACAACCGGGACTAAAGACCAGGCACTGAGGTTGCCTTCCGCAAAGATCAAGTTACAGAGCACATTCTCTGGCTCCACCTTGCAAAACATCAAAGCCTTGAGCAAAAGCAGTCTGCCTGGGGATGAGGAGGCAGCTGCCTATTTGGTATGATTCCAGGGTGGTTGGAAAAATCCCTCAAGCCCCAAATACTTTCCTGCTGTAAGGATGAACCTCCACCATTAGAGACCCAATCTTATCTTTTGGAGCGGCAGATCTTAAAGCATGGTTCCCCCAGCAGCAGCAGCAGCAGCAGCAGCAGCAGCAGCATCTGGGAGCTCCTTAGAAATGCAAATTCTCAGGTCCCACCGCAGACCTCCTGAATCAGGATCTGGGGGAGGCAGTATTTGTGTTTAACACACACTGCAGGTGATTCTGATGCTTTGGTAACCCCACTGAAGGGAGGATATTTTTCAGGAGGGGTAAAACTCATCGGTGTGATAGTTCTGATTTATTGCTCAGCTTGCTGGGCTGTGAGGAGATTGGAACAGGGATGGAGAGAGGGGCGGAAAGGTTTTGTCTGGCTAGTGCTGCAGTCAGACAAACATAGGTAAGACTCCTAGCTCTGCTTTCTAGTTGTGGCCCTGAGCAAATTATTTAATATCTTCAATTTTGTTTGCACCACTGTAAACTTCAGCTGGTACAACCCATTCAAAGGGCCAGAGATGAAATAAGATATATAAAGAAGTATACTTGCACATAATAGGTGCTTAGTGAATGCTAATATCCTCTCCCAACTCACCCCCACCTTGTTTCTCATAGAGAAGAAGTCTGGTTGAAGTGCCCTGCTGGGGAGAGGGTCTCACAGATAGGAAATTGTGACTGTGAATGGGATGCCAAGACAGAAGGAGGCACAGAAATGAGAATAGGAACTCCCTAACTCCCCTCTTGGGGTTTCTTCTGTTTTGCAGGGTCCCAGTGGCCTAGTCTCATCACCATCCTTCCTAGATGCTGGGTGGGGCTGATTCTTTCCTTACATTTTGCCTACTTCATTCTAACCTCTTTCCTGCACATGACTTATAGGTCTAAATGTTTCCTGCAGGAAGATGACTGGTAGAAACAGAGAAGTAATGAGCTTTTCTGTAACTTGGGGTCTTTAGGATTAAGAAGAGAGCCAGCAGTTGACACAGAATCCACCCTGGAGATCTGGCGCTTGCCCAGGCACTGCCAGGGCCTTCCAAGGAGCCGAAAGGCAGGTAGCGGAGAGCATCTCAAGAGAGGCAGATGTGCCCCTCGAGAAACAGATGTATGTGCACCAGAGCAGCCTGCTTCCCTTTCTTTTAAAGCCTGTACATGCATCTTGAGCCTTAGATGGGAGAACAAATTAAGATCTCAGTCTCACTAGGCAGTCTCACATGATGTGGTTTTGGAGTAATTGACACCCCAATTTCCCTAGCTCACCATCACCAGGAATTCCAGAATCAATGTTTCATCATTAGTTTAGGGTTTACCCCATTCACATCTCCACTAAGCTATGTTCTGGGCTTTAGCTAGTCAGTCTGGATTCAAACTCCAGCACTACCATTTGTTAGTTGTTATGTCCTGGGTTAAATATTTAACCTCTTCGAGCCTCGCTTTCTGCCTTTGTAAAATAGGGACAGTGATTATATATTTGTGTACTGTGTATATATTTATAATTATTTCAAGGGTTAAAAATATGCAGTGCTATTTGGATTCTTTATGAACATATTTCCCTCCCTTTTTAAATGAACATATTTCTTTAAAGCTGCAGAGTGGAAAGAATAAGAACTGAAGTGAATGGTTGTGATCAAAGATGGCTGGTATGTTTCCACTAGGACTCTAACTTGGGCGGACTTGCAGACGCCCCTGGCACACTGCACTGTCAGGGCTGTGGAGGAATCCAAGACTGACTCCAGTCTTGACAGACAGAGTATGTGGCTGAGCAGAAATGTCTGCTCCAATCTGGGCAGGGGGCCTGGGTGCATGTGCAACCCACATTTGCCATTTCTGCTTTAGTTGCCTCCTCCCTGAAGGCAAAAATTCAGCCTGTGACTGTTGCAATTACCGGCAGTGGAATTATAGAAGCCTTTACCTGGGATCTTCAAAGGCTCACACTGAAAGAGTACCTCAGTCTCTTAATGGAACACTGTCTCCTGGTATCATTTTGGAAGGTTGGAGCTGTCCGCAGTCACAACACACCTCCTCTTGATCTTCATGATGAAAGTCCTTAATATAGACTGGTGAGGAGAGAAAGAGAGGAGTGTTCTCTCTGTAGTGGCAGGAGACAGATGTGGGTAGACTGTACAGATCCTGAAGCCCGTTTTGTCAGGGGAGGTGGGGACTAAGGGGTGGGTCAGACCTGGAGAACCCAAACACCTGGAGGCACCTGAACCCCAGACCCTTGGCCACTCAGGGAATCAGGAGGCGGTCTGCGAGACACACAGGAATTTTACATTATTAATCCGCTAGATCTTTTTCTTCCTGATAATCTCTCCATCTACATCTGTGGAAGCACTTTGGAAAGCAGCAGCAGTGTATCTGTGCAGAGTGTCCACGTGAGGTGCCAGGGCAGGCCGCTGGCCCCTTAGAACAGCAGGTACCATGCCTGGGGCCCGAGGGATTCTGAGGGGTCATGAAAAGGTTTTGATTTTAGTATTTTTTGAAACTACAAGAAAAAATGAACATAACAATGAATATAGAATAATGCATCCAGTTGAGATTTTATCTATTTTTATACCAATGCAATCATAACCTATAATTTTTAATATATATATATATTTTTTTTTTGTGGTGGAAACAGCCCATGAAGGCAAAAGTGCCCAGGGCCCAGGGAAATCAAAATGCAGTCCAAGCATGTGGTATGAAAGGGATTTGAAAGGGGTCTGGAGGCTGAGCTGTGGTCCCACTTAAAACACTATTGACCCTGTGACCTTGAACAAATCATTTATCTGGGGTTGTGGTTTTCCTGTGGTCCAGTATCCTACAAGTCAGGAGAGGAATGAGGGCTCTTCCTCTCCCCTTCCTCTCATCCCAGCTCTAAGGAGTTAGCTGTGAGCTGTGTGAACATGTGTAAACATGCACTAGGTATATAAGAGGTCAGATTCTCATTACCTAGAGGGAAGGTGGAATCCACATGCTCATCCTTCGGGGCCCAACTCAAGTCACTCGCTCATCACCAACATTCCAGAATAACTCACCACTCCCTCACTGAGCTTCTGCAGCCTGGACTGCGAGACATAATCCATCCAAGGATGACAGCCTGCGTATTTTGATCCTTTCTTCACAATGAGGTTTGCCCACCTCGTGAGGACAAGCATTATTTTTCTTTTCTTCCCCCACCCCTTTGCCTAGCAGAGTGTTAGGCACATGGTAAAGAGGTGGCAGGCCAACTGGACAGAGTATTGGACTCCCACTGTGTGACAGCCAAGCACTTGAACTCTGTGTGTGCCTCAGTTCCTTCATCAGTAAAATGTGGTAAGTGAATGAGGTCAGTGACATGCCAACTTAAAAAAAAAAGTTTAGTAGTGTGACCATTTTGTGCAATTGGAATCAGCACCCTAATATGTAGAACAAATGAAAAGAGAGCTGCTGAGGCTGAAGCAGGGGTGAGACACTCAGCCTACCCCTTCTCCTCACTGGCCGAGTGATTTGAAACCCAATGAAAGGACTCTCAGCTGACCTTTTACACAGGGTAATGTTCTACATGCCAAATGTTTCATAAATACTCGTGGTTGGCCAACTGGTTTGATTTCTACAGGCCGGTCAGTCCTACTGCCACGTTGAAGTGTTCTGTTCCATGGCCCTCCGCCCGGTAGTATCTGGACATTCCATTCCATTCTGTTCCTTGTATACACGGCTGCCCAATTGGGCAGCTGAAATGCTGCACTGTCCCTTGTGGGGAGGGAGGGCTCTGTGTCTGGGTCAGGCTCATGAGTTTTTATCATATTTACCATGAGACTTAGGGCTCCCTGGGGAGGAAGAAGCTGCTCTGAGATCTCTCATCGTAAGCTATCTGATGAGTGGCTGCTTTTCTCTAAGCTCCTTGGATGAAAACTGTCAGGGGAGATTTCCTATCTGAAATCCTTTACTCCCTCCAAAGCTGTGGCCAGACACTCTCACGTACTCCTAGCAACTCTGACATCCTTTCCTTCCCAGCCAAGTATTTCACTTACTAGCCATGGACCCTCAGGGAAATCTCAACTCTTGAGCCTTGGCACCCTCATCTACAAAATGGGAATATCGACACCTACTTGCAAGGTTGGTACCCAGCTGGTACACATCATTGGAGGTATTCTGGTGGTCAGAACATTCAGAGGCATCCATAGCAGTTGGTGAAAAGCCACTGCCCTAAGCCCCTGGATTTCCCTCACCCTCAAACACTCTAGCTACCCCCCTGTGAAACCCCCAGACATCCACAGAATCAGCATCCTGAGGGCCATGTCTGACCCAGCAGGAGCCTACAGACCTGGTGCCAGAGATGTGGCCAGTCAGTTCTGGCAGGTTGGTATCGGAGCCTTCCTGTTTGTTGAATACTTTTGTATTACCCTTGGCTGTGGTGACGCAAAATAATGTGCCTGTGGCACCCAGGATATTAGTTCCTGGAACACCAGAGAAATGGCAATTTTTACAATCCTCATACTTCACAACATTGGGCCTCCTAAGTTTGCTTTCCTCAGTCAAAGCTCAACCGAAATATATCCTCTTTCACTTTTTTATACCACCCCTTGTTTCCTCTATCGAGAGCTGAGACATTGAGGTCGGTGCCTTGTTTGTATGTTGATGTTTAAATATTCTTAGATACCCACTGTGGTTTTATATCTGTCTCTGGATTTATTTTAGATCAGATAAAGTAAAAAGAAGTGAACCCATTTCATACAAAGCGGTACAGGAGGGCCTCTTCTTAGCTATTAATTTATACTGGCACATGCACAGGGCTGGAGCTAAGCTCACAATGTATGTTCAGAAGCCAAAGCTGGTTTTCCCACTTCACAGAAGCCCACTGTGAGGACTGAAAGAGTCCATCTGACTTGCTGAGCACTGTGGCCAAGCACACATTTTCAAGTAATATATTGCATGCTTCTTGGTGCCTGTAGCTAGTTGAATGGTGGCCCTCCAAAAGATATGTTTATTGTATGTCTCCACCTGTTAGACCATAACCTCCACTGGGGCAGGGATCTTTGTCTTGCTTTTTCACTGGTATATTCCAAGTGTGCCAAGCACATGGTAGATGCTTGATAAATAGTTTTCTGACTGACTGATGTTGACTCACTACTTTTTCTACCAGCAGAGAAGGGGAAAAAAACGCAGTGTAGGGCACACTCATTCCCTGTAAGGGTATAAACTGGAAGCTGCAAACATTGCGTCCACTCACATCCCAGTGGCAAGAATTAGTCACATAGTCACATCCGACTGCAAAGGAGGCTGGAAAACATAGTCTTCATTTGGGGTGCTACATGACCATTTGTAGTCAGTGAATGTAGTTATACAAAAGGAAAAAGGAGAAAATCATATTTCGAAGAAAAACTAATAGTCTATACTCAAAATGATGGCTGAATAAAGATTGTACATTTCTAACAAGCCCCTGGGTGATTCCAACACAGTAGGGACAGGAACCCTGAAACACACACACACACACACACACACACACACACACACACACACATCAATTTCACAATGTGTCTAAGACAAAGTTCAGAGAAAGAATATTCTATTCAGTAGACTTCTCACTTTATAGGTGAGAAAACTGAGATCTAGAAAGATGAAGTAAATTTCGCAGACACCTAACAAGAGAAAACCTTAGTCTCTTGTTTGGGTAGTAGGCCACAAAGGTGCACAACTGACCTGCTACCTGGTGACAGCATACCTAGATTACAGGTATGTGTAATTCCAAATCAAGTCTTATTCTTAGCTCACCACACCTCCTGAAAGATGGAGCCAATGACAAGAGCAATACTTTAAGCCAAGATTCTCAGTGGGGGACTTGCAACATCAGCATTATCCAGGAACTTTTAGAAATGCAAATTCTCAGGCCTCACCCCAGACCAGGGTGGGGCACAACAATCTGTGTTTTAACAGTCCTCCAGATGATTCTGATGCATTCTGAAATTAACTTTAGGCAAAGGAATGAATCTCTAATCGGCCAATTTTCAAAACTCAGGGCAGTTTTAAGGATATTTTTCCTGGGACTCCTCCAATAGCCTGTCCTGCTCTGAGAGATCATTTAAGGACCCAGCAAATGGAGGGCCACTAAGAAGAACAGAAATGAGGCCACAGGTAGGTGTAGTCTATTGGGTGAGGCAGTTTCTAGGGACCCAGGGAGGCCTATGGCTCAGGCCCAGTGCACTGGAGGTGGTGGAAGCAGGCATTCTGGTCAAGGACCAGCCAGTACCTACTTTCCGTCTCCTCAGAGACTCAGATCTACACTCTCTCACAGCCCAGTGGTTTCCTGGGCTGCCTAAAGATGCCAGCTTCTTTTTCTCCCAGTTCCTGAAAACCAGCTTCATTTCTCTGTAAGCATAATCTGTAGATTTTCACAGTCCCTTTTCTTCTTCTGTTTCTTTTCCCCTTTGTTTAAAATAAAAATATATTTGAAGGAGAGAAAATGCCACTCTGTCCTTTTCCATAAATATTAGCAAACTAGAAATTAGAGATCTGGGAGGAAGACTGCTTAAGTTCGGGGGCTTCTTGGAGATTCCAATCATTGAGATTTCCTCTACCCCTCCAACTGCAGAAAGCCATTGATTAAATCAAATCCCAAAGAATACCACTCCAGTCACTCGTTTTGTTTGCCTGCCTTAGCCTTGGCTCTGTCATACTCATTGTATGACTTTGGACCAGTCACCTAATCCCACTTATCCTTAGTTTTCTCAAATGTTAAATGAAGGAGTTGAATCGAGTAAACTGACTTTGTGTTTCTTAGCATTAAATATGGAAATCTAGACATTTGGGTATAACTGACCTGCCACTTGGTGACAGCATACCTAGATTACAGATAAATTACCCAGGAAGAATACAATAGCCCATTAAACCCAACCCACAAATATGAGTGAACAAACCCCTGATTTATTATTTTATTTATTCATATATTTTTATTTTTTTTGTGATTGGTTTGCAGCCTTTATTATTTTTTAATTATTCTTATTAATATTTTATGAACAAACCCCCAATTTAAGGAAAACAATATTGTCAGGAAAGTTTTGTCAGCATTTAATTTGTCCCTGTCTTAATGACTTTAGGAAACCAGGTGAAAAAAGAATGGTCAGACAAGCTCAAGTGCCATATGCTTAGTTTGCTGTGACCCACTCCTCCATCCATTCATCCATTCATTTATTTCATATATCTTCTTCCAAAAATTATTTAAGAGAGATTAACAAAGCTAAAAGCTATTACTTTGTTACTGTGGGGAATACAATACCTTTACTGTGTTGAGAGAGAAGTTGGGGGAGGGGAGGAACAGAAGACAGAGAAGCTAAAATAACTGACAAGTAGCTAAGAGAAAAAAAAGAAAATACAGTCCCTATCCGGCAAAGGTTCATTTACTAAGCAAACAACCCTTTCTATTTTTCTTTGGCTCTGTTCTAAAAAGGCCTCCACTGAGCAGTATCGATTGGGGAGCTGGGCCACCATCCCCCTGCCAGGCAGAATCCATCAAGGCTGCACCAGCACTTGCAGGAGCTGGTTTTCCAGTTCTTACGGAAACAGGATCCCAGCAGGTTCTTTGTAGGAGCCAGTTTGGGCCTAAGCATGCCTCAAAGAGAGGGGAAACTGAAGGAAGATCAAAAAAACTAGGGCGGAGGGCTCAGAGGCTTTGCAATTGGCTTCCTCTGGATGCCGCAGGCCTGGCACCAAGCCCCCCTGCCCTGTGAGCTCGCCTAGCTCATTGGAAAAGCTGTCAGTCACTCAGGCAATCAATAGACCAACAGGTCTGTCTTCATTGAACAATTCTCAAGGTGTCCTGGGAAATGCCACCAAACTGAGGTGCTTGACCAATGCCTTGGGGCCTTTGCTAGGGAGAAAATGTCTTCATTCACTTTAAAAAGTGAGCTACTCTTGAAAGAGAAACAGTGATTTAAAACACTAAATGAAGGAAAGAGGAACAGAACATGACAATCTATGTTGACTGACCTTATAAACAGAGCTGACTCAATGGTAGGAAGTTAAAGTCAAGGGTCCTAAAATAAAAATTTTGGAAAGTGAACTCTTCCTCTTTGTGAAAACCAGAAGAAAGCCAGCAGTGCAAGGTCATGCCTGAGAATGGCCCTTGAGAAAGTCAGAGTTGTTGTACTGTGAGCCTTGAGAGGAGGGAAAGCCTACTCTCAGCAGAGGTCAACAGGGGCCACTCAGAGGAAAGTGGAACGGAGAAGATGGAGGCTATCGCATAACTGAAGGCAAAGATGGAAGTATAAAGCATGTTTGGGCACAGAGTCAAGGCCCAGTCTGACTGGAGCCACATGTGCCCCCACATTTTGGGCCTGGGAAAAGTAAGAATGGTGCCCATGGAAATGGAATGCTAATAACTCACATTTGTATAGTGTTTAGCATGTACGTATAGAGTATTAACTGGTGAATTTTAACAACAATCCTATAAGGCAGGCATTATTCTCCCCATTTTACAAACAGGGAAACTGAAGTACAGAGAGGTTAAGTAACTAGCCCAATGTCATCTGTAAGTAAATAAATGGTAGAGCCAAAATGTGAACCCAGGATCCTGGCTCCCAGAGCCTGAATTCTTAGCCATTGTGTAATCCTGCTTCTATCAGTATAATCAAGAAAGGGAGCCAATGTGTGAGGATGACGATGCTTCCAGGTTGGAACCTGTTGCATTGAGGTAGAAGCAGCAGCCAGCCAATTGGTGATGCCTCCTGTGGCTCCTGAGAGTGAGGGTACAGAGGGCAGGTGCCTGGGATGGCTTTCTGGGCCATCTGCCCAGTCTCTCTGTTCTTGGGGAGGGAGAGGAAAGACTTGGAAAGTGACTGTTCATATATGTATATATATGAAAAGAAGAAGGAGGATATAGAAAGAGGATGGATATAGATGGATGTTGGATATATATATATATATATATATATATATATATATATATATATATATACAGCCAGCAACATATCATCCCTTTTCTCCTGGCTAATACAAAGGCAGAGGTCTTTATGCTGAGCCAATCAATGACCAGTCAGAGCACTCTTTTCATCCATGGAAAAATCAATTAGTCAGTCTGAACCAACAAAGAGTTAGCAACAGGATGACCCAAGGGATGAAACCTACTTCTGGGAAAGCTTATCCTGTGTAGTTATTCATTATTCATTTAACCTTCAAAACAACCCTATGACATAGGTGCTACTATTATATCCATTTTTACTGATTGACACATTTCCCATGGACAAAAGCCTTTTAGGTAAGATATGCATTTGTTGGTGGAAAGAGGCCTGGGCTGAGAATCAGGACACATGGCTTATAGCTCCCACTTTTCTGGTTACAAGTGTGTGTTGTTGGGTCTTAGTGTTCTCACTTGTAAAATGGGGCAGGGTTTGAAAAACAGCATTGCTAAAAGCTCCTTTCTGCTAAGGCTCTATGAGGCCGGTACTGTCCTCAGTATCTTGCCTTTCCATGGCCTCTTGGGCCCAGAGGGCTGCTCAGCTCCTAATCCAGCCTTCCCTCTCCTAGCAGGCACAGGTTTATGGCTTCCACCCAAGCTATGCCCTCCCGTACCACCCCTCCCCAAGGCCTTCGGTGAGCATCTGTCATTGCTATCCTGCTTCTTGGTGTGAAGTTGGGGGAAGGGTGGCACCCTGTTAGGGAGGGGTGGTACCCTGTGGTTCCTGGCAAAGAAGCAAGGCTCTTCCCCCATCTGACTAGGAAGGGGAAGGAGCTTGGCAGATGGTGAGCAGAGCTGCTCCTGCCCCAAGGCCCTGGGTGGCTGTCATCTGCTACCCTCGACTCACTCTGCCTGTGGTCTTTCTTGGCTGGCAGCACCCACCCTGCAGCCCAGCCAGTCGGCCAAATGGCCTTTATAGACAAAGAGCACTGAGACTTGGTTTCATACTTCTCACTGCTTTGGATTTTTGAGTTGGCATTTTCATTTTGTTGCATGAAGAAATTCTGATTCTCTTCTGCTTCTGATACTCTCTGGCCCTGGGTTAGGATCGAAAGAGGCCCTCTGGCCCTCTGCTGGGTTCCTGGGTATCAGAGGCCCAGGCAGCAGGGTAGAGTCCACTTCAGGGACTTACCACAGTGGGACTTAACCACAAGGACTTACCACAGCAACATGAGTATTGAGAGAGCCACAGGCCTGGAATCTGGACCCGGGTCTGCCTTTTCCTGCCCCTCTTGGAGATCAGAATGTGAAAGTGGGATGCAGTAGGTGACTTCTAAAGCTCTTTCCACTTCTCAGACTCTTTCTTCTATATCAGAGTTGGTCCACCACAGCCCATGGGCCAAGCCCAGCCAACTACCTGTTCTTGTAAATAAAGTTTTATTGAAACACAGCCATGCTCATGTGTGGTAGCTGCTTTCATGCTACAGAATTGAGTAGTTACAACGGAGACCATATGTGGCCATAAGGGCTAAAACATGAACTACTTGGCCCTTTACAGAAGGAAGTTTGTGAGCCTGGCTTTCCATAGCCATTGTCACAGTTATTAGGGGCTAGTGGGTTGGAAATATCTGCTGCTCTCCTTTTAGCCAAGGCTATACAAAGACACAGGTCTCCTGTGGCTAGATGTGTTTCAGAACTCAGAACTGGTCAGATTTTAGTATGGGAATACATACTATATAATATACTATATGTCACGCCCGGTAGAGTCTGAGGCAGCATTCCATAATCAAACACATTAACTTTTTCTGCAGTAACATCTTCCCACTACATGGGATAAATAAGATCATCAACAGATTTCCATCAAGGCCAGCTTCTACCACCAAATACATCAGGTCAGGAAAGATGTGTCTGCTAAATGAATTACAAAAACACTTTGGTTCTTAGAGAATTAGGGATAACGGAATGGCCACCAAGGGATTGTGTTGTAATTCTGATACTTTATTGGCCACTTAAGGTGGGGGTGTGGTCTGGATCACAGTCCCAGGAGGTGATATGATTATCTTATTTGATAAATTAGGAAACAGACTAAGAGAAGGCACGTGACCAAGGTTATGTAGGTAATGAGGGTCCGAGCCCAGACCCAAGTCCAGATTTGTCTCCAAATTCTAATCCTAACCTCTTTTAAGACCCAGATTTAATCACCCCACTCCACCATCTTTCATGAAGCTTTCCCTGAAAATGCAGGTCTACGTTTACCTATGACTTTTCAATATTTTTTATTCCTCAAAATCCAGCACTTAATTTTATGCTACATGGTATGGTTGTGTCTGAGTGGTCTCATCTTTTCTTGTAGGTCAGGGTCTGTGAATTCCATCTTTTCTTGTCTTTTCCACAGTGATCAGCGATGGTGATCCACTCTTGACCTGAGCTGTAACTCCACTTCCTGCACCCAGAGGAACGTGGAATAGGAAAGTAGGAATTTCCAGGTATGAGTCATGGAGTAGGGAAGACACAAGCACATACTGTACTTGCCCCTCATCGAAATGAACACTCCTTAATTGGAGTGGCTAGGCTTGGAGGTACATACATATAAAATTGAGACATACATATGTGCCATATTTTGTTAAACTGGAAAATGCCACAGGAAAACTATAGACATAAAATCCAGCTACTGCATACATACACCTTAATCGTCAGGGGCAGCTAGCAGTCAGAGGTGACCAGCTCTCTGTGGTTGGTGTCAACAAGGAGGACAAAGACTGAGTCTGCGTTTAAGAAAAGCATTTGGGTGAATCTCCTGGCTGAGAGCTCCTTTGGGCCTCGGATAATGCTGATGAATATGTGCATTTTGAAATGATCAGGAGTCAGTCTGAGAATCTATCACATATAAAGATGCCTTTGGGGGCAACTAACCCTTTCTCTACTGCTGTGAAGTCCAACCCTTTATGAGGCTGGGGACTTAGGCAACATCCCCACAGTCTTTATCATTATAAGCCATCATTGCCAGGGTGAGTTACTGAAATGCCTGCTTGCCTATGGTGCTTGCATAAAGCTCTGTCTAAGATGAGACCCAAGTCCTCATCACTTCTCTCAGTGATCTTGTGGTCCATCCCATTTCAGCCTATGCACTAGGAGACCACGTGGGGTAGTGAATAAAAAGCATGGCTTCTGGAGTCCAGTAAACCTGGGTGCGGTTCCTGACTCCACCATTTAGTAGCTGTCTGGCTTTAAGTAAATTACGTACCTTTTCTGAGTTTTAGATTTTCACCTATAAAAGAGATTGTTAAAAATATCTTTCTCAGGGTTGTTGTGGGATGTAATGAGATACCCACTATTAAATATTTGTATAAGCAAATCTTAAGTTCCTTCCTTTCCTATCCACTCATTATTCTTCTAAGGCAAACAGTAACCTAGGTCAGCGAGGACATTGATGTAGCACGTGTGGTGTCCCTGACCTTCCAACGTGTGTGACAGGCATCAATAATTAATCACTGCACTGTGCTTTGTCCGCTAAGCTTAAATGAGGCCCCAGAATCTTCAGTAGTGTTCCAGGCTGCACAACAGTTAGGCCCCAGACCACTTTCTCTATAATGTATTTGGTTCATCCCTCAAGAGTGGGGCCGTTCCAGTTTGGTGGACTATTGGGAGGCTCAGCAGGAGTCTATTTACATAAGGAACTAAGGAGCCTTCATGAAAATAACCTATTTTAAGAGAAGGAAGAAGGGAGAAGGGAGTCACAGAAGTGAGATTTAAGGATAATGGCCCACGGTGTGGGAGTGGGGATATGGATTCTGCTGTTCAGAATGACCTAGCCCAGCCCCATTGGACTGATGTCTGAGCACTTATTGATGAGGAAGGCTACAGAAAAAATTATAAAAGATCACCTTCACAATGATGGTTATAGTTGCTAATGGTCTGAGATAGCTGCTGCTTCGGGGCCAGCAACTGCCACTTCAGTGGGAAGAGAGAGAGTGCCTCTTTGGACACCTATGTCAGGTGTAGGGCCTGGACAGGTGTGGGGCTTGGGAAGATGTTGGGCATAAGCAGTTCCAGCAAAAGCCCCAGAGAGCACCAGCAGCAGCAGGACCCTTGGTGGTGCCCAGTATGCCCTCTGTGGCTGCTGCACACCGTTGCTGATGACTGAAGACCTCAGCTCAGCAACGCAGAGCGGATGGAGCAGGCTGGTGTCAGGTGCCCTGAGGTTCCCATAAACATAGTGTGGCACCCATTGGGAACACTTGGAACTACATGGGAAGAAATATGAGATGCCACAGATTAGATAGGAGGAAGCCAGAGAAATATTTTAAAAATAGTATTCTTAGAGCTCCCTTCCAATCCAGTCCCTGGTGGCCTAGAAAACTACAGAGCTGGTGTATGATCCTGAGCCATCATGCATCTTATAAATATGTTTTTTGAGAAGTTTTTGTTTTTCATAAGCCTCTGGTATAGGCACTAGAAGCAGTAGCTGGATTTTATGCCTCATGGTGCCTTAGGTAGTCTCTAAAACAAGCTGGAATGACAGTAGGCTCTTGAAAAGGGCTGGTCAAAGGAATGAAAGATCGGTCATCCTCAATCACTGATCTTTATTTGCATTAGTTTTTTCTCCTCACCTCTCTCTCTTTTCCTTCCTCCAACATGTTTCTTGTTTCCTTAGTTTTCATCACCTCCATCTTTGTCTCCATTGTGAACTTTCTTTCTCATAGTTTCATGCTCCTGAGATCAGTCAATTTTCCATTAATTAATTAATTAATTAATCGAGTCAAGAATGGTTTATTGAGCTCCAGCTGTTCCTTTGTCCATTCACACGGGCACTTGACAAGATGTTTATTGAGCACCAGTGGCATGTCTGAAATGATGCCAAGAACTAACCGATGGGGGAGCAGAAAGATGCAAACAAGATTTGTGCTCTCTGGGGTCCAACAATTTAAAAAACAAAACAGACAGAAACCAGAAGCCACTGAGCTCTGCTGACCCATCACTCACACCCTAATCAGTTGCCCTACATTCAGATTGCGCAGGGCAGTCCACTGGCCATGTTGCTTTGCCTTTTGCCCACGTGCTAATTGGTCGAACATCACTGCTTTCATTGGCCACATAATTAATGTGGCATTTACAGAGGCAGCCAGTCCTGTCTCCTCTTTAGCTCCCTTCACCCTGTTCCTCTCATTTTTCCAGTGGCCTTGTCTTCAGGCCCTTCTGCTCCTTTCTCAATTTAAATCCTCAGATCTCAGAGTTAGAAGAGATCTTGGAGCACATCTGGTTTCAGCTTGCACCTCCTTGAAGCTGGTCCCTGGGTGCTGGCCCACACTGCCAGCAACAGCCTGCCCTCTCCACATAATGGATTTCCTGTCCCAGCTCACTGTGGCAGATTCATATGTTGGGCTCAAGTTGGCCCACTTTGTCTGGTAGAAGTTAGAGCTCGGGATAATCCTGATTCATCTTTTGAGCTGTAGCCTGTCAAATATTGGAATTATAGCTATTATGTTCCCTTTCAGGATTTTCTTCTTGAGAGTAAATATTTCTAGTTTCTCAACTTTTCCAAATTCAAATATGATCTCTCACAATCCTGAAGAGCTTTCTCTGGACAGACCCTAGTTTTCCTAGTAACCCCTCAAAATGTGCCCTATCCCCCAAATTGATGACTATAATGAGGTTTGTCTAGCAATTGAGGCCAGTCGGGCCATTGCCTTGTCTTAAGTGACCACTATAGTCCTACATGTGTACCCTAAGTTTGTATCAGTTACTGTTTGCACCCTATTGGCTCTTACCGAACTTACAGTCAACTAAAACTACCAAGTCTTCTCGACTTGGCTAGAATGAGATAGAGTTATATGTTAAGGTTAAAATAAACTAAGGATTACCTAGTAGTCCAATCACCAATTTTCCTAGAAAAGAAACTGAGGCCCGGAGAGGTCAAGTGACTCACAGCTTATATAAAGGGAGCAGAGTAAGAACTCCTAATTCCTGATCTGTTACTCTTTTTACTACATCAGGCTGCCTTTTAAATGGCTGCCATTTCAGAAAAGTAGAAAGCATCTTCTGTTTTCAAGTCAGTTTTTCTCATTCACTCTTTCTTGCTGTTGAGTTTTGGAACCCAGTGCTTGACTTTGGGTTTAGTTCTTTTGGATTTCATCTTATTCATTTTTCATTCAATCTGTCAAGATCATTTCCAGCCTTGACTTGGTGATGCATTGCTATGGCAGGTCCTCCCCACCTTGTGCTGGAACTTCCTCAAGCTCTGGATGCTTTTCGTTCTGCGCTTTCTGCCAGTTTGTTCCACTGGAAGCTTGGCAGAGAAGACACTGCCTGAAGCCAGACTCACCATGAGCTTCCTTGTCCTCACTCTCACCAGCTTAACTGTTGCCTTCCACAGTGAGTCTCTTTCCTCCTACTTTGCCTCTCATCCTCCTTGTTAGGAGCCCCACAAATCCATTTTAGATTCTACCGCCAGCATGAAATTTAGGGGAAAATATTACAAGTAGCATTTCTTTCATTTCGTGAAATAGCCTTTCCTGAGAGTTCATATTTTGTAGTGAGAAAATTCCCTGGACCAGGCATCACTCAGACACTGGTTTCTATCACTTTAGGGACTCACATTATTTCTCTCTCCTCAGTTTTCTTGTCTGCATAATGGGAGAATTTGGAAACTCACAGCTAGTGAGCATCTGCTCTGTGATAGTAGCTATATTAGGGTCTTTATCATTTGCATTTCATTTTAGTTGTCACCACAAGCCTACACAGCAGGCAATATTCCCATTTCAAAGAAGAGAAAACTGACATCAGAGAAGTTAATTTGCCAGGGTACATCCAGTTAGTAAGTGGCAGAATTTCTTCACCTCCTGCCCTCTCTTGTTCAGTAATTATAAATATCAAATAATTTAGTAATGAATGTAAAGCTGCTTTGAAAATTGTAAAGCACTCTGTAAACATAAGAGAGTATTATGAAAATACAGAGGTTCCTCACTTGTTCTCTCTCCTTCTGCTTTCTGTCATCTCCCTAAAGCATAAGCAGCTGCCTTTGGTCCAGACCTATCAAAGAAATGTCATAAAACCATTTTTCAAAATGTCAAATGCCTGTGTACTTTAGCCCAAAGTAATTAAGGCCTTTTATTTTCACCAAGTCACAATGCAGGACACTGGGGGTTTCCAGAATGTGCCCTTTCTCCTCCAACCTGAACTAATGGAAATCAAGACTGAAGGCTGAGTCCATGAGAGCCCTTTGGTGCCACAGAGGCCTGGCCTGACTTTGGCCGATCTCCAGCAGTGACCACAGAGTGCTAAATAATAACAAGGTTGAATTATTTATCCAGGGGCCAATGACACATGATGGCATGGGCCACTTCTAGCCAAGTGCCAGGGTCCCAAGGTCTAAGGTGAATGGATGCCAGAGGCAGATCTGTAATCCTGGTCTGTAGAAAATCATCCCCAGCCCCAGAATCTTTCCATCTCCTACACAGCAAGCAGAGCAAGAACACAGTGCCTGGAGGGCAACTAACATTTCAGTGACATTACTGGGTGTTTATGCTGAGCCAGAGATTTGTATATACATTTCCCCATTTTATCTCCACAGCAACGCTTATTTTCTCTATTTTTCCTGATAAAAAATTGAAGCTAATGCTCCAGTTTACACAGTTGGCAAGGGGTAGAGCCAGAATGAATGCCTACGTCTGACTTATTTCTAGGATACTATGTGGACTTTCTCTTAGAATTTCTCTTACCTGACAGTTTTAAAAGCCCAATCTAAGAAGTTCAGGTGGTGCCAAGAACAGTCTTGGGGAGCAATAGATTTTTAACATGGTTGTTAAAGCCCTTTGTGATCTGGTCCCATTCTAGCTTCTTTTTATTGCAGACACAGTGCTTTCCATGATCAGAATCATCTAGAAGCTTTAAAATACAGATTCTCATATTCCATCCCTGGTTTACTGTAATCTTAATACTTGGAGCTGAGACCCAGGAATCTGTTTTTAAGCCTCCCAAGTGATATGATGGTCGGTTGGTTTGGAAACCATCATCTTACGTAAACCTCCTCTTTATTCTCGTTCCAAATTACCACTTATGCCCCTATTTCTATGTATTGGCTTAATGCCATGAACTTCCTTTAGATTAGCTTTTCTCTACTTCCACCCATCATTCTTTTAACCCAGCTCACACCCTATCTATAAAGATCTTGATCACCACAGCTTCCAGGAATGGACCCCTCACCTGTATTCCATGAACATCTTTGGCTCTCAACTGGCACATATGTTAGTTGGAATGTGAGTTTGGAAGCTATAACAGAGACCTAAAATAATAGTTTTGACTCATTTAACACCTAGAAATACATTTGTCCTCCCTGACAGTGCAAAAATAATCAGTCCAGTGGTGGCTCCAGGGTGTCAGGACCCAGGCTTCTACTGTCTTGTTGCTCACTTCTAGGACAGTGCCTTTGTTCATGTGGTCCAGAATGGCTCATCACCATGCTCACATTCCAGCCAGTAGGAAAAGAGAACATGAAGTGAGGGGCAGCAGTGACCCAGGAGTTGCAAAGAACAATTCAGATCACATTCCACAGTCTAGAACTTGATCACATGGCCATGCTTAGCTGCAATGAAGACTGAGAGATTAAGCTTTATCCTGTATGACTACATGCCCAGTTAAAATGGGGAGTTCTGTTAACTGTGGAGAACAGGTATTGCGGAACAACCTAACAGGTTTGTAACTTTCTATTTATGTCTATGTTTCCAGCTAGACCATAAGCTCTGTGAGAAATGGGTCCCTGACTCATACCTGTTTGTAATCCATCTAGGTGTCTGACATATGGAAGGTACTAGATGAGTGTCTCTGGTTGGCAAGATAGATTAGAGTGATTGACAAAGGTCCAGAATGTAGGTCAGATTTCTATTCTAGTCTTTATTCTCTGTAATTTAGGGAAAGTTACTTAACCTCTCTGGGCTTCAGTCTCATAGAATCATAAATTTTAGTTGGAAGGCACTTTAGATATTATCTAGTTCAACTGTCTCATTTTATAGATGAATAAGCTGAAAAAACAGAAAGGGTAGTGACTAGTCTGGAACACAAAACTTCATAAATAGAAGAGCCAGAACTCAAATCTCCTAGCAGCCAACTCAGCTCAACACTAAATTATCTCTCCATATCTGAAAAATGGTATGAGGGACAAATGACCTGTAAGCTCCCAACTCAGAAACTCTGATGCATATACATAGTCACATTTCTGTCCCTCAATCAAATTAGATACAAAAGTATCATGGAACCACCGCATCCTGCTGAATCCTGCTATATGCTTCAGCAGCCTAGACTGTCATTCGGGAGGAAGAAAAGTTCAGAGGGGTGGTTCCAAGGTCATCTAAGAAGGAAATCTAATTGGGGAAAGCAAGGGAAAGAGACTTGGATGATCCTATTCTTTGGTTGCAAGCAGCAATATCTAATATTCTGAGAGGACGCTGCTCCGGGTGTCATGGCGAAGCTGCCCTCAGGGAATTTGGAATCCAGGTCACACACAGTTAAATAGCAGTGGGAAAAGGTGTATGTAACATTAAACAGCAGAAATGTCACAAGGCAAACTGGCCATAATAATAATAACAGCTTCCATTTATTGCTCAATTGCAGTGTGTGCCTCACTCTGTGATAGGTATTTATTTTATAGGCTTGATCTCATTAAATTCTCACGACAAGCTTCTGGGATTACTGAAGGTCATGCAGCTGGTAAGTGGTGATTAATTGTCAGAGGAGTGGTGTGAAGACAATAAATTATGGAGCAGTTCAGGAGAGAAGCCTGTGGATAGAGTCGTCTGGGAAGGCTCTGGGGAGGAGGAGAGAGTTAAACTAGACCCTGACAATAGGTGAGATTTGTGGAAGGGGAGAAAAGAGGACAAGTGAGTGTGGGTAGCAAAAGCAGCATATGTACAAGGAGCACTGAGTAAAGAAATTCCCAGATAAGTTATGGGAGAAGTAAACACAAGGATAAACAACCAAACTGTGGAATTGTGAGGCTAGGGAGTAGTGGAAGAGAATGACATACCCACTGATCATTCTGGGAGAAGGGATAACAAGTCATGCTGGAGTCCCATAGCTCACATATAACCTATTGCAAAATGGAAGAAAAAAAAGTGACTGAGAAACTCTAAAGGCAATTGGTGTCAAGTGGCTTATAAAAAAGGATTTATCTTTTTATCCAGGAATCTCCCTCTAAAGAAAACTTCAGAGGCAGTATGAAAGCTGGAAACAACTAGATGTCTAATAATAGTGTAATTGTTGAATATATTATGATGCATGTATATGACTAAATATCATATTGTTCTCGAAAACATACATTGAAGAATATGAAATGATATCACATAGTGTCCAATAAAGAAGCAGAATGCAAAGCTGTTGTACAAAAGTTTTGACTTCAAATTATATATGTACATATAACAAAAATGTGTGTGTGTGTGCATGTGTGTGTGTGTGTGTGTGTGTATGTATGTGTGTGTGTATACATCCTCACACAGAAAAAAGACCAGAAGGAAAGACACCTATCATATTTACTGTGAATATTATTGCAAAGTGGGAATAAGGCTGGTTTAGTTTTTTCCTTAGACTTTTCTATATATGCTGTTTTATTCAGTGAACATATACTTTTATAGTAATAAAAAAATACTCATTTAAAATCTTTTAAAATATAAAATCTCCATACTCTTCCATGAAAGACTACAATAAACATTTTACTTTGTTTTTAAAGATAATTCATTATCTCATCCTCGAGTATATAGACACTAATATTCCAACCAAATGATTGTTCAGTAATTACTGAATCCATAGATTTTTTTTTGAAAGTTCATTTAAACTTGATATTCCTGGGTCCCCATGGAAACCTCCCAGCTCCATGGATTCCACTGGATCAGAAACACTAAAGTCTCTCATTGATGTTCTCTGTTGCCATTTAGATAAATCGCCTTCCCCAGAGCCATAAATCCTAAATGAATGACACCCTTATTTCAGGGGACAGGCACCAAAGCCCTTTTCAGACTCAATGATTTATGAATCTGTGGCTTTCAGAATGTCAGAGGTCCTTCATCAATACCCACAGGGCCTTCCCAGGTATAGGAATGCATTACATCAGATGGAAAGCCATTACTGTACTCAGGTCAATGGTTTTCACCTATATTCTTCTTGCTTGGTTTGGTTTGGGGGTTTATTTTTTCCCTTTCATCGAAATACTTGGGATATTAGCTGAGTAAGAGAGGCAGTGCATTAAATATGACTTGATCAGAATTCCAGCCTGCCTTTGCCCTCCCTGCTGTAGGGGCAACATGGAGGTTAATAACCGAGAGAGATCCCTACGCACTTAACCACAGTGCAGCATCCCATCGCCAACTGACAATTAGGAATTCTCCGTGAATGTCAATGACGGGTGATCAGAGCTTCACCCAAACCAGGCAGACCTCTGCATTACATTAGCTCAGCTCTCCATTCATCACTCAGATGACAGCCTCCAGAGCTCCATGTGGATGGAGCACGTGGCTCAGTCTTTCTGTTTTACCTAACGAAATGATCTATGCTACTAGGACTGAGTGGGAGAGGTGCAGGGGAGGGAACGAGGGAAATGAAACAGGCTTGTCTTTGGCATGCTTGGGCAACAGCTCAAAGTGTCTGTTTGAGACTTGAAAAGAAATACATCACACAGTGATCTTGCTTGTCCCTGCTTGCAACTTTCTGGCTCTCAGACAAGAATGGTTCTACCTTAAATAGTTCTCTTTTTGCAGGTAGCATGACAAATTGGAGCAAGCACATAGCCAGCTTTGTGATTTTGGACAAGTCACTCTGGATCTATGTTTTCTCATCCTTAGAATGAATAGGTTGGATGAGAACAGTGATTTTCAAATGGAGTTCTTCAAGGTCTTATGGTTTCATAGTGGTGTCTCAGAACCTATAAGGGCAAGGAAGTAGGGAAGTTGGTGAATGCCAGGCATAGCCATTTCATATAAGCTTAATGAATTTTATTTGTAGACTATTTTAAAACGTGCAAAGCATAGTCTTACATAATAATCTCATTTGATCTGCACAACTTTGTGAGGTAGTCAGGACAGGTATTACCATCAATTCTAGTTCTTATTGCTGCATAACCAACCACCCCAAAACTTGATGGCATAAGACAATCATTTTATTATGTTCGTGGATTCCTTGGGTCCAGATTTTAGACAGGCACAGCAGGAAAAGCTTTCTATGATCTATGATGTCTGATACCTCAGCTGGAAAGACTCAAAGGCTAGGGTTGACTCATTGGTCAAGGGCTAGATTCATCTGGATGTGTCTTCACTCACAAGTCTGTCTGTTGGACACCTACACATGGCCCTTCTCTGTGGTCTTGTCACAGGGGCTAGTTTGGTCTTACTCACACAACAGCAGCTGAGTTCAAATAGCTGGTATTCCAAAAGCAAGGCAGAATGCATGGCTTTTTATAATCTTCACTTGTAAGTCACATAATGTTGCTTCTGCTGTACTATATTGGTAGAGGCAGTCCCAGAGTTTTACCAATGATCAAGGAAGAGAATAAGATGGTGCGAGAATCAATGTCACCTGTAAGAAGAGCTTGTGGAGTGCGAGACAGTGTTGTGGCCATGGTTGGAAAGTACAATCTGCCAAGCTCTCTTCATTTGAAAGATGAAGAGACAGACAAAGAATTACGAAACATCTACTGAGGGCAGAGCTGGGATGTGATCCATTTTCTTCGTATTTGAATTCCTTCTACTCTACCATGCTGCTTTGGGCTCTGGGCTTTATCTTTTTGAATAAACTGGTCATTAATTTAGTGAAAAGACTCATTCAAATATGAATCCTCATCGTGGTGGTGTGTCACCAGCCCAGGAAAACAACATCTTCTAGTAGATGGAACATTTTGGTCTCATCTGTTCTCAGAAAATTGGAATGTTATTGTGGTGATGGTTTTGTAATACATACAAATATTGAATCATTATATTGTACACCTGAAACTAATATAATGTTGCATGTCAATTATACCTCGATAAAAAAAGAAAAGAAAATGGAAATGGAAAATATGTATGTTTTATTAAAATTAAGGTGAAAGTCAAGCTTCCAGTCCAGCATCAGGAATGTAATCAGCACTTAGAAAAATGTTATTTTGTTGTCTTTTTAAGGAATCAACATTTGATGTTGAATCCTTTGCAGTGTCAAGGCCATGTAAACAATCTACTTTGATGCTTTGATTGTTTCTACTTGGAGCTTATTTCTCTTCATCCATTCTCACAACACCTAAGTGCACTTACTTTCAATCTACCAATGAGAAAAATGAGAGACTGAGAGCCAAGGATACCAGGGAAGTGTTGGATTTTGGGGAAATTTGTGAAGTATAAAATTTTTCACAGATCCAGCAGCCATTGATCAGGATGTGACAATGTCTGGTCTTATGTTGGACACAGAATCCAGAGACAAGTTAATAATGGTCCCTGTCATTGAGGACCTCACAACCTAGAAGAGAATGTATCTAAAATAACCACTGCTAGAGAGAGCTTGACCAAAACGGTGATGGAACACAGAGAAAACAGTAACATGCACTGCCTGGGAGATTGGCAGGCTTCACAGAGGAGATAATATTTAACCTGCACTTTGAGGTAGAGGTTAGAGTTGTTCAGGCAGAGTTCATGGAGTGGAAAAAAGTCCATCATGGGAAATAGATATGGGAAGCACAGAGACATGAAAGTACATGCAAGCTAAACATCTGGTCAGTGTTGGAGGAAGGTGTAAAAGATGAAAGGAGGCTGGAGTAGTAAGTTGAGGTCACGTTGTAAAGTAGTATCAATAGCATATCTCCCTTCCTGTGAGCTTTACCTTCCTCATAGTCCCACTTTACTCCCACTTCTGAGACCCTGTTCTCTGCCTTTCCATGATTAAATTCTATTCTGGAAAGTGTGATATCAGTCATTTGCAATGTAGTATAAATGAGATTATCTATAGCCTATAAGCTATAACCTGTAAGTTCTTTTGGAGGAGGTTTTTTTAAATTAGAAATTTAATTTCAGTTTATAAAACATAAGGCTGTCTCTCTTATTTGAAAGAATGTTCCTTTGGCCAGTGAAATCTCAGCCACAGTCTTGAGTATTGTGGGGAAACATCTATCACTTTTCACCAGACACAGAATCCTGGGCTCAATTAACCATTTGTCCAGTTCAATGTGCCTGTACCATCCTTGATCATTTTGAACTCCTTCAGTCTCTGGATGAGAGCTTTAATTATCCCAAGAGCTGCTAACTACTTCTTCTAATAAAACACAGTATACCCCATAATGATCAGCTACAGAACTCTTATCCTTCATATACAGTAAGCCAAACTTCTAAGCATGGGGCAGAATGTAAATGTTAACAATCTCATAGCTCATTGCCTATAAAAACTCTTTTATGAGTGTCTAAGTAACAGGCGATTGTCCAGTGCCTGCAGCTAAAGTGATAATTCCACCTCCTACTAGCTGAATGAAATGAGTGCTGATTCTCTATATGAGAACATGTGGGTTATAGTAACATTCAGGGAAAGCCAGACTTCACCAACACACTGACACTGTTCATCCACGGTACTTCAAGGGAGGAATGAGAAAGTTTCCTTGGGTGATTGGTTTCCTTTCCTTGTTGACTGATGTCAGGTCCCGCCTGACCTCCTGGCTCATCAGTGCCCTTCTTCCTCTACCACTTGTTGCTAACCATGATGTTTTCCTGCCTTGGTGTTAGAAGGCAACTGACTAATCATGAAGCTCCATTCTTGCTGCTTTTTCTCAGATTACTCTTAATTTCTTCTTCCTGCCATCTCCCACATTCTGACCCCACAGATGGTCTCCTGACTTTTGTTTTACTTCTTGGACTCCCACAATGTGGTTAGCTTTTCTTCATGCTCTACTGTCCTCTGACTGTGATTCCCAAGGCCACTTTGTACTCTCTGATAATCACCACTCTACCAGATCCCTCTCTGAGTAATTATCACCCCCAGAAGATTGACATTGAGTCAGCCATGCTGTGACTACTGCTTATGTTCCTCTGACATGTTCCCTGGGTTAGGAAAGAGGTTCTTGCCTTGTTCTTCTGTGTCCAAGGCTCTGCCTTGTGCTGCAGTCTTATTCACCAGGTTTATATCTTTTCCTTTTGCTCCCACCTCTGCCCGGCCTGATTCCTTTCTAAATGCTCCATTTCATTCCTTTGGAATGAGGGTCCCATCTTGCCCTCATTGTGAAAATTGTACCTTCAGGGGCTGGAGTCTGGTGGAAGGAGAGCCCCAGTCCTTGGATCTCAAGACTCCCCTTTGTCATACTCAGCTAAGGATGAGCGATGGCTGCTCAAGACCCTGATCTTGACTCTAACCCCTTTCCTGTCAATGTCACCTCTGGTCACTGCACTTTCTCTTCCTTCATGGACTTCCTGTTTCCATTTGTTGCTGGGTCTACATAGAAACCTGTCATATCTCATCAATTAAGACAACTGCTATGACAACCCCAAATCTCAGCAGTCTAACAGATAACATGTTTATTTCTTACCCACATAGTTCAGGTGTCTGCCACATGGTGATTCAGAACCCACTCTTATCCAGTGCTCCCTCCACCTTCTGGGGTATTGGAATCCTTAACTGGACCTTAATTCCAGAAGATTAAGGAGGAGAAATAGCAAAAGATATCTCAGGAGATTTTATGGCCTGGCCAAGATGTGGAGTTCATTGCTTCTGCCCTCATCACTAGCTAGAACTAATACCTGCTGGCTAAAAAGTGCAATCTTCCTGTGTGTCAGGAAGAAGTGGAATGGTTAGTGTACAAGTAGCATTGTCTCTGCTATAGAGTGAAGGCATTTGTTTTTTAAGGGTTATCTCCTATCTCTCCCTCCCCTTCCCCAGTTTTTCATTCTGTCCAAAGCCTAGAAAGGACTGGACTCCTGAGAAGATATCTTAGAAGTGACAGAAGTTGTGGACTGGGTTTTTTTTTCTTCCATTACCTGAGCAGAAGATGGACCCCAGGGTGGGAAGCCCTCTGTAGAGAACCTCAGGCCCTACATAATCTCACAAATTGGGCTCTTTTTGACAAGTGTCAGCCTTTCATTTCTTCTAAGAAATATTCTCTTTTCCCTCCTGGGGACTTGTTTAGAGAAGAGATACTCAAGTGATAGGTGCTTCACAAATATCTAGATGGAGGGGAAAAATGGCATGAAGAATAATTTAGACAAAACAATGTAGATTGCTATGGAAACCATCTCTAGAATACACTGGGGAGAAAGAATCATTGTTAACATGGTTCATATTTTGCAGAGATATCTAATCATCAAATTCAATTCCAGAAACTTCAATCATGCTGCCTTCAAAATGGTAGGGTTGTTAGAGTCACAGAACACATGCTGGTTTTCAGGGAGCCCCTTTCTTACCCATCTAATAATCTTTAATGAAGATAATGCTTTAATTAAGGCAACTTACTGTTTCCCCGTTGGTTAATTTAAATCAGTGAAAGGTCAAGTTACCACTAACACAGAGAGTTTACAAAGATATTCCAGAAGTATTTTTATTCTGACAGCAGAGGCTTATAAGAATATGGGGGAAATATGTATTTAATTGAAATGCACGCAAGGAAAATAGGAGGTTTATCTTTTGTATTGCTTGGAAAGTGAAAGAGAAGCTGCCTTAAACTATGCAAAAGCAGTCTTTCTCATATTTTTCTTCCTCAACACATGTACAAAATTCTACAGGTGTGGTAACTTGTGGTCAGTAATAATGATTTAATACGGCTGTTTAAACAGAACCTCTGGGGGTTGCTAATGAACGGTTTGCTTCAGATGCTACTAAAAAAAAATGTCAGAAGAAGGGCAGTGGCTTTTTTCTTTTTTTATAAGTGAGACCTCAGATATGTAGGGTCACTATGGTCTAGGTGCTGGGCCTCAATCCTGCAGGTACAGGGGGCTCTATCTCTGCTTGTCCCCCAGCCGTCTTGAAGAAAAGTTGGATGTCTTCTCCATAGAAGACAAAGCCATTGTCTGACCTTTTGATCCCAGGAAACAGCTAACTGACAAGTCATACTCCATGCATCTGAGAACTTCTGGAGAATATGTTTGTGTTCTCTTCTCTCCATTCCTTGCCCCTAGTTTTCCTAATACATGATATATGCAGGCTCAAGGAGAAAAGAGCCAATTTGCTTGCCTGAAATAGATGCCAAGCTTTGATAAAATTATAGGATTTCTTCCTTATCTTCTTTCATTTCCTCCTACAAATATTTGTTGAGCATGTACTGTGTACAGCGGGTCCTCAAATGTTGTTTTGTTCAACATCGTTTTGTTATAACACTGATGAGAAAAAAATCAATTTCTACCTGGAGCTACTGTGTGGAGTTTGCACATTCTCCCCATGTCTGTGTGGGTTTTTTCTGGGGACTCTTATTTCCTTCCACACGCCAAAGATATGCACAGGAGGTGAACTGGCATGTCTACATTGTCCCTGTCTGAGTGTGGGTGTAGATGTGAATGGCCCTGTGATGAAAGGGTGTCCTGTCCAGGGTGGGTGCCCACATTGTGCCCTGAGGTGCCAGGATAGGTTCCAGCTACCAGCTACCAGTGACCCTGATATGGAATAAGTGGGTTGGAAAATAATTCTCTTGCCCTCATTAATCTTTCTTAAATGTATGTATAGCTCACATTTACTTCAGTGTTTACTATTATAAGTGTTTTAGGTCTTTATTTAGAAGTTTGGCAAAATATGCTACAGGAACTTAATTCTTGTTAATATCAATTAGCCTATGGTAAAATTGGTTTCATAACACATCATTTTTCTTAAAGTCATTTTCCAACAACCTATGCACATTAAGTGAGGACTTACTGTATCTGGCAAGGGAGGATAGATTGGTTTAGCTCAAATGAGGTTCTTTTCTGGAGCAAGGATATTGCTGAAATAAAGCAGGGTTCAATTAGAAGGAAGGAGAGGGTGGGGTTCTTGCTGTTGGCTAGGTAACCAAGAGTTACTGCCAAGGTGCCTTTTCATCAACTTATCTGCTAGCGATTGAGAACTTACTACATGCAAGGCACTGTATATTTCTGATTCTTATCTAGTCCATATGGCTTTATTTTTTTAATGGCAGGAACCATGGTTTATACTTCAAATCTTCATAATACCTTGTACTTAGTAGCCATTCAGTAAGTATTTGTTAATTTTTTTTTTTCAATTTAATGGTGAAGGATTGAGAAAATGGTATAGAATTCATTTTTTTCGGGGATCGTGTGATTCTAAGACTTAATTTTTGCCCTCACTGCTAAAGGAAATGGAAAATTACCACATTTGTGTTATGGTCATTTAAATCCTGGAGATGTAAATGAATCTCAATATATCTTCTTGCTGTAAGTTATATCCTGGTCAACTTGTAAGTTATTGGACTCTGGGTATATGGCCCATCTATATGACTTTTACATATATAAAATGAATTTAGTCAGGCAACATATGTAGCTTGGCTAACTGATCTCCTTTTTATGTGGCTTTTCCTCATTTTTTTTTTTTATTTAATAGGGAAATTGCTCTCCCACTGAATCTCAATGCACAATGTTAAGACTTCAGAAATATCGTTTCATATTCAGAAAGAATTTCAATCTTCTTACTGTCAAACACACTCTGCTCTCACATGGCCACTTAATATTGTCAGGATGTCAATTTAATTTTGATAGGGCCCCCACAAATGGAATTTTCAGCTTTTTATGCTAGGTTAATATAGATTGATAAGAGAATGTTTGAGGGTTTTTCTTTTCTGTTTTCATGGAAACATATACTTTCCCACAAGATTGGATGACAATAATATGTTTGTGAGGTACTCTAAGCTTTTGAGAGTGGAAAGTTTCTGTACTGCTCCAGGCCTACTATTAACTGCTTCTAAATGGCTCCAAGGTTGTTGTTATCTCGAAGTGCCTGATGCTCTTAATAGTCTGTGATGCTCTTAATGGTGTGAAGGCACTGGAATCTTTGCTCTCACCAAGAAATGTTTTTTCTTTTTTTTCCCACCTTCTTTGGTGCCGTACCACTTGACCTTCAGATGTAGCAAGTTATGGAGACAAATCCCTTGTCCTTTGCTCTTTAGGTAGTTTTAGTGCCTGATTATTGCTAGGATGTGGGTTTTCAGATTTTTGTCCAGGAGTAGGAGTAGACTGAACTAATCTCAAGACTCTTGTATTAGCTAGCTATGGCTGCATAACAGGATGTTAAAATGAAGTGGTTTAAAACAATAGACGTGTTTTATCTCACAGTGTCTGTGTGGATTCTGGGAGAGGCCTAGCTCGGTGGTTCTGGTTGGAGGATTCTCATGAGGTTATATAAAGGGGTTGGCCTGGAGCTACAAGCATCTGACGGCTTAAATAGGGTTAGACTGGGCTTTCCAAGGTGGCTCATTTACACAGCTATTGGCTGGAGGCCTAAGTTTCTTGCTATGTGCGCCCCTGCTTAAATGTCCATATAACAACAGCTGGCTTTCTGCAGAGTAAGTGATCAAAGACAGAGTGATCAAGGAAGAGGCTGCAGTGCCTCTTACAACCAAGTCTCAGAAGTCATACACTGGCACGTCTGCCATATTCTCTTTGTTAGAAATTAGTCACTAGTCTAGCCCATACTCAGGGTGAGGGTAATTAAATTCTACTTCTTGAAAGAAAGTATATCAAAGAATTTATGGACATAATTTAAAACACTGCACCTCTCTTGATGTCCCCCCTATGTTACTCGGTATTTGCAAACAAACAAACAAACAAACAAACCCTAAATCAGAGGTTCGTTGTCAGCAAATGGACAGGTGAACACTGCTCCCTCAGTCTTGGGGTGATTCATATAGAATTTCAGCTTTCCAACCTAACCAAATAAGTGCTCCCTAAAAACTCTAAAAGGATAAACTGGAGGTTAGGTCTGAGAAAGCCAGATTTCTTTCAGATTTTCAAATAATACTGTCTTCTGTGCCCCCTGTGAATATGCAGTAGTCAGGAGGGAGCTCTTCCCAGGGCATGCACAGAGAGTAGGACAGCAGTAAAGATGTGTGCTGAACAGGGATAGGCATGTTTGGTTGTACTCACCTGGACTAATATGTCAGATATAGACAGTAGATGGTAAGACCAGAGTAACAAGTTAGCTGTTTCTGTTCTGCTACTGGTTGTCAAAGACCAGCCACAGATGGTGAGAGTGAGGCTATGAGAAGAATCCAGTCTTGGGATCAAGCAAGTGCCAAAGCCTCCTGCTGAAATCATCCACAGCACCCCTGAGAGGTATGCAGGATACGTGGGCAAAATTCCAGGCTTGGATCTTGAAAACAGAAACCATGGTAGTTCTGGCTCTTAGCACACAATGTGAGGAAGGGAGCACTTGGTACCAGGTGGAGAGGTTGCAAGAACAGAGTGTGACTGTCAGGCCACAGAGTGAAGCATCGTGCCATAAAGACAGATGGTGAGAGGGGCGCTCCCATCTGTGGTGGCTTACTGCCTTTTCAGTATTCATCCTGCCTGTGTACCCTTCACATAGGGCCTCTTCTAGAGCTTCTACTTCCAAAGCATTTTATTTTGTTTTATTATTTTTTCAAAGCATTTTAATTTATAAGTCAAACGTTAGTGTTCCAAGCTTTAGTCCAGATTAAAAGCACTTCATAGCTTTTCTTTTTTCTTACATTTAAAGACACCTGGGTTTCTGACACACTAATAAGGGAATCATAGAATTGAAAAATTTATGAAACCAGGTATTGGAGAGAAGATGCCTTTTAAAGACAGAGTAGAGTGAAGATAAAGTTTCTTTCCAGTACATTCCTGCCATTCAGATACCAGTGCAAGAGCAGAGGGGATGGGAAACATAGAAAACACACAGATTTATACTTCAAGAAACAGATCTACTACATATATCATTACCCTACTAAAGAAATTCTGAGGCTCTTCTGCTACTACCTATAGCAGCAGGTGGGAGGGGCCTACCTGTAAGGGAACCTTCTCCAGCTGTACTCCTACATACTGAGCAGGAGCCCACCAAGCCAAAGGAATGTGCCAGCCTGGAGCTGATTTTACCCCTTCAGACCTCCAGGTACCCAGAAGCCAGAATTCCCTTTCTAACCCAGGTACTCACTCCAGGTACCCAGAAACCAGAATTCCCTTTCTAATCCTGAACCTGTATCCGGGGCCTATGTGCATGTCTCCTCTAGATCCTGAGATATTACTTCTGGAATGGTGGCGTAGCCAAGAAAAGACAGTTTTATAGAGGGAAAAGTGGGAATACAGCCTGGAAATGTAAGCTCAAGTGTCCAGTACATTGCAGTATGGGGCTGAACTGTCTGTAGGAAGCAAAGGAGGAAAGACTGCTCTGTGTGGGGACCAGCTCTCCTTGTTCCAGCAGGGAATTCTGAGAAGTCCCCGAATTCTAAGTGCAAACCTGGTCTTCCAATTTTTTAATTTCACAGATTGTTGGCTTGTTTTATAACTTTTACATATTTAGACATTTGATATGTAGGCCTCCAAGTGTAGCCTTTTTGTGAGCCCTACAACTGTTATGGTTGGTTATGGTTCCCCATTTGATACAGAAGCAAGCCGATGCAGCTTGCCTTGGTTTTTAAGGCCTTTTACTATTGGCTCTTCTGCAGGAATCTCCCATCCACCAAAATGACCTAACCATAGCCAGGCACTGCCCACATCATTTTCTTAGTGCTCAGGTTCACACTATTTTTCTCGTAAAGGCCCCTTTTTCTGCCCTGCATTTGGATGGGTCACGCTACTGTTTTAAGACCCAGCCTCATAGTCATGCCTCCCTACTTTGGACTGTTCTAATAGCTCTTGTCTGAGTCACTTATTGGCACTCAAAGTGTACAACCATGTATAGTCATATTTCTTATTACATACAAGGTGTGGTTATAAATAAGGAGACATCAATATGCAACCATTTTCAAACCAGGAAAGGAGACAAAAAAAAAAAAAAAAAAAAAGAAAGAAAGAAAGAAAGAAAAAAAGAAAAAAAAAAGAAAAGAAAAAAGAAATTCCAGGAGAGTAGTGAGAGAATCAGAAGAATGTGGTTAGGACGGTACCAGTGGAAGAGATGGTCAGCATTGTCAAAAGCCAGATTGGTCATTGGGAAAGATACCTCCCAACAGACCATTAGGAAAGAGGTCTTTTGTGACCATTGAGGGAAAAACAGATTGTGTAGGCAAAAGCAACATTATATGAGAAAAATAGAGATAGAAAAGTAGAGACATTAGATTCACTTTAATGTTTCTCAAGAAGTATGATTCTGAGAAGAATGGAGATAGAATAGCTTGAGAGTGTAGAAGAGGTAGGGTGGTTTTGTTCTGTTCAAAAGATGGGGAGATTGAGTGTGTTTGTGAGAGAAAAGAACTAAATTAGATGGGGGAAATTGATAATGGGGAAAGAAAAGATAATTAATTAAACAAAATCTGGAAATGGCTGAAATCCAGAGCACAAATGTAGAGGTTAACCTTGATGAGGAGAAAGGGCACTTCTTGCTGCTGTAGGTAAGGAAATGAGGAGGAGAAATGAATGAAGGCTACAGGATAGGCATAATAATGAAACTGGATTTAAAGGTGAAAAGAGTGGCTGTCATTGTAGAGGTTAGGCTAGGAGAGCCTGAATTTTCTGGGGCAGGTCCAGATGTTATATTTTTAAATTTCACATTCTTCATTCACTCCTTTCACATTTATTCAATGTTCTGTGTGTGACAGACACTGAGGTCAACAGAAATACAGCTTTTCATGTAACTTTGGAATTTGCTATATTGGTGACTCAAGTGAGATTTACTTTTTACTTTTCTAGAAGACTTTAAATAGAAATAAATGCTCGAATCAGAAGAAAGTCCTTTGTCAGAACAGCTGTCTCTAGTTGGCGTTTGGAAAACACAGTCATCTCAACAATGGCACCCCGTTTGAGGTGGAGAGGGAGGAGAGATCGAGATGGAGGAAAGGTAGTTTAGACTCGGGTAACAGAGGAGGGTTGTGCCTTCTATCAGGAAGATGTGAACCTTCGCACATTTCAGGCCACACTGTAACCAAGGGTAACAGCGCCTCTGCCTACACACTTGTGAAGATCAGCTTCTTCCCTAAACAAGGTGTTATCTACGAAGGTTAGGCAGGTCCAGACACAAGCCAAGCCTCGCTATCCAAGTTACCTTTCCGCAAACATCCACTTCCTCTGACTATTTAAGGGTATTGCTACCTTTTCCCGCAGTTTATTGATGAGGGGCAGAAGAGAGGAAGAGGCGGTGGGCGGGGCGAATCACCTTTCCTATTTTGTAATTGGTCATAATAGCATCAGAGTCCCGCCTCCTACTTCTTCGCCGACAGGCTCTTAAGGCTGTCACTCGAGCCGTCGCTGCCGCCTCTCACCGTGGCCCCGCCCCTCACTGTGGCTGGGATCTCGCGGGAAGAGCAACGGGCTCGGCTGTGGCTGAGTCTCCTGGCTGCGCGCGGAGCGGGAGGGCTCACCTCACACAAGCGCTTCCTCGCGGAGAGGTTGGAGCTGCTGCAGCCGCAGGCCTGGGCCGCTCCTCCTCTCACGCCTCCTTCTCTTCATTAGGGTTCCCCAGTCCGCTCGCCCTCCGACGCTGCCCAGGTAAGGAAGCCTGGAGCGCTTCTCCGCCGAGGAGCAGTAGGGGAGCGGCGACACTGAGCAGCCGGGGCAGGCGTGCTCCCGACGGGGGCGGCTCCGGGGGCGGCTCCCGGGGCAGCGCGGCGCTGCCTGGTGGGCGCAAGGCTTGGCGGGGTTCGGGAGTGCGAGGAGCGAGGAAGCGCTGTGGTGGGATCCTGTGTGTGCGCCCAGGGGCGGTGTAGCGGGTGCCTAGGCTTTTCCGGGTATGCGGGCGGTTTATTGGGGGTCCCAGGGCAGTTCTGGCTTAGGGTGTGGGTAGGCGGTGGCGTAGAGGGTGCCGGGTTTTCGGGGTCCAGGGAGATTTTTCAGGGTTCTGAGGTTCCTTGACGTAGTGTAGTGGGGTTCCGGGACAAGGGGTCCCTTTATCCGGGTCTTCGGCTTTTCGGGAGCAGAAGATTCAGTTTAGCAAGGTCCTAGGTCTCTGAAGGGGCAGATTATTGGGGTCGGTTAGAGGGGCTTTGAGTGGGAGTGGGCGTCTGTTTCGCATTCCTGGAATGAAGAAGCAGTATATTAGGGTTACGGGGACAGGAGTCTGTGTATCGGGGTCTCCGGAATAGAGGGCGATGTATCTGCGTCCCGCAGGGGCTGGGCCAGGCGCCTTGGTGGGCTGCTCGGGGCGGAAGGGTTTACCGCGGAGACCAGAGTCTTTACTGGGATTTTTGCTTTGCCCAGAGGGGGGCGGTGACTTGGCATGGTCTCCAATCTTTTCCGAGGCGACAGAGCGCGTTAGTGGGTCCCCGGGTGGTCTTGAACAGAGGGCGCGGCTCAGCGGGCGCTGGGTTGGCTGCGAGCGGGAGGGGTCTCTTTAGTGGCATCCTGAGTCAGCCCAGTGGACAGTGTAGCTGGTCAGTATCCTGGAACAGGTCTTTTCCGTCTAGGTGAGATGCACTCAGATACTTAGTTGGAGAGTTGATCCGTGTTGTTGCCTAGTTAAAAAAAAAAAAAAAAGAAAGAAAAGAAAAAAAAATTGTGGGTTTGTTCTGCGGTTTTCTTTTCTGTGCCCCAGGATCCCTGTGAGGGCGTGCTGGTCTCTCCGCTCTGGGAGCAAGAGTGGCAGCACGTTAGGTGGAGATGTAGACTGTGGGGATTTTAGGAGGCTAATGTCCCCAGGTTGAGCCTGGAATCCACTGAAGACTGCGTGGTTTTGGCTTCTCTCTCCTAGGTGGTCTGCTTTGCTGATACTGCACTATTAGATATGTGTTAAAGTCTTGCCTGAATGTTAGGCAGAGTCAAGTAATGCCGGGAAGTGTGTTCTACTTTACTTTATGCTTTGAAAAGCGGTTGTGGAGAAGGATAACTTCAAGTTTATTAGCCTCTAAGTTACATACTGGAATTTGAAGTCCCAAAGCTAGAACTCTGCAACAGCGTTGTTTGAGACCTGTAAGGGTGACTAACAGAGCTCTTTTAGAGAATCTTGCTTAACAGTTTTATTGTAAAGGTACTGTTAGTCGTGAAATTTACACAGAGTTCTTGACAACTAGCCCAGACTTAGATGGAATTCAAATAAAATGACCTGTATATATGTGTATGTGCTTTTTTAAAAAAAATCTATAGGTCAGAAAGTGTGCATTTGCCTGACAATTCTTCTGGTTAGATGGCTCCTGGATCAAATTTGTGGTGAAAGAAGGAAATATCTAACTATGGGAGGTGAACACACAGATTAAATATATATATGTTAAAGTGTACAGCTGAAACTTACTGGATTTCATTAACCAATGTCACCATAAAAATAAAATAAAATTAATTAATTAAAATTGCAAAAAAAAAAAAAAAAGATAGCTGCTTGATCATAGAGGCTTGTAAATGAAATCTCATGTGACAGGCAGTGGAGCCCATCCATTCTCATAGTAATTCTGTAATTTTAGGTAAACAAACAAATTTGAGGATGCCAAAGCAAAGAATTTTGCCTGTCTTAGTCTTTTTCTTTTGATCTTAGAACCAGAAAGATTAGGGATAATGTGCTTAATCCTTGAATCTTGCAATAATCTTAAAAAACAGTGGAATCCTGCATAGCAATGTTTAACTCTTTGGAGAACTTAAGTTTTTTGTTTGTTGTTATAATTCAACCCAAAATACCTGATTGACTTTTATAGTTATCAAAACTGATCAGTTGAGCAGATATTTGTTTGGAACTACAGCACCCCCCCTAACTAAAAACAAAACAAAACAAAACAAAAAAACAAAAACCAAAATGTACTTTTGAAAGACAAGTGATAAATTGATTTTAATAACTTTTTTTTAAAAGCAGCTTTTCTGATTTCTAAATAAACATATTGATTAGTTGACAGGTATTTCATTATCTGCTAGGTGTCAAGTACTGGAAGTACAACAATTCCAGCTCTCATGTAACCTGCATGGAGAGAGAGAAAGACAACAAATAAATAAATACATAAGATAATTGAAATGCTGGTAAGGAAGAAATAAACACCTTACTGGGGGTTTAGCTCACTTTTTTTTATAACCCCTGAATGATAATATAATTTTTGTCTTTTGTGATAATCGGAGACCAAGCAAGATTATGATCTATCATCTGAATTATTAAAGAAAGATTAAATTATGATCAGTAGAGTCTGGTTGTTAAATATATATTGATTCTTTGAGGATTAGCACCTCTCGTTACGTAAGCATATAAAAGTCTGTGAGGTCATTCATCAAACTTCTCAGTGTTTGGGGGATTCTTCAAGAGAACATTGCAGAGGTATGGAAGACACCTATTAATTTTATGCTTTTACATTATTGGAATCTATTACAATGAGCAGACATTACTTAAGTGTAAATGGCTCCTGGATCAAATTTGTGGTGAAAGAAGGAAATATCTAACTATGGGAGGTGAACACACAGATTAAATATATATATGTTAAAGTGTTAAAGTGTACAGCTGTGTACAGAACTCTAAAAATTGAAACATTTTGGTCACTATGTAAATTTGTGAAATGTACAATATCTATCAGGTCTTTTGTCAGTGTTGCCACTTTTGCTTGTGTGTACTAGTGAAGGAAAACTATATTTCAAGGATCTAAAAATTATAGGGGTTGGGGAGCATACAACAAAATAAGAAAAAGACTGAGACTTATGTAAAATATTAAAACCTGTCAAAAAGACTTTGGAAATTTAATTTTATAACTTAATCATAGGCCTTTTTTCAAATTTAGTTGTTTCCTGAATTTGAGAAAGGAAATTTTTAGATTCCCTGAAGAGTAATTGGGAGTATGTTCTGGCAGAGGGGGAGGTGTTCTTATTGCACAGACTTCAGGAAGAGATTTCTTTTTGTCAAACATACACATATCTGATAGATATGTTTTGTGAGGCATATGCAACATAAAAATAGTTTTATAGTTCATTATTACACTGCTGAAAATGACAATAGCAGAGTGTCTTTTGGATTATTAGTTGAAATTCTAGAATCATAAATATATACTAAAGAAGTTTCTAGAAAGGATAAGACATGAATTCCAGTCTTCACTGTACAACTAATGTTATGATCTTAGGTAATTCCTTAGTCTCTCAGGGCCTCAGTTTCCGTATATATATAATTAAAGCAAGAGAAATTCCTGTCAATAATCAATATAAACTCCCAATTCCAAGGATTCTATTACATTGGTTTTTATGTTGCAAATCTGCAAAATTATATGTACAAAAAGGGATAGATGTCATAAGAGTAGCTAGTTCTCAGGATATAGTTAATTTGATGTAAATTTTATGTATCATATTATATCTCATATAATTTTAGAAGCCTCTTTTTTAAGATACATAGGAAATACTTAATTCCAGAATATACATTCATGAAGATAAACTATTTCCTTTTGATAATTTAGCTTTATCTGTTAAAACATTTTTTTTTTTTTTAATTTCCGATCCCTGGTTCTATAGTAGAATATCTCTATGACCTTATTTAATTCTGGATGTAGAATGAGGTCTCTAGTGTTTCACCCCCTTTAATTTATCCTTTCCACTACTGCCAACGCAATTTTTCTAAGATGCAAATCTGTTCAATGCTTTCTTAAAACCCATACTTCTTTCTTGCCTACAGCATTTAATTCTAACTTATGATTTCAAGGCCCTTAATTATCTGGCTCATCTCTTGCCTTTCTCCCACTGTAAACCTCAAGCTCTAAATGTAGTAATAAAATCAGTTCACTAAAAGTGCCATACTGTTTCCTGATTTGGAGCTTTTTCATATACTCTCCTTACTGCTTAGAATGTTTTTCCTTTTCCTGTCTTCCTGACAAAGATGACTGATTTTTCAAGCTACAACTTAAGCGCTATCAGCTTTTTTGGATCTGGTCCTTTTTCTTTCTACCCCACTGGATTATTTACCTCTGTGTCTTGTTCATTCATTCTCTTATGTTCCTTAGTATGCTGTAATTATTTATGTCTATCTCCTGGACTCAAAGACAGGGTTATATTTGTCATTACTTTTTGAATCTCTCTTGCTTATTTTTCATTGTTGGTTTTCTTATTTTTGAACTCTCAATGCCAAGATTAATGTCTTCATAATACCTGAGATGAGTTAAGCCCAAATTTCAATCTCTTCCTAGTTTCCTAAAATTTTGGCCTTTTTAAATTGTTTTGTTTTCTTGCACCAATGACCTTAAACTGACATTAGATCTGTAGTCTTTATCCTCATATTTAAGATGTTAGACTCACCACAGTATAGGAATTAAGGGTTACTCTGTTAAACTTGCAGAAAAGTATTGCAGAATTTTAAGGCAACCACTAGTTACTATATAAAATTCCTAGGAGAGTTATGAAATAGTTTGTATTTCAGATCTCGGACATTAGCGATTTGTAGATATTTTACCTTGGCTGCTTTCTAATATGGAAAATGATTGTTGCCTGTGTGTATGGGCTTAATAATTGCTTTATATACATTGCCTTTAATTTTCAAAACATATCCTGAACATTTAATAACTTACTCAGGGTCATTATCTACTAAGAAGCAGGCTATGGCTAGATTCAGGTCTGTCTTAACTCCAGATTCTATGACTTTTCAAAATGCTACCCTACTGTCTGAATATGACTGCTTATTCAGTATATTTTAAATTATTAATAGCTACTTTACTCATTTTATAAATTGAAGTAGTTCGTATGGTTTATCCATTCAGTTTTTTCAAAAAAGCTAAAGTAGAGAATTTGAGATTAATTGGACTTTAGAGACCAATTAGTCCAACTCCGTCATATAGTATGTGAGGGAACTAGCAAGAGAAGTTGAATGACTTGCTCAAGATCACACAGCTAGTTGGTTGAGTTTCTTTGTTAAGCTATTTGTAAACAGTATTATAATACCATTATTTGGAAGGAACATCAGATGCCCGACTTCCCCCCCAAGAGGAAAAAAAAACAAAACAAAACAAGAGAGGCTTTTAGGAAAGTAATGTTGAGGATCTCAAAGTCTTAAGGACATGGCTCAGAGAAAATCCTGACTTTGGATCATAACACATGGAGATGCCTCAGTGCCTTTACTCATAGTTCCTTAGTCTTAGTTTCTTTCCTTCCTCTTTTTTTCTTTTTTTAATTTTTAAAACGCTATCCACAGTTTGCTAATCTTTTATGCCTGATTAAGTTGTAATTAGCATCAGCCTTACCAGTAACCATTTAAGTGCCAACCATGGACCAACTACTAAGGATATTAAAAAAAAAAAGCATAAAATCTAGCCACTGCTCTGAAGAGGCTTGGTTTCTTTGAGAGTGGGAGACAGTATATATATTTAATTGCAAGGTAGTATATAAAGATGCCATGAGTGATACAGCTCTGGGAGATGAGAAGATTAGATAAGTGTGGACTGTGTGTGTGCATGCGCGCTTTTTGCTATCCAAGGTACTGTGTATTTTTATTATCTTTCCACCACTACTATAATGTAAGATCCATGAGGGCAGGGATTTTTACTCATTTTATTCAATGCTGTATCCCCAGTACTCAGCAGTATCTGTTACAAAGTAGGTGCTCAAATTTTTGTCGAATGAGTAAGACAATTGAACTTTAAAGCAGGGAAGTGAAGATGATTAGATCTGACCATCTCCCCATCCTTTCCTCCCTTTCTCTTAGCTGCTGGCATAGAGGAAGAGGAACTTGTTTTTTTTTTTTTTTTTAAATAATTTTATAGGACTTTAAAAAATTATCTATAGTAAGATACAGAAATCATAAACAATTCCATGAATTCTGTATATGTAAACTTGTAATCAACCAGATTGAGATACAGAACACTTCTAGGACCTTAGAAGCCTTGCTCCTGCTCTTTCCTGGTCAGTATTTTCCAGAGGTAACCACTATTCTGATCTCCATCACAATAGATTAGTAGCTTATTCCTGAACTTTGTATAAATGGAATCAAATCATTCTTTTTTTTTTCTGGTTTTCTTTTTTCAACATTAGGTCTGTGAGATTCATTTTTTTAGAGTTAGCAGTAGTTCATTCTTTTTCATCATTGTGTAGCATTCCATTTTATGATTATATTTTTCTGTTCTACTGTTGATAGACATTTGAGCCATTTCAAGTTTTAGAACAAAGCTGCTATGAAGTTTTGTATTTATCTTTTGGTGGGCATAAGGATTCATTTCTTGGCTAAATAACTAGGAATTAACCTCATCTCTCTCTCTCTCTAGATAGATACATACATACATAGATACACATAATTCTTAATCCCATGTGGTTCTTAGCATATGCTAGATGATCATTAAATAATTGAAGATAAATTTCTCATTAATCATGTACTGTGAGATTATCTCAAACTTACTAAAAATATTGGAGAACAGTTTCTAGTTCGTGCTTTTTTTTCTTATATCTGACATAAAACATGTAGTATTGAATTTAATCCAGTCTACATATTTCTTTTTCCTTTTGCCTTTTTTTAAAAGACAGTATTCTTTATTACTTGCTCTCTCTCCTCCAGAAGATGGGAGAAATATGTGCAGAAAAGAGAAAATTCAAATTAATTAATTTTAAGATAGGAATTTCAGTCCTGGTTGGCTATTTTCCTATATTTTTTTCAACAGTAAAAGCCATTTCTTTCTGACAGTTTGGTTCTACCATACATTATATTTTCCTACTCTTCTATACAGCTTGAAATCAATTTGAAATCGGTGGGTAGAAAAACTATAAATCTGTTTTTGATTTCTATTGCGTGTTATTAATTGATGTTTGGGGATATGTCAAGCAAAGGCTTTCTTTGGTGGCCTTAAGTCATTTTAGAAGTGGCTTCAGTTGGTGAAGGATGCAAATGAGAGACTCTACAATAATAGAAATCTTGAGAAATATTATTTTCATTTGGAAAAGTTTTCAGCTCCCTTTTGAAGTGATTTCTAAGCTAAGACTTGAAAGATGAGCAGGCGGATGGGATACCCTGTAGGGAACGGGGTGGGTAAAAGAGCACTATAGGTAGGGAACTGCATTTGTAGAGAGCAGATTTGAGGATATGCAGGCAATTGAGGAGGGCTAGAGCTGTGGATTTCAAACTATCATGTGCATATGAATCTCCTGGTAGGAGAGGGGCTCATGAATTTGGAGTTCTAACATGTTCACAGGTGATGGAGATGTCGCTGGTTCAAGGATCATGCTTTGCAAACCACTGGACTAGAGCAGAGGAAGCAAGCCAGAGGAAGGAGCAGGGAGTAAAAGCAAATACCATATTATGAAGGATCTTAAAATAAATGTAAGGAATTTGGATTTAAAGCAATGGTAACCCACTGAAGGGTGCTAAGCATAATAGTTACTTGGCGAGATTCTTGATTTCCAAGTGGGCAACTAGTGGTGGAAATAATCTTTAGGGGTAAACACCATCTGCATTTGAAACTATACAGATTAGTTAATGTTTGAGAAATGATAATTTACCCATTCATTAATAAGTATTATTTCTCTCACTAGCAAACTCAATCCATTTTAAGGAAAAAATTTGGTTAGATTTGTTAATTTAGATGTTGTATGTTAATTTAATCAGTTCCTTCTTTTAGGGATATTACTTATCTTAATAAGTATTATAATTTAACTCATAATTACATTATTAATCTTGTTTGAAGGGTTTTAATTTTTGTTCATATTTTACCATGTTATGGCCTTATAGAAAAAGTTTTTATTGTATTGATTTAAAAATAAGCTAGTTGGTAGTACTTACTGTATGGTAGGAATGATCTTAATGATACATAGTTTATGGGCTAATGTGTCACTGGCTTCCATAAATGTTATTAATTAGAAGGTTTAAACTTAATTAATTTTACCTGTTTAAATAACACATCAATTTTGTAATATTATAAGCTTTATGTGTGGTTAGTATATATGTATAAAATAAAATATTTTCCCCTGATTTTTTAAGTTATGAGAATTCATTAAAAAAACTTGGAGAAATACAAAAGTCAAAAATCTAATGACTCAACCCAAATATAAGCATTGCTAACATTATGGTATACTTCCTCCTCCCATGCATATATTTATTCATCTGTATAATGTTTATTCCCCCCTGTAAGCAGTAAATCATGAAGATTTTTCTACTTCGTTAGAATTGTTTCAAAACCTAATTTTTTAATAGCAGCATAATCTTCTATTGAGTGGATATATAATGATTTAACCATTCCCAATTATTGAACATTTTATTACTCTGCTGATATAAATGAAAATCTTTGTATGTAAATCTTTTTCCATACTTGATTATTTTCTTAGGATAGGAATAAAAATATTCAGTCAAGAGATAAGAAATTTAAAAAATTATAGATATTGACACATTGCTTTCTAGAAAGGTAATGCCAATTTATATGCCAATATTCAATATTAGTTTTAAAAAGCTTTTCTAATTTGATAAAAATGATCTTAATTTGTATTTCTTTGATTATCAGTGAGGTTAAGCATTGTAAATTTTTTAAATAATCACATATAAAATCTTTTTAAGACATAATGCATCATTTTATTTTTAAGGTGAAATATTTGAACTAGAATGAATGTTTTATTATTAGAGTTTTTCCTTTTAAAAGATAAATTAATTTTTTGACTAGTTATTACAGAAACATACAAAATTCAAGGACCCAAACAGTTGCCCCGGAGGTAATCACTGTTACCAGTTTCTTTTGTGTAGATCCAGAGGTATTGTAGATCATGTGTGTATATCTATGTATGTCAAAACATTAGACGAATTATGGAGAACATTCATTAAAATACTGTCTAGTTCAGATGTGGTATTGTGTATACTAAATTGTGTAGTAAAAATTAGAAAGGGTCTAAAAATGATTAGTATCTGGCTACTGGCCCAGAAGGAAGAAAAGCAGCGTCTGGCAGTATTTGGCAGTAATTTTCTATAAGACAAGTGGCCTTAGCTCTTTTTATTATTGGATCGATTCTTTGACAATAGCACTTCTGTTTACAGTACGGATTCTACACTACTGTTTCAAAAAGGAAAGCCAAATTTTTGATAAATTAGATCGTTGATACCTGAAACTCTTTAAAATACAAAAACTATTTGGAGGTATTTAAGAGAACATGCAGGGGAAAGGTAACTATTCTTAGATATTTTAGGGTTTCTTTGCCTGATGGCTACAGTTTTAGCAGAATTTTCATGATTTTGCTGCTTAACAGTGAAAGTTTGAGCTTGAATAATTGCAAATAAAATTAATTATTTTCCTACTAAACTCTTATTTACCTAATTCAAAAATCAATCAGCCATGGTATAAACCTATTTTAAAAATATATTCTTAAAAGGTTTTTATGCTAATAGCATAGTAGTAATTCATCTCATACATCAAAGGTCTTTTTGAACTTGACTAGAATGCTACTGCTAAATAAGTGGTTTGAGCAATAAGAGTCAGAGCTTGGATTCTGCAGAGCTTTAATGCTTTAGGGAAAAGATATTTGCTTTTGTGATAGATTTTGTTAAGGCCCTTGCATCCAAAAATAAAATTTTGGATGACTATTGTTTATTGAATATTAACTCTCTGTGTGGGATAATATGAGAATCCTTATTGCTGGGATTAATGTCTCCTATGCCAGATTAATTATAGGGCTGAAAGGCTACTAAAGAATTTGTGCCTAATAGTGGTTGGTAATATGTGAGAAGTTTTAAGAAAGAATTTATCAGAAGTGGGAAAATACCATCTGGATTTTTAAAAAAATGTTTAATTTTGAAGTAGTTACATATTTATTGGAGAATTGCAAAGATAGTATTGAGAATTCCCATGTATCTTTCACCCAGTTTCCCCTAATGTTAACATTTTATACAGCCACTGTACCTTTATCAACACTAATAAATTCATCCTCATTTTCAAAAGAATTCAACAGATCTTATTTTTGAACACCTATGTGTAAAAAGTGTTTTAGCTGCTGACGTATGTTGGAAAGCAAGTAAAGATTGCCAATAATAAAACTGGTGACCTTGGTATCATTCCCGAACAAATTCTCAGATTATAGAACACATGATTGTTGGTACTTAAAAAAGAAAACAGTGAACACTAGGAGCCAGCATGAGTTCATACAGAACAAGTCATGCCACACTAGCCTCACTTCTTTTCTTCAGGATAAGTAAACTAGTGGGTACATTAGGAGATACTCTGGCCACAGTTTATCTAGAATTATATCTACATTTATTAGCTTTTAATTTTGTGCTAGACATTGGATTAAATGCTTTACATAGATTGCCTCATTTAGTTCTGATTTATAAATAAGGAAGGGAACTCCCCAAGGTTAAACAGTCATAACCCCCAAAGGTATATAGTTATATATTTGACAGCCTTTTATGGTATCTTTGTAGACAAGAGTAATGTAGTCTGAATAATTACATAGGTAGGTGAATTTGTAATTGATTAATGCACTGATGTTAAAAGTAAACTGCCTTTTATTCTTAGTGGTGTGCCTTAAGATGCTGTCTTCCCTCATGCCCTATTTAAGATGTTTGTCAGTTACTCAGAATTGTGAGGGTAGTATGTTACTTAACAGAATCAGGATCCTCTCCTATCCACCCCCATCCTCTTATTTTTAATAATTAGAAGAAAAGATTATATGTAAGAAAATGTTATAATAATTTCATGTTTGATGTGTTTGTATTTGATAAGAACAAAGCCCTATGATTGAATATTTTTTAAAAATCTGCAGAAATATAGAGTTGAAGACTCAGAGGGCTAACAGCAGTGAATCTTTTTTTTTTAAAGCAAGTATTTGCCTGGGTGTGTCTTCTTATTTGTCTGAAGTGAGTCAGTGGTTTATTATAACTTCTCAAAGGCTAATACACACTAAAAACAACATTATTTTGAAGGCTGTTGTCCAAAACATAGTTGATTATCTTCATTTAGCTCGGTATTCTCAGTTCTGATTGTCACACTTTAAGGAGGGCATTGACAAACAGTGTATTCAGAGGAGAGTAATCAGTATGAAGTGTCTTGAAACAGATACTTGCAAAATAATTGCAACATTTAAGATTTTCAACTTGGAGAAAAGAACACTTTAGTGGGGTGTATGGTAATATTTTTAAAATTGAGTAATTGAATGATCTTTAAAATTCTTCCTGTCTCAAATCTGTGATTCTGTGAAATACATGAGGAAATAGCATGCAGAAGAGGGATTGAAACATATCTTTTGCATCCCCAGAAGATAAAACTAGGGACAAGAAATGAAAGAGGAAGGGAAATATACTGGTATATACTGATGTTTTTAACAATTGAAATGACGAGAGAAGTGGACATTCTGTCACTGAGGCATTAAAGCATTTATTGAGTAGAGTTTAATCAAGCTATCCTCTAAGGACTTTTCCAACTCCAATCTTTTTTTTCTTTCTTTCTTAATTGATTATAATTCCCCATAGCAAAACTTTCTCTTAGGTATATCACTTATTCTCAACACCTTATGGTTTCATATAGTATCAAGTGTTAGTAATAATATCATCATCGTCATCATCATCATCATCATCATATAATGCAGATATAAACAACAGTAGAGCATTTTTCACTAGCCAGATTGACAAAGATTAACAAGGTCAGTAATACACAATAATGGCAAGGACATATAGAATCACTCACTCTCATACACCATAGGCAAGAATGTAAATTTATGCAGTGTTTGGAGGACAAGTTGGCTTTACTTATTAAAATGATAAATGTTTATACTTTTGACTCAGTAATTTTAAAGACTTTATCTTTCTTCATTTTAGTATTCATTACATTATGAAAAGCCCAAATTACTCTTAATATGGGTCTGGTTGAATAAATGGTAGTACAACTATATGATGGGATGTCACAACCACAAGAAAAAAGGAGCACTTTAGCATGAGCTCATCTCTAAGATGTATTATTGTGTGAAAAAAAATAAGTCATAGGACAGTGTTTATGATAGGCTGACATTACAGTAAAAAAAGTAAATTGTGTATTTGTGGGTATAAATACACATAGATATGCACACATTAGTAAACACACTTATGTTTCTCTGTACATAGACTTTTCTGGAAGGATACAAAAGAGGGACCAGTAGTTGCTTCTGGAGAGGGGATAAGAGATTGGAAGTCTGAGATCTCAGTAAGACTTTGGTTTGTTTTGGTTGTATATATTTTTATACTGCTCGAATTACTTTTTTTTGGTCAAGAGTGTATTGTTAAAAGAGTGTATTGTAAATTTTTATTTCGAGGTAATTATAGACTCACAGGAAGTTCCAAAATTAGCTCAGAGAGGCTCTGTGTGCCCTTCATCCAATTTCTTCCAATGGTACATCTTACATAGCTATAGTACAATATCAAAACCAGAAAATTAACCTTGGTACAATCCACGGATCTTATTCAGATGTCACTAGTTTTACATGTACTCATTTGTGTGTGTATGTGTGTAATTCTTTGCAGTTTTATCATATGTGTAGATTTGTGTAATCACCATCACAGTTGAGATACAGAGCTGTCCCATCACCAGAAAGTCACATCTCTTTATATCCCTTTACAGTCACATCCATCCCCCTAACCTCTAGCAATCACTAATCTATGCTCCATCACTGTATTTTGTCATTTTCAGATGTTATATAAGCAGAATCATACAGCATGTAACCTTTGAGACTGGCTTTTTTTTACTCAGCATAATTCTCTTGAAATTTATCCAAGTTGTTTTATGTACCAGTAGTTCCTTTTTATTGTTGAACAACATCCCATGGTATGGATGTACCAGCGTTTGTTTAATCTTCACCCATTAATGGATATTTGGGCATCTTCTCATGGTTGCCTATTACAAATAGAGCTGCTGTCAACATTTGTGTACAAGTTTTTGTGTGGATTGAGTTTTTTGTTTCTCTGGGATAACTGAATAGGAGTGTAAATTGCTGGGTAATTTAGTAAGTATATTGAAGAAGGTATAAAGTGTATTTTAAGAAACTGCCTAACCATTTTCCAGAGTGGTGTACCATTTTACATTCCTATCAGCAGTGTATGGGAGATCTAGTTTCTCTGTGTTCTTAGCATTTGGTATTATCACTATTTTTTATTTTAGGTGTTCTAATAAGTATGTAGTGGTATCTCATCATAGTTATAATTTGCATTTTCCTGATGGCCAACGATGTTGTGCATATTATATTTGTCACCTGTGTATCCTCTTTTATGAAATGTTTCTTCATGTCTTCTCATTTTTTAATTAATTTTTTTGTTTTTTTTACTGTTGAATTTTGAGAGTTCTTTATATATTCTAGATATGAGTCCTTTGTCATATAAGTAGTTTGCATATGTTTGTCTATTTCATCTAGGTTGTCAAATTTATTGATGTAAAGTTGGTTATCATATTTTCTTATTAATAGAATCTATAGTGGTGTAACTTCTTTCATTCCTGATATTGGTTATTTGTGTCTCTTTTTCTGGATTAGTCTGGGTAGAGGTTTGTCAATTTCATTGCTCTTCTTAAAGAACCAGCTTTCAGATTCATTGATTTGTCTCTATTATTTCTGTTTTGTGTTTTGTTGATTTTTTGTTTTGATCTTTATTATTTCTTCTGCTTACTGTGGGTTTAATTTGCTCTTTTTCTAGTTTCTAAAAGGTGGAAGCTTAGAGCATTGATTCGAGACTTCTTTTCCAATAAGCATTTACTGCTACAAATTTCTCTTTAAGTGCTTACTAGTATCCCACAGTTAGCATAATCCCACAATCTGATATGTTATGTTTTTCATTCAGTTAATAATACCTTCTAATTTGCTTCTCCCCTTATTTAACCCATGCATTATTTAGACATGTGTTCTTTAATTTCCAGATACTTGAGGATTTTTCTAACATCTTTGTATTACTGATTTCTGATTTAATTATATCATGATCAAGGAACATACTTTGTATAATTTGATTAATTTTGAATTTAGCCTTGTTTTATTGCCTAGATTATGGTCTCTTGTCATAAGTGTTGTGCGTACTCTTGAGAAGTATATGTATTCTGCTGCTGTTGGGTAGAGTGTTTTAGAAATGTTAGATCAAGTTGGTTGATAGTGTTGTCCAAATCTACATTAAGAATGTTTTAGAACATTTCATCACCCCTGGTACCCATTAAACAATCATTCCCCATTCCTTTGTTCCCCCAGCCCCTGGCAATCAATCTGTTTTCTGTCTCTATGGATTTGCTAACTTTGGATATTTCATATAATGGAATCATGCAATATGTGCCCTTTTGTGTCTTGCTTCTTTCACTTAACATATTGTTTTCAGGGTTCATCCATATTGTAGCATGTATCACTACTTTATTCCTTTTTATGGCTGAATAATATGTCCTCGAATAGGTGTAACACATTTTGTTTATCCATTCATTCATTGATGGACGTTTGGATTGTTTCCATTTTTTAGCTATAGCGAATACTGCTACTGTGAATATTGGTGTAAAATTTTAAAATTAAACACCTGTTTTTATTTTTTGGATGTATCTACCTAGGAATGAAATTATTGTGTAATATGGAAATTATATGATTAACTTCTTGAGGAATTACTATACTGTTTTCAGGATGGCTATAACATTTTACATTCCCATTGGCAATATATGATGGTTCCACTTTCTCTACATCTTTGATGTTATTATTATTATTATTAAATTATAGCCATCCTAGTGAGTATGAAGTGGCATTTCATTGTGGTTTTGATTTGCATTTCCCTAATGTCTAGTGATGCAGAGCATCTTTTCGTGTGCTTATTGGCCATTTATATGTCTTCTTTGGAGAAATATCAGATCTTTTGCCCAATTTTTAATAAGGTTGTTTGTCTTTTTGTTGTTGTGTTGTAAGAGTTGTTTATATATTCTGAATGGTATATCAGACATGATTTGCAAATATTTTCTCCCGTTCTATAGGTTTCCTTTCTACTCTTGCTAGTATCTTTTGATGCAGAAAATTTAATTTTGGTGAAGTCCAATTGATCTGTTTTGTGGCTCATGCTTTTGGTGTCATAAGAAACCATTCCAAATCCAAGGTCATGTAGATTTAACTCTATGTTTTTGTCATGGAGTTTATGGTTTTAGCTGTTATGTTAGGTCTTTGCTCCATTTTGAGATAATTTTTGTATATGGTGTGATGTAGGGGTCCAAATTCTTCTTTTTCATGTGGATATCCAACTATCCCAACACTATTTGTTGAAAATGTATTCTTTGCCTGTTGATGGTCCTTGTCATCCATGTTAAAAATCTGTTCACCATAGATGAATGGGTTTATTTCTAGACTCTCAGATCCCTTTCATTGATCTGTATGTTATCTTTATGCCAGTACTGCACAGTTACTGTAGCTTTAGTATATTTCTAAATAGAACACTGTTTTTATTTTAAAAGTTAAGAGTCCTCTAACTTTTTTCCCCCAAGATTGTTTTCATTGTTTGGAATCCCTTGCAATTCTATAGGAATTTACGGATCACCTTTTCCACTTCTGCAAAACAATTGTTGAGATTTTGCTAGGGATTACACTGAGTCAGTAGATTGCTTTGGGGAATATTACCATTTTAACAATTTTAAGCCTACTCATACATGAAAATGGGATGTCTTCCCATTTATTTAGATTTTGAATTTCAACAGTCTTTTGTCACTTTCAGTGTATAAGTCTTGCGCCTTTTTGGTTAAATTTATTCCTTTTACTCTTTTTTTTTGGAGCTATTACAAATGAAATTGTTTTATTAATTTTCTTTTCAGTTCATTGCCAGTGTGTAGAAATACAACTAGTTTTTGTTTGTTGACTTGTATCCTGCAGCTTTGCCAAATTTGTTTATTAGCTTTACTATTTTTTCTTGTAGAGTCATTAGAATTTTCTATGTATCAGATCATGTCATCTGCAAATAGAGCTAGTTTTACTTCTTTGCAATTTGAATGCCTTTCATTTCTTTTGTCTTGCCTAATTGCTCTGGGTAGAACTTCCAGTACAATGTTTGAATAGCAGCAATGACAGTGAGTGGTTTTTTTTTTTTAATAAAATATAAAACTTAGATTTTAATCACTGTTGAAACATGTTAGATTTTTAAGATAGAATAATCTAGCACATCCACTCTTTTGATCAGGACATTCATTACTGAAAACTGTTATGGAAGTTTCTTATAGTTTATAAGAAAAACAGTGAGAGGGGATTTAGGAAAACTGGATTCTAGTTATAGTTAGGTGACCTCGTGCCAAAAAGAAAAAATAGATCAATTGGACTTTACCAAAACAAAAAAATTGTGCATCAAAAGATACTATGCAGAAAGTGAAAAGAAAACCTACAGAATGGGATATTTGCAAATCATATATCTGACAAGGATCCAGTATCCGGAATATATAAACAACTCTTACAACTCAACAAAAAGACATAATAGAGCTATCTTCAACTTGCAAATGACCTATTTTCAAGTTGGCCGATTTTTATTTTTCTGCTCAAATCTTCTGTCAAACCCTTCCAGTAAATTTTTTATTTCGGTTATTATACTTTTCAGTTTCAGAATTTTCACTTGGTTCTTTTTTATTACTAGTATCTTTTTACTGGTATTCTCTATTTGGTGAGACCTCATTCTCATGGTTTCCTTTAGTTCCTTGTCTATGATTTCTTTAAGGTCTTTGAGCATGTTTAAGACACTTGATTAAAAGACTAATATGTCTAATGTTGGCCTTTCTCAGGGATAATTTTTTTTCTTCTGAGTGGATCATATATTTTGTTACTTCACATGCCTCATAATTTTTTTATTAAAAACTGGATATTTTTAATATAATATAGTAAGTCTGGAGAACGGATTCTCCCACCACCCTGGAATTTATTGTTGCTGCTTTTCATGGAGTTCTAGTTTTAGTTTTTTAGTTACTTTTCTAAATATTTTTGCAAAGACTTTGTTCTTTGTCATGTATGGTCATTAATATGGCTGTTTCAGTAGCTTAGTGGTCTGCTAGTGATATGACAGTATTTAAATAACCACACATCTGTGTGTAATTGAATTAAAGTATTTACATTTTGCCTACTATAACCCCACCTGTTTTTTGCAATGTTAACTTTATTACCAGTTAACTTGAACACGCTTGTAGAAAATAAAAACCGACCATATTTTCTACCTCCAAAACCAACCTTTTATAAGCTAATGGGTTTGTTTTTTCCTGTTATTTTTTCTGTGTATTATTTTTTAAGTTTACATAAACAAAAGGTATCATTATGCATATATACTTTTTATCTTATTTTTTGCCAATATTCATGAACATTTTTACATATAATAAAACATTTGTTAAAGCAATTTTTTTTTAGTGTTTGTCTAATATATCATTACCTACAGTTATAAGAAATAAGCCATTTCCCTGGTGTTAGACCAGTAATCTCACCAGCAACCGAATACTGAAAATAGAATATAACTGTGCTTCATGGGAGACACTCAGGTAGATATTGACTCCCAACTCCCTTTTTTTCTCTTGGTGCCACAAATCCCTGCTCCATTCTTTTTTTCTGCACTCTAGGTCACTCTGCTTACTCATAGTGTCTGTTACCGCATAACCTCAGGTTGCACATGGTTTGATTTGCCATGCATATGTTCGCTCTTACATCCAAAACCACTCTATTTAACTTAGTCTCTCTGTGTCACTTCCAAACTGTTGCTCATTTTGTTCAGGTAACTGCCTTCAGTGTGTCAGAGAACCAGGTAACTTGGTACATAGAACTCTACCATCCAGGGGCTGGGCATAGTGTATTCTCTAATATGAGAGCGTAGGCTGGGAGGCAATGAGGTATACTTTGTGCATGCATGTGAGATGCTCAAGTGTAATCAATGATGTTGGAGAGGGTGTAATGAGCAAGCAGCTAAAATCTTCAAGAAACATGGGAAGCTTGGTACATAACTGCAGGTGTATTATCAACATGTCTATTTTAGTTAGGCCTCTTCCAGCTGTATCAGAGGGCCCAATTCAGACAGCCTTATATAATATGGAAATTTATTAGCTTAGCAGAACTGGAAGTCCAGAGGCACAATGGGCTTTATGTTATTCAGTACTTTAATGAAGACACCAAAAATTCAGATTCTTTGCATCGTTCCACTCTGTCATCCATAATGCTAGCTTTATACCAAAGCAGGATCTTCCTTGTAGTTGTATGATGGTTGTCAGGAAGGAACCATATGTTCTGCAAGGAAGAAAAAGTCTGGCGTTCTCTTAGCAGAAAGGACAAACAACCAGAAGCTACCAGAAAACCTCTTTTCATATCTCATTGGCATGATTCCACATTTCTGAACCAATTTCAGGCAGTGAGGATGGACCCAGCCATGAGCTGAAGTCAGTTCTCCAAGTTGTTGCCACTTGGAGTTGCAGAATGGACATTGGAGCAGGCAGTCAGAATGTCTCCTTTGGTTGTGTCTTAGTGCTCTGAGGTTTTTTATCCATTCTTTTTTTGTTACACTTTCATAGTGAGTCAAAAATATACTCACTCATATTTACTGGTTTAATTGCCCATGTTCAGAGCTTTCTGTCCTATAAAGCAATGTAGTAATTATTAAGCATTCCTTTCTTTAAAAAAAGAATTGGGATAGTGAAAAGATTGGAATAGTTGGCAAATTTGAATCTGTATCTCCTTGTAACCAATAATTTTTAACCTCTTTCACCTCCAGATAATTGACTTAGCTATCATTTACATAGAGACTTAAGTGATTTGATTTGTATCTCCTTTCTTTTTTCAAATGTTGCCTGAAGCATTGTGATAAAGTAGAAAGTGAGCTGGGTTATGATTAAGGTTCTAATTAATTCTAGCTTCTCTGCTTTCCAGCTGTGTGTGATCATGGGCAAATCACTTTATCTCTCAGACCTTCAGCTGTCTTCTCCATAGGCTGAGATAATACTACCTGTCTTCTCATCAAATTGTTTATGGGACTTAAAATGATGTGAAAGAAATATGAAAAGTATAGAGTAGCACACAATTTTAAATTATCTTAATATTACAATAATTAGAGAGTAGGCAGTTAAAAGGAGGAAACTTAAATAACATGGGAGAGTCTAATCTTAAAAACAAATTGATTCTGAGTATTCAAGATATATCAGAAGGTGATGTCCAGCTTTTTTTTTTTTGAAATTAGATGCTTAATGAATAAAAGAAATACATTTTACATAACAGCTATGTGAATGCTTGATTCTAGTTAGTGTAACCTAATAGCTACTTTGGAAGTATTCCACAGAATCTTTTTACTTCAGATTTTTGCCCTGGTTTTGGTTAAAGCTGTTTTTGAAGATATCAACTATGGAGCAAATTGTAAACTATAGTGCTTTATGTGGTTTGCAGGGTGTGATGAATACATTTATTTATTCAAGTTATTGACTTTTCTCATGTGGACTCTATTCTTTTCCTTTCTTGGAGCATTATTCTTTTGAAGAACCGTGAGATTTCACACAAAAATGCGGTTAGAGTTTGTTTGTTATTACCAAATGGGATGTCACATTTCATTGCTGAGAACTCTGAAGAATAAAACCTCATATTGGCATTGAATGAAATTAAGATGACACTAAGGAATTTGGTTTTTAAAATACTATTTAATATATTCTTCATGTCTTAATGTAGATGTAGAGTCTGAATATGTTAAACTGTAGAGTATTAAGTAGAGTTTTTCTATATCTTATTACTATTGGTGAAACAAAGTATATATACTTCTTGAATTGATAACATTCACCTTTTTGTTTTGAGCTAATTGCTATTTATCATGTTGGATTTTTCTGTTATATTGGAGATACTGTATATAGGCACTGAAGGGAGAGGGAAACTAGTATATGTTGGCTTTGCTACTATATATAAGCGTACCAAGTACCTAACATTTATGTCACTTTATTATTCCTCCAACCTGATGAGAAAGTATTAGTTTCCATTTTACAAAAGAAAACATTGAAATTCAGAGATTAAGTAAACTCAGAATTACTCTAATGGAGAAATTCTACTCTCCTTCTCTCTCTAAGCCTACCTTCATTACATTTTTCATACCTCATTTAATTACTACAACTCTTCTTTGAGGAAAAAGTTATTCTCTTTTGCAAATGAAGAAAAGAGCTAAAAGGAGTATACAGTTTAAAGAATAAGAAAATGAGAACATGGGTACCACATTAAGGAATAGAATTTTATTTAAAAGGTTTTTTTTACATTGATTTATTTTTTAAATGATAAAGCAACCTTGTTTTTCTTATAAAAACACCACTCAGTTATGATGTTTGTACTTTAAATTGTTGTCTTTGATTTATAGAAATGTTAAGAATTTTTGCATGTATATTTATGGGAGATTTGGTCCTTAGTTTTCTTAGAATGTCTTTTTTCGTATTGATAATCAGGATAGTGCTGGCCTTGTAGAATGAGTTGAGAGATGTTCCTTCCTTTTTCAATTTTCTGGATGTTTTTTAGTATTGATATTCTTCCTTAAATTTTTGTAGTATTCACCAGTGAAGCCAGTTAGGCCTAGGGTTCCCTTTATGGGAAGAATTTAAACTACAATTCTAATATTTTTGATATAGGGTTATTCTGATTATTTTTTCTTAAGTGAGCTTGGGTAGTTTGTCTTTCAATGAATTTTTTGTCTGAGTTTTTAAATTTATTGACATAAAGTTGTTCATAACATTTTTTTTTATTATTTATCTCTTAGTATCTATTTTCTCACTTTTATTTATGATACTGGTATGTTTTTTTCCCTTTTTCCCCCTGCAACTAGTTTGGCCAGAGGTTTATCAGTTTTACTTACCTCAAAGAACCAGCTTTTGGTTTCATTGACTTTTCTTTTTAAAATTTAAATAAACTTTAGTTTTTAAGAGAAGTTTTAGATTCACAACAAAATTGAGTAGAAAGTGCAGAATTCCCATATCCCCCCTTCTTCCATACATACATAGCCTACCCCATAATCAGCATCCCCACCTGAGTGTTATATTTGTTAAAATTGATGAACCTACATTAACACATCATTATCACCCAAAGTTGTTGGTTTGCATTAGGGTTCACTCTTGGTGCTCTTGGTGTTGTACATTCTCTGAGTTTGGACAAATATTTAATGACATGTATTCACCATTATATCATCATGCAGAGTAGTTTCACTGCCCTAAAATCCTGTGTTCCACCTATTAACCTTTGGCCACCACTGATCTTTACTGTCTTAATAATTTTGCCTTTTTCAGAATGTCATATAGTTGGGATCATATAGTTGGTATATAGCCTTTTCACATTGGCTTCCTTTATTTCGTAATACGCATTTAAGGTTCCTTCATGTCTTTTGATAGCTCATTTCTTTTTAGCATTGAATATTTTCCATTGTCTGGATATATCATAGTCTATCTATTCACCTAACTGAAGGACATCTTGGTTGCTTTCAACTTTTGATAATTATGAATAAGCCTGCTGTAAATATCCATGTGCAGGTATAGAGAAAGGTTTTCAACTCATTTTTGTCAGTAACAAAGAGCATGATTGCTGGACTATATCGTAAGAATATGTTTAGTTTTCTAAAAAACTGCTGAACTCTTTTCCAAATTGTCTTTACCATTTTATATTTTACTGATCTCAAAGAATTAGCTTTTTGTCTCTTGGGCTTTTTCTGTTTTCTGTTTTGCTGTCTTTTGTTCTTCTATCTTGTTTTTTCCTTTTCTGTTTTACTTTTCTTACAGAAAAGGAGGAAACACTTTACCAATTAGGTTTAATTTGCTCTTTTAATAATTTCCTAAGGTAGAAGCTTAGGTCATTGATTTCAGAGCCACTTTTCTAAGATTTAGAAGTGTGTTGTTTCCAGATGTTTGGAGATTTTTTAGATGTTCCAATTTTAAGTGCAATGTGACCAAAGGATATACTTTGTAAGATTTAAACTAAAGTTTATTGAGGATGGTTTTATGGCTCAGAAGGTAGTCTGTGTGTACTTGAAAAGAATGTGTATTCTGCTGTTGTTGGGCGGAATCTTTTATAAATGTCAGTTAATTCCAGTTGGTTGAAGATACTATTCAAATCTGCTGTGTTACTACTTTTCTGTCTACTTGTTCTATCAGTATTTGAGAGAGGAGTGTTTAAATCTCTCGTAATAATTGTGGATTTGTCTGTTCTTCCTTGAAATTCTAGCAGTTTTTGCTCTATGTATTATAAAGCTGTTATTAGTTTATGATTCTTATATCCTCTTGATGAATCAATTTCTTTATCATTATGAAATGACCTATTTATCCCTCATAATAGCCTTTGGTATGAAATATACTTTTTCTGATATTAATGTAGCTACTCCAGCTCTCTTTAGATTAGTGTTAGCTGGCATATCTTTATAGTCTTTTAATTTTAATCTTCCTACAAATAATATTATACCACTTCATGTATAATGTGAGTTCAGGTGCAGTATATTTTCATTATCCTCATTCCATCCTTTGTCCAAATGTTATACATTTTACTTCTATGTGTGTTACAAACCCTATAATAGATTACCACTATTTTTTTGCTTTAAACAGTTTCTTCTAAAAACTTTTTTAAATAAGAAAGAAAATATAGTTTGTTTATTCACATACTTTCTATTTTAGTGCTTTTCATTCCTTTTGTATAGATTCATGTTTTTGTCAAGTATCATTTTTCTTCTGCAAAAAATCTTTAATATTTTTAATTGTGCAAGTCTGTTAACAGATTCTCCCAGCTTTTGTCAGATAAAGTATTATCAACATTTTGAAAAGGTATTTTTTGCTAGGTACTAAATTATAGTGTGTTGTGAGTCTCCAGGACTGTCTTTGGGTTTGGTGGTTTGCTAGGTCTCTGAAGACAGACTGTGGTCGTACTCATGATTTATTACAACAAAAGAATGCAAGGCCAGATTAGCAAAGGGCAAAGATGCATAGGCGAAGTCTGGAGGAAACAAAGCACAAGCTTCAGAGAATCTCAATATAGTTACACAGGACATATTTAATTCTTCCAACCATGAATTGTGACAGCAGTTGTGAAATGTTGTCTAACAGGGAAACTCAGAGAGATTCAGTGCCCAAGTTTTTACTGAGGGTTATTCACATAGGCACCCTCTGCCTAGCATGTACCAAAATTCCAGACTCCCAGAAGGAAAGCAGGTGTTTATCATAAACCGTATTGTTTGCACAAACACTTCAGGCACAGTAAACCACCTTTATTAATTAGGGAATGTTAGAAACCTTCCCGAAATCCAAGTTCACAGACACCAGCCAAAGGCTAACATTTCAGTCCAGCTTTTCTAAGGATAGAAGTCTTGAGCTTGCTATGTTAACTCTTTTTGGATACCAGATTGTCTTGTTTTTTTTTCCTCGTTGCATTTTAAAGATTTTATTTTATTGTCTTCTGTACGTTCTGAGGAGAAATCTGTGATAATTCTTATCTTTGTTCCATTGTTTCCTCTGGCTGCTTTTAATGTTTTTATTACTCTGTTCAGTAATTTGTTTATGATGTGCATTATGGGTATTTGTGAATGTGTGTTTGTGTTTATTTTTCTTGAGATTCCTTGAACTTCTTGGAACTACAAGTTGTTATTTTTCAACAAATTTAAATTGTCTCAGCCATTATTTTGTCCAACGTTGCCCACATCTTTTGTTTTCATGCTTCTGTTGAACATAGACTACTGATACTGTCTGTCCCACGGATCACTGAAACTGCTGATTCTTTTGGGATTACTCTTCTCTGTACCATTGTCTGGAAATGGTAGACAGAAAGATGGAGGGTTCTTTCATTTATTGCTCTTTTGGGGAAATAGTCTGAGATCACAGTTTTGTGTGGCTTTTGTTCAGTGTCAGAAAATAGTTATTTCCTATATTTTGTCTAGTTTCTAGTTTCTAGTTGTTGAGGCAGAAAGGCAGTCAAATCTTTGTAGACTTACACAGTGATACCTTTCTTTAAGCACTGAGTGAGGTAACATGTCATGACAGAAAATAGTGGAGTTAGATTTAAAATAACTTAGTTATAGTCCAGGTTGAACCACTTATAGCTTATTGACTTTGGGTAAGTCAGTTAATCTCTTTGAGACTCAGTTATTTCTATCTGTAAATATGTGAAGTATGTGGGAGGTGGGGGAGGATGTGATTATCTGCCTGCTTATTGTACATGTCAATATGAAGATCATAATAGATAAAGATATAATAGCACTGTGGAAAATGTGTAAAACACTATACAAATACAAATTTTAAAATAATATTTAGAAATTTATTTCAGCTCTTTCAAGTCCTGTTCTTTTAGAAACTGTTTAAATATTGTTTTATCTAAGTTTCTTTTATTACTGATAGTCTAAAAAAGGAAATGAAGTATATGTGGTTTGGAAAATGGATGGAAAACACATGATATCTTTTTCAAGGGTTAGAGATTACTTACGAAAAAATTTATAAAGACTCCTTAAAGTGTTCTGGGCTTTTTTTTTTTATATACTAGTAGAATTTGATTAAGATTTTTACTCATCTTCTTCTAGAATTTGATTAAGATTCTTACTCATCCTCTTCTCCTCCTCTTCTCCTATACTTTGCAGATCGTTAACAGTTATGTTTTATGAAATATTACAATGAGTTTTCCACTTTGGATCATCCGTGAAAGGTTGTTTTTTAAAATCAATGTGGTTGCTTCTTGTTTACAATGAGTCTGGACTACCTTTTCCCTCCTAATTAGTATACATTGAGGGGAATCTGTATATGAGTATATTTAAAGAGTTAAATCTGTCAGAACATAAATCACAATGATGGAAATATGAATGAAATATTCTGTACCTTTGAAATTATTCAGATTACTCTCCAATATTAGAATGTATCAGCAAGAGAATCCTCTTGGTTGGCCCAGTCATTCACTAAACATTCATACAGTGCCTACTGTTTTCAGTCACTGTTCTATAACAGTATGCTACAATAAATAAAATAGACAAAAATTCCTGCCCTTATGAGCTTACATTTTAGTGAAGGGAGACAGAATAACAAGTAAAATACATAGTATGCCAGATAGCAGTATGTACTATTGAGAAAAATAAAGGAGGGAAAGGGGATGGGGACTGTTGGGAGACATGTGGACTGGAGGAGGAAAGATAAGAGAAAAGGGAACATTTGAGCAAAGACCTGGAGGTGCAGTCTAGAGCATTCCTGTTTTAAGGTAAAGCAAGTTCAGCTGCTCTAAGGAAAATATGTGCCTAGTGTGTTCAAGGAACAATGAGGAGGCTAGTGTGGAATGGAGTGATCCTAGAGGACAATAGTTGATGAGGACAGAAAGGTAATGGTAGCTAGTTAATGGAACTTTGTGGAAATTTTGTCTTTTAATCTGAAAAAAGAAGTTATTACAGTTTTGAGCAGAATGATCACATGACCTGACTTATTTTTTAAAAAGGATCACCATTGATGGGTGGATGAGAATTTGAGGCAGAAATAGATCATTTAGGAGACTATTGGCAATAATCCATGTGAGCTTGGTAGCGGTGGGGGATGGTGAAAAATGGTTGGATTCTATTTTAAAAGTAAAGCCAACAGGTTTTGCTAATGGATGAGACATAAAAAGGAGAAGAGAAAGGGAGAGGGGAAGTGAGTGTAACACTAGATTTTTGGCCAGAGTTACTGGATGCTTACAGTTGTCATTTATTAAGATGGGGAAGATTGTGGGAGAGGAGCAGGTTTGTGGGTGGAGTAGTGGTGAGATTAATCAGGAGTATGGTTTAGAACATGTTAAGAAATACATATGAAATGTCCAAGTAAAAAATGTTGAGTAGATAATTGAATGTATTAGAGGATGAAGAGAGGACCAGACCTTTTATCTATTTATAAATAATTTTGGGAGTCATCAGTTGGTAGATGGTATTTAAGCCCTCCACCTCAGGAATGAGTGTAGATGAAAGTACTGTTATGCACCCAATTCCAGTATGTAGGTTTTTTCCCCACACCAAGCAATTCTTGGACACCCACTGGGTGTCTTACAGTTCAACTTGATTCTGACACTGTCTGTTTAGAGATAGCATCAGATTTCTCAGGTTAAGGGCTCAGTCTCATAAGACTGCTCTCTTCCCACTCCCCTACTTCAGATTTCAATCTCGAGTCTAGCTTCTCACCTGTGCTTCTGACCTACCAGCCATAGTTTGGAGGTTGCTACCACTCACTCTTTGTGTAATTCCAACGGTTTTAAGAGCTCTTTGCCAGAAATGGGGATGAAGACCAACTATATTTATTTATTATAAATCACAGTATCACAGAAGAGAGCAGAGGTCTAAGGACTGAGATATAGAACATTCTATATTTAGAGTATAGAAAAATGAGGAACCAGTAAAAGAGAATGAGAAAGATGAAAACCAGGAGAAGGGGGTGTTCTGGGAGCAATAAAGTATTTCAAGGAAGGTGCTATTGTTTGAGTCAGCTGCTGGTTGTAGTTAAAGTAAGAGGAGACAGAATTGACCATTGTATTTTGCAATGTAGAACTCATTATGACTTTAAAAAGGGCAAGTTTGGCAGATAGGTGGAGCAAAACCCTGATATGGATTCAGGAAAATGGGAGACCCATGTGAAGATGGTGAGTGTAGATAACACTTTGGAATTTTATAGAGTGGTATCTATGCACACATGGTATGTAGAGTTCAGGGAAGGGAGTTTATTTTTGTTTTTAAATATAGACTGAGAATGACCCAGTAGAGAGGGAATATTTGACAATGCAGTAGAATGATAATTGCTGGAGCAATTTCCTTGAATAAGTGAAAGGGATCTAGTGTACAGGTGGAAAGGTTGACCCTGTCTGGGTCCTGTCTTGGAGAATGGACCAGTTTATTCATAATCAGTGATATTATTCCATAATAAAATGATCTATAGTCTAGTGGAGGTTGAGAGTTTACTATACTAATATAGCTAAAATTATACTATATACAGTACTAGAGCCTTCTTTGACTCTTATGCTCCTTGTAAATGCTTGCATACACTTAAAGTTGAATGATAAATGACTCTCTCTTCCCTCTATGCTCCAGCCTTACTGGACTATCTGTAGTTTTCCAAACTGACCATTATATTTCATACTTTAATGCTTATAACTCACATTTCTCCCTTTTAAAGAATGTGTCAGTGCCTGTGCCCCTCCAAAAACATAACTTTTCTTATGTTCCCTCTATATCCTCCATATGTGTACTTCAATAAAAGCATCTAAAACATCTCACCCAATACTAGATTGTTGATACCTTGATCCTACCCATTGTTCAACTCTTGGTTCCTTCAGTAAAGTGTTTTTATTCATTGCTATGTGCCTATATTAATTATCTATTGTTGCATAGTAAATTATCTCAAAACTTAGCAGCTCAAAACAACATTTATTATCTCACACTGGGCCAGGAATACTGGAATAGCTTAAGTGGGTATCTTACAAGGCTACATTCAGTGAGTTAACTGGGCCTACAGCCCATCTAAAGGCTTGTCGTGGATGGATCCACTTCCTAGCTCATTCATATGGTTGTTGGTGGGATTTATTTCCTTATTAGGCTGTTGGTCAGAGGCCTCTCTTGATTCTTTGCCACATGGATCTCTCCATAGAACATCTAGAGCATCTCCCTTAGAACAAGCAGTCAAGATCAAAACGAGTAAGTGAGAGGGCAAGAAAAAGTGCCAGCAAGAAGGACATCACAATCTTTTATAACCTAATCAGAGAAGTAACATTTCATCACTTTTGTCCTTTAGAAGGAAGTCACTAGGTCCAGCCCACACTCAGAGGAACAGGACATTACACAAGCATGTGAATGCCACTGAGTAGGGATCATTGGCAGTGCATCTTAGAATTCTGCTGCCCCATCCTCAAACCTTGGTACTATAAAATGCTTAACTTGTTAAGTAAATTAACTTTTTCCCATGCACCCTCATAACTGGTAGCATGTCTTTGTAAGAGGGCTGACCAAAGGGTACAGATTCAGTTTGAGCATATCAGACAACTAACTACAAAAGATTCTGTCAACCCATGTTCCTGGTGTCATTAATGAAATAAGTTAATATTAGTAAAAAGTTAAAATCATTTTATTAGTTTAGGACCTAAATGAAACCAGGAATGCTATTTAAGAAAATCAGAATATATGCAGTATATAATTTAATGGGAATTCAAGAAGTATTCTAAGAGCAAGGTATATTCTGAGATAATTCAACCTTCCCCGTTTTTCCCAACACATATACCATTTTATGACCTGGATAGACATGATATATCACAATCTATGCAACTGAAGTATAGTTGAATTCGATCCCTACTGTAAGATAATCATCTTTCCTTATAAAAATAAACTTTTAGTAGGCTGGAATAAATATCATCATGGATTTTTATTTTTTTATTTTTTTGCACAGTTTAACTCTTTGAGGCAATTTAATCTTTAGAAGATAACTAGGGAATCTCATCTTAGACTCATAACATGTTAGATAGTAGAAATAACTTGTCCAGTCTTATCTTTTTACAGATGAGGAAATGGCCACCCAATGATGTAGCCAAACTTGCTGGTGGAAGAGCCAGTGCCAGATTCTAGGCCTCCTGATTCTATTCGGTGCACTGTACCATGACATATTGCTAAGAATAAACCATACTGGAAACACTTAGGAATCTTTAAAAATACTGGTGCCTGTCCCATCCCCAGACATTCTGATTTAATTGGTATGGGATAGAACTTTAGCATTGGGATTTTTAAAAGCTCCAAGTTTGGGAACCTGCCCCAAAAGGAATTAGTGTGCTTAAAGACTTGGAACCAGACCGAAATCAATAATAGTACAGACTTACATTCATTCTGATTCCTTAATCATATATTTAGCTAGTTTTTCGCTGTGCAGTAAGGGAAAAATCTTTACATTGAGAATAGCCAACAGTTCTGCTGAGCAAAGGCTTTCTTAATAAAGCTATCCTTTCACTCACTCATTGTGTATATTTTGTAAATGAGATAGCCTGCAACACAGTTCTTAATCATGAAATAGAAGAACAGTTATTTGACACTGATCAGGCAAGGAGTCTTCTGCCATCTGTGTTGTGGCATGCTCTGCTGTTGTTTTAACTAGATAAAATTCTAATTACTGTTAAACAGATTGTTTATGAGGTTTTTAATATTTTAGAGCAAGTGTATAAATATAAAGAGGCAAAGAAATTGTTCCAGGTTTAAAAACAAAAGGCTTTTTCTTTGAAAGTAAGTTAATCAGGATTTGATACACTGGATTGTTTAATAACACTTTTCTCTGCCCCTTTTTGGTTCTCTGTGTTGCAGAGAATGAGAAATTTGCAGTTTGAGCATAACCATTCTGTGGGGCCAACATGTACTCTTTGGTACAATGTTTACTAAGCATTTTAACTAGAAAATACTAATTCATTTTGTTTTAAGATATCCATTCTTTAAACCAAGATCTTTCCTTTATAATGACAGATGTAAAAAGTGTGAAGTAATAGAGTTAAAAATAGGAGATTGTGGTCAGATTAAAGCATTTAAGAATTTTAGATCTTTTGTTGAAGTAATGGCAGGCTGATAGCAAGAGGCTATATATTCAGATAACTAGAGTAGAGGTTAAAGGGCATGTGTTAGTTTTCTATTGCTGTCATAGCAAATCACTACAGACTTAATGGCTTAAACAACAGAAATTTGTTATTTTACAGTTCTGTAGGTCAGTAGGATAACACAGGGGTCCCACAGGGCTAAAATCAAAATTTTGAGATGATGTTATTCTTTTCTGGAGGCTCTAGAGCAGGATTCTTTTCCTTGCAATTAGAGGGCTTAAATCACAGTTTTCTTGCTGGCTGTCAGATGAAGGCCCTTCCCCGCTCCTAAATACCAACCACCTTTACTCAGGCCTTCTTCACTTGTGGCCTGCCTTCCTCCATTTTCAAAGTCAGCAACTACAGGTCATGTCTCTTTAACACTTCCAGTATCTCCTCCTCCTTCCATCTCATCTCTCTCACCCACCTTCTTATTTTCAAACTCTTCCACTTTAAAGGACTCATGATTAGATTGGGCCCACTTCAATAATCTAGGATAATCTCCCCATCTCAGTGTCCTTAACCTTAATTACAAACTGGAAGTCCTTTTTGCCATGTAAGGAAAACTAGGCTGGGGAATAATAGGGGTGGAGGGTGGGGGGCGGATAGTGGGGAAAGGCAAGGATATCTTTGGATGGCTGTTATTCTCTGTCAGAGGGGGTTTAGGTTCCTGGAGTCAAGGAAGCCAAGTGTCAGTATTGATATAACTATTGAAAGTCTTCATTTATCCAACAAATAATTTTTGAGTACTTTGTGATAGGCATTGCAATAGGTACTAGGGTTGTTGCGGTGAACAAGACAAGGCGTGGTCCGTGCCCCTTAGTATATAGCAGTATACTTATAAAAACAAGCAAGGCAAATATAGCAGTGCATTCTTTATAAAAGGATTCATTGTGTATTTTACATTTATATAAGTTCTTTTAAAGCAGGCACTAGTGTTCTTTGTTTTGGCCCCTTCCTTACCCTACCTACAATAATAGCATTTTACTTACTAGATGCTCAACAAATACTGTTAACAAAGGCTTACTTTGTTTTTCCTTCGTGTTAGGAATTTAGCTCTTTTCTGCTACGTTCTACTCCAAAAGCAGTGAAGAATTTTGAGTTCAGTAATTTAGACTCAGATTACAATTTAAGATTTAATCAGGTACCTGCTGAAGAATTTTTTTAAAGGTCTTAAGAATTATCGTGTACTCCACTTTATTTTTCTTAGTAAAACTCTAAAGTGCTAAAGGTAGCTTAAAGGTGCTATCATCATATAAACAGGCAAACTTTTGCTGCCCCCACCCCCTGCATTCAATAGCCAGAAAGTATTTATCCAATTAAAAAATAATCAACAGTTGCTTTAAACCAGTGTTCATCAATAGTGAAGAACTGCCAACCTAGAGGCACATTAAAACAAACTTCTCAGTATGGCTTTTCTGTGGATGTGATGTAGGGAAGAAGCATGAGAACTAAATGTTAAACCAAGCTGTATTCAGAGCCTGCAGTGTGCTGCCGGGACACAGGAAGATTCCTGCTGGGATTGCTAACAAACCATTTACCCATACCCATTCTGTGAAAGGAAAACAGAGTCTTGAAGTTGTACCCTACACAAAATAAACCCAGCCTTTCATTCTCTATGGCCAAACCATGGGGAATCTCTAGAACAAAGGCTAAGATTGCTAGCATGCCTTTCACACTTCATACCTATACCTTTCATGCTACATACCCATACCATCAAAGGAAAACAGGTAAACACAGTCTTTATAATTCATAGAAACTAAGAATGACATATAAACTGAATTCTCTGAAGACTTGGGGGCCCTCTCTGTCTCTCTCAGTCTCTCTCAGTCTGTCTCTGAGAGGAGACCACACTCTGTCTGTGAAGCATTATTCCTTCTCTAATAAACTTTCCTTTTGTCTCTAACTCTGGGGTGCATTAGAATTCTTTCCTGCATGCAGTCAAGAACCCTCACCCTTTCGCTCTTGGTGCCAGCCTTGTGTCCCCCACTTGGGAAGATTCGCCCCATCCTGCATCAGATGGGTACTTTAAAAAAAAATTTAAAAGACTTACTATCTGTTTTTGTTTGTTTTACTACTCTTAGAGCCTTTGTCTTCCTCATATACAATTCCCTATTGTGCTCCCACTGAGTGCTGAGTGTCAGTCTACACTTTATGAAAAAACTGCAGGATTCTTATCAATTGTTCAAAGACTTCTAAAGATAATGTTAATTTTTTCAGTGATAGGCAAGGTTACAATTCTGTATTTTGTAGTTTACCAAAGGAGCAATGGGAAACTTTAGTAATGACAGATTATAGTAAGCATAGATATGTGAGATTTATAGATAATCTACCCAAGTATTAATTTCATACTTGACTATTACAGAATTTTTTGTCAGAACTGGGTAGAGTGGCTTAATATACTTGTAACACAAGTTTGGGCTACAAAGTGTAAATGTCATATGGGGTCTTAGTTTCAGTAAATACTAAGTTCTCCACCCAAAATTCCTTCATGATTCTTTGGCAATTTAATATTTTTAACAGATAATTTTTTATCAATATGACTCTTTATGTCTTCAAACAAATAACCTAAGTTGTTTATACATAATTTCATTTCTGAAAAATAACTTTTAGAATAGTAGATGGAAAATTCATTAGATTTGCCTATGTGGAGATGGCTGTTGTTATATTAAGTTTGGATGATACTAACTTGGGTGAAGGAAAGTGACAGCTACTTTTATTTTACAAAGGTGGTTGAAAGTACTATAATCTTTAAAGTGTTACTAGGTAATGTTGATTTCTATGAACTTTTTTTTGATGTCTCAGTGTCTAGGAAAGTAGCACCCTGTTTGGATTTAGTTTGTATGTAAAAATTCTTATGAAATGGAAATTTTTGAAGAAAGCTGGAAGTACATCAGTGAATAGTGCAATATTAAAAATGACTGAGGTTCTCTTGATTCTTTTAAAAAGAAAGAGAAAGGAGAAAACCCTCCATGGTTATGGACATTAAAATAGAGGAGTGGCTTACCTGCAATACCATGAGAGACAGATGAAATTTACTGAAATACTGAAAGCTATTGACAGGTGCATTGCATCTTTAGAAGTCAGATTTGAATTATTAAAGCAGCCTCTGTTTAGTAAATTGAACATCTACTGAGAAGATTAGATGGAGGAAAAAGCATGTTTTAATGGGTGTCAAAACTAAAATGGCCTTAGTGAACTATTCGAGAGATTACCTACAAATGGCTTCATTTAGAAAGGATAAGGTTCCAGATGTAAGTCATTTATTTTTCCAGATGTATTTATGGGGAAAATAAACCAAAATTCTTGGAGCAAGCCATTTCACTTCTAATCAAATGTGATATTAGGAGAACAAAAGGCCTTAAGGTAAAAACTATTTCTCACAGGAATTTTGTTTTTTATTTGAAATTAGTACAATTGTAGATTGGCCTTTTTTAAAAAAAATCTCTGATTCTTTTAAAATATAGCAATGTAGAATTGTTGCTAAATTTACTAGCATAACTGAGAACAATTGTATCCTTAAAAACAAGTCATCACTGAGTTTCACTTTCACCAAGTTTCACTTAAATACAAATATTTGGCTGAATATGATTTTAAAAAAATAATACCTAAGATACACTTAGGAATTGAATAGATTAAATAATATGATAAAGGTGTTCAAGATAGTTAGTACCTTTTTACTTATTTTTTTTTATTTAAATTAATTTCTGTGGTATATAAATTTGAATGTTTTGTGCCATGTGTACATATATAGTGTGTAATGGAAGCTTATAGTACTGCTGTGTTAGTTGTCTGTTATTTGATTTACATTCGTGGCTCACCTTGTACTTATTCAAATAAAACAACTAATTTTTTTCTCTGATAATAAAGGTGGAAACAAATGATGATGTTTTACTTTTTTATTTTCAGAAAGCTCTATCCATTTGAAGCAGAATTAATCACAAAACATTTTTTCACCTCACTGGAATTCTCTGACTATAAATCAGTATTCCTTAAAAAAAAAAAAGAAAAAGAAAAAAGATAACTTCAATTGAAGTTCTTTTATGATGCCATTAAGTGGAGATCAGTATTTACTGTGAGCTGAGTGGGGTTGTGATTGTTAGCAGATTAGATTATTTTGTCAGGTGATGCAATGTGTAGAGGAAATAACATTTAGGCTATTGATCCCCCAATGTTTCTACACGTCAGGACTGAGCTGAGAAATTTGTCACTTGTTGCATCTTAAAAGTAGCCAGAATAAATGGTGATTTTTACAGACTATAAAATCCAAACTAAATATCCTGGAAAAATCTTGATAATTTAAAGGTTATTTAAATATCAGAAATTTATTTTTTTAAATGAACATGCAGTAAAATTGACCTTTTCTGTGTACATTTGATGAGTTTTAACATGTCTCTAGATTCACGTAACCATCATCACAGTCAGTATCCAAACAGTTCAGTTAATTCATAAAATTCCTTCATGCTGTCCCTTTGTAGACGTATCTTCCCCACCCCATTAGTAACTCCTGGCAACAATCATGTCATTTTAGTTTCGTTTTTTCAAAAATGACTGTTAAATGGAATCATACAGTTTGTAGCCATTTAAGACTGTTACACATACATTTATTTATTTACTCAGCATAATGCCTTAAGATTTATCTAAATTGTTTTGTATATATTTCATTGCTTTTTATTGTTGAGTAGTATTCAGTTATATGGATATACTACAGTTTGTTTATCCATTCATCCATAGGACTTGGATTTGTTTCAAGTTTTTAGCTATTTGATAGAGAAGCTGTAAACATTTGTGTACAGGCTTTTGTGAGTGTGAGTTCATTTTTCTTGAGTAAATGCATAGTGGTGGTGGGATTGCTGAATCATATGGTAAGTATATAATTTATAAGAAGTTGCCAAACTGTTTTCGAAAGTGACTGTACCACTTTGTATTCCCATGAGCAATGTATGATAGTTTTAGTTGTTATTCCTATTTGCCAGCACTTGGTATGGTCAGTCATTTTAATTTTAGCCATTCTAATAGGTTTGCAATGATATCTGATAGTGGTTTTAATTTACATTTTCCTAATAGCTAATGATGTTGAATTTCTTGTTGTGTGCTTTTTGGGATACCTAGATCCTCTTTGGTGAAGGGTCTGCTTAAGTCTTTTGCCCATTTAAAAAATAATAGAAACTTTTATTTTGTAATAACTGTAGATTTATAGAAAAGTTGCAAAAATAATACAGAGTTCCTGTATATCTTTCTCTCAACTTCCCATAACGATAACATCTTACAAAACCAAAACCAAGTGTGTTTATCAAAACCAAGAAACCTACCTTGGTACCTTATATTAACCAAACTCTAAATTCTAAACCTGGATTTTGCCATATTTTCTATGAGTCTTCCTTTCCTGTTCCAGGATCCAATTTGGGATTCCACAGTGCATCTGTTATGTCTCCTTAGTCTCCTATGGTCTGTGGCAGTTTCTCACTCTTTCCTTGTTTTTTATGACCTTGATAGTTTTGAGTATTAGTACTGGTCAGGTATTTTGTAAAACGTCCCCCAATTTGTGTTTGTCTGTTGTTTTTATGATTAGACTGAGGTTAAGAATTTTAGGGAAGACAATTAGAGGGAAGATAAAGTGAAGTGCCCTTCTCATCACATCATATCAGGGAGTACGTGATACTGTTACTTGGTTAAGGTAATGGTATCATGATTTGCTAGGTTTCCCCACTGTAAAGTTATTATTTTTGTCTTTCTGTACTCTATTCTTTGGAAGGAGTCACTAATTCCAGCCTACACTCAAGGGGGTGGGTGATTATGCTTCATTTTATGGATCAAGGTGTATCTATATATCTACATATTATTAGAAATTCTTCTGTAAGGAAGTTTGTCCCTTCTATTCTTAACTTATTCATTCAGTCGTTTATATCAATATGTACTTATTTTATACATTGGCTTATAATCCAATACTATGTTAATTACTTTTGTTGCTAAAATTATTTTAATGTTGACCCCTGCCATTGTCCCTTTGACATGTCCTAACCCTTTTCTTAGTTCTTCCTTGATTTCTGTCACTACAAGATACTCCAGGATCATTTTGTATTTTCTTCATCCTACTCCTTCAATCAATCATTTCTCTAAGGAGCTTTGGTTATTTTTAATAGGAGAATTATGTTTAGAGACCAATGTGTAGGTGCTGGGTATACTTTTTGCTATTGGGGTGTCACTGTTTCTAGGCCTTCTCAGAGGACAGAGCTAGGAATTATACATATGTTTACTGATGCATATATCTATACACATACAGAATTGTTTCTTATATATTTATCTGTAATACATACTAAGTAGTATGTATGTTAAGTTTATACCAATGTCTGTGACTCTAATGCAGTACCACAGGATTTCTAGCCTTCTCTCCTTTGCTTATCTGTAACTTCTCTCTGACTGTGAGAAATCTGGCTTCAATCATCTGTTTATTTTCTTGTTCCACCCTAGTATACATGTAAAACAAGTTCAGAATTTTTAACTAGTATCACCATGGAAATAAACTTACCAGTTAAAGCACAGTGTTTATGTACAGGTTCTTTTATATTTAGCCTTAAAGTTTTCATTCAAAACACTGTTTTCCAAAGTTCCTTAGGTGAGTTCATTTTCCCCCTTCAGTGGGGTTATGCTATTCATTTGTTACACGGTCAGATCATTCATCATAAACTGCATTCTCTCTTGACATTCCCCCACCATCTTAGTTGATTTTTAAAAATTGCATACATTAAAGTTCACTCTTTGTGATGTACAATTCTATATGGGTTTTGACAAATGCACAGTGTCATTGTCCACTATCCTTGTACTGTATAGACAATTTCATCACTCTAAAAATTCATCTGTTAAAAGGTTCTGGACCCACCTATAATGTATGTATTGGAGGGGAGTGTGCCTCGCACCAACAAGCAATTTTCAGATATCAGCTGGGTGTCCTACAATTCAACTCAGTTCTGACCCTATCCAGAGATAGCATCAGATTTCTCAGGTTAAGGACTCAGTTCTATAAGACCTTTCTCTCTCCACCCCCATACTTCAGATGCTAGTCACAAGTCTAGGTTCTTACCTGTGCTTCTGATGCACTAGCTATGGATCAAAGATTCCAGTGACTCTCTCTTTGAGTTTGATTAATTTTCTAGAGCAGCTCACACAACTCAGAGAAACATTTTACTTACTAGATTCCTGGTTTATAAAAGGATATATATAACTCAGGAACAACCGGGTGGAAGAGGTGCCTGGGGGAAAGTGTAGGGAAAGGGTGTAGAGCTTCTGTGCCTTCTCCAAGCCCACCATTCTCTCCAAATTTTCACGTGTTCACCAACTTGGAAGCTCTTTGAAAACTCTTCCTGTTGCTTTTTTTTGTGGAAGCTTCATTATATAGGCACAACTGATTAACACATTGGACATTGCCATTGGTGGTCTATTCAGCATCCAGTGTCTCTCCTCTCCCTAAATGTCAGGAGTGGGTGGAACTGAAAATTCTAACCCTCTAATCATGTGGTTGATTCTTCTGGCACCTAGCTCCCATCCTTAGGTGCTTTCCAAAAGTCACTTTATTAATGTAAACATAGTATGGTGGAAAGGGGCTTGTTATGAATAATAAGACACCTGTTTCACCTTTATAGCGCTGCATTATTTACAGGAACTGAGGACAAGAGACCAAATATAACAAAGGATGTGCCTATTGCTCTTATCACTCAGGAAATTCAAAGGGTTTGGGGAACCATGAGCCAGGAACCATGGATAAATACCAAATACATATGAGGAATACATATATATATTTGGTCATTCATATGACCAAATATATATATTTCTCATAAATCACAATATTGCACCTGTGTATCCACTTTGTAGTCTGACATTTCCCTATTTTCCAATCCCTTACAACCACTGATCTCTTTATTTCTATAGTTTTGCCTTTTCCTGTGTGTCATATGAATGCAATCATATAATATGTAGCGCTTTGGATCTGACTTCTTTTAAAACTTAGCAAAATGCTTTAAGATTTATTCATGTTATTTCATGAATCAAATAGTTCATTCTTTTTTATTTCTGCATTTGGTTTAACTTAGGCCAAATATGGAGCCACCCCTGCCTGGAGTGCCACATCAGAAAACCTGTAAATGTTCTACTTGACCAGAAACATGTTTATCTGGTCAGCCAATCATCAAGAGCCAAGCCAACTCTGGGCCTCACCCCAAATGCAGTTGACTATGTGACCCCAGCCAATCATCTTCTACTTTTCTCTTCCTTGTTCTTTATCCTTCATTTATAAAAAAAATTCCTGCTTTCTGCCCGTTTGCAGTTCTCCAAATGGAAACTGTCCACTTCATGAAGTGTTAAGTAAAGTTCATATCAGCTAAATTGTTTTCTTTTAACAATTGTTTTAGCAATTTGTTGAAGGACATCTTGGTTCCTTTCAGTTTGAGTTGATTATGAATAAAGCTTCTATTAAATAATTGTGTATAGATTTTTGTGTGAATATAAGTTTTCACTTCATTTGAGTAAACATCTAGGAGTTCAACTGCTGAGTTGTATAATAAGTATAGATTTAACTATAAGAAGTTGCCACACTTTTTTTTTCAAAGTGGCTGTGTAGTTTTTCATCCACCCAGCAATGAATGAGAGTTGACATACTTGTTTTAGTAGGCCATCAACACAGGTAGGTTCAGACTGCAACTTCCTGTGGGTTATGATTACAACAGTTCAGTCTTCAAAGCCTTTGCCATGCTATTTGGATGTCTCACATGTGTACCAACCATTGGCCAGTCTGGAACTTGAGCAGTGGTCTATCTCATAGTTCACGTCTTAAAGTCTATGTATGCTCGTCTAGGTCAGATCTATATATGTGCTCCAGGAGGGTGAGCCCAGGAGTTCATAAACAACTTTAAATGTTGCTTTCCAAGTTCCTCCTTCTCTGGGATCTCCCAGTAATTTCTGATGCCCTGAGGCTCCCCTTTTCTATTCTCTGAACAGAAATGTATGGCTTTATTTATCCCTCTTTAATATGCACTACCTACAACTGTGCCCATATCCAGGATCAAGTGGCAGGACAACATAGGGTGAAAAAAAGAACAAAGATTTTCCACATCCTCTTGGGACCACAGATCCTGATCAGAGAAGAAGGTGTTGCCCTCCATCAGAGTTTCAGGGTCCTCAGGGCCTCCATTGCCCACAGCTGCCACAGAAGGCTAAGAGAATGGAGAAATAAAAGGGATGGGGAGAGATTTCCACACTTTCTTGTGTTAGGAGATCCCTTTCTGTCTCCTAGAGCCAGCACTAGACGGCTTCTCCTGAAGCTTTCTCTGTGCTAATGCCTACTTCTGGGTTTTGGACTCTGTTATATTCAGGCTGGAGGATACCAGTTGGGAAACAAAATGCTCTTTCCATGGTACTTCAGATTCTGGTCTTATCTAATTTGCTTGCTGCTGTTTACATTTCAGAGTCCTCAAGTAGTTGCTCCATGTATTCTATCCAGATCTTTTAGATACATTCACTCAGAGAGACAGATCGGAGTTTGATTATCCCATTTTATCCGGTACTGGAACCTGACTTAAAGGTTTTTAATTTTGTTCCTCCAGGAAATTGAGAAGAAACTGAAGTTTTGAAGTTTTGATCAAATATATTTTGAGTTTGAAACCAGACATGTACTAGAGTTTAGATTCTTTCATTTGATTAAGGTAAGATTGTTTAATAAAATTTAATCATATACTTACTATACATTTTCAAACTTATATTTTAATGTGTGCTTTATTAACACATTTTAACTTTTCAGTCTACCTTAGATTCTGACCTCAGAAAGTATTTTCATGGTTTCTTTATAATTTGAGTAGCTAATAGTCCACAACTTCTAGGTATGAAGAGAACATGTGATTATATGTTTACTGAAGGTGTTATATATTGATAATCAGATTTGTTTGCTTAGTGCTAGAGCTGGCACGTTAGAGCCTATAGGCTAGTCACCTGTCCTGGTAAATAAAGGTTAATTGGAACATAGTCCATCTATTCATAAGTTGTCTATGGCTGCCTTAACACTATAGTAGCAGAGTTTATTAGTTGCAGCAGTGTATGGCCTGTAGGCCTAAAATCTGGCCCTTTAAGAAAATTTTTCTGGCCTAGAAGATTAAATCAGGTGTTCTTACTATGCTGTGTATTATATGTGAAGTCATAGCAACCAATTTTAGTTGTAGATGTTGTCATGTATGAAAACTAATTAGAGATTTGAATATGCATATGAGTATGTATGCTCCTACCCCAGGCCTGACTCCTTGAAGTGAGGGGGTCTGTATTATTTCTTAGGAAGAGGTATTCATTTTCTGAAATTATTGGTTTTTAAAATAAGACAATGCTATGAGCAGCTAAATGCCACGTGCTTATTTCTAAGTAGAAGTATTTATTTTGCTTACATTTTCAAAAATAAAAGTTTATGTGATTTAGTCTGTCTTGTTCCTGCTCTAAAATAATATTCACACAAATATATTTAATTATATTTTATTTTCCTGGTAAATTTAAAAACAACTAGTAATATTTTGAGAAAAATAATTATGTATTTTTAGTATCCGTCCTAGTTACATAGTAGTTTAGAGTATAAGAAGTTTTAAATGAAAACATTCTGATATAAAACTACTTTTAGTTGTTAAAGTTGGAATTATGTTGCTCTCCGAAGTTTATATTGAATCAGTTATACCTGTTTGTGATTCCTAAAATTATGAGTGTTTAAAAAACATAAGACAGAAGGAGAAATTAAAATTTGAGCCTGAGAGTCTATAAAATGTTTGCTAGGCTTCTCAGGAGTCGCTTGGCTGAAGAAAAAAAAAACATTTTTAAACATGACATAAAATTAGAATTTCCAAGCAATATCAAATAAAGGAATTTCTCTTTTGTTTTGAATTTGTTTTGGATATCAAAATCTTTAAAAAATTTTTTTTTACTAATTTCTGTGTAATTTTAACAAAATAAATTTCTGAAATCTTCATCTCTTAAGAACTATGTGATTTGAATAGCAGCCTCTTTTATGTTATGCATAACCTGAGATATATTTGGATTCCTAATAGGCTTCTGTGAGGTATCTTTGCTTGTGTTCTTATAAAGCAAATTTAAAACTTTTTAAAATTTATTTTTTAAAGGGAAAATGTGGGAATTTATCTGTAAGAATGTCTGCATCATTTTATACCATCATACATTTTATATTTAAATCAGTATAGATTTAGAATTAGAGTACTTATACATTTATGTTCTGAAAGATGGATAAAATTAAGCTGCAGAAAGAATCTGTAGGACTCTTGGTAGCTTGAATAATTGTATGAGACCACCTTAGCATTATGTGTTTTTTAGCTGTGGTCTAAACTGAATTGCATTTGTGAAGTACCTATCTGATTCATAGACTGAGACTTATAAATAAGAATTCCCTTTTAAATGATGAATGATATAAGAAGATACTGCTAAAGCTTTTTGCTTCTATCAGAATCATATCTTAAGATATCTTTTTCAAATCTTTCCTAATTTATGTTTCAATATGGTACTTACAAGGAGAAATAAACTTATAGAAAAGTTCGTACTTTGATATTTTTTCTTCCATATTATTTCCCATACAAACTTAGATTTTTCTAGGCCAACATAAAATATTTTAAAAATCAAATACTGAGTCATTGCCAGTTTGACAGTATCATTGAAATTAGTTAAAGATGGGGGCAGAATTTTTTCTTTAAATTGAATGTGCTGCTTTTCTACAGTGTTATGGCTGGATAAGAAAGGGCTTATGTAGACTCGTTTTAGAATTTTTTCTGATCATATCTTTAACCATATTCAGGCTAAAAAAGAATGTTAATGTCTTAGTCCATTCAAACAAAATAAGATAACTAGGTAGCTAATAATCAATGGAAATTTATTTCTCATAGTTCTGAAGGCTGGGAAATTCAAGATAAAGGTGCTAGCTTTCTGATTCATAGATGATTATTTTTTTCTCTGTGTCCTCACATGGCAGAAGAGGTGAGAGAGCCCTCTGGAGCCTCTTCTATAGGGCCCTAATTCTATTCGTGAAGGCAGAGCCCTGATCACATCACTAAGGCCCCCTTGAAATACCATCACATTGAAGGTTAGGATTTCAACATGAATTTTGGGGTGACACAAATATTCAGTCTATAGCAGTCAATTTGTTAATTTTGTAGACACTGATCAATATCATTGTATAGCCTTTAGGGCAGTAAAGAAACTAGTTTGGAAATGAACCTCCAAGGTTTATCCTCGTAGGAGATAATGTATAAAAATCTTACTTTAATTGACCACTGTGGGATTTTCTTTAAAAGAAACTTTAATGTATTTATTAAAAGCTTTTCTTTATACGCAGTCATTTTATTTTCTACCAAATAATATTTTTAGGAAAAAACACAATTTTATTCACAAAGTTTGCTATTAAGAAAGATATACACACATTTGAAAGAGTAGAGAGGGATAAGGGCTGTTTTTTTAAAGCTTCCTTTAAAAAATAACTTTTTAAAAAATAATTTTAGATATACAGATAAGTTCTAAAAACAGAGCTTTTGTATATTCTTTAGTTTCCTTTAATGCTATTATCTTATATAATCTTGGTGCAGTGATCAGAACTGAAGAATCAACAATGACGACTACACTATAGACTTTATTAGGATTTCAACCAATTTCTTCACGAATGTCCTTTTTCCTGGATCCCACATCATATTTATTTGTCATATTTCCTTCATCTTCTTGTCTCTGATAGTTCCTCAGTCTTTCAGTGTCCTTCATTACTTTCACAGTTTGAAAGACTACAGGTCAGGTATTTTGTAGAATGTCATTCAGTTTGGTTTTCACTGATGTTTTCTCATAGTTAAAATGAATTTACAGATTTTGGGAAAAAATAACAGAGAGGTGATGTATCCTTCTCAGTGCATGGTATTCAGTGATTACATGTCAATATGTCTCATTACTGGTGATGTTGTTAACCCTGATCACTTGATTTTGGTGATGTCTGCCAGAATGCTCCACTGTAAAGTTTCTGTTTTTCCCTTAATTAATAAATGTTTGGGAAAAAAATTCTTTGAGGTTACACAAATATCCTATTTCTTCTTAAATTTTTGACCACTAATTTTAGCATTAATTGGTAGGTCTTGCCTGCAGCAATTACTACTCTGATGTTCTAATGGTGATTTTCTATTTCACTCCTTCTTTCTACATTTATTAATTATAATTTATCTGTTAGAAAGAGTTGCCCCTCCCTACATTTATTTAATCATTTATGTCAGTGCATACTCATGGATATTTTATTCTCTGTATTAGAATCACTGCTATTGTTATTTATTTTGTTGCTCAAATTGTTTGGCCATTGGGAGCCCTTTGAAGTTTGCTTCTGTGTCCTTTCAGGGTGCAACGTGTGTGTGTGTGTGTGTGTGTGTGTGTGTTTAAGCAATTTCTTACTTTCTGGTGCTGCAAGATGCTCCAGGCTCACCTTGTATGTTCCTGCCCCAGGCCAGGAATCACCCACTTCTCCAAAGAGCCCAGGTCCATCTAATTGGAGAATAGTATTTGGGTCTAATTGGAGATAAGTATTTAGCACCCAACTTCTGGATGCCAGATGTGCTCATTGCTACTGAAATGTTACTGCTTCTAGGCCTTTCAGCAGTCGGAGCTAGGACATGTGTGAGAGAGAGAAAGAGTGTGTGTGTACAGAAATGTTTATTTCTGTACATACTATCTGTCTGTATATACATAAAACAGATTAGTTCATACTGATTCTTCCAAGTCCAGTCTAGCACCATAAGGATTATTCTAGCATTCCCTTTTTGCTTATTTGTAACTACATTTACATATTTGCTCTACAGCTATGGTAGTTTTAGAATTGCTAACCCATATTCCTATGAGAAACAAATTTACCAAACAGAATAGTATTTGTGTACAGTTGTTTTTTTGTTTGTTTTTTGTTTTTGTTTTTGTTTTTTATTCTCATAGTATCCAGCCAAAATGCTATTTTCCTAAGTTAGTTAAGGCAGTTCTTCCACATCTCCTTCACTCCATGTCACTCATTTGTGATACAGTCAGATTCTTTTCTCACAGTTTGCATTCCATCTTTGGTTCCCTGACATCCTAGTTTGTTTTGTTGTTTAATCTGTATCCTATAACATTCAATCTTTATGTTACACAGTTACGTGGGTTTTGAGAAATGCAGAGTCATGTATTTACCAACAGCAGTTCTGTCAACCCCCAGATTACTTTGTGCTGCCCCTCTGTAGTCAGCCCCTTTTCCCACCTCAAACCCTGGCAACTGCTGGTGTGTTTTCCATTTCTTTAGTTAGCCTGTTCTAGAATATCATATAAATCATGTAACTTGTAGCTTCTTAGGACTGGCTTTTTTCTCTTGACAAAATACATTGAATATTCATTGACCTGTTACATAAATCATTAGTTCTTTTATATTGCCTAGTAGCATTCTATTGTGTTACCACATTTTTATCTTTTTACCTGTTGTGGATTGTTTCCAGTTTTGGGCAGTTGTGATAAGCTATTACAAACATTTACATAAAGGTGTTTTGTTTTTGTTTTTGTTTTTATTTCATTTGGATAAATGCCTAGGAGTGGGATTATAGACTTTATTGTAAGTGTATATTTAACTTCGTTAGAAACTGTCAAACTTTTTTCCAAGTGGCTATACAGTTTTGAATTTCTACCACCAGTATATGAGAGTTCCTATTGCTGTGCATCTTCATCCACATCTTAGTGTTGTCAGTTTGTTTTTATCTTTTAGCTGTTCTGATATATGTGTAGTGGTATTTTGTGGTTTTATATTTCCCCAGTAACTGAGGGTGTTGATATGCCACCCACATCTTTGTGAAGGGGCAGCTGGTCCCTCTGATTTTTCTTGATTTTTCTTCTTTTATGATCAACCGGATGGATAGTCTTTTCCAGTATATTTTTTGATTGAACTAGTTGCTGTCATCTCTGAATGTTTGGCTATATTTTATAATAGTACACATATCCATATGTGAGTTTTGGTTTTCTGTGCTTATTGCAATAGAATGAATATACAACTTTTTTATATAGCTGAGTCTTTGAATGATAATTTCATTATTATCCAAAGCTAGATGGCTTTATAAGAATCTATTCATAGATTATATCTTTGACTGAGAAGACATGCAAGACAAGGTAAAATGTAATAAATTCTGCTAGTGCTAAAGGTTGACTTTGGATTGATAAATGTCACTTTAGAAAAAGAAATTTTAAGATCTGAGGTAAGATCTTTTCCCCCTTGACTATCAAATGAACAGAAAATCTAACACTTTCTCAGGATGTCTGTCAACATGTGCAACCTTTGGTATTTTCTTATAACTAATCAGTTAGTATTAGGTGAAAGAGATTAGAAGTGACTATTTTTAACTTGGGCCACTTTACCTAAACACTTAAATTGACATGTTAAAAATACTTTAGAAAACATGGCAGAGTGAGAGATGTCCCCAGATCTGTCCTCTTTAAACAACAATAAGTTGAACATCTAAAACTCAACAAAAAAACACCCAAACTGCACACCAGCACGTCTAAGTGTGGGATCTGCTCATAAGAACTACCATAGGTCAGAACCCTAGGTATCGGGTGGTGAACTGGGAGAAATAAAGAAGCTGCCTCTCGCAGCCACCAGAGCTCCCTATAGGAGGAGGGGGAGGGGAGAAGGAGAGGCAAGTTCCCTGAACAGCCCTGCCTGGGAGTACTGTGAGCTCCATGCGGCCAGTGGCAGTGTTCAGTCATCAAGGCAGAAGGCAGAGAAGCGGGATGGCAGAAAAACAACAGTTGATTTTTACCAGCCGCAGTTGAGGCTGAGCTGCAGCCTCCAACTCCCGACCCAGAGGTACCCTCCCCCCATATCCTCCAAGACTGAACACTGCGGAGCCCCAGGGGAATCTGAGCAAATGCTACCAAAACTGTTGCTAACACTGACAGGGACTGAAATCGAGGGTAGCGAGCATGATTAAATATCTGTCAGAAAATAAAAAGGCATTTTTAAGCCTTCATAAAAGCAAGGATCCAAAAGGCTTAGACACCATATAATGGAAGCCAAAAGAAATGCACCTTCTTTGCATCAGGCTAAAGAGAGACCTTTATATAATAAGTCTTCTTTCTGGGGGGAAAAAAAAAAAGCAGAATACACTTCCATTAATGCCCAGGTGGAGAAATAGTCCATTTAACACCATGAACAACCAAGATGACAAAGCATTTCAGAAAGAAAGAGAAAAATCTCCAGAAAATAAGCTTACAGACATAGAAATATGTGACTTAAAAATATGCGACTTAGATGACAGAGAATTCAGGATGGTATTTCTGAAAAAATTCAGTGAGTTCTGAAACAAGTCATATCAACAATTTCAGAAATTGAAAAGCAACTAGATAATCAGAAAAAGGAGATTGAAACCCTCAAAAAGAACAGAATAGATCATCTGGAGATAAAAATAATACACTACAAGAGTTTAAAAATGAAATAGCATGCTTGGGAAATAGAGTTGACCAAATGAAGGAAAGGATCAGTGATATCAAAGATAGAAATCTAGAAATAAATCAGAAGGAAGAAGAATGAAAAATAATGAAAGAGAAATACAAGAACTAGCTAATATTATCAGGAGAGGAAACATAAGAATAATGGGCATTATTGAAGGAGAAGGAAAAGGAGCAGGGACTAGAAAGCATTTTCAGACAAATAGCTGAAGAGAATTTCCCAAATCTAAGGAATGAGGTGGAACTTGGAATTCAAGAAATCAACAGAACTCCCAGTTATCTCAATCCAAAAAGGCCTTCACTAAGACACATTGTATTAAAATTATCAAAAATCAATAACAAAGACAAAATTCTCAGGGCAGCCAGGGAGAAGAAAATGATAACTTGTAAAGGAAAACCCATTAGATTGTCGTTGGCCTTCTCAGCACATATCTTGCTAGCCAGAAAGGAGTGGAATGAAATATTCAAAATATTAAGTGAAAGGAAGTACCAGCCTAGAATAATGTATCCAGGTAAGTAAGATGACTATCAGGCAAATAGAAGCAGAGGCGTGCAATCTTTACTAAAAACAGAGTTTTTAAGCTTAAATAATAAGAGAATTGCTATAGCAAGATAGTAGTGAATGTTCAGCATACGTAGGCACAGATTGAGACAACAATGACTGAAAAGGGGAGGATTCAAAGACTAAATGGATTAGGATTACATGGACAGAACTCACCAATAAAAAGGCACAGAGTTGCAGAATGGATCAAAAAACAAACCCAACCATATGCTGCCTCCAGGAGACCCATCTCAGTTACAAAGACAAATACAGACTCAAAGTGAAAGGGTGGAAAATGATATTTCAAGCAAATGACATTCAGAGGAAAACAGGAATAGTGATACTAATATCAGACAGCATTGACTTCAAAATAAAAAAGGTAAAGAAAGATACTGAGGGATACTTCATAATGATAAAAGGAATCATGCACCAAGAAAGTATAATACTTATTAATATCTAGGCTCCCAATAAGGGAGCCCCGAAATATGTAAAGCAGTTACTAACAGAACTAAAGAGAGAAACAGACCAAAACATTATCATAGTAGGAGACCTAAATACCCCACTGACAGATATGGACAGATCATTTAAACAGAAAATCAATAAGGAAATAACATCCTTAAATGACACATTATACCAACTGGACATAATTGACATTTACAGAGCCTTCCATCCCAAAACAGCTGCTTCTGCATTCTTCTCTAGTGCACATGGAACATTCTCAAGGATCAATCATATACTGGGACACAGAGATAGCCTCAACAAATATAAAAAGGTTGACATCATACCAACCATATTCTCTGATCATAATGCTTTGAACTAGAGATCAACTGCAAAAAGAAAGCAGGAAGAATCACAAATACATGGAGATTAAACAACATGCTGCTGAAGAACTGGGTCAGAGAAGAAATAAAAGAGAGATCAACAGATACGTAGAAATGAATGATATAATGTATAGTACAACATATCAGAACTTTTGGGACACAGCATAAGTGGTCATAAGAAGAAAGTTCATGTCATTACAGACCTATCTCCAAAAACAAGAACAAGCCCAAATAAACAACCTAATACTTCATGTTAAAAAACTAGAAAAGGAAGAACAAATGAAGCCTAAAGTCAGCAGAAGGAAAGAAATCATCAAAATTGGAGCAGAAATGAAATTGAAGACAAACTAGAAAAAATAAATGCAACAAAGAGCTGGTTCTTTGAGAAGGTTAATAAAATTGACAAACTCCTGGTTAGACTCACTAAAGAAAAAAGAGAAAGGACACAAATAAACAAAATCAGGGATGAAAGAGGGGAAATTATGACTGATATCACAGAAATATAAAAGATCATACAAGAATACTATGAAAAAGTATATAACACCAAATTTAATAACCTAGAAGAAATGGACCAGTACTTAGAAAAACACAACCTTCCTAGACTGAATCAAGAATAACTGGAGTCTCTAGCCATGCTACCCTGAGCAAGTCCGATCTCATCTGATCTCGGAAGCTAAGCAGAGTCAGGCCTAGTTAGTACTTGGATGGGAGACCACCTAGGAAGAACAGGTGCTGTAGGCATAAAAAATAAAAAAATAAGGGTTTTTGAGCTGACAAGGTCCTTGCAATCTGTGAGGTCAACCAAGGGTTGCCTCACCTAAAAAATAAATTAAAAAAAAAAAAAAAGAACTGGAAAATCTAAATAGACCAATCAGCAGTATGGAAATTGAGGCAATCATCAAAAACCTACCAAAAAGTAAAAATCCAAGACCAGATGGCTTTACCAGTGAATTCTACCAAACATTCAAAGAAGATTTAATACCTATTCTCCTGAAACTCTTCCAAAAATCAAAGAAGAGGCAATACTTCCCAACTTATTTTATGAGGCCAATACTACCCTGATACCAAAACCTGGTAAAGATAACACAAAAAAAGAAAACTACAGACCAATATCTCTCATGAACACAGATGCAAAAATCCTAAATAAGATATTAATGAACCAAATACAGCAACATATTAAAAATATTATACACCACGATCAAGCAGGCTTCATCCCAGGGGCCCAGAGATGGTTCAACATATGCAAATTGTGATATACCACATAAACAAATTAAAAAATAAGAATCATATGATTATATCGATAGATGCAGAAAAAGCCTTCTACAAGATACAGCATCCATTTATGATCAAAACACACAAGAAAATTGGTATAGAAGGAAAGTACCTTAACATAATAAAGGCCATCTATTACAAACCCTCAGCCAACATTATACTTAATGGTGAAAAACTAAAAACCTTCCCCTAAGATCAGGAACAAGGCAAGGCTGTCCACTATCGCCACTGTTATTCAATATAACATTGAAGGTCCTAGTGAGAAAAAGATATAAAAGGCATCCAAATAGGAAATGAAGAAGTCAAACCGTCACTATTTGTGGATGACATGATTCTCTATATAAAAAACCCTAAAGACTCCACAACACTACTAGAAACAATAAACAAATACGGTAAAGTCTCTGAATACAAAATCAATGTTCAAAAATCCATAGTGTTCTTATACTCTAATAATGAAAGGTCAGAAAAAGAAGTGGAAAAATAATTCCTTCTGCAATTGCATCAAAAAGAATAAAATACCTAGGAATAAATCTAACGAAACATGTGAAAGACCTATATAATGAAAACTACAAGACCCCATTAAAAGAAATCGAAAAAGATACAAAGAAATGGAAAGATATTCCATGTTCTTGGATTGGAAGAATCAACATATTTAAAATGACCATATTACCTAAAGCATTATACAGATTTAATGCAATTCCCATCAGAATCCCATCGGTATTTTTTAAAGAAATAGAACAAAAAATCATGAGATTTGTATGGAAACTCAAAAGACCCCAAATTGCCAAAGCCATCCTGAGAAAAAAGAATGAGTCTGGAGGCATCACTCTGCCTTACTTCAAATTATGCTACGAAGCAACAGTAATCAAAACAGCATGGTATTGGCAGCAAAACAGACACACGGACCAGTGGAACAGAATTGAGAGTGTGGAAGTTAACTCATATTTATATGGGCAAATAATTTTTGACAAAGAAGCCAAAAACATAAGTGGAGAAGGGAAAGCCTCTTCAATAAATGGTGCTGGGAAAACTGGAAAGCCACCTGCAAAACAATGAAACTAGACTGTTGTCTATCACCACACACCGAAATTAACTCAAAATGGATTAAGGACCTGAATATAAGACCTGAAACAATAAAATGCATAGAAGAAAACATAAGAACTAAACTCAAGGACCTGGACTTAAAGAGGATTTTATGAATTTGACCTCAAAAGCAAGGGAAATAAAAGCAAATACAAATGAATGGGACTACATCGAACTAAAAAAGCTCTGCTCAGCAAAAGAAATCAACAAGGTAAAGAGACAGACATCCAAATGGGAAAATATATTTGCAAGCAACACCTCCGATAAGGGCCTAATATCCAAAATATACAAAGGACTCATACGACTCAATAACAGCAAAAAAAAAAAAAACAAATGATCTAATAAAAAAAAAAATGAGCAGAGGACCTGAACAGACACTTTTCCCTAGAGGACATACAAATGGCCAACAGATACTTGAAAAGATGTTCAACATCGCCAGCTATTGGGGAAATGCAAATCAAAACCACAATGAGATACTATCTCACACCTGTTAGAATAGCTATAATCAACAAGAGAAGTAATAATAAATGTTGGAGAGGATGCAGAGAAAAAGGAACCCTCATACACTGCTGGTAGGACTTCAAATTGGTACAGCCACTATGGAAAACAGTACCGAGGTTCCTCAGAAAACTAAGAATTGATCCACCATGTGATCCAGCAATCCCTCTAACTAATGAGTATTTTCCCCAAAGACTTAAAAACTCATATCCGAAAAGATATTTGCACACCGACGTTCATAGCAGCATTACTCACAGTGACCAGGACATGGAAGCAACCGAAGTGTCCTATGATAGATGATTGGCTAAAGAAGCTGTGGTACATATATACAATGGAATATTACTCAGCCATTTGCAACAACGTGGATGGACCTCGAGATAATCATGCTAAGCGAAGTAAGCCAGACAGAAAAAGTTGAAAATCACATGGTATCACTTATATGTGGGATATAAACCTAAAAGCAACAAATGAACAGAACAAATAAACAGAGACTCATAGACATGAACTATAAACTAGTGGTTACCAGAGGGTAAGGGGTGGAGGAGGAGGGGGGAGGTAGACTGGGAGTCATATATAGAGGGTAGGGAGAGAGTGAAGTGAATAAAGGAATTAAATATATGGTAGCTGAAGGAAACTGGACTTTGGGTGGTAAACACAATAGAATATACAGATGTCAAATGATAATATACACCTGATTATATAATTGTACTAACCAATACTACCCCAATAAACTTAATAAAAAATAAAAAATAAATTTTAAAAATACTTTACTATATTGCTTCATTGAGCTGAATTAGTAAAAATGGGTGGACTACTCATCATTTTCTTGCATTTTAAATACTGCTAAAAAAAACCCCTGCAATTCAATTAACTAATTAAATTCTCAGCTTATACTTAACTTTTATCAGAATGGAATAAAGACATGAAGTTTTAGTGATTTTTATCCTATTTGAGCTTTATATTTACTATTTCTGTTTTGTAAAGACCTATATTTAATCTCTTAGAATATGTACAGGGGTGCCATGTTATTTAAGTTGATTTTTCTGTTTGTTTGCTCTGTAAGGTCTTTTTAAAAACATACTATATTATTACATAAAATATATGCTTAAATTGGGAAAATACTATATGCCTTAAAAGATAGTATTCCTCTCACATCATTTGTATAATTATGATTGATTCTTTTGACAGATTCCAGTTAACCTGATGTGTTACCTTTATTTCAGTAGGAGAAAACCAAAGTAGCATTTTATTTACATATTCAGATTCTGAAAATAATGTTAATAATATTAGAAGTCATTATAAATAGAAAGATGACTTTCTTGTCTGCTTTAGAATGAATACATCTCTTTAAACATCCTATTTGATAGTGTGACTACATCACTGGTATTTCAGTGGCTAAACCCAGGTTTGATGTAGTTATGATGATGACACTCTTGGAATTTAAGCCAGCAAGTTTTAAATTGGAAAGTGCAAACCTTTTTATAGTAGCTGCTCTGGTCATAACATATTGTCCACCTTCTCAGGCTCTCTTTGTGAATAAGATATGACAGTGTTTTCCTAGCCTTGTGAAAGGGGGAAAAAAAGTACTGTATATATTTATACTATAAATATGTATTTTATTTCCCCCATTCCTTTTCCTGAACAGCAGGGGGAGAAAAAAAAAAAAGAAAAGTGTCGGTTTTTGTTTGTTAAGGTCATAATGGCATTATTTATAGAAGACTCAAAAGGTGAAGTTTGTGACTTCAGTTGAGCATCCTTTACCACCCCAGACTAATAAAGTGGCAGCTACAAGCAGTTATGCTTGTGTGACAGTTGACAGAATCAGTTTTACCTTACAGTGTTTAAATCATCATTTCTGAAATTGGAGAATTGAGAAAAGATGGAATTTAACTTTTGAGCAGTTGTTCTTTGGTTGACTTCAAGCCAGTTACTTTGTTTTGCATGTTACTTAATATAATCCCACAATTAGCCTACAGGAAATGCATGATTACCCACATTTTACAAATAAAGAAAATTTATCTAAGGTAACACAGCTAGTAAAGTCAGGATTTGAACATTTATTTTCTTACCTAAAAATCTATACTCTTCTCTACTATATTACACTGCTTCTCCTAAAATTAGAAAAGTAATGAAAATTAGTAGAAAATCTCTCTACACTTTTAAGCCTCTGGGATGAAAGCTAATAATTAGATAAGACTGAGATCATCTCAACCTTATGTAGTATTTTCTGCATCCTTAGGGGCTTCACTTTGGGAAAACATATTATATGAGAGAACTGCTAGCATGGTACTCATTAATGCTAATCATATGACTGAGTTTCTAACTGATATCTCAGTGAGGATTCTCTGTTGATATTAGTGATAACTAATAGCTTCCTTAAAAATAAAAATTCTCTGTTGTCAGAAGTACTATACATCTACATTGCTGTTAGCAATAGAAATATCAAAAATTCAGCACATTCACAGTAACTTTTTAATAGTCTAATTAAACTCTTAGAATAATATTCGGTTTAACATTTGCAAAACGAACATATAATGCAAGTAATGCTTTAAACTGTTTTGTTAATAAACTCATTTTATGGTAAATCAGTAAATTCCATTTGCATAGTGATTAAACCATCTTTATCTGTAGTAATGTTATACTGTCAAAATTAAAACTATATATAGAATTTTCATCAGTTGTAAGTTTTAACATTTTTGTTCATTAGTGATCTTACTGTACACTTAATTTATCTTTAGGCCAGTCATTAGTTATTTAGTGTTTTTTTCTAGCATAGTAAAGTTCTCCAATGACTAAATATAGAAAATATTTCAAATATAAAATGATATGGGAAATTGTTTCAGTATGTATAAGCAATGAAACTAAAGACTTTTTATTTTAAAAGTGCTACATGTTAGTTGACATTTGATAAGGAAAAAGTCCAGAATTCAGTATTTCTTTTGTATTCCAGAGTAAACTATATTGCAACATTAAATAGGATAGTGTACTGAGTCCATTTGTTTTGGTGTTGCAGTTAGATCAATAAAGACAGTAAGTTGAAGTGGAAAGCATAGCCTTAGGAATCAGTAGAGTTGAATTCTAATGTTAGTTCAGCCAATACTAGTCATGTGACTTTAAACAAGTCATTAAACATTTGGACTGTGGTTTTTAAGATTATTCCCAGCTCTATGATTCAGATGCCAGAAGTCATGTACTAAACCTAACATAAAAGGTATATATAATTGGCCTAGTTTTCTTTTATGGTTCTTAACCAATAAATAGAGATTTTTATTTTGTTTTGTTTCTTTAGAATGGGTAGCTCAATACAACTATGCTGGTGAATTTAAGTGCTTATGGTACTACATATACCTATAGTAATACAGTACATGTAAAGAAGTGTGATTTTTGCCATTAGGAATAAAAGACTGTAACATTAGCCAAATATTTTTAAAACTTTTCCCACCCCACCCCCCTTTTTTTTTTGCAGGCAGGAGATAGGGAGCCCTTAGTTCTGAGAATGCCTGCAATACACTAGGCATTTTTGCAGGCACCTTTTGCAACTTGGAATTTCCTGTCATCATAGTTAGAATATATATTTTTTATCACAAAGATAAAAATATGGTCTGAATTCTAAATAACTGATTTGTTAATAATGATCATAAGGTTTTGAGAGGCAGTTGTTATGCCTCTTGTTTTCACTTCCTAATGACTAGGATGTATTTAATAAACACTTGTTGATTGGGTCATCATGTATAAAGAATAAAATTAATTTGTAGAATAGTAAAGGTTTTGAAACTTGGATAGACATTAGGTTGAAAGTATACAACTTCCTGTAAAGTATGTTTAAATTTAAAATTTTGAACTTTGACTTACATTTTTAATTATTAAAGATTCTCTCACTTTTTAAAAAATATGATAGTGGTGGTATTTCCTAACATTTATTCAGTATTTTCTATGTGCCTGGCATCGATGTACTCATTTAATCCTACTCTGTGAAGTAGTTATTCTTGAAGCCCAAAGGGTTATGAGGAAACTGAGATGTAAACAAGTTAAACAACTGTCTCAAGGACACAGAGTTAATAAGTGATAGGGCCAGAATTCAAACCCAGGAGGAAGAGTTAAAAACCTGCATCCTTAACTACTATGCTATATGGCTTCCTAATGTTATATATGTGAAGCTTCAGATTTTTTATTGGACTTAGGCTCTAAAGTCATCAAAACTCACCCTCCTAAAAACACAACACACATACTTTTTTCAATTCTTCAATATTAGTTAGTCATTAGACTATCTTGTGTTCATAGAATTTTCTGTTGCTAAACTGCGTATCTTTAGGTAGTTGGATAAGAATTAGGTCTTTGACACAAATACCAATTTTGTTTCAAATTCTTAACAGTTTAAAACTATTTTCATGAGTAATAAACATGATTTCGGCAAAGTTCAAACATTGCTGTTGTTGAAGTGTCAAACTAGATAGAATTCTGAGTACTCTGTTAGGATAAATAGATGTAACAAATAAAATATTTTTATAAAGATCTGATAAACCATCTAGTCTGTGTAAACCCTACCTGTCTCACAAATGTACTAATGCGGTTGATAGGAAAATCTGAGGCAATAATATATAGCCAATCAGTCACTTTTTAAATGTAGCATTTTTACTTTGTGCGTAGGGTTTGTTACAAAACAGCATTGGAATAATGGCGTCTTCAGAGTGCTGCTAAATTGCCAAGCAGGAAAGTTCATACTAAAATGAATTCTAACTCTAGTGAAAAATCAAAACGTGGCTACATGGAAATATTATAGGGACTTCATGTTCGAATTTCTAATCTGTAAATCAGGACTTTTAATATAGATTTCATGTCTTCAGCCAGAGTAAGCCTGCTAACTAGTATAATCTTGAGTAGATGTCAGTAGGAAAAAAATACACATAAAATTATTGCCTAATTAAATCAATGATGATTAATTGTTTAAATGTAATTTGAGGCAGTAGACGATGTATAAGCAAGAAATTTGTTTTGCCAAGTCACTAAGAGTGTGGAGAATATTTGTTACTGCCCCAGGCCTCGATTATCCTGACTAGACTAATTTGTATGTTTTACAGTAAGGGTATCCAATTAATCATTAGAGATGACCCCTATTTATATAAAAGGATACTTTGGAGAGAGAATATCAGTATTAGTAAAGCCCTGTAAACAACACAAGTCACCAGTCTTAAATATTCTCATTATAGAGCTGATATTAGTGTAGCAAATCAAATCTGGATAGAGACAGAGACAGAGACAAATAGATATCATGAGCAAGTTGCATTTAGTATAGGAGCACAAGTTTGATTTAACATTCAGAACCCAGTCAGTATAACTGACCAGGTTAACAGAAAAAAGAAGAATAATGTTATCTCAACAGGCTTTATCAAGTAGAAGATTTGATAAAATATACCTGTTCAAGTCTTATTAAATGTCTTTAGCAATCTGTCAGTAGAACAGATCTTTCTTAATCTGTTAGGAAGTTATACTCCCACTCTACTCCCCCAAAGAAACCTGTAGCAAGCATCACATTTAGTGATGGAATAGTAAAAGCATTTATTTTGAGATAAGGAATAAAACAAGGATGCCACTTGTATTAACCACTTGTATTCACCATCAGATTGGAGCTCCTAGACCCGAACTGTCCAATACTACATGTGGCAATTTTTTTTACACTAAAAAAATGGACAGTTTTATACAGGAATCACCAAGGTTTTAGTGTTTAATATTTAATAGTACAACTGACCAAGGTCCAGGATGTGAAGTTGTTATATGTTCCAGAAACTTGGGAAAACCACTCTATAAACTAATATATATTATGTGATAAGAAGAATGCACACTTTATAACATAAAACTTGTCTACACATAGTTGCAAAAGGCTATTCGGTCTTCACTTGGCTTATGAAAACAATGTTCCACATTTCTGTGTAAATTAGCAACTTTCAATTCTTTTATGTGGCAGGTATCTTGTTTTCAATTTCCAGTTCTTCCACACCAGCCTATGTCATGAGGTCTGCAAAATTTTTTTCTGGGTCATCAATGTGACCACTCATGTCATCAGTTCTGCCAGTGATCTGATTGGTCATGGTCTGAAATTTATCTTGCATCTGTTGCAAGAGTGCCTGCACGACCTAGGTGAAATTCTGCATTGTCTTGAGGTCAATCTCAGCCATCTCCTTGGTTCCTAACTTGGCAGTGAAGTCTCAGACCATCACCAACCCATGTGTGGCAATTTAAATTTCAGTTAGCTAAAATTAAAATTATAGATCATCACTCACTGGCTACATATAAGATGCTCAATAGGCATATGTGACTAGTAGCTACCATGTATCACAAGTGTAGAACATTTCCACTATCACAGAAAGTTCTATTGGACAGTGCCAGCCTAGACCATGCAGTAGGGAAGAAGCATAATGATTAGAAAAAGAGGAATAAAACTGAAAATATTTACAGAGGACATGATTGTTACAAAGAAAATTCAAAAGAATCTACAAACTAATATGATTAAAAAGTGTAATTAGCAAAGTTGCCAGCTTACTGATTTATATACAAAAATGAATTTTAGGCCTGTATACAAGCAATAAACAAGCCAAAAGTGAAAATTTTTGCATGACATATCAGTATATTAAAAACATCAAATACCCAAAATTAATCTAACAAGACTTCTATACTGAACATTTTAAGATATTATTGGGAGAAATTAAGACAAATAAATGGAAGAATATGCCAGTTCATGGATTGAAAGACTCAGTGATTGAAAGATGTCAGTTCTCTCCATTTATATTCAATGCAGTCTCAAACAAAATTCCAAAAGATTTGCTTGTTCTTTGAAATCAGCAAGCTGATTCTTAAATTATAATGGAAATGCAATGGACCAAGAATAGCCAAGATTGTTTTGAAGAAAAACAAAACTGAAAGGTTTATGCTATAAGATATCAAGACTTATTATAACGAATTATTATACAGTAATAAAGACAGCGTGGTTCTGGCAAAGAAAAGACAAGCCAGTGAAACAAAATAGAGCCAACAGATGCACACAAATATGGTCGCTTGAGTTATATCAAAGATAACATTGTTGTGCAGAAAGGAAAAGACGTTCTTTTCAATAGATTGTACTAGGTCAATTAGATATCCATGTGGGGAAAAAAAGGGTAAATCTTGATCTTAACCTCAAACCATATAAAGAAATTAATTACAGATGAATTATAGATATGAAAAGTAAAATAATAAAGCTTCTGGAAGTAAGCAATATCTTGACCACAAGCTAGGCAAAAGTTCTTAACAATACATAAAGCATTGACAATAAAAGAAAAAAGATGACAAATTGGACTGTTAAAATTAAGAAATTCTTATACCATTAAGATACCATTAGCAATGAAAAGGCAAGCCACAGAGTGGGAAAAAGATATTGCAACTTGCATTATATATACCTGACAAAGAACTTAGCCAGAATATATAAAAAATTGCTACTCAGCAATAAGGATGACAAACAACCCAATAGAAAAATGTGCAAAACACTTAAATGGTCACTGTCCAGAATGTATTTAAAAAGCAAACAGACATAGTAAAAATATCCTCCATCTCAGTCTCCTCATTAGTACAGATTAACCCATGATGAGATACCATGCCTACCCTACAGAATGTCTAGACTTAAAGTATGACAATACCAGATGTTGGTGAGGGTGTGTTGCATTTGCCATTCATTTTCCACAGCTGGTGGGAATACAAATTGCTTTAACCACTCTGGTTAATACTTTTTTTTTTTTGTCATTAAAGCTGAACTTATTCATATTCATACCATATGACCTTATAATTCTACTCTTTAGTATATAGCCAACAGAAATGGAACCATTTTTTCACCAAAATATATGTGTAAAAATGTTCATAGAGCAATATTCACATAGCCAAAAACTGAAAACAATCCAAAATGTTCAACAACAGCAAATTGGATCACTAAATAATAGCGTATTTGTATACAGTGGAATACCAGACAGCAATGAGAATAAATGAGCTGTTGCAGTACACAACCATGTAGATGAATCTCAGTATTCACAGATAATGTTCACTGGAAAAAGCCAGCCATATAGATAATGTTCAGTGGAAGAGACCAGTCACAAAAAAGTGTACATTGTATGATTCCAGTTACACAAATTTTAAAAACAGGGCAAACTACTTAATTGTGTTAGAAATCAGGAGAGTTGTTCCTTTTGGGGAAAGGTTTTGACAGGGAAGTAACATGAACAAATCTTGTATGGCTGGTGAAATCAGGACTGGATAAATTTTATTAAAAGCTTCTATTTAATAAAACCCATTGAGATGATGTGGTTTTTCTCTCCTTTTTTTTTTTTTCTGTTAATTTGAATTCTGAAATTAAACCTGCCATGTGTTCTTGCAGTACATTTCTGGTTACTGGTTACATAGATGCATTCACTTCATGCAAATCAAGCAAGGTGTACACTATGCGTATTAAACTGTGATAAAAACTTTATTTAAAATTTTTAATTTAAAAAATTTAAAAGGATATTTGGAGAGTTAGCCAAAAATTTACATGTTCAATTTCTAGGATAAGAAGAGATAAAGAAAAATTTATATTTCCATGGAAGAGTATCTTTCTCAGCCATGCTTGACTTAGAATATGCTCTGTAGAAGAACATTTTATGGAGTTGAGTAATTAACCCTTGCCGCTATGAAGTTGGCTTTTTAAGTTGCAGCAAAACAACAGCTTAATGAAGTGGAACTTATTAATGGTAAGAATTGACTTCTAGACTTTACTTTTCCTTTCCTAGCTTTCGTTTTTCGGACATTGGATAAAAATCAGTCCAGGGTAATAATGATCTCTGAGAGAAGAGAAACAAATGAGTTAAGCCCACAGTGTTTCCAAGTTGTAATGCAGGTAGAGGAAACCTAAACAGCCCAGGAGTCTCAAAGGCAGAGTTAAGGGGTCAGAGATGAGAAGGAAGCTAAAATTTTGAGGGCAAAATATTGGAGAGAGCTGCACAAAGAAAGAGCTCCAGAGACCTGTGGAGGGCCCTATTCAAGTCTTTGGTTCAGTATCAATCTGTGCATGCATGTGAAGTAACTATTCAACACTGGGAAAAGAACCTCTGGAAGGAGTAGGAAGAATAGTCTTCAGAGATTACAGAGTAAGGTGGCTCCACCAACCAGAATGGAAAGACCTCCTAATAGACAGGCATTGGGTAAAGTCTTAAGAAGGGTGTTGCCCCAGACTAATAGCTACTCTGGTGCCACCTAGCAAAGTTTAAAAGTAAGCTTTGAAGCAATCAAACAGTTTCCAAGTAACTTAAGTATATCCAGAACAAAGCTCAGAAACACTTCAAGGAATACAAAAAATCCATGCCTAACGATCCAGCAGTCCCTGGGTATTTATTCAAAATAATTAAAATCAGGATCTCAAAGAGATATTTGCACTTCTTTGTTCATTGAAGCATTATTCACAAGAGCCAGGATGTGGAAGCACTCTAAATGTTCATCAACGAGTGAATGAAAAAAAATGCAGTATATACACAATGGAATATTATTATTCAGCCTTTAAAAAGAAGAAATTCTGTCATGCAACAACATAGATGAATTTTGAGGACCTTATGCTAAGTGAAACAAGCCAGTCACAAAAGGACTACTGCACGGTTCCACTTATATGAGTATCCAAAGTAGTTAAATTCATAGAAGCAGAATAGTGGTTGCTAGGTGCTAGAGGAAACGGGGAGTTGCTGTTCAATGGGCATAAAGTTTCAGTTATGCAGGATGGAAAAGTTCTAGAGATCTGCTGTGTAACATTGTGCTTATAGGTAACAGTACTGTACACTTAAAATTTGTCAAGGGTAAAAAATTATACACACTTATTTGCCCATTCACTTGCTATAAAATAACATTTTCTATTTTAAAAAATATGCAATATATTCATATAGTGAAGATTAAGCACAAAAGATAAATATGTTCATAACAAATCTGAAAAAAATATCCAGTACCCAACAATGTAAAATTCTTAATGTTTTGCATCCTATCAAAATTTATCAGACAAACAAAGAAGCAGGAAAATATGACCCATAACCAAGACAAAAATCAATAAGAGAGAAAGAAATGACACATCTGACTGAATTACCGGACAGGGACATTGAAGCAGCAGTTACAAATATGCTCCATATGTTCAGGAGGGTAGAAGGATATGTGAACTTGTCAAGGAGAGAAATAGAAGTTATTTTTTAAAAGACACCCAAATAGAACTTCTAGAGATGAAAAGTATAATATCTGAAATGGAAAATACAGCAAATGAGATTAACAGATTAGACATTGAAAGAGAAAAAGATTAGTTAAAACCTGAAGACATAGCAATAGCAACTATCTAAAATGAAACATCAAGAGAAAAAACTAATTGGAAAAAAATCAGTGAGCTATGGGGCGGTATCAAGCAGTTTAACACAAGTATAACAAGTTTCAGAAGGAGATGGCGAGACAAAAAATATTTTAAGAAATAGTGGATAAATATTTACCAAGTTTTAAAAGCAGCCAGAGGAAAAAAATATCACCTTAAATGACAGATGAACACGTATATAAAAATTAATGTAGACCTCTTGTTAGAAACTATGCATGTCAGAAGACAGTGAAGTAACATCTTTAAAATGCTGAAAGAAGGAAAAAAAAAAAAAACTCAACCTAGAACTCAGTACCTGGCAAAAAAAGATCTTTCCAAAGTGAAGGCAAAATAAAGACTTTTTTGGATCAACAAAGCTGAGAGAACTTGTCACCAACAGACCTAGACTACAATAAATGTTAAAAGTAGTTCTTCAGGCAGAAAGAAAATGATATCAGATGGAAATTTGCATCTACAAAAAGAAATGAAGAGCACTGGAAATGGTGCATTATGTGAGTAGATATAAATGCCACTTTTGCCTCATTTAAGAATTTTTTTCCTTAAAAATAATTGCTTAAAACAAGAAGGAAAATATATTGTAGTGTCTGTAACATAAGTAGAAGTTGTTTTTTGTTTTAAGGTATAGTTAATAAGTCAGTGGCAGAAATGGAATCATGAAAAATGCTCACTAAAAAATGGTAGGACAAAAAGAAAAAGAGAACAAAGAAAAGAGACAAATAGCAAGATAAGATTTAAATCCAACCGTATCAATAATCACATTAAATGTAAATGGTCTAAACACCCTAGTTAAAAGAGATTGTCTGACTGGATTTTTTAAAACAGAAAAATATGTATTATCTACAATAAATGCTTTGAATATAAAGATATAGGTTAAAAGTGAACAGATGAGAAGTTATATACAATGTAGACACTAATCAAAAGAAAGCTGAAGATCCTATATTAATATCAGATAATGTAGATTTTAGAGCAAGAAATAAGAGAGATATTCTGTAATATAAGTGGGATCAATTCATCAAGAGCATATAAAAATCCTAAATGTATGGGCATCTAATAACAGAGCTTTAAAATAAATGAAGGAAAACTAGTAGAATTAAAAGAAAACAAATATTCGATTATAGTTGGAAACGTCAACCTTCTCTCTCAGCGACTGATGTTTGTTTAAATGTATTCTACACAAGAAGCGTGATTTATCCCTGTTTTTTAGTTTGAATGTTTTCCTTCTAATTGAGATTTGCTGTCTCATTAGCCAAAAGATTATGCCTGCCAAACCTGATTATCGAAGTATTATTAAAGTGCAGAATCTATATAAATATGTACAACCAAGGATCAGTAAACATAGTAAATATTGGGGTTTACTAATTACTAGATATATTAATTTCCTATTGCTGTTGTAACAAGTTACCACAAACTGAGTGGCTTAAAATAATATAACCTTTTTATGTTAAAGTTCTGGAGGCCAGAAGTCGAAAATGAGTTTTCACTGGCTACTTTTCTTTAGAGGAGAAATACAACTCAGTGTTTAGGATAGCAAAGTAGAATGTTAGGTAGGAATTATATTCATAAGAATTTATTCAAATGCATTCCAGGAATAATTAGAACATTATATGGAACAATAACAAAACCAGCATTGCTGTAGGTGCTTTGGAGAAAAAGTCCATTCACTCAAGGATTGTCCTCTCAAGGAGAATTTGTAATATAAACGCAACCACAAGGGTGTATAAGAAATTCATCTTTGGAGAGTTACAAGATTTAGAGTAGTGTAAAATCATGGACTAATTTAGAGTATTTCTGTTTAAGTGGAGGACGTGCTGTTTGGAGAGGAGCAGCAGACCCTAAGGAATATATGAATGAGAAGTAATTTTCTAATAATTTAAAGAAATAGATATTACTAAATAAAGATTGTAGAATATTCATATTTGGACATTTTAGGGTAATTTCTCATTTTTCTGGAAAACCTGAAAGAAAGTATACTGGCTTAGAATTTGATGAGTCATCTTAAGGAGTTCCTTCCAGAAAAGTATGCTCAGGTTGGGCATGTTTAATTTAAGGGTGCTCTATAAACTCCAATAGTTTCAGGCCTAAAGTGTATGAAAAACATGTAAAAGTTTCTATATGACTCCCTAAAAATCTTGAAACCACCAAATTCCTGACCTCCTTAGTTACTTCTTATAACTAAAGTGGAGAATAAGAAAAGTTTCATTGATTTTGTTTGTTTTTAGCTTATAAATCAGATCCCTTGTTTCATTTCTGCATTCAGGCTATATAAATTTACACCAAGAAACTGCTGGAAGAATTTAATTTTCAGTGAAGAAACAGACATCAGTATCATACTTGAACATTCTTCCCCCTCCCAACCCCAGGCAATAGTAAGGGAGTAGAAAACATTGGTGTCCTGTATTCAAGTTCAGTGTATAATGTTAAGCCTCTTTAAACTCAGTCTGCTTTGTGGAGATGGAGTTTTAGCACCTACAGAAAGAAAGATCTCTATTCTTATTACAAATTTGCATCATAGGGCATAGGGAAGGTCAGTTTATAACCTAGATTCCTATTGGATTGTTTGGAGGACATAGCTGCTTGGTGGTGGCTTAATAGAGAAGGGAAGATTTGTGTATCTTAATTTCTTATTCCTTAATATTTGCCACAGTTTTAAACCTAAAGTTTATAATTTGTGGAATAATACTTTAAATTCTGCTTTGAAGAAGCAATTTTTTAAAAACATGAAGCAGTGCGTGGGCTATATGGTAGGGCTTGTTGCAAGAAGAAAATATAGATATTGATATATGTTGTATGTATGTACAGATATAGATACATGGAATATACATGATACACACATTCATGGAGGAAAGAATTTTGATTTGGGAAGAAAAACAGTATAAATTTCTCCTTGCCAGATATTTGTAATTTAAGTTTCTCCTTTGTAAGTAATCTCAGTGCCAATATTTGAGACTGTTTATGTAAATGTCAGTAAAAACTTAGTTTCAACCCTTAGAAAATGTATAAAAATGTATTTCTATACATTAAGAAATGTTATTTTGGATAAATTTCATTTTTACTTCTGCCACAATTTTATTTAAGTGAATGGAATTTGTGTTGTAATTTACATTCATCTCAAATTTAAAAACCAACAGAAAGTATACCCTGTGCTCAGCATGCAGTAAGGTCTTAAGTAGGAGCTAAATAAAGTTCCTACAGTGCGGAAGTTAATTCAATTTGGTAACCTTCCCATTTGCTTAAAAAATTGTACATCTGGGAAATCTTAGCTTAAATCTTATTTAATTCACATTTGTTGCTGATAAAATTTATGTCCCATACCAATATATCATTCTGTGAAAAGGTAGATTTTATTTGTTTCTTGATTGCTGTTCTTATCAACTTTTATGAGATAATAAAAATTGCAAAAGCTTAAAGAAAGGTGTTCTTTTGGAGGGGGGGCAGACATGTACTTCTCTCTTTTTTCAGTTTGCCTATTTGGAAAATGTTAACATACCACATAATAGAAATTGAAAATGAAAAACTTGTTGACTGTTTTCAAAATTTGGAAGATACTATATGACCTTTGCGACATACTTTTTTTTAAATTTAGCATGCTGTAGTAGCAGAAGATAGGAAATGAAGTATTATGAAAATGTAGTATAATGGCAAACATTGGACTAAGTGTTCAAAAATTGGGTTCTAGTCCTTTAATCTGGTTTTGGTTGCCAGCTGTAGACTTTGGACAACTTGTCCTCTGCAAGAAAAAAAAATGAATCTAAGATTTCCACATTTTTTTAGAGATATACATTATCTCATTTCGTTCTCAGGACCACCCTGTGAGATACCTAAGGGGTAGTAGTAGTACCTCTTCTGTTTTACTGATGAGGAAGCCGTGCTTCACAGAAGTGAAGTAACTGGCACTGGTAGTAAAGCTTGTAAGTAGGTGGTTGAGTCAACAGTTGGCTTCATGTCAGTTTCCTACCAGGAAAATGGAGATTATACCCACTTTGTAGTTATGAAAATTATATGTGATTACATTAATTAATAAGGACTCAGAACTGTTAGTCTCTTCTCTTTCCCTTTTTACAAAGGTCCTTCCTTCTTTGTCTTCCTCCCTGCTATTCTGTTAACTATTAAGAGAAATCTAAAATATGGGGGCTAACCTTATGTTTTTTTAATTGCAAAAGATTATACAGTATCAGAAGACTGGTATATTAGATGTTTCTTTTTATCATAAACATTAGAAAAACACTAAATCAACTAGCAAATAGAGTTCACAATATACTCTTAACAACCTGACAGATTGTTCTTACATGATTCCTGTTAGCACATTCGACATTTTCTCTAATGTGATGCTTTCTGCATAGCTTTGTGAAATAGCTCAGAACTGCATTCTACTACATCTGTGTCAAAAATTAGTCCTATAATTTCTCACATTTAAAAATCAGCTTGGGCACTGATTTCTTCCACATACAGATTCCGCTGGATGGCCAAGACTGTATCTTTATGCCTTACAATTATTGAAAATTACTACAAACAAGCAACTTAATGAACCTTTCCTCTTCTGTGGTTCCTGTTTTACAGGATTGCACTAAACTTGATAAAAACTTATTATCAGCAGCTATTTTGTAGAAATGCTTAGAGTAATTCTACCAATTTGTATTATAAAGTCCCCTATGCATGAGCCATGCAGAGTAAAACACATCATTAGCTTTTCTTCTCGGTTTCCTAATGAGGGGAGAAATCTTACACAGCTGGAGAAGCCTGGAACTCCTTTCTAAACTGATTTATTTACATGGCATATGCTTAGTTTGACACATTGCTTAAAAGAAACAGAGACCTTTTTTAGTTAAGTACTATGCAGTACTTCAAAGAACACTTTAGCTACACTATAATTGTTTAGCTTTTCCAGATACAAAGCTGCTCTTTGCTCTTTAAAAAACATTCCTGTCCTAGTTCTTTATATTATTGCTTTCAATGTGAGATAGAATTACGCTGAATACATTTAGAAGCTCTTTTCAGAAACAAATTTTAGTTTCAGAAGCTGCTGCATATTACTAGTAGTTTAAGATGTCTGCACAAACCAAGAGCAAATCATTCTGCTCTGATCTAGATGATGAGAAAGTAAATAGTAACTTAGAGCCAGATAATATGCTATTGTGATCTGATATAAAGAGCCTACACTTTGAAGCCAGATAAATCTAAGTTAAAACCCCACTGTGTGCTTGTTGATAATTTTTCTTCAGCAGAGTTAAAACTAGTTTCCTCAACTATGCTGGTGATAACAAGAGCTTCTTCTTAGGGTTTGATTTTAGTAACAAAGTATGTGTAGCACCTGACATATGGTAAAAACTACCCATTAAATGTCTCCTTTCCTTGTAACCTTTCCTCCTATGCCCTCAAAAAAAGGAAAGAAGGAAAAAACAAACTAAAAATTTTCTTTTGTCATTCAAATGTGGTTTGGTGATTTAAAAAAATAAAACAAAACTAAATATGTCTCATACAAGTTTGAGGATAGATGAGGGTAGCGGGGTTGACCTACCCATGGAATGCTGGGAATGATTTTCAGCACAAGCTCTGCACTATGGGAAGACTAGGTTGTCATATTAGGTAAAACAAGGCAATAGATTAGTTTGAAAATATACATGACTATAAACACTGTGACCAGTGTGACCAAATAAGGAACATTCCAATTTAATACTTAATGGAATACATACAATGGATAAGACATTCTGCTGAGAGATGATACACTCTTTTGCCCTTCTGTCTTTCCTCTTCTTTTTTGGGCTACAACACAGATGTGATGGCTGAGGCTTCAGTAGCTTTCTTGGGCTATAGTGATGTAAAAAGGTAGAAAGTGCCTAGATTCTTGATGATGTAGTTGCATATTAACTCTAGACTTCCTGCTTCTGGGTTTTGTCAACAAAAAGCCTCATTGCTAGTTTACTGCCAACAGGAGTCCCCAGTTTGGGGTGTGATGAAGGGTGGGGGAGACTTTATTCAGTGCCGGTAGCTCAGTTGTGACAGCTCAGCTATGGAACAGCATAGTTGTGAGACAGCTCAGTTATGATACAGGACAGCTGTGGAACATCATGATGGCTGTGATAGGGCTTAGGCAGGGTGACCCAGGTGAGGCAACCCAGGTAAGGTGTTACAGCTCTCCTGTTACAGTTCTACTCCACTCCAGCCAGACAACTCCACCTCCAATATTACAGCTCCAGGCATGGAAACACAGTCTTTGATGGAAATTTAAAAGTATACTCCCATGAGGGAGAGGTAAAGGTGGCTTATATAATGCATAGGGCCTGCCCCCGGTCCCTGGTTGGCCAGTTCCCATGCAGATGAGGACTCCAAATCTTCACAGTTTGGTCCAAAAAACACCATCCTGATTGGGCAGAGAATGGAGCTGCTCTGATTGGCTGGTGAAGGTGCAGTAAGGAGATAGCTATGCAGCTCTGATCGGCCAGGGAAAGACTCAATCCTGTTGGTTGAAATATGATGCAGGAGCTCTCTTATAAGGGTCAGCTCAGACAGCAGGAACACAGTGCCTAAGGCTTGGCAGCCCAGTTTGGCTTTTCCCTGAGGTGCAGCATGTGTGTGTGTGTGAGACCTCTGCAAACAATGACTGCTAGACTCCGATTATGAATTTGAGCCCAGTTAACCACAAAGAGTCCTTTTTAGCAGGTATATTCTTCTTTTTGGCAGGTATATTCTAATCGGGGTCAACAGTTCCTTTTACATGAGTGAAAAATAACAATGACTGGAACATACAAAGATTTGTTTCTGGTGTCTGCTAGTAACAACAGAACCTAATTCTAACAAATTTAGATAGCAGTCTGGGTACAGGCACCTTACTCCCTCTAACCCTACCTCCAGTCACCATTGAAGTGACTAAATATATTTAAAAATAGTATGCTAGCACTGAAACATGGAAAATATAGAAATGTCAAAAAATGTCAAAAGGACTTAGGAGCCAACTGGAAGAGACATATTGATGAAAGATGGGATAATTTGAATATTCAAAAGTAATAACTGCAATGGGTATGTTTAAGACTTGTGAGTTCATATGTTACTTTTAAAAACCTTTATTTTTGGAAGTTGTTAGAGAACCAATTCATTATTTTAAAAATTGGTAAATAAAAGGAAAAATTTAAGCATTAATTCTGCTTTTCCTGTATAAACTGTATATTCCACAAATAACCAAATAGATGATAAGGGCAAAATTTTCTTTGGAGAGAAGTATTTCAGCTAATACATTAGGAAGGGCTGATAGAATTAGAATAGCACCATTTTGTTACCCCTAGTGAAACAATCATCAATGATTGCTAAACCTATTAGATGGACTGCTATTGGAGAACTTTATAATGGCTGGATTAAACTGACAACACCTAAACACACAGATTAATACTAACAACAAAAAGACCATCAGACATTATATACTTCCTAATGAAAGTTTATACAGGAAATAACCTGGGACAAAATCTGAGATAAGACTTTGCAACCACTAAAAAAGAGGAATGTGGCACTCAGTACAGGGCAAAAGCATACTGCTGATACTGTCAACATAAGAAAGGTCCACCATATGTATAGAGAATTTTTATGAGTTTGAGCCAAACTGACAATAGTTACGGGAAAGCAAAATCTCAATGGATTGAGAAAATACTCCAGAGAATGGCAGTTGTGCAGCTTATTTTATATATTAGAATCAAAGAAAGAGACAGAGGAGTGTTACATGAAATCTATTGGTGTAAATTAAGGGGCAGGGGGCAGGAGAAAGCAAATAGAGAAATCTCTGGGATTGGATTAAAAAATAGACACAAACTTCTTTTACATTGTTGGGGACCAGATAGTTAACCATTAATATTTACATCACACAGAGATGGTGTGTGGGGAACAAAATAACAGTGAGGGGTCTTGTGCTCTGGTGCAGAGTTGTCCCCTAAGGGTTCTGGAAGAGAAGATTTCTCTGGCATTTCAGGTATGTTATCTTTGATGCAAAAAGACAATAGATGGGCTCACTTAAGGTAAAGGTTAACCTTTGCCAAGGAAACTACAGGCCTAGAATGTGACTACCTGCCTTGACCCACTTTTAAGGTAGGAATTTTTATATTCAGACCATCCTATATGGTTACTTTCAAGTCTCTGAGTTTGTAAGGCCTGCCATGAGGCCTCCCCAGAGCTTGTCAGGTTTAGTATGTTATTAGTACTTTTAATAACAAGAGAATTTTAGAAAGCTGTTTTTTTTTTACTTGCAAATTAAAAATATTGTGAAGTCTTTGGAGTAAAACATGGAAAATGAGTTTATAAGTCAGTATACCTAGGTGAAAGGGGGCTAGCTAATGGGGAGGCATAAATTAAAAGGGATTTTGGATAAAATAGGTTGAAAACTAAAAGATGCAGTATCTGAATAAACAATAGAATAGTAACTGGATATTCAGTATCCAAATTAAATTGTGCAGCAGAAACAATAGAGAGCAGATTAGAAACTTCGGGCAGTTGACTCAGTGACATGGAATATGAGTCTGAGAAGCTGTCCCAGAATGCAAAGGAAAAGGAGAAAAGAGATGAAAAAAGAAAATATGAAGAAAAAGATGATAGACATAAAGGATAAAGTAAGAGATCTAACATAGAGCTAATTGGTGTTCTGCAAGAGATGGGAACAAATTTAACAGAAGCAATTATTAAACACACTATAGGAAAACATTTTTCTAAACTGACAGATTACTCTAGTCTATAAATCAAAAAGATGTTTCCAAATACTGGAAAATTTAATAAAAAGAAACTAACAACTATCCTGTTGAAACTTTGTACTTTTTCTTGTTAAAATAATAATAATCAGGCATCTGGGCAAGAAGAAAAACAAGCAAAAGGAAAGGGGAAAAAAGGCAGACTAGCCTTACATTGCTCTTATAATTAAACATCACAGTTTGGACCCCAAAATTTTTTATCCAGCTAAATTATTTGACTAAGAAGAAACACAGATTTTTAGTTCTACAAGGCTTCAAAGTATATACCACATACCTACCCTTCTGAAAGAATTAGTTCAAAATATGTTCTAGCTGACTAAGATTCTTCAGTATACAGGCAAAAACCACCACAACTTGCAGCATTTTTCCAAATACGACTTTATACTTAGAATTTTAGCAAGCATTTGAATCACTGCTTTGTTAACTTTAGAAAGCAAGGGCATTAACTGAAGTAATCTCTCTGGAGTATATGGATTAATTATACTGTAAAAATCAGTATGCTAATGACCTTAATCTTCAGAATTGCCTAAAATGATTCTGAGTTTGGGCAGCATACATATTTCATCATTTAAAAATAATACTAGTTATGTACACTTGATATGTATGTATATGGTATATTATAGTGATTCTCAAAGTGTGGTCCAACAGCATAGATTTCTCACCTGGAACTGGTTAGACAGGTAGATTATTCAGCCCCTACCCAGATTTAGCGAATCAGAAACCCTAGTAAATAAGAAACTCTAGCAATCTGTTTGAGCCCTCCGGGTAATTCTGATGCCCAGTAAAATTTAAGAACTGCTGGTATGGTATAGTATATTGGTAGCCAAACCTAATTAATCATCAGAATCACCTGGGAAGATCTTGAAACATCTCTTCCCAGCCCAGATGAGACTTATTATTCTGAGTTTGGGAATCCCTGGCATAATAGAACTTGGAATCAAGACCTAGTTTTCCTGCTTGACTCCATAAGCTACTTAATATTGTTGAGCCTCAGTTTTCTCTTTTGAGAAAAATAGCACTCATTTTCCTGCCTGTTTTATTGAATTGTTGCAGGAATTAAATGAAAAAATGAAAACGAAAGTACTTTGCAGTATAGATAAGGAATAGCTGTAAATATATTATCCTGTGTTTGAAAAAGGGTTCACATTTTGGTTTTTAATGTTCTTCTGGAGACCAGTTTTTCTTTTTTACTTCATTAATTTAGTGTTTCTGTGTTAACAGGGCTTTCCTTCTATTAGTATGGAAAGGTAGTTGATCAGGTTCTAGTCAACGTCTAGAACCTGCTTTAAATTATTTAACAAATGTTCCTTATATTATTCTCTCTGCCTAGTTTATGGTTGCTGCATTTTAGAAAGCTAGAATTGCTTTGGTGGTCTATTGGCACTCTAAAATTTTCCTACAAAAGTAAGTGCGTCAGGTGGAACGCTCAGTATGCTTAGAATATGAACTTCCAAGTTAAAGAAGACATAAATAAATGGAAGACATAAATAAATGCTGAGGATATGGAATAACTGGAACTCTGTGCACTCTTGATGGGAATGTGATATGTTACAGCCACTGTGGAAAATGACTAGTGATTCCTCAAAAACTCAAAAATAGAAATACCATCTGATCCAGCAGTTTCACTTCTGGATATATATCCAAAAGAATTAAAAACAGCAACATTATTCACAATAGCCAAGAGGTGGAAGCAACCCAAGCATCTGTCAGTTGGTGAGTAAATAAGCAAATGTGGTATATACGTGCAATGGAATATTATTCAGCCTTAAAAAGGAAGGCAATCTGACATACGCTACAACATGGGTGAAAGTTGAGGTCACTATGCTAAGTGAAATAGGCCAGTCACAAAAAGACAAATACTGTATGATTTCACTTATACAAAATACTTAGCATAGTCAAAATTACAGACACAAAGTAAATTGGTGGTTGCTAGGGGCTGGTGGGAAAAGAAGAATATGGAGTTATTGTTTAATGTTTAGTGAGTTTCAGTTTTACAAAATGAAGAGAGTATGGAGATGAATGGTAGTAATAGTAGTACTATGAATGTATTTAATACTACTTAACTGTACACTTAAAAATGGTTAAGATGGTAAATTTTGTGTTATGTGGATTTTACTACAATTATTTAAAAATTGGGGGAAAAAAGAATGTGAGCTTTCATACTCTGGGCTAATAGAAGACACCAGGTAATCTCAAACCTCTTTGCAAATAGAGCACAGTACCACAAGTATATCTTCCCCCAACTCCCAAGCTGTATTTTGAATGTTTATACAATTAATGTGTTCTTTATTAGATGGTTATCCTTTATTTATATAGTTTGATATTTCTCGTTTTTGTTTTGTTTTTTCCTGATGTGACAGTGAGTATGTTTCTAGAATAGCAGAGAAAGCAAAAGTATTGGTTTAAGTTGCTTCAGAGCAGATTTGTGTTGAGTAACTGAGCAGATAAATTTGAGCTTTGATGTCACAGGTAATTTTCATTCTGTGGGTAATTACACACAATCTATATCAAATTATATGCTCTTGCCAGAAATTCAACTAAGTAGAAAAAAAGTTATAGCATGTTCTAGGTTGTGGGTTTTTGTTTTGTTTTGTTTTGTTTTGTTTTGTTTTGTTTTTTGGCCATAGCTAATAAAAAGACAGTCGTGAAATAAAAATATTTTTATCTTAAGATTTATACTTTTTTACACTCTAACTTTTTATACTAATGATAGTTATTCTCCTTATATATACTGCCACCTTGGGATTTTTAGAACACCAATACATTATTTTCAAAGACTCAGATTAACATGGACTGATGAAAGAGTTATTATGCTCTGTTTCTGTCTCTGAAGAAAGGTTTTGCTTCAACAAGCTATCCCAGAATATCATAATGATTAGCAGAAAGGAAGCTTTGTTTAATGCATTTGTAAGCTGCTGCTAGATTTGTGAAGCCCATGGGGATCCTATTTTCAAGGGCTTAATTATTCTAATACACCTAGAGACCAGGTAGCTTTATTAGGCTGCATATAAATATAAATATTCACAATTATGACTCATTTCTATTATTTTCTTACATTAATATGGCATATAATTATACTGTTAGATTTGAAGAAAATTCAAAAATTTCAGTAGCTTTATTCAAAATGCTTATACATTTTTAGAATAACTAGATAACTTTTTCTTAAATTGTATATTACCTTTGCACACTATTGATTGAAGGTCAAAGTTCAACTTTGTCTAGAGTAAGACCTGTTAATGTTTGAGTTCAATTCACAACTGGTAACCTGTTACAAATTAGAATATCTCCTGGGGAAAAGTAGTAATCAGCTTCTGAAATATATATCTGCTCAGAGATACCCTATGACATGTCAGTTAAAAACACAGTTTGGAGTCAGACAAACTGGAGTTCAAATCTCAAGTGAACTGCCAAATAATCATGTGACCTAGGGTAAATTACTTAACATCACAAAAGCCTCAGTTTCATCATCTGTAAAACAGAGAAACACAATTTTAAATCGTGTTTAGGTTCTCATTTCTCTTGGCTTTGTCCCAGTCCTCTTTAATGAAGCTCTTATGGGCTATTATACCTTAGTCTCTTCATCTATGAAATGCAAATCGTGTGCCCCCTGCTCAGTTTCTTTGGAATGTTTGCCTAGAAAATAATTTTATGTGAAGCATTGTGAGCCGCTTGTATCAAAGATTATTTTAACTTTGTTATTTAAAAAATGGACTAGCAAAATTACCTTCCCAGTTTGTCCCATATTGTGGGTAATTGACAGAGAATACCACTTGTTTACATTACTAGAAGTGGCCCGACCACCAGAAATATTAGACAGTTCTTTGAGTTAGAGGTGTCACAAAATGCTTAACCATTTGACTGTGTAATTTAAATCTTAGTCTATCAAGAAGTAAACAGATGAAACATGAGTAACAGCAGTAACTAAATTGTAAATTTATTTTAAAGAGTTGGCCAATATACAGTATTACAATCCATATTCTGTTGCATTTGTTATATTCTTTTGGGGGGGGGATTATGATTTCAGAATACCCAAATATGGGGAAGAAAACAAAATTGTCTATTTCAAATGTCTGTTATTTTTTAAAATTGTATACTTAACAATGTTTGTTCATTCAGCAAATCTTTATTGAATGCCTGCTCTGAACTGGACGCATTTCTAGCCACTGGGGATCCAGGAGAACAAAATTCCAATCCTTGTGGAGCTTGGATTCCAGTGGATTGGAGATGGCTAATAACCTAAATACATATTTGTAATACCAAGTGGCAACAAATGCTATAAAGAAAAGTAAAGCTAAGTAAGGACCTAGAGAACTATGGGGTGAGAACTGCTATTTGAAATAGAGTGGTCAGAAGAGGCCTCTTTGATAGATTGACCCTTAAGCAGGGGCCTGAAGAAGTAAGGGAACCAGCCAGTGGGTTTGCTGAAACGAGTGCCACAGAGGGAATGGCAAGTACAAATATCTTGATTTGGGAGCATTCTTGGCTGGTGGTCTTCTATTTGTTCCACTTTGAAGCTTTTCTTAACATCTTAAAAAGGTAAGGGAGAGTTATAGGCTTCCCCCTGTATATTTCATACCATAGTCTATGTAACTTTTCTTGTCTCATAAGGTTAGTTTCCCACTAATCTGGGACAGGGTAGGGCCTTACCTGCCATGTAGTAGCTCTGAATAGATGCTGATTGAACCAGTCATTCAGTTTGCTTATCTGTTGAGCAACTACTACTCTTTCTATTTACTTGGCACCAAAGAATTATAACAAATGTAAATTGTTAGATATATAAATAAAAGAAAGAATGAGCAAGCAAACCTTGGTCTGCATTATTCAGAGGAAAGAAAAGGCTAATAATTTTTTTCCAATGAAATCTTTTACAAATTTATTTAAAGGTTGTTCTTAACTGAAATATGACCTTCATATTTTAAACACTTGTGATATCCACAGTTTTAATGTTTACTGAACTACTTTAATGGTTACTTGAAATATGCAGTTAAGAAAATGAATTTGAAAAGTAAGTTATCACAGAAGAGTTCTTTGAATTGCATATCATTTTAGAAGAGAATAATTTGTTCTCCCAAAGGAAAACTTATATTTTGCTTTCCCTAATTTTTAACTACTTTTGCAAAGTTTTTCCACAGTTTATGATGTTTACTGAATGTTATTTTCTGAATGTTATTTTAGATCTCCAGAGTTACTATAAACCAATTTTTATTGCATTACGTTTCTAATAAAATAAATATTTAGGGTCAGCAATTGATGAGGTTTCAAGGTTTTTGAATTATGGGTTTTTAAACTTTTTTTTTTAACTTGAAAGAATAATCTAGTTCATGTATGTGCAAAAAGCTTTAAAGTAAGTTGGAAGCTTATCACCACTCAGCAGAAAACCCTTGTTTTAGCTTTTAAAATTAGTATCATTTATACTTAACAAAATGACAATGCAGTGTACTTTTTGAAATTTGAAAGTTTCTATAGTCAGTTTTCTAGAATTTGAACATTATAATAAAACGATTGCATTTACCTTTAGATAAGCCTATTTGGTAGTTAATACTGCATGTCAGTACTCAGGGTGTTCTTTCTCCCCATCTTCTTTTGTCTCCCTACCTCTCTCCCCTCCCCTCCCCCAAATGTCAGTACCTAGTTTCAAAACTAAATATTTATAGACATTTTTAATTTAAAATTTACATTTCTTTCAATATGTTTAACGAAGTTGTCTTTCGCCTTAATTTTCAGTTTTTTACAGTTAAAAAACAGTAAATATAATCATGGAAGCATTGTTTACTAAAGTGAGATCATATTATATTGCTGTTTTGTAACCTCTTTAAAAATAATCTCCATGTGTCTTTCACATCTGTTTGTTATATCCCTTACATCTCTTTAAAAAAAAAAAAAAAAAATCTAACCCAGTCTTCTTTTTCTTTTCATACCACTCATTTATTGAGGAGACGAGGCCAGCTCTTCTACAGGATGTCACACCTTCTAAAGGAGTCTGGTTACTTCCATATTTAACTTGTTCCTCTCTCTCTTATGTTTCCTATTAACTAGAAGTAAATCTTAAGGCCTGAGAGATTCAAGTTAAACATTTTTGTTTGGGATATATGATATTATGTACTGTTTATTTTAACTTATTAAGAGACACAGTATCTGGATGAGTCGCCGCTAATGAGACTGAATTTGACCACTGAATTAGGGTAATGACTATCACATCTCTTCATTGTAGAGTTTCATCTTTTTCTCCTTTTGACTAGAAAATAATGTATTTGGTGTTACTTTGCATAATTTGAATCTCTAGGTCTCACAGTATGAATCAAACATATACCTAAATATATAATACTTACCTAAATTAGTAATTTCATGAAGGATTCCATAATGCTAATTTTCTGATTTAAAAAAATTCAGCATGATTAGCCATTCTTTTTCTGTAAAATAGAATTTTTTAATATCAGGGCTATTGGTTTGTTCTGCAAAGGTCAGATAGATAAATTTTTTCACTTAGTTAACCAATTTTCACTAGCTCAGAAAATGACATGTTTGTTTGTTTGTTTGTTTGTTTTTTCTGGCTTTTTCCTTTTTAATATCATTGTAGGCTCAAGATTTTTATTGATTCAGTGTGGTTCATTTAATGTCAATGCTAATTCTCACAACTTTGACTAGTGGGGAAGGAAACTTTTCAGGCTGATTCCTGTGCTGTCTTTTTCCTATGATACTAGTTTTTAAATTATTGAAACGTTTAAACATAACCAAAAGTATAGAAAAAAATGGAGTGAACCTCCAGCATATCTTTTAGCTTCAGCAGTTATTAACATAGTTCTAATCTTGTTTTGCCTATCCTGTTTTACCTACTTTTTTGATCCCCTGGATTATGATCCCATTGATATTTGAAAGTTTTCTTTGTTTTCTGACATGGCAAGACCCCAGACCTGGAGTCATCCATTTCTTTAAGAAGCCCTGATTGCTTTTAGTAAGGAATGGTACCAGATAACAAAATCTGGGTATAAAGCTTATTGAAGGCTTTTAATGTTGATTTTTCTTTACTTTCCCCTCACATGCCTCATTACAATGGTATCCTACTTCTCATAAGCAGGGTTACTCTCATTTGAGTCCTGGAGGACAGGCATTTCTCAAAGATGAGATAAAAAGCTTTCTACTTCTATTTTAATTGGTCTAAATGTTGGCTATAGCTGACAAATGATTCAAATGTTGGCAGATAAGTATTTTTAATGAAGGATTAAAAAAATAAATAAATACCATTTAGTACTATCAGTTTGCCTGTACCACAATATAAAGAAATCTTCAGTTTATAAATATTTGACTTCTGAAGGTTTGCTTGTACCATACTTTGGATTTTAGGAATCAGTACATTTTCTCATAATAATAATAATGCAATGAGAAAATATGTTATTTCAGCTCTTAAAATCTGTGTATGGTTTCCAAGATAGACCAAACTCATATCCTTGCCTCCTTTTCTTCCTGATGCCCACTGAAATAAAATGTATAGAAATAAGAAATGAAGAAGCCAGTAACAATAAATAAAAAGATTACCAAAGAGTGATATTTGAGCAGATTTCTGGATCTCTGTTCAAGGCACAACTATATCCTCTTCTCACTTTCCCATACCCCTGCAGCTGGACTGCAGATAGCTGGTATGAACCCCAGGCAAGACACCAGGCAGATTTTCTGTAGAGACATTGGGGAAAGCTAAGGTTTCTAGAGTACCAATTATGTCCCCAGAAAAAAAGGAGGAAAAAAAAGAACACCTTTATTCTCACATTTAGAGAGTCTGCTGGTTCCCCACCCCACATCCTAAAGGAACAGCCTATTCCTAACTCACATGGAAACCCCCTCAGGAAAGCAGTCTAGCTAAAAAACAAACCATCTTCACAGTAACAGAAAATCTATGTTGGCTACTGAGTCATTCAGGGCTAAATATGAATGAGTAGCCAAAGATGACCAGGCATGTAAGGAAAACTAATAGCATGAAAAAGAGACTAAAATAACCAGAAAAACTGCCACTGGAGGAAATAGAGCTAATCAGAGAGAACTTTACAAAAAAGGAGCCCTAATATACTCAGAGCTGTAAGAAGGTTCTACATTCATTAAATAAGAATAAGAGAACACAAGTCTCCAGATTGAAAGAGCACACCAGTGCTGAAATAGTGAATTAGATATCTTACTGTAATGCATGCTCACAAAACTGGAGAATTCCTAGGAAAACAAAAGATCCAGAGGGAAGTCATGTACAAAGTGACAAGTATCAGACTGAAATCAAACCTCTCATCAGTAACAAAAAACACTTTAAGACAGTAAAATATTGCCAACAACATGTCGAAAGAAAATAATATGCAACCAGGGATTTTATATCCTGCCAAACTTATTCATCAAAGGTGAGAGTAGTATAACATTGTTTTCAGACAGGCAAGGACTCAAAGTTTACCCTCTCAGAGTTAAAGGAAATGAAGGGATTACACATTCGTCATCAACCTTCTTGAAAAACAAAATTATTGGATAATTTTTCATTAAACATATTCATTTTGGGCTCCAATTTTTTTTTTTATCCCATCAGTGCCAAAAGGATTTATTGAGAGGAAAAGGGAAGGAGGATTACAAACAATAAAATAAGTATTTGTGGATTTAACCACAAAATAAATTACAGAGCTACTGTGGCAAACAGCAGTGAGACTACTCCCTTCATTCTTAGCAGGCTAAAATATTACATTTATTGCACATATAACTAACCCATAATTTTTTGTACTTCTCAATGACCCCAGCAGCAGACAGCCTACAACTGCTTGCATGTAATCACAACTGGCTGGAACATGTGGCCAGCAGGGACATCAAATTCTTCTCCCATCATGACTGCAATGACATGATCTGGCTTATATTTAAAAACATCACTCTGACTGCTATAGTGATTAGACTTGAGGATAGAACAGTAGAGCAAGAGTAGAAGCAGAGAAACCAGTTTGGATATCATTGAAGTATTATTCCAAGTGAAAGATGACAGTGGCTCTGACATGGTGGTATCAGTGGTAACAGAAAAGAGGTTGGATTGTGGGTATAATTTGAAGGTAGAGCCAACAGGATTTCCTGACCGATTTGATGTAGGGTGAGCAAGGAAGAAGTCAAGATTTCTGATCTGAGCAGTAGGAAAGGAGGAACAGTTTGAGAGGGAAAGATTAAAAGTTAAGTTTTGGATGTTATATTTCAGAAATCCATTTGACTTCCAAGTAAAGATGTCAGTTACTTGGATTGACACTTAGATATGTACATCTGTAGTTCTGAAGAAAGGTATGGTCTGGAGATAGAATTTTTGGGAGTAATCAGCATATAAATTGTATTTAAAGCTATGAAATTTGGTGAGATCACCTAGGAGTGAATAGAGATAAAGAAGAGGTCTGAGGACTGAGACCCAAAAGCACTCCAACATTTAATGTTTGGGGGCTGAGAAGGAATGATCAAAGATGACTGAGGAGGAGCAGCCTGTGGGGTATAAGGAGAACCAAGAGAGAATGGTGCCCTAAAAGCCATGAGCAGAAAGTATTTCAATAGGAAGTCATTGACTATTTCGTACTGCTGAGAAGTCAAGCAGGATGAGTAGTAAAAATTCACTGTTGGATTTGGCAACACAGATATCGATGTTTACCTTAACAAGACCTGATTTTTTTTTTTTTTTTAAACAGCTACTGAGTTGTTAGGACAAAAAGATGTATTAAGTTGTTTGGGACCAACTATTTAATAAATGGAACTATTAGATATTTCTTTTCACCTAGGGGCTTTATGAAAACATTAATAAGATACAAATGGAGCCACAAAATTTGGGAATCTGCTTTAGAGGATCATGCTGAGAATTTTAAGAGGGGAAAGCACCACTTGCCTTTTGTCTCTGCTGAAAGTTTGAGTTAGTAATTTTAAATCTGATCAGATCACGTGCAATTATTAAAATTCCCCTAATGAAAAAAGAAAGAAAAACTTATCATATGAAACATCAGTAGTACATCTTTGCATGAATTTTTCTTCTTGCCTCCATAGGTATGGTCTGAATATGCGTTGCCTGGCAGCTCGGGTCAATTATAAGACTTTGATTATCATCTGCGCACTCTTCATTTTGGTCACAGTACTTTTGTGGAATAAGTGTTCCAGCGACAAAGCAATCCAGTTTCCACGGCACTTGAGTAGTGGCTTCAGAGTGGACGGATTAGAAAAAAGAGCAGCAGCATCTGAGAGTAACAACTATGTGAATCATCTGGCCAAGCAGTCTGAGGAGGCATTCCCTCAGGAACAGCAGAAAGCGCCCCCTGTTGCTGGTGGCTTCGGTAGCAATGGGGGAAGCAAAGTGTTAGGGCTCAAATATGAAGAAATTGACTGTCTCATAAATGATGAACACACAATTAAAGGGAGACGAGAGGGGAATGAAATCTTTCTTCCATTCACTTGGGTAGAGAAATATTTTGATGTTTATGGAAAGATGGTTCAGTATGATGGCTATGATCGGTTTGAATTCTCTCATAGCTATTCCAAAGTCTATGCACAAAGAGCCCCTTATTACCCTGATGGTGTGTTTATGTCCTTTGAAGGCTACAATGTGGAAGTCCGAGACAGAGTCAAGTGCATAAGTGGGGTTGAAGGTTAGTATCTGTCTTCTCTACTGCATTTTTTTACCCTTATTATGTTGGGGAATAAGAACCTATAGCTGTTAATTATATAGCAAGTGCATACATAGCATGCTTTCAAAAGACCTTTTATCATGCTGACTTAGCAAGGAGGAACAGATTAAGTCTAAACCTAGGGCAGCTTTCTAGATAGTTTAAGGGTTGCAATAAGATCATAGCCGATCAAATAGGATTATTCCATTAACCTACCTCAGAATCTAAAATTCTCACCAGTAAGACCAAGGCACTGCATCTCCAGAAATTTTATGTAAAAATATGCAGTTGTTATTTGTAAAAGGAGATGGAAAAGGGACAGAGACCATTCAATGGACTCATCAATATCCCAATACAGTCTCATTACCAGATTAGCCAGGTATCATCTCTGGATAGAGGTTTAAAGTCCTCAGAACAATACAATACATACCATTTTCTCTGAGTTTATCCTGAGCTCCTATAGTCTATCACCTGTTGCCTTTCATTGTCTTTCAAACTTGGAGCAGTGGAGGTACCTTATGAGTATATTAGTACAATTTAGAATTTGCACTTGATACCTCGTATTAATCAGAAAGCCAAATTGAATTTGACTTTTCATTTATTTACGATTTGTTGTTTAGTTCTGAGTTCTATTTACTAAACTTTGGGATTTTTTTTTAATCTCTTCCTTTTATGTTTAGAAAGTCATTTGCCACCTGATGATCAGCTCTTCATCTGTATTTTCTGTAATAGTTTTGTGGTTTTGTTTTTTTATGTATAACTTTAGTCCAGCTAAATTGATTTATGTTTTTGGTAAATGGTACAAGATTAGGGTCTTACTTTAGACATTTTTCCTTACTATGTCTTGAATAATCTCTTTTCCCCACTGATTCATGATGCAATCTTTATCATTATATTAAAATATTTTGAATACTGGAATATGTTTCTGGCCTCCTATTCCACTGATCGGTCTGTCAATTCTTATGCCAATTGCACATTATTGTAGTTTTCACCCATCTTTAATGAGATTGTATAAGCCTTTTATTAAATGAAAATAATTCTATTTGAATTTTGAAAAAAATCTCCCCCTTGGAGAAGGATTACAGAAGTTAAAAAGTTTATTTGTAGCCTAGGTTTCTTAGCCTATGTGGTCTCTAATGTCTTAAACTGTGTTGAAACTACATCAGAAGACATACAGTTTTATAGGTGCCCAGTTTCTACTGGGAATAGAATTATAGATAAGAGTTTCTCTCTCAACACTTATACCATGATGCAACAATACAATATTCTGCACAGTGGGGTATGATTGTATTTCTTATGTAGGAAATTACTAAAATAAACACTGATACCAAACATTTCAAGATTTTCCTTAGAACTTTATAAGAAATAATCCATTAATGAATTATTTCAAGAATCTAATGTTTAAATATACAACTTTGATTCATTAAAAAATACTTGGTCTCAAGAATTACATTTTAACATCAAGGATATGAAAGAGAGTCACAAGCTATGTTTATACTTCAAGTTGCCTAGTCTTAACTGGCTTCTTACACAAGTACTTTAACTATCAGATTACATACTTATTAGACCAGACCTTAACATTCTCTGCATGTATTTAAATTGTGTAAAACTTGAACGTATGAAACAGGATTATGAAACATGACATCTATAGCTATGAGCAAAAGTAACACATAAAAAGTCAGTCCTTAAAAGGCAATCTACAACATTACATTGCTGTATACGAATAGTGAATGAGAGTGAATGAACACTTAATTTTGTTTTTCATATCTGGTTAACTTGGTACTATTTTTTAGTAATTATAAAACAGCGTAATACGGAAGCTCAAAATTTGCTGATAATCTTATAATATCCCTAGAAGTAAAACTGAAGAGTGGTGTTCAGAACAAACTTATAAATATCTGGACATAGTTAGTTATTTTGTTTCTTTATTTTATAGGTGTACCTTTATCTACACAATGGGGACCTCAAGGCTATTTCTACCCAATCCAGATTGCACAGTATGGGTTAAGTCATTACAGCAAGAATCTAACCGAGAAACCCCCTCACATCGAGGTATATGAAACAGCAGAAGACAGGGACAAAACCAGCAAGCCCAATGACTGGACTGTGCCAAAGGGCTGCTCTATGGCTAGTGTGGCTGATAAGTCTAGGTTCACCAATGTTAAACAGTTTGTTGCTCCAGGTAAGTGACACATTATGTATCTGCTAATTTTATGTTCATTTATGGCATCTGACGCTTCCTTAAAATTCTTTTTATGGTTTTAAAAAACACATTAGCAAATCCTTTATATTGCATATATAAAGAAACAAAAGGTGTCACCCAAATGAAATCCCTAAAAAAGGAACAGCCAAAAATTCAAGGTTATAAAAGGCATATTTATGGTGTGAAAAGCCAAGCCATAGATTGAATATTAAGGTCCAGCTTACTGCCTGGTGTGCATCTCCTTCCAGGGATCTGCATCCTGCAGGAGTGAAGTTCCTCAGTTTAATATTTTGGTACAGTATTTATTCTTTAACTTTTCAACTATTTTACGTTAAGGTAGAAATTTTACTTTATAGAAAGGGCCATCCTTTCCTTTGCCTATTTTTTACCAGTAGCTTTTAATTTTTTCAAGATAATACAACATTATCCACTAGACCTGCTTCCTATATTGAATTTTGTTAATGCACTAGATTGTCTCAAACTTCATATAAAACCATTTCATTAATAAAATCATTCATAAAATCAAATTAACTTTATGCAACATTTCCCCTTTTACTAAGACAGTATCATTAATTAGAATGTAATGCATTTTTCTCCACTAATCAATATCTATGAGAATTAATGAGTCCATTACTTAAAAAGACAATGAAATAATTTTAGCACCTCAGGCTTAAATTTTCTGTGGGGAAATGTTATCAAAAACAGAGCTCATTCCCCCCTTCTGCTAACCTTGCAGCTGGTAAATAAAAAAAGAAAAAAGGTTATAAGACCTCTTCTGTATTCTCTCCTTGTCCTTTATTGATGACTGTGTAATTCACAGACCTTGAAAGCCACAATACAGATCTACTCATTCTGGATGGCCTTAAGTAATGGATTTATGAGTGCTTAATGCAGTGAAAATAATGGGTGACCTTTTGTTTTTATTCTATGACTAGAACTTATTTTCTCCTATGGCATTCTGTGATATTCCATCCAGTACATAGAGCATCTTTGCTTGGCTGGATGAGAAAGTATGTAGAAATATTTAAGAATATTCAGCTTGCGATACTTAAGAGGTTATTGCAGTAAGAAATGATTAGACTAAGCAAAAGGACATTTGGTTTGGGGTGCACCCAGGGTGTTTATTTTTGCACTAATAATGTTGTCTGGATTAGAGTGGAAAACAACAGTCCTCATCTTGATCTCCTCAAGTGCTGGGAAGTTTTCTAGAACAATCTTTCTAATTCTATTTAGAGCAATAGAATTCATGATACACTTTTAGATTCCCTGTGTAATACAAAAGATAGGTCCCCTTATACTAAATGAGTGACCCACACTTTAGCCCTTCATTCTGCAGCCAGTAGCTGGAGATAAAACTACTTCCTGAGGTGGTTTTAAGCATATAGAGGAGAGAACTCTGTCTGTGACAGTCACTCTGCCAGTGGGATACAAGCTACTTAACAGTTGGAACTCTCTGCTGGAGGGAGTGTGCTAGCTGGGGCTGGGGTGCTTGTTCTCATAACCTGAATGGGCCTGGCGTTGCATTTGATACAAATGTATGAAGGAGAATGACTTGAAGTTACTTGGGAGTTTTTGCTCATAGCAGGAGAAAGAAATCTCAGAGGTGAGTCTGTTTTATTAAGGCATGGGTATGGGAGACGAGGCTTCTTAGAGGATATAGACTTCCTGGGAGATAAATTCAGAGAAACACTTTTGAGAAGAAATTGGGACTCGTACATAAAAGCATGGACCTAAGTAAGGTGAGACTCTGGAGAACAAGGGCCTGAATGCTGTCAGCCTTCTATTTTTTCTTTTTTGGACTCGAATTTTTTTTCTTGAAAGGGACATCATAATCTAGAGGCAAGAATCATAACATGGGTGTGCAGCATTGTTTTATTTATTGAGTAATGTTTTGTTCCTCTTCCTAATTTTAAAATGAAATGAAGTGAAACTTTATACCTGTACTACTCTATTAAATTAAAGGAGCTTTCCCAAAGCACTCTCTTCACTTCATTTCCATGACCTCACTTTCTTCTCTCTCTGTAGCCATTCTTTCTCACTCAGGCTTCTTGTGAGCTTCTCTTCTACCTGACCCTTATCTCTCACTATTTCTGGAGCCTCTGAGTAGGGCCTTGTCTCACTTCACATAGGTAAACCTATTGATTAAATGAATGAGTAGTAACAGTTTGTGTTGTATGTGAAAACACTGATTTAAAGACTACTCTTAAATACTTATCATTCTTTGTTGCCTAAAGTATATGTACGCATATCTCAAAAATAGACACTTGTAGTGACTCCTAGGAACTGCTCATAGAGAGTAGAGGTCATGAAAACTTTACGTTAGTAGATTTCAAGTAGGGGTCTCCAGATAGCATAACCTCCGGTAGAGCTCTGAGCCTTGCCTAGTACATTTCCGCAATGGCTGCCACAACCACAGGCATATTTCATTTGCTACCATTTGTATCCTTCTGAGTGATGCTGACAGTTTATTTAACATCTCTGCACATCTATAAAATGATAATTAAAAGAACTATCTCAAAATTCTTTTCAAGATTAAGATTTTTGGTAGATCGATTTAAGTTGGGGATTGTTCTATGTGGCTCAGTAATCCCCTCTAGTGGTGTTAGGTTTTAAGGAAACTAATAGTGATTTTTTAAAAGGTTACATCTCACGATATCATTCATTACTGAGTTCTTTGAACTAATCTGTTGTATTGAGACATCATTTCATTGGATTTGTATACATAAAGTGAAAATCAGAACGGGATTCTGTGAGAAAAATGAGTACTTCTATAGCTTCCTCCCATTTGGACTTTTAAAGATGAGTCATTGTTTCCCAGTTTGGTGAGAATGGATGTCATAGTTAATACTATTGTCAGATTAATGAGGCATTACCCTAAGAATGAAAAAATAAGTAGTACTCAAGATAGTCTGTTCTGCTGAATATAATTTAATCTTGAGTGATTCATAAATCAATGGAATCCTGCAGTGTTTCAGGGATGTTGTACTGATCATCAGATTCCATTTTACTATAGATGCAGGGAAATGCTAGAGAGAGATTGCATGTTCACATTTTTCCAGTTAAAGGGATTTTTACTATATTAGAAGTATACTTCTGAAAACCACTTTTTAAAGAATCACTCAAAGCGTCATTTGATGCATCAGTCTATCAAGATGTTCTTGTTCTTGATACTATTTCCACAATTGTCTCATTAAATGAAGTAGTAAGAGCCTTGGTTCAATTATATCTACACTGGTAAAGTCCAATGTTAGGAGAGTTAAACGATCAACTAAACATGCTAATACTCTCCAAACTAATCACACTGTGTACACTGTCATCAGTTCACATTTTTAATCTTTGTTCCTGGTGACACTAAAAATTTCCTCAAGTACTCCTCAAAGCAGATCTGATTCTATGACTGTATTTAAGAAAAATAAGTCTGCCACTGATTATTCACATGAGGATGCCATTTCCAATACAATTTCTTTTTCACTGTTTTTGAACTTGGGTCTAGGCATCCTAGTTTCTAGTTCCTGCTCCACCATTAATTAGCATTTGGCTTTGGGAAAACCTTTTAACCTTGCAAAACCTCCATATCTTCATCTCTAAAATGAAAGTGATATTTCCTGTTCTACCAGCCTCAGCAGATTACTGTAGCGATCAAAGGAGATAAGACATGTGAATGTGTTTTGAAATTTTAAGCTCTCTAAAGATCAAGATATTCATATTTGCCTTTAGTGTTATAAAATGTGTACAACATACATTTTTTGCTGTTGTTCTCACTGCTGCTGCTCTCTGGTTTAATGTGCTCAGTTTCTTTTCTTGGTAGATCTAGCCCAGCAGTATTCCAAAAGTCATCTTTCTAGGAGTTAGCCATCATCGCATTATACATATGCAAGAGAAATTTCCTGTTTGATAATTTGACAGATATAACAGCTTTTACTATTTTATCAGCCTCTGAAGCCAGTGGCTTCAGAATAATAAGAATAATCACTATCATATTTTACTGTGTTCAAAGCCACTCTTTTTTTTTTTTAATTCTCACAGTTACTTTGTAGAGTAATATTCTCTCTCTCTCGTTAACATGTGAAGAAACTGAGACTCAAAGAGTTATATTTATTGAACATCTCAAAGCTAGTAAGTGGTAGAGTAAGAATTCAAACAAGTTTGTTTTTTTTAAAAAACTCCCAAGTCTGTGCTTCTCCCTCCACCTACCCTCCTATCCCTCACTTCTTGTTAACTACATGAGCCCATTCCTTAATTTCCAGAAATTTTATTCACAATTCCAGCAAATATCTGAAAACAAACCTATCATTTTAAATATCAAATAGTGATTAAGAGCATGTAATGTAGAGCCACACTTGACAACCTGAGTTCATCTCTTTGTACCTTAGTTCTCTGTGTCTAATTTCCTTATCTATAAAGTGAGAGTAATAATCGCACTTACTCTTAATTTGTATGAGGAGTAAATGAATATAAAGCACTTAGAACATAGTAAATATTTATTGAATGTTAATTAAATAAAAATTTTTACATTCATGTATAGCCATTTCCTTCTGTCCTTTTTCTTCCAATATTATGTGCTGAACCAGCTTTTGGCCATTTTTTTCTTTTTACAGAATGGGTATACTAGAACAGTCATTGATTATTGATCAACCACATTTGATCTAGAAAAGGCAGTTTGATCAGCCATTTCCTTAGCCATTTGCTCTTAGCCCCCTAAATGTAAACCACACAGGCCAAAAGGTAAGAGCTTTGACCTAATGCTCACAAGCTATTATGGACTCACCAATTCTGTCATTTGTGGTTAACTGAGTAATAATAATAATAATCTGACAAAATATCGAAGTGTTAATTTTGTATTATTAGTTGTTCTCAAGGATGAATTGCAGTTAACTTTTAACTACAAAGAGATTTTATTCTAACCAGTCTTTGTTGGTATATTTTATCCTCTACAGAAACCAGTGAAGGTGTATCTTTGCAACTGGGGAACACAAAAGATTTTATTATTTCATTTGACCTCAAGTTCTTGACAAATGGAAGTGTGTCTGTGGTTCTAGAGACCACAGAAAAGAATCAGCTCTTCACTGTACATTATGTCTCAAATACTCAGCTCATTGCTTTTAAAGAAAGAGACATATACTATGGCATCGGGCCCAGAACTTCGTGGAGCACTGTTACCAGGGACCTGGTCACTGACCTCAGGAAAGGAGTGGGTCTTTCCAACACAAAAGCTGTCAAGCCAACCAAAATAATGCCCAAGAAGGTGGTTAGGTTGATTGCAAAAGGGAAAGGATTCATCGACAACATTACAATCTCTACCACAGCCCACATGGCTGCATTCTTCGCCGCCAGTGATTGGCTGGTAAGGAACCAAGATGAGAAAGGTGGCTGGCCAATCATGGTGACCCGTAAGTTAGGAGAAGGGTTCAAGTCTTTAGAGCCAGGGTGGTACTCTGCCATGGCCCAAGGGCAAGCCATTTCTACATTAGTCAGGGCCTATCTGTTAACAAAAGACCATATATTCCTCAATTCAGCTTTAAGGGCAACAGCCCCTTACAAGTCTCTATCAGAACAGCATGGAGTTAAAGCTGTGTTTATGAATAAACATGACTGGTATGAAGAATATCCAACCACACCTAGCTCTTTCGTTTTAAATGGCTTTATGTATTCTTTAATTGGGCTCTATGACTTAAAAGAAACTGCAGGGGAAAAACTCGGGAAAGAAGCAAGGTCCCTGTATGAGCGTGGCATGGAGTCCCTCAAAGCCATGCTCCCCTTGTATGACACTGGCTCAGGAACCATCTATGACCTCCGGCACTTCATGCTCGGCATCGCCCCCAACCTGGCCCGCTGGGACTATCACACCACCCACATCAATCAGCTGCAGCTCTTTGGCACCATTGATGAGTCCCCAATCTTCAAAGAATTTGTCAAGAGATGGAAAAGCTACCTTAAAGGCAGCAGGGCAAAGCACAACTAGAGCTCACAACCAAAATTATATTTCAGCCTCTGCTGTACACAGAAACTATGGGCCCTTTCTCAGCAGAGCATTGGCACATATTAAAGGGTCGTAGACTAGGTTATTGTGGATGACATCAAAGTGATAAATGATCCTTTAAACCAGCCTTCTGAGATAACTGCATTCCATGGTTTGGATATTTAGAAATGTAGACAGCATTTAGAGCAGGAGAGTGTTTAGTCAATGGGCTAAACAAAAATGTTTAACTTTGCCTTGCTTATCACCCTGTACAGTTCCACAGGTAGCCCAGTCCCTCTCGGTTTGGGAAAGCAAATGGTAAGTAGCTATTACTCGCCAACTGTCTAGCACTTACCTGAAAACTTAGTATGGGGTGCTTTTAAAATGTGATTATTTATGCTTATGTTGAAAGCAGACTTTAAAAAAATAATGTGCTGTAATACAGTAAATATTTACTTGTAGCCTGAATAATGGAGTGTGTGCAACTTTTTTAAATGATTTTTTTTTCTATAGATGAACTTCTTGGGGGCAAATGAGCATTTGTTGCATTTGTTCGATTTGTTTTTTACAGAGAATACTTTGAATTTATGGTTTTCTTGATGTGTAAATTAAAAACACTGTTCAGGCTTCACAGTTATGTCATGTAAGCACAACTAAAATGAAATATGTTGACTGCACAAGAAATTACAAAAATATTATCTGTTTTATGAAACTTGATCTACAATCAGTAAAGTTTTGATAATCAGTCTGTCCCTCCCCAATCCCCATTGTGATGGTTTTCTTGACACTAGAATTTTGTATTTCATTTCAGACTACACTCAAGAGTTTTGTCTATTTGGGGGAGACATTTTTGGAACATTATTTGGGAAGTTTTATTATAGACCTAAATTTGGGAAAGAGCTAGTAATTTTGATAAGTCCACCACCACTACCCTTTTAGAATTTTTGCCCCCTTAAAGAAAAACACTAGGTCAGATATTACATACAAGAATTATAACAGGTTTTTTCCTATGTAAATCATTCTTGGTCATCAACTTTCCAAACTGTTGACTCTGCTCATTATTCTTTTGCCTTTGCAATTTTAATTTTAAATTATTTCAGCTATTGGATAGAAGTGATGCTACTGCATTTCCTGTACATGTGTAATCAGACCTTTATTTGGCTTTTTTATCTCACTGTATCTCATTACACCTATACCTATAGGCTTCCTAGCCCACATACCCTGGGCAGTAATGTTTCAAGCATTAGGTCAGAACTGAGGGAGGTCGATTTTGCTATCTTTTGTTTTAGTGTATGACAATGCACTAAATCAGTACTATAACTCGTAGAGATTGGAAATATAAAACCCCCACAGTGCAGTTTGTCTACAACCTGTATTAAACGCCCATCACAACTCTGTATTGCCCGCAAAACAGTTGTGGATTATTAGGTTTCCCCCTAGCTTTTGACCTTTGTAGTTCTTATACATTAGATGTCCCAACAAGAATATGTGGATGCCTTCATTTTTATTTTCAGTTCTCAAAAATAAACTTTCCCATTTTTACTTCATTGTATTTGTTATTATTTTAGAACGGTCCAGACTTCTGTCTTGTTTTTGCATACTGGTACTTCAGATTATGGGAATCAATGAAAACAGTATGGTACTGCTTCTGTGACAAATATCAGTGCCTTAACAATGTGTCTGTCCTTTTCCACTGAAAAAGGAAAGATATTTTGATCTAGAAATGGCATTGCTAGTTCATTGCTCTTGGTTTCACACTGCCTTCCACATTGCAACAGCAACTTGATTTTTCTTGTGATCCCAGAATTTTCTAAGAGAGTGAGTTGAACCTATAGCAGCACCATCAGTACAAACTAGTGGTTCTCATACTTTAGAATGCCTCAACCACCTGGGAGCTTATTGAAATACAGGTTCCAAGTATTCAGTAAATCTGCCTGTGCGCCATGGTAATCTGCATTTTTAACAAGTGTTCAGGTGATTCTGATTTAGGTGATCTGGGGGCATACATGGAGGAACACTGCCCAGGACTATCCATTGCATTTTGTTCCTAAACACCTATAGAGTTTTCTAGGGTTTAAAATCATGTAAAATGTTTACTTATTTTGAACTTAAAGAGAACGGGGAAGATATTTTTAAAGTTTTGTTTCTTTAAATTTTTCTTTGTTTCAAGATTATGGGTATCAGTTTTTCACACTTATCCTGAGTTGGCTTCGATGTTGAGTTAAACCTGTTGCCACTTTTAAAACCAGCCAAAAGTTTCCAGATAAAGGTCAAGTTTGGCTCTTTAACAGTTACTGTACATAAAGGCTTCATCCAAAAAACATCCAGTGTATGTGAGCAAATATAAAAATGACACACAAGCACAACTCTCCAGATGTGGCAGTCCTTTTTCTTTGTCAGTGTGCAAACTTTCACTGAAAGCTGCTATTTTCATCCTTCTTGTAATTGTTTTTCTTGTTTTTCCTCCATTGTACATGTGGGTTATATACCATGTGTTAAATATGCAATAAAGTGTTTACTGGATGCCCTTCTGAAGGGTAGTCCTTTGTAAAGCTGTACAGACTTTGCAGTTTAAGCACAATGTGCACATGTTAGTTTTATATACAGCAAAACTTGATTTTTTGCAGATGGAAAGGTATTTTGTTTCTATACAAGGTAAATGGATTGTTTGTGCTTAATGTAAAGCTGCTTTATAAAATTGTAAAATAAAGTTTTTATCTTAAAAGGAATATACCTGGATATTTCTCTTTCTTTAATTATTCTAAGATTATTTGATCCCAGCAAGCAGATTTATGACCATCATTTCCTATTCAGCCTGTGACAACTAGTCAAGCAACAAATGTTCATTAAAAGTTCTTTCAGGCCCTTTAAGACAACATAGGGAAGACTATGTATCACATAGGCCTTAACTATAGGAGGTTTAGTCTCTAGAGGGAAAAGAGTGTTTACAAAACAGTTTCAAAAAATTAAAATGCCGATTTGTGTGGTCAGTCAGAGAAAGCATTATGGAAATAGAGCCTACACAGTGGTGTCAGGCCTGAGTACCAGACAGAAGAAGAGGAGAGTACCATGAGCAAAACGGGGTGTCATGCCAGCTGTGCCTTTCCCATGTTAATTCAGGCTGGTAACTATTTTTATCTGACTTAGATTTACTTGAAAGTTGGTCCTTCCTGTATTTTCTCTACTTGCCTCTTCTCCAGAGTAATAAGCATTATTTAATCTCTCCCCTCACCCTTCTTCTCAGAGAGTAATGATTTAGGCTGCCAAATACATAAAAAACCAGAGACCAGTCTGGCATCTGGCTTCATGTTGTGTTTCATTGCATGTTATTTTTGTTATAAACATTCTGTAGCATTTATATAACGGAATTCCAATAGATCACCAGTTTTTTCCAGCTGTTGGGTACATACATTTTGACAAGCTGCTAATCTCTGTTCTTGGCCTCTTTTCCTTCTCTGTCATCCTCACTTAGGAAACAGCCCTAAGGGCGCAAGCAGTTCTTGGTCTGGGTGAGGTCTCAGGCTGCTCTTGCTTTGATTTTGCTGTTATAGCCAAACTCAAGACATTAGCCATTCTGCCGTAGCATGCTGTACATCACATATTTGTCTCCCCGTTTCCCTTGAGAGGGGACAGACTCTCCATGCCACAGAGGTCTTATTCCACAGTCTGTTGAGCTCTCCTTTCCTGGGGACTCCTCTTTCATATCCACAGGCCTCTGATGGCCATGTGACCCTGCCTTATCTGGCAATGACTGTTAGACCAGGGGCGAGTCAAGTCATTCAAGCTGGCCCAATCAATCTTTTCCCCAGGAATCTGAAATTGGGATGGGTGAAAAAACTGAAGCAGAGACACAGTGAAAAATCAAAAATGAAAACAGTATCTTGACAGTGCTCCAGGCCCCGGATCCAATGCATTTCTGAGGCCAGCTGCATTCCACTCCTATTCCATGAGACTCTACTGTATCCTCAAGATTAATTCCTCTGTGTGCTGAGTTGGCTGGATTTGATTTTTGTTACTTAAAACTAATGAGTTCTAATTCATAACACAATATCTCCATTACAGAGAAAAATGTAATATAAATTCTACATTTTCCTCCAATCTGGACCACTGTATTTGCTAGGGTTACCATGCAAAATACTACAGACTAAGGGGCTTAAACAACATAAGTTTATTTTCTCACAATTCTGGAGACAGAAGTTCAAAGTTGAAGTGTCAGCAAGTTCGGTTTCTTTCAAGGCCCCATTGCTTAGGGCACAGATGGCTGCCTTCTTCATGTGTCCTCTATGTATTGTCTGTGTCCTTATAAGGACATCAGTCATACTGAATTAGGGCCCATTTATATGACATCATTTTTCCTTAATTACCTCTTTAAAGGTCCTATCTTTAAGGTCACAATCTGAGATCCTAGGAGTTAGGGCATTTTAGGGAGACACAGTTCAGCCCATGAGAACACTCTTCACTCTTAAGTATACAGAAACTGAATTAGCCAGGGTTGCCATTCAATTTGTTGATAATAAAGGCCAAAACTCAGAGGTCTTTAGGGATCATTGGGTGAGCAGAAATCTAGACTTGGGACTCAGGAGACAGGGCTCCCCAGCTTTGCCACTGTAGCATCAGGAACTTCCTCTACCCCATGGGCTTCCATTGCCTCATAAGTCCAATTAAAGAGAACTAATTGATCTTAACAGTTTTTATAAACAAACAAAATATAACCACTAAACTTAAGCAGTGGCATTTAATATATGTGTGTGTGTGTGTGTGTGTGTGTGTGTGTGTATACATATATATATATATATAGGCATCAACATTAGCTGCTAGATTTTTATTCTTCCCACCATGTGCCATTTCCACCAGCCCATTCTGAATACCAAACTCTGAGGTATTGAAAAAATATATATAGCTATAGAGTATATTAAAACAGCAAGTTGTGAGATTTGTTTAATGACTTTTAAAAATCTCAAGTCTGCATTATTGTAACTGTTACAGTTAACAATACAGCGATAAAATATTGATTTTCATTTTACCAACTCATTAAGGATGTCAAATTGAAAATGGATGTGAATTTAAATGTTGTATGGGTGATGAATTTCAATGTTTGCTGCTCACTTTCTGATGAAACGAGATACATTTACCATCTGGTAAGCATGATTGGTAACTTATGTGTGTGCGCTGCATTTCCTGAATGTCAAGTAGCAGCAACACTAATTTTGCTCATCCTTTCCCAGGAGTAGAAGGATGTTGTAAAATGATAGGACTGCGAAGCAAACCATTGAGGAGCAGTAGCAAAGAGAACAACAAAAGGGGATGGAAAAATCCCAATGAAGTATCTGAAATAGAGCAGGCCACAAACAGACTCGGTAAACAGATCTTATTAGGCAACCCCAAGCTCACAGAATCTAAGCTCACCACCTGGAAGAGCCGGTACTTTCCTACAGTTTTGTGCTGTTCTTATCAGCACCTGGTAAAACCACTGAGATATGAATGGCTGCCCCGTTTCAGTTTAGAAAACCTAGTAAAAACAGTCATCTCTTTGGGGACTAGACAAGGAAATAAATCCCTAGGGCTAGGTGGGGGTGGGGAGTCTTGGCAAAAGTGCAGGATCTTAATTTAATGCCTGTTATTCTGTCTTTCCTTTTTATCACCAGTGAAATTAAATTCGTGAGATTTAATTGAACATAGAGTGGGAGGCCCTAAACTAATTCTCAAACCCATCAGTGTCATGGCAAGACAATCAGGGGAGTGTGTCTTCCTAACTCCTGCAGGCAACCTAGAGAGGCGCTAGCTTCATCTGAAAATATTCACCATATTACCCAAGTAACTTCTTATGAGCTTGAATAAATATTCAGAGTTCTTAGTGTCTGGGCACAGCAAACTATGGTTCTGTATTGGTGTTTCTTGATAATCCTTGTTTAAGAACAGGGAGAGGGAACAAGCACCATTATAAGAGCTCCCCAGGCTAAATCTCATTTACAACTCACCTACTCCAAGTCTGACTCTGGTAGTAGATGAGAAAAGGAAATGCTGTTTAAGTAGCTTGTTCCAGGTCATGCAGTTCTTTTCCCTTAATACTTATTGAACATTTTTCTAGTAATCATGTGCTACCTGCCAAGACAGAGAAGATGAGAAGGTCCTGTTCCAGCCCCAAGTCACAGCCTGGAGTGCTCTTCCTCTGGTAGGCTTTGGGTACCAGCTCTTCCAGGTGAGCAGCCTTCCCTTTCCTGAATCGAGGACCAAGCAATGGTGTTAATACAGCTAAAGTGACCAAGTGCCCACAGTTGAGCTCTTACAAAAAGACTCCACAAGCATTTTTTCTAATCCTAGAAATACGCTGTGAACTTTACAAATGAAAAACAAACTTGGAGCAATTAAACAACTTGCCAGAGGTCATTCAGTTATTTGACAAGTCAAGATCTGGAAGCCAGGTATGTCTGACCCCAGATTCCATGTTCTGAACCATGTCCCCAAGCAGTAATAGCCAAGATCCACAATCTCCTGACTCCGCCCCTGGGAGTCCTGCACAAGGTGCTCAACCAGGGAGGGATGCAGATCTCAGCCCCAGTGCTCTCCCACGTCTGCCCAATGAGAAAATGAAACCATTTCATCTGGGGACTCTATATCAGATCCGTTCAAATTGGTATTTGCTCCACTAAATGATGAGAAGAGCCCAGATTAGGTAGTTTTTCAACAATCAAATCTCCTTGGTGTGTGCCCCATTGCTTCAGCATCCCTGGACCCATCTGTTTATGTTTGGTTTGGGATGACCCAGCATCACAGCCCCTCTGTAGCCCCTCCATCATTCTCTTCTTGTTTATTGTCTTCCCTAATGGACTTGCAAAAGCTATATATATTACAGAGTAAAGTGGAAGTCAAGTGTGCTTGTATATGTGTGAATGCACACACACATGTGTAGACGCACAGAAAATACCTGGAAGGATTCACAGCAGTTACCAGGCACTCTGCTGGCTGCTACCAACGCAGTGATGAGTAAGACTGCCCCTGCCCCTCGATAAGTTGGAGAAGTAACAGATTCAGAAGGCATACATTTTTTATTCTTGGCTATGAAAACAAAACATGTTTAAAATGTTACCAATTCCAAATTAGAGTTTGAATGAATGAGATTCTAAAGATTCCCTTCATTATTTTATTTTATCCTCAGCATGGTTCTAGGAGACCAGTGGAGTGGGCATCTCCTTCTAGTGGAGGAGCAGAGGCGTGCATGTGTGGTGACTCTCCGGGGGCAGTGTGCTGGTGGCAGAGCTGAACCGAAACACAGGCCTTGCATTTTAAGTCTGTTCATCACTCTGCCCTTACATCCTACATGGGAGTGTAGAATGGGAGAGCCTCCAGAGAGGGCGCTGCCTGGTGGGGACCCAGGCAGGGCCTCCCTTGCCTTGTCTCCTTTGGCCCTGAGCTTGGCATGAAAGGGAGGTTGGGGGGACACTTCTCTCTTGGTTTCTGTTCATCTTTGGTTATCAGTTCTCCTATATCTTATCATATCTAAGCTCTTCTGATGGTACAGAAGGAAGTGACTCAGAAAACCACCCTACATGTTGTCTGCCTACATGTTGCCCAGTCACCTTGTTTAAAGCTGGGTTTGATCTGAAGAAAACACTTTTTAAGGGAAAAAAATGCTCTATTTTAAGGTGCCAATTACTTCATAACCTTTAAGATAGTTTTGTTTTATTCCCAAAGAAAACCTAGGCTGAGTCTACCCCGCTGAGTGGCCCCCCAGCCTTTCATTTTCATGTAGCCATGAGAAGGGCTGCATCGCGTTGGTGGTGACTTACCCATTGCTCACTAGCTGAGTGAGGTGACTCCTCTGGTTGTGTGGACACAGGGCTGTAGGGGCAGGAGTGTAGGTGGGGTGATCATTGCAGGAGCCCCAGTGAGGGGAGGGTGGGCAGGACTGAGGTAGGGTGGTGAGATGTGGTTGGATTAGGGACAACAGCAGAGCCAGTGGGCTGGTTGTGCAGAGGGATGACGAGGAATCAGAGCAGCTCCTAGGTACAAAGGCAGGAGGGCCACTGGCTGAGATGGAAAGTATGGATGTTCTCACAGAGGTCTTTTGAAGACTGGGTCCCCTCCCAGGCCTAAGAGGAGTACCTTTTCCAAGGGTATTTGAAGATATGAAGAGGAAAGAGGAGTGTGTGTGTGTGTGTGTGTGTGTGTGGCATGTGTGTGTGTTGTACCTCAGTGGCCGCTTGATTCATCAATGGGATTTTACCCTTGCCTCCCTGTAATCAATCCTGTCCACATAGCCAGTAGAGACATTGTTTAAGAATAACAATCAGATGCTTAAAACTCTCCAATTGTTTCCCATTGCCCAAAAACAAATCTAAATTCCTCACCAGGCCCAGAAAGCCCACAGGAAGTGCCTGCCTCCACCGCAGCCTGGCTCTTGTTCTTAGCCTTTCCCCACCACTCACTGTACTCTACATTGAGACCTTCTCAAACAGCCAAACACCAGCCTGGGGTCTTTGACTTCCATTCCCTCTGCCTGGGACTCTGTTTCCTGACTTCATGAGGCTGGCTTCTCTTCATTTAGTCCTCAGCTCCGATCTCATCTCCTTGGTAAAGCCCCCCTGACCACCCAGCTAAGGCAGCCTCCAGGGTGCTCCTTATCATAGTATCTTGCTTTATATGTTTGCATAGCCTTTGTTCCCGACAGAAACAGACTTGTACACATGTCAGTTTGCCTGTGCACAGCCCTACTTCCCCCACAGAATGCTACCTTCTTGAGAGCAGAAGCTTGACTCTGGTCTCTGCCTTATTCCTAGCACCTGGCACAGAGCTGGCCCCTAGAATGGCCTCCATAAATAGTGGGTGGGTGGATGGTTGAATGAATAAATTAAAGCTTCAAAAGAAAGAGGGGACCTGGGGCTAGCTTTCTCCTCACAGCATTCTGACACAGTTCTTTACACCCTCCGGCATTAGCATGAGCATCAACCAGGAGCTTCCTGGATATGAAGAATCTCAGGCTCCATCTCAAACCTATTGAATCAGAGTCAGCACTAGACCAGTATCCTCACCAGGTAATTAGTTTATACCTTGATGTTTAAGAAGCACTTAGTCAGTGCTGACTCTCAGGCTTGCCTGCCCGTTGGAATCACCTGGGGAGTAATCCAACACACCGATGCCTGACCCCTCCCTGCAGTGATTCTGATCTCATCTGTCTTGGTGTGGCCTGGACTGCACAGCTGATTATAATGTGCAGCCAAGGGGGAGAACTAGCTGGTGTCCAGTGTTCTTTCTTGTTGGGAACCAGAGAGCAAAGTTCAAGGAATGGACAGGGGTAAGGCTTGATGAGGTAGAAAGAAGAAAAATATGTGTGATTGCCTCCCTGTCTTGGGGTCAGCCATAGGCAGAGCAGTTGTTTGCCTTATTGGTTATATTCCATCACCCTTCTCTTCGTTTCTAAGGTGCTCTGGGCCCCGCTATTCTTCTCTTGAAGGAGGTCTCTGAAGGGAGGCCTGTGTCTCCTGTCAGACTAGGGTAACACCCAAGGTGGGGGCTGAACCCCGGTCAGACAGGGATCTCCCTAAGACTTCTCATTTTCTCTATCCAGTTCCACAGAGTTCTCAGCACAGACGGAGTTCCCTGATGGGTGCTCAGCTGTTGGGGTGGGTCAAGGACAGGGTGAGCCCTAGCCCCACGTGTTAAAACACACACACACACACACACACACACACACACACACACACACACACACACACACACACACACACACACACAGTGAGCAGCCTGCCCACCACCTCAGGGAATCCAGAGCTTCACCCAGCAGATCTCCTGGGCAAATCTGCAAGGAGATAAGATTAACAAAAAACCAAGAGAAGTCAGGAAAATCACGCCCAGCTGCAGTCATTTCAATGGAAAGGAGAGTCCGTGTGCATGCTGCAACGACCTAGAAGAAATGCCAGGCTGTCCTTGGTTCTCAAAGAACAATTCCAATTCTCAGATGAAGAAAAGAGTTTGGGTCTGAGGACAGGACTCCTGCCCTTACCCCAAGCCCACCTCACAGCCAGCCCCCTGCCAAGTTGTCCTCCACCCTTACCGTTCTAGAAAGCCATTCCGGAAATCAGACTGAGTTCTGGGGCTAAGCTATGATTCCAGTCAAAATGCACACTAAACCATCAGCTGTTTTTATAATCTACACTTTGGTGTGAATGGAGAGACCAGATCCTTTTTTGAGAGTGGTTTGCTGGGAGGCAGCACAGCCGGGGGACGCTGGGGCCAGGGGAGGAGGAGGGTGAGGGAGACCCGGTGTGGCCCACACCACCCTGGCCCAGTGTCCTCCCTAGCTGACTGCACCTCCAAGTTCCAATGTCTGTCTCATTCTCTGGCTCTGTGTCCTTCAAAGCAGCCTTTTAATGGGTGGAGGAAGTCTTTAACTGAAGGCTTTCTCTCTGGTTCACAAAATCACTCACTTTGCCCTGCTACCTTAAATCAATGCACCCAGCCCTCTAGTGACAGCACAGTGCCTGTCTGTGCTCTAAGCAGATCTCACAGCACATTAATATATTTAATTACCAGCTGAATTAAAGTAGAGTGAGAGGCAAAGGTGAGCAGAACTCAGCCCTGGGTCTCCCCTTTGCTGACTGCACAAAATTTCTTGAGGGATCATCAGAGACACCCTCCCCACCTAGCTAGGCCTCTTTCAGGAGAGATGGGGAGACCCTTTAGAGAACTCTATGAAAGCCAGGGATTATCTCATCAGAAAAAAATGCTCAGAGAAATCTAGATAATTTCAGGACTCATGGACCCTGCCCACAATTGTGGCACCTTCCCGTGACCTGAATTTTATCCAAAGATCTGAACAGGGTCCTTGAACCCCAAGTGACAAGTCACTATATTTTTTATATTAAAAACTATAAACTCACAAGCCTTCAGAGACCTGACAGCTAAAATATTGTAAAATTTTAATTGAGTCAGTGGGTAATAAGGAATGGTGGGGACTGTGGCTAAAATGAAGTATTTAAAATTATTTCACAAATTAAATTATCACTAGATGGACCCAAAAAAATATACCTTTAGACTAAATTTAACTCATGGGTAACATATATTGTCTTAGAATTTTCTAAGTATTTTTTTTATACCTGCCTCTGCCCACTAACTGGTAATGAGATCTTCCGATTACCTAAGCCCAATCATCCCCTCTAGAACATAAGCCTATTTCTTCTCAGTCTTACCTGGTAAGACTTCTCTAAACTTTTTCTTTCATGCTGTCGCCAGTTCTTCCACAGCTCTGCTCAGCTCCAAGGCCCAAGTTAAGCAGCATCTCAGCCATGAAGCATACTGACAGCCAGAGCTACAAGGGGCTTCCTGAGCCCCCTGACTTGGTTGTAAACACTCATTCCCTGAGCCAGTCGTTCTCAACCAAGAGCAATTTGGCCCCATTGGGAACATTTGGTAATATCTGGAGACATCTCTGATGGTCACGATTTGGGGGAAGGGTGCTACTAGCATCTAGTGAGTAGAGGCTAAGGATGTTGCTAAACATCTGACAATGCACAGGACAGCCCCCACAGCAAAGAACTATCTGGCCCAAATGTCAATATGCCAATGTGGAGAAGCCCTGTTGTGAGCTGGCTCTGAAGGAGCTCCTTGAGGGCAGGGCAGGGCAGTGCTTGTTTAATGCTGCGCCCCCAGGCCTATGACAGGGGGTCTGGCACATAGCAGGCACTCAGCTGAGGCCTGTCAATGAGGTGGGCCTAAAGAGAAAGATCCCATCTCAGCCCCAAATAGTGCACAGCTGAGTCAGGTGACCCCATGCACACTGGTTCTCCTCCACATACAAGACAACTCAACCAAGACTGAAGACCATGAAGTGAGTTTGCCGAGAAGGGCTTCACGAGTTTGGGGAGGGGGCATTAGAATTGTTTGTTTAGTTGGGCTCTTTATGTTGCAAGAACAGAATATACTCAGGGCTCCCTGAGAGGTGGAACATTTCATTGTGAAGAGAGATGTGAATGGAAACCCAGGTCTTGGGAAAAGCAGAGCAGCTGAGGGAAGGTTAGGCTGGAAGCCATCACTCTGGCACCCTCCATTAAGAAGATGCAGGTAAACCCATGTCTCTTCTCTCCATCCCACACCCCACCCACCCACCTTCATATAGACTTTCCTGTTTACCCTTGACCTAAGCTCCTATCAGGGCCACATTATCTGTTAGCCAAAGTGCCTAGGGCCCATGAAATGTTTTAATTTTAATTTTTTTTAATCAGAAGAATAAAAGAATATAATAATAATGAATCTAGCCAAGATTACATTCATTTTTATACTAATGCAGACATGTTACATTTAACGCTATATTTTTATGGAGAGAGGGGCCTGCCCCCAAAGGCACTGCCCATCACCCCTTCCTAGCCCCTCCACACCATGATCTCTCGGGTATAGCTCCCACCACGAACCTTGTTTCTTAATGAAATTTTCAGAGAATCCACTGGAGACATTTTGAATACAAACATGTAACTAGGAAGTATGCTGACTTTGACGAATTTTTCTTGGGAAAGGGTTTTCCGGAATAGACCCCATTAAGTCAATTTAATTCCTTCATCAATTTTCTATAAAGCTCAGTTAAGCTATTTCCAATTTTTTTGCTTTTTCATTTCGACTTGACTGAAAGTATTTTCATTGGAACCAATTCTTTTTCACTTAAATTTTATATCAGAAATTTCGTTCATAGATCAAGTTTTTGTCAATATCAAATTTCACTGATGATAGCTTCTGTCATGGCTGGTTTTCTTTTGTGAACTTTATTTCTACCAAGTCCATTTCCTGGGGTCAAATTTCATTCTGAATCTTGTCAAGAACATTTGATTCTTTCATAAATGCTAGTAGATTACAACCTAATTGAACCATCTTAGTTTATCCATGCATTAGATAAAAGACTTTAGAGTTAGTAACTATTTTCCTTAGCTTAAACCACAAGAAAACTATGACTACATTTATGAGGTGGAGAGGAAGGGTGATGCAGGAGGGGAGGCAGAGGACAGAAGAGAGAAGGAGAGCAGTGTCCCTCAGGTGTTGAGTGCACGTCGGAGGTCGGGATGTCTTGGGAAGGAGGCAGGAATCAGTAGGAGGATCAAAATGTTCTTCCCTGGTCCAGTTCATCTTTGTCTTCTCTTATCTTATCCCACGTCACTTGACCACCCTTGGGTCAACTGTGGGTAAGAGGAAGCATGTATTGTAAAATACAATGGCCTAGAGCTGCCACTGAGTCAACAGCTGGGGCAAGCCATTTCTCCTTTGGAAGGAGGTAAGGCATGAAACCAGGGGCCTTGGGCCATGGGCAGAATATTTCCATCTGGACAGTTCTCTTCGTGTCATCAAGCACTTCCATGTATATTATTTCACAGAATTTCTCAACATCACTGTGAGGCAGGCACTATCACCTTTGATTTAGAGATGATAAAGGAGGATAAGATGAGTGAAGTGGGTCCTCTTGTTTCAGACCCAGGATTTCCCCATTATGCCTCACAAACTCTCAAAGAAAGGGGCATAAGGTATCTGCATAATATGTTACAGTTGGCAGAGGTCTTCTGGCTTGCTCCTAAGATTTCTGGGGGCCAGAATCAGAGTACAAATGGAGGCCCCCATACTGTATGTCCACATATTTAAAAGTTATTGATCAAGCTCACAAGCCCTTAAAAGAAAAATTTCTTCTCCCCCTACCTTGACAAATATACCTTAATAGTGATGTTTGAAAGAATAATAAAATAAAAACACATGTAACTAATATATTATGTCTTTTTTTCATAAAATTTGTCTCTCTTTATTCCAACAAAATTCCTAATTATGTTGTTATAACAGAGATTTTTACAAAACTTTTGTTCTATTGGCAGAAATGCCAAGTTAGACAATCTTTCTGCGTTCTCAGACAGTTTTGCTTTAAATTCTATATGGAGAAACTTCAGTTTTCTGAGACAATAGCAAATGGAATTATCAATAGCTTCCTTAAACCAGTACTTAGATTCAGAAGTGAACCATAAATTTTACATATCCTGTTCAAACACTGTAATGGGCTTATAGATGATAACTTACTATTACAGGAAATGTTATATAATATTTTAATTGTCTCACACAAATTTCTATCACTTATAGATTTCAACATCTCCTGAAGCAGTATCTAGCTTGGTACCACTCAGAATGCCAGTCCATGAAATATTTGTTGCTGGTCTGAGATGAGAAAGGGAGATTGTGAAAGAATGGTTTCCTAGACACACTCTTTAATTCAGCTGGTGTTTTTTCACAGCAAGACTTTCTTGATGAAGAAAGCACTATGTTGATTTATGTTTCTTAATTAGCATAAAGAATCCATGTGGCATTTCTTTAGTTCCTTCACATTTGTCAATACCAGGATATTATAAAGAAAACCAAAAATACCAGTATTTTTCTTATTTATTCAAATGTCTCTTCAGTTGAGATTCTGCCTTAATCCGGAACAGCCAGAAAATAGTCTGTATAAACTGGACTATTTGAATGTGAATCTTCTCCTTGATAGTCATCTGAGTATTTTATATCTGTTTTCTAATTTCCTTATATTTTATTGGTATATCACTTTTATTCCCTATTTTATATGGTTTGTTCTATTTATTTAAAAAATTTCTCTAAACATTTAAAAATATTTTCAGTTCTTTAAAAAATGACACGGCCAATTTAGATCTGTTTTTCGAAATAAACTTTTGCTAACTAACATTACTAATGACAAACATCAGTTCATACTAACTTACTATGGGTAACACAAATATTAAAAATAATTTCATTTTGTCAAGCACCATGGTTTGTTTTTTTTTATTTGAGAATCTTTTGCTATTTCACTGAATTCTTCTAATCATTTTATATCTTGTCCAAATTACTTCTGATTCCTTTTAAGAGCATTTTGCAGGCCTTCCCATCAAATGTCTGTGAGTGGTTTTAAGGTCAAATTTGATGTGTGTTTCATCAAGATATTCTATCTTGGGACAGATCCAGAAAATATATATAATTGCTGAATTGTCCAAAGAATGACGCTGCATTGATACAGTGGAAACCAAATCTCCTAGTATGAACTGAAACCATGAGCTGTACACAGCACAGAGAATGCTTCTGCATTTTTGGTCAAAATTCTCATACACATTTTTTTTATGATCACATTAGTGGCATCATCAGAGGTTTGCCCTACCCTTGACAATTTTTTAAAAGCAATGCCTATAATTGAAAGCTATTATTCAGTTTGTCACTATAATCAAAACCTATACTTTTCATAAAAGGCATAAAACCAATGAAATACTCTTTAATTTTGACTTTGTAGTAGTTCAAAACATGTACAATAAATATTAGTCATTTGATATGGCTTTTGCCTGTATACTACCTAATTGATCTCAGTTATATATATATATATAACTCAGTGATATATATATATTTAATTTTATGTTCTATTTCTTCCCTCACTTTTTACCCTCCAAATTAACAACCTCATTTTGAAGTCTATATCCTAGATAATTATTTGTTTCACTTTTTAAAACTTCATCATACATGCCTGCCTTAAATTTTAACATCAAAATTTGAAGTCATTTCTAAACCTAGGTATTATTATTTTGTTTTCTGTATATATTGCATCATCAGTGCCCCTTCTCACCCAAAATACAACATTCTGTTTGGCTGAATATGGAGCACATCATTTTATTCTATAAGAATATCCCATCGATGTTTTCTATTGGTGTTTGCTTATCTTTATTGAATACCATCCACAGTTGACTATTTATTCAGCTCTTTTTTTCCTTTCTAGTAATTGTATGAGTGTTTTCTTGGGGCATAGATAAAATCTGCTCCCTCATGTTGACAGTTTTAAAAGTTTTAAGCAGATCGTTGCTTTCGAGATTTTCTATTTCTTTTTGCCTCTTTTTTCTGAGCCCTACTTTCATAACTGCTCTATCATTATCTCTATTTGCACTCATTCTCAATGATCTATGGGCTTAAAAATAAAATAAATTACATCAAGAATATAAAATTTCAGTGTATTTCATTATAGCAATGTAAATTAAATCAACTGTAAAAATTAACTTTTTTGAAAAGAGATGTGAAAAATAATTTTATATTTTATAAAATATTGAAACATAGCTATTAAATTTTAAAGGCCAAATACAAATGATAAGTAATGAATATCAAAACTTAAAATCAAAATTATTTATACCTGAAATTTTTAATTTAATTTTTTGAAATTATATATAAACTAGTTGATAAAAATAAAACCTAGCATTCAGTTAATAAAACCTAACAGTTATGAAAGTGATCTAGCATTCAATGTTCATCTAGTTGGCAATATAACCTTTCCTGACTCTGACACACCCTGTGTGTACTTAATAAACAATTGCTAACATTTATGAAGTGCTTATTGTGCTTATTCCGGCAGCCCCATGAAGTAGGAGGGGTTATTCACATTTTTAGAGTGGAAAAACAGAGAAACTAAGGACTTATCTAGTGTCCTCAGGTAGTGAAGGGCAGCACCAAGATTTGAACCCGGTTTTTCTGGCTCACTACCCACTGAGCAATACCTTAGAAAAGACTCACAGGACAGGGCCCTTGACAGGTTTGGGGCAGGTGGGCAGCCCCCAAACCCAGGATTTTCTCCGTCTTCACTCTGATGCCACAGCAGCTACTTCTGGCTCCTTTAGGTCTGAGTCCTGGGGTCCTGCAGCCCCTAGCTTGAGGCTCTCGGTGGGGATCGGTGGGGACCAGACCCGGGCCGCTGGTCACAGCTGCGGCAGAGCAAGACCAAGTGGGCGTCTCCTCCTGAGCCAACACAAGGGCGCCACCTGCAGGGCAATAAAGGCCCTTCCTGAGCAAGCCACCTTGCGTCAGAACGAGAAACGACCCTGAAGGGGCCGAGCTGGGTCAAGCCCACGGCGGATCCTGCGGGAAGGAAGGAAGCCTGGACAAGTGCGACCAGGAAAAACCCACGCAACTCTCCCCACCTTCAAGTCAATTACTCCTTCTCACTTCCTCCTCTGGCACAGGGTAAGTTCTTCCTGATGTCTAACTTCAGTCCTTCAGACGGCAGTGGAAGCCTTTTCACCGCAAAGAAACAGAGAATAAGAGCAGTATTTGTAGCTGCCTACTAGCTTTTCCAGAAATACAGCTCCGTGGAAATGCATCAGGAGTTTCTGTCCCATTCAAGCCAACCGAGCCCCTCACCCTGCTCTCTCTCAGGCCGGTCTCTATGCCTTAGGAAAGCTCCTCGGTTTGAAAGTGTGTGTGTCTAGAATCCTGCTATCAGATGCCATCTCCATAGATAGCCCTCGCAACCCCAGGAGATCAAGATTGTTACTGCCTTTTTTCAGATGAGGAAACGGAGGCCTAGGGAGATAGCGTGACTTATTCTAGAGAGTCAGGGACAGACCAGAAACAAAGTAGAAATCTGATCCCAAACCTAGGGTAATTTCTCCAAACACTATCTCCTCTTCTAAAGGAGCAAGGTGGAAAGGTGAATTCCTGTGTTCACTTTGTATGTAAATGGAGTTGTGCTCACTTGAGCATCCAGCCCCAGGTGCACACTTATGTGCTTTGCACAAATGCATGAATGACTGGGACAGTTGAACATCTATTTGCAAGGCCAAAAAAGTAAATAAAAAAAGAAAAAGACCTCCCCTACCCCACATCTTATACAAAAATTAACTTAAAAAAATGGATCATAGTCCTAAATGTAAAATACAAACCTATAAAACTTCTAGAAGATACAGGAGAAAATATTTGTGACTTTGGGTTAGGTGAAGAGTTCTAAGATACCAAAAGCATAATCTGTAAAAGAAATACTTGATAATAAATTGAATGTCATCGACAAAACCTTTTGCTCAGCAGAAGACACTGAAAATGAAAACACAGACTTAGAGAAAATAGTTACAGATCATCTCTCTGACAAAGATTTATATTCAGAATATATAAAGGAGTTCGCAATAAGAAAAGAAATAATCCAATTAATAAATAGGCAAAGAATTTCAACAGATACTTAACCAAAGATGACATAAGTCACAAAAATACATGAAAAATTCAGAGCATCATTAGTCTTAGGACAATTAAATCAAAATCACAATGAAACAACTTAAAAACTCAAAAATACAGTAGTCCCCCCTTATATGCAAGAGATATACTTCAGGACTTTCAGTGGATGCCTGAAACCAAGGACAGTGACTGAACACTATGTATACTGTACTACATTTTCTCCTGTACATACATACCTATGATAAAATTTAATTTATAAAGTAGGCACAAGAGATTAACAATAACTAATAATAAAGTTGAACAATTATAACAATATACTGTAATAAAAGTTATGTAAATGTAAAATCTCTCTCTCCCTCACCGTGACAACTACTAAGTGACTGATGGGCAGGGAGCATATACAGCACAGATACGCCGGACAAAGGGGATGATTCATGTCCCAGCGGGACGGAGCGGGATGGCATGAGGTTTCATCATGTTACTTAAAACAGTGCATAATATAAAACTTATGAATTGTTTATTTCTGGAATTTTCCATTTAATATTTTCGGACTGAGGCTGACCACAAGTAACTAAAATTGCGGAAAGTGAAACTGCGGGTAAGGGGAGACTGCAAGGGTATAGTTAAATTATGGTACATTTGTACAAAAGTATATTATCCACCCTTCAAAAATCATATTTTGCTCTTCAAAATGACATAAAAATATTTATGGAACAATGTATTAAGTAAAAGAAACAGGATTTAAAGATATAAACGGTATTACCCCAATTTGAAGGAAAATTGTGTGTATGTTAGATACGTGTATTAAATAAAGGCTGAAATGCATAAAAATATGGCTCATTTCTGGGTATGGCAGTTATAGGCGACTTCAGTTTTCTTCCTTATACTTCTCAGAATTCTCCAAAATAGTTTCCAACATACGTATATTGCTTTTATGAATTGTCTAAGTGGAGAGAGAGAAAAAAATGGATGGATGTCTGGGTCCCTAAGCCCTCCCTAATCATTCGGTCCTTCAGAGGAGATGCTACCCAGCTCCCAACAAAGGGAGTTATGTGCTCCAGCCTTATCCAGAGGCCCCTTTGGGCGTTCTGCCCTTGGGGCTGCTCACTTCCCTTCTTTCTGGGAACCCCCCTCCTCCCCTGGTGGTTTCCTCATCCTCCCTCTCCTCCAGCTGCTCTTCCTCTTTAATGGATACTCCTGCTGCCCCTCTCCACCCCCTTTTCCTTCTTGGTCTTCATTTTGTCTCTTTCATTCACTCTGTGGCATCAGCAATGACACCCAGGACACCCACATCGCCGTGTGCAGTCTAAACATTTCTTGTAAGCTCCAAATCCTTGCTCATTCATCCATCCATTCAGCAGATGTTTATTGCAAGTCTATTGCCAGGCGCTGCTCTAGCAGCAACAGCAAAGGTGCTGCTTTCCCAGCCCTGACATTCTAACAGCGGGTTCAGGCAATAAACATGGCAACAAATAAATGAACAAATTAACTGCAGAACCTCCATGGTAACAAAATCCTCAGTACATTGAATACATATTAAAACTTGAGAACCACTGCTCTACACCAGTGGTTCTCAAAGTGTGATGCCTAGCCAGGAACGTAGCCTCTCCTGGGAGCTTGTTAGAATGCAAATTCTCAGCCTTCCAGGGGATCCTGCTTGGCCCCAGAAAAGGGATCCTCTAGATTAGGGACCACATCCTGTTTATCTTGGTATCTGTATTAGTTTCCTCTTGCAGCTCTAACGAATTCCCACAAACATAGTGACTTAAAACAAGACAAATTTATTATCTTACAGTTTGGAGATCAGAAGTCCAAAATGAGTGTCACTGGGAAAAAATCAAGATGTTGGTACAAATGTGTTCCTTCTAGGGGAGAATCCATTTCCTTGCCTCTTCCAGCTTCTAGAGGCTGCTCACAATCCTTGTCTCCTGGCTGCATCACTCTGACCTCTACTTTCATCTTTACACTTCTTTCTCTGACCTCTGACCCTCCTGCCTCCCCCTTACAAGAACGCTTATGATTCCAAGGGGCCCACTCTGATAATCCAGGATAATCTTAAGATCCTTAATTTAATCACATCTGCAAAGTCCTGTTCACCACATAAGATAACATATTCAGAGGATCTGGGATTAGAATATGAACATCTTTGAGGGGTCATTTTTTTAGCCTGCCACAATATCTGTCATAGAAATCAGGGACCAGATGAAGCCTCCCCTCCCCACCCTGTGAGCTCTGAACCACCTATGAGCTTCTGACCTGATTCCAAGGTGATGAGACCCCTCAGTGCTCCTTGGCACACTGGTCCATGATTCAAATGGACAAATGCCATGTGTGTTAGACAGGTAAGTCTCAAAATTGAGGCTCTACCAACAAGGATGGAGCCTAGCAGGAGATCACCAAGCACTAGGGCAGGTAGACATGTGATCTAAAGGTTAACTATAAAGGAAATACTGAGGTGCCAGCTGGCAAGCTTGGTACCTAGAGTCACCAAGAGAACATGCGTTTTGGGTTCAAGTCCTGACTCAGCCACCTGCCAAGTGCATGAGCTTGAATAAGCCACTTAACCATTCTGTGCCTCCCGGGTTACTTTATCTGCTAGGTAGGGTGATAACACCAGCCTCACCAGGTTGTCATGAGAACAAGAGAGGAGGTGTGAAGTACCTGAGGGAAGGGATGCTACTGCTGATAAAGAGGTGAAGTGGGGAGCTGGAGCCAGGGCCTGTGCTGGCGGGGTGGGGAGGGTGCTGTCTCTGACTCTGAGTTGCCTGGGATTAGCCCCTGCCCTGAGGCCCCCTGCCCCTGACAGTCCTGGGCATGAATTAGGCTTTAGATCTTGCATGGCCCTTTGTCTCTGTGAGATTTGCTGACTCCCTTTAGTCATTCATTACAGGAGAACTGAACTCTGGGAAGAGAGGAGTCGTAAAGGCCCATGGTCCTAGGGGCCTCCCTGTTGACCCTAAGGTTGGGCAGGAAATGCTCAGGCCCAGCACTTAACAGCTTCCCTGACCGTTTAAGCTTCAGTTTCCTTATCCATTAGCATGCACGATGCTTTCTGTCCCACCTCTCCTTTGGCCCTTGGTGATAAGGACATGCCGGAGAGATGAAGAGTAACATGAGTATGAGCTGGAAAAATGGAGGGACCAGAGTTTTCAAATAACAGAAAGAGACTCTGTCTGGAGTCGTCTCACCTGGGGTTTGATGTGAGCCTGAGAAAGGGCTGTTTGTTAGACTCAGGAATATTATGATAAAGACATTAATGTTCTATGATTAAGGATACCAGCTTGGGGCTAAATGAAATATTTACACAGCCTTCAACTATCTTCTCCCTCTCTTTAGCAACTCCCTGCCCATGCTAAAATATTTAGCAGAGATTTCAGGAGTATTTTCCAACTCAGCTATGGGTCAGAAATTGACGTAATAGTGAGGAAGATTGGGAACAGCTCTTAGCAGATTCCCAGCCACCGTGTCTGCGGCTTTCATTGGAGCCCAGGACAATCCACTGGGCTCACTCAGATCTGCCTATTGGATGGAAGACATGGCACTTAGGTCTTTAAAAGGAAAACTAAATAAAACGACTAGTAGGCTGATGTGATGCAGGCTGGACCCAAAGGGACTGTCTAGCACACATAACAGAAACCACTCCCAAAACAACTGCACAAAGATTTTTGATGGAAAGAAAGCCCAGCAGGGAAGACAGCAATCTAATGCAAATTCAGTCTGTAATTCATGGAGTGACCTGGGGATGGGGGTGGGAGTGGCAAGTCACTTGCCCTTTTAGGACCTTACTGTTCCTGGAATAGCTAGTAGATCTCCAGCCCCTGTATTCTAATGTGTGAAATTGACTAGAGCACTCCATATTTCCCATAAGCGGACGATTTCTCAAAGGCTTGATCCTGTGAAAGCCTCAAAGACTGGCTGGCTAATGTAAATAGGAGTCATATTTTGAACATTAGCTATAGGATATATATATGTGGTGAACCTCCCTCCGAGCAGACATGTTCCAGGAAAAATTCTATGTATATATTTAATTTTGGACATAGACAGGTACCTCTGATTACTAAGGGCAGAATAGCACAGCAACTGAGAGCACAAACTTTGGTCCAGTACTGGACCCAAAGGGACTGTCTAGCACAACTGGGTTGAGTCCCAGTTGTGTTACCTTGTATAAGTCACTGCCTCAACTTTCCAATTTATGAAATGAGGATAATACTAGACATGGGGTTTGGTGAGCATTAAATGAGATATATGACCTGTATAAGAGCTTGTTAAACATTGGTTATGACTGTCATTTTAAATCTTTTTGTCTGTATGCCGACTCTCATTGAAAAAAATTTTTTAATTATTATTTAAAAAAAAAAAAAAGTCCTCTTATCAAAATGAAGTCCTCCTGCCTGGCTAAATGTTTCATGTAAATCTGGACTTCCACACCTTAAGCAGACTGGGTATTTCATAGGGTTCATCACGGTCCAGAGCTGACCTGCCCAGCCAGCCAAGCCCCAAGAGAGCAGGAGGCAGCACTTCCGCCTCCTGCCTCTAACAGCTCCTGAGCTGGGTGTGGACAGAGAGCACAGCAAGTCTTCCTCTGGCCTTTCCTGAGAACACAACTTCAAAAGATCCACACCCAGACTTTAAGAAAAGCCTCAGGCCCAGCGCCAGCCCTCCTTCTCCCAAGGGTCAGCACACTGTCCCAATCCTATTTCTAGAAGTATCCTTGCCCATCAAGGCTGCTATTGAGGAGGCCATAGATAGCACGGATCACCCCTCCACCTCAGGGGGAGGACCCAAAGACAGATGGGAGAAGGCCCTTGCCTCCTTGAACCCCACCTGGGTTCAGATCTCAGCCCTGCCTTATACTACCTGTGGACCCCTGACACCTTTCTTACCTAGTCAGAGTGTTCCTGTCTGGCCCCACAGATGGTCTTATTAGTGAATAAAATAATGGGCAGAGTAGGTGAGGCCCAGAGGGCTGTTCCGGTAAACTCTCCCTCTGTTGTTCCACAAAGTGGGCACACTGAGCTAAGAGGGCTGAGGGGGTGAGAGCATGGAGAAGGGGGCTCATCTATGGATGGGGACTTCAGGGCCTTACTCCACCTGTAAAATAGCTCTGCCACCCTGGCCTGAATGCCACAATTTGTCTGAAACTTTAGCTTCTTTCAAATGCAAATACTCCACAGAGACAGCCGTATTAGGACCTGTGCTCATTTACACCTGAGTTTGAATAGGTGCATACAAGACCCTTCTCTGAACACAAGACTAATGATAATTGCTATTATACACACATACAAAAACGTACTTATTGCACACACATTATTACTACAAGACCAGAAATCAGAAAAAGATCACTCACAATCCCAAACCTAGTAAATGGGAATTCGGTTTTCTTTATTTCCCCAATTCCCCTCCAGCCCTTGTACGTGCACATACACAACTTTTTCATAGCTGGACTCCTGCCCAGTGCAACTTTGCACTCGACACCATATCATCGGCGTTTTCCCATGTTGCAACAATCTTCACAATTAGCTTTTACAATGGGTGGGCTGCTGCTTACCAGCACTCTGGAGCTGGATATTTCGGTTGTTTCAAGTTCCCTGCTGTTAGATATAATGCTGGAACTTTGTTCAAAGAGCTTTTTCATTGTTTGAGGATTATTCCCTTAGGATACATTCTTAGGTGTGGGATTGCTGGGTTAAAGGTGATAAATATTTGCGTGGCTCTTGAAAGAGAGCTGAGTCCAGATTTTGTGGAGGGCTGCAGACAGCTCACACCTGGGGGCTGAGAGAGAGCTGGGTGTCAGGGAGGGGGTCTCCAGGTTCACTAGGGCAGTAGAGGTTTTGCAGGGGCAATCCTTAAAGGCTGTTAGCCCTGGAGGAGAGGCAGCAGCCTCAGGCTGAGAGCAGATGCCGGAGGCTGCCTGGGTGTCCCTCCTTCCCACTCCTCCGGCCTTTGCAGCGTCCATACCCAGTGCTGTGGGGGCTCACGGGGCTGGGAGAGGGGGAAACCCAGGGAAGTGGTGAAACATGTGCATTGGATGACCCAGAATTCAGGCAGGAAGTGCAATTGCAACTGCCGCTGGGGAAATCCACCACCACTGCTATGAGCTGGAGTGGTCAAGGCAGATTCCGTGTGCTCTGCACACATTTCTTTGTATATACAGTATGTTTGCTGTGTGCTGAGCCCAACCCAGCACACTGTGGGGGCAGGATGATGAGGGCACAGACTTTGGCTCTCTAGGCACCCCAAGAGTCAGGCAGCTGAGGGAGTTGGACAACCTTGGGGTCTCCACGCTGGCTGCACATCTGAATCACTTTTAAAAAGACCTGGTCCCGCCAAGTCTTCTGATCGAATTGGTGGCTGATGCTGACATCAGCCAGGACTGAGAACCACTGGATCGGGGGTTATATTTTCTCGTTAGAGCATTTTTGGATGCAGAGACAGAGACCCTCTGAAGCTAGAGGAAAAAACAGAGGTTACAGTGGGGCAAGATGATGCTTGCAGAGGAGGGTGGGCTAAACCTCCTTTAGAATCTCTCTGTATGCCCTTTCCCTAGCCATCCAAATAAAGCAGTGCACATCTCTACTACTGATGCAGCTTCAAGGCCAGTCCCCTATCTCTCCCCTTGCAAAGCAAGGGGATGCCCAAAGCCCCTTGTATAGAGGATTGTGGGCTTTCAGCTGCTGTAAAGGCCTGGGAAGCTGGTGTTTGAGACAGAGGTGGCTCTGGACCCCACAGTCTGCTGGTCCCTCTCATGGCATCTTTGCTTCTTGCTGAGCATCTTTACTACTTAGGTCAAATAACCTTTTTGATTCTCTGGTTCTTGATGGATACTAGCCCTGAGGAGCCCACCTGGCAAGGGGCAGGCCCAGGGCTTCCTTCAGGTACCTGAGGTGTTGGGCCCTTGTGGTCTCTACCTGGGGAGGCAGGTGCCTTGAGTGTAAGCATGGCCATTTGGCCTAGCCCTGGCCAAAGTGAGTCCCAGACAAGGTAGGTCACCCTCCTCTCCTCCTAGGATCTTCATTCTCTACAAACACTCTTCATGGACCTGGCTCTCGTGCTCTGGCTCCCTCAATCTTACTCTGAGGACAGGATCTGCACTTGGCGGTGGGGGGTGGGGGGGTCTGTGCCCCCTACCCCAGGGGGTTTTGCCTGGGAGTCTGTGCTCTTCACATGGAATGCAAAGGTTTGTTTCTCCCTGGCAGAAGGTTGTCAGTACCTGGCCAACAGAATAGAGGTTGAGATGCAGGGTGGGGTAAGCACATTCTCCAGAAGGGGCAAGATGCCTTCCATATGTACCCCATGATGGAAAGATATTAGAGGAAGGGGTGCAAAGCATGCTATTAAAACAGCCATGGTCAGACTGTGAGGTGGCAGGAGAGGAAGTCAAAGGGAGGTGAGTTCCCCAACTCATTGCCCCAGCAAGATCCCAACATGGCTTGTCGCCTTTCTCCTCCATAACACGACTAGATGGACGAAGATGCTGTAGGAAGCTCTCTCCACGCAGCTGAGATGAGGTAAGAAATTGAGGGAAGAGGAAAGGAGGGGACTGACCTCCAGGGACACCCAGTGCTGCCAGTAGGAAGAAAGACACTGCTTCAGGTTGACTAGTGTCCCCACAAAAGATAAGTTCACATCCCAACCTCCAGTCCCTGTGACTGTGACTTATTTGGGAAAAAAGGTCTTTGCAGATGTAATTAAGTAAAAGATTTTGAGAGGTGATCATCCTGAACCCAATGACTGGTGTCTTCATACAAATGGAAGAGGACACAGAAACACGGAGGAGAAGGCCATGTGGAAAAGATTGCAGTCATGCTACCACAAGACTGGCAACTCCTGGGGTCACCAGAAGCTGGAAGAGAAAAGGACACATTCTCTTATGGAAACATCAAAGGGCACTGACACCCGGATTTGGGACGTCTAGCCTCCAGAGCTGTGAGAGAGTAAGTTTCTGTTGTCTTAAACCACGGCATTGGTGGTAATTGGTTACCGCAGCCCTAGGAAACTAATGACAGCACTGAGCATTTGTCTGAACACGGTGGCTGAAGGGGAAGCTCTTCGAGAACTTCGCATCGACCACTGCTTTCCCCAAGCAGCCACATCTTCTTCTGTACGAGGCTAACAGTCCCAGCCCTGATGCGATGGTGGCCAGAAAAGGGCCTTGTCAGCAGGACAGTGCCGACAGTGTGGGTGAGGTGGTCGTTCTAGATAAGGGCAGGTCCTGGCACCGATCCTGGCCTAGGTTTTCTCATCTGCAAAGTGGAGCACACAAAGGGCCCGCAGTGAGCCAGAGTCTGGTAGGGCGCTGTGCATCTCTGTTCACCTTGCGGGTGGTGGGGCGGGGTGGGGGGGGCGGGAAGAGTTCGTGTCTACACTGTGCATGCTGCAGCTTCTGTAATGGTGGTGGAAACGAGGCAAGTGCTAGGCTTTGAACATCTCAAGCCCTATTCTTCCTCTCAAGTTCATCATTGTCATGAGCAACAAAAGATGACATCAGAAAGCACACAACCTCTTGCCTTCCCTAACAAAGGGCTTCGTATCTAATATCTCATTTAGCCTCCCAACATCCTTGGGAGGGGAAAGTGAGGATTATCAGAGTGAGGCCACCCTGAATTCAGCATAAGCTGGGACCAGGATTCACTCCCCTAGGCCAGCCATTCTTGTCAAGCTCTGCTTTGCGCAGGATGACTGACTGCCTACCTATTTGTACGCCCTCAGTCATTTTCCCTTCAAGAACTTGTCTGAAAGGACAAGCTAATCTAGACTGAGGGGCACAGACACACACACCCCTTTACAAGATGTGCAGCCACAGAAAACCTTATTATAAAGCAAGATGCCCAATAGTACTATTCAGGATCCATGAGAAGGGCCTTAGAGATAATCAACTAGAACCCATTCACTGCAAATGGGGGTACTGAGGTCCAGAAAGGGACAGAGACTTGTCCAAGGTCACAGAGCTAAATGAAGGTCCCTGGACTTCAGGTCTAGTGGTCCTTCCTTCCACTGTCTGTGCACTTAACAAACAAGGCGAAACAGAAAGAAGATACTCAGAGACCCTGAGGCTGCAAGGGGGGTAACCCCCCCCCCCACTTAGATCTGGGAGTTTTGTTCAAGGGTGACTGTCCCGGAGTTCCTCTAAGAGAGTGAAAGATGGGGGCAGGAAGTAGCTGCAACCGGTCCCTTTAACACCTGGGAGTAGTCACAAAGTCTGAGTCCCAGGGACCAAATGTTTCTTTGCCCTCTGTGTCCCTTCAACGCTTATCACTCTATCTACTGAATGGCAGATGTCCAGACATGGGAAATGGAAACCTGGTGGAAAGGGTGAGGGGTGGCAAAGCAAAACTCCCCTTACTCCCACCCCATGCCACTCCGACTTCTTGGCCACTCCAGAGAGCGCCAAGTAGAACTGACGACAAGGCCAAGACAGCCAGCAGGAGCCTCTCTCACCCGGGAAAAGGACATGTGGGGTGGGGCTGCGGGTACCCAGTGTCTTTTTCTTCCCTGTGCTCCCCATGCCTTCTTCTTTAGAGCATGGTCAGAGGCCTGGCCCTCAAGGATGCCCGGGGCTCCCAGCCCTCGGGCCCTGGGAGTGGGAGTGGGCGTGAAGGGAGTGGAGGGACATGGGGGTAAAGGGGTCTATGCGCACCCCCTGACTCCACCTGGGCGCGTGGCTTTGGTCGCACCAAAGCCTGGCAAGTGTTGAGGCGACCCTTTGGAGGTCACTGATCCCAGCCTTGGAGGCTGGTCGGTGGTTAGGTGCAGGCCCAGGGAGGGGAGGGGGCCCCCTTCCCGCGGCTCCTCCTCCGACCTCCCCGCCCCGCCCGCCCCGCCCGGCGCGGGAGGGGATCGCCGGCAGGACTCGCCGGGTAGGCGCGCCGACCGGCCTGGCCAGGTGCAGCGCCCGCGTGTCTGGGGACTGCTGCGCCCCAGGACTGCCCAGGTGTCTGGCCTGTCAGTGTCGCGTCCCGGTGCCCTCTCAGCAGGACGCCGGTGGCCCTCGGAATCCAGGTAACTGAGGGCGGGACTCCTTGCCCGTGCCGCCGCTGGCCCCAGCGCGCGCCCTCCCCGCCTCCCCGTCCACGCGCGCCCTGCTCGGCGGCCGCCCGCCGGCTCCCTGGAGCCCGTCGGCCGCTCCGAGGGCGGGTCCGGAGAAGTTCGCGCCGGGACGGCGGCGCGCCGGGCGGCGGTGAAATGCAGCCGGGTTCCCCGCACGCCCTCCGCCCGCCTACTGCCATCGGGAGCCGAAGCTGTGGTGGGGCGGCTGCCGCGGGTGCTCCGGGCCTCCGCTGAAATCGGTCGAGTTTTGCCTTCTCGCTTTCCCCATCTCTCACTCTTCCGAGCCTTTGCGTCGTGCCCTCCCACCCCCCACCCCCCACGCCCCGCGGCCTCCAGTCCCTTAAAAAAAAAGTCCTTGGATGCAGAATGCAGAGTTGGCGATTTCTTAAGGATGTTTACATTTGTGCTTCCCGCCTCCTCGGGCCAGATAACACGCTAGGACACAGGGCTGAGCGAGACTGGGTGCTAGTGAGGCGGTGGCCCTTGGCTCGGGGGCGGGGAGGGGGTCTGTCTGGGCGTTGTTGAAGTGGGTGCCCAGCCACGGGGAGTCCTGGCTTCTGTCCTGTATGGGCTGGGCATCCTTGGTTTCTCTCCAGTCAGGGCTGGGCATCTTTGGCTCTCCCAGCACTTTCCAAGCCTTAGTGGAGAGAGGGCGGTCCACAGCATGACGAGGACATAGATCTATAGCTCAGTAACTCTTGCTGATTTGAGCAGAATGGGCTTTCTCCAGCCTAGGCTGCCAGGAGGGCTCAGTTTATGGTGGGGATGGGGGTGAAAGGTGCCACTTCCCATGTAGAACCAGAGGGAATAGGTTGGAGGAGGTCAGTGGATCTGAGAGGAGCTAACATGGACACATCTCTGATTTCATTTTACCCCCACATCAAACCGGTGCCCTAGTAGGTCTTACTCCATTGGCAGATGAGGAAAACAAAACAAAACAAAACAAAAAAGAAAAGAAAAGGAGACTATAAGAGGTTAAGTCATTTGCTCCTGAAGTGGTGGACCTGGACCTCAAACCACAGTCTTCAAGAGCCAGATGGTTGCTTCTCCATTTTTGCTGGCCCCTGACTCAGCAGGGGTTTGTTTCTTCTCCCTCTCCCTTGAGGTTCCTCCCCTGAAAGGGGTAGGCCAAGAAGGCACCTCCAAGAAGAAATAAAATCTGGTCAGAAGGCTCTTCCACAAGAGAGCTTGCTCCTTGCTAAGCTAAGAAGTGTGGGAGGGCAGGGCCCTGTTTTGTTCATAGCTGTAGTTAGAGTGCCTGGAACAAGAACTGAATGAATTAACCTGAAACAACAGAGATTCTTTTGCAGCTAACGGCTCTCTGCCCTTGGTTAGGAGAAGAAAGGGCACTCTGAAAAGTTGGACCAGAAAGGTGCCCACCACCACCACCAAGGTCCCTTGACATCCTTACCCACTTGTAGCAGTTTGGCATTTTTTAAACCAGTGAGCGCATCCACAATCCCATGTACTTTTCCGGGCAGATAGACTTCCACTTTACCTTTAGTCCCGTTCTTGTCAGTTGAGGAGAGGCAGAGAAAGGTGAGTTACATGCCCACCTAGGCCCTCTCTGACTTGGAGGCAGAGGCCCTTCGCTCACCTACAACCAGTCTTACCCATCCCTCCAGGAAATCTTATTTGGAAACATTAATCTTCATTGCCTCCTACTCTCTCCTTACCACCCCATGGGGCAGCCATGGACTGAGGAAAGAGAACCCGTTTTTCTGGGCCTCAATTTCCTTATCTGTAAAATGGGTACAACAGAATCTGCAAGGTTTTAAGAGAGAGCGAGTGGCCCAAAGGGTGCTGCAAGCTTCAGAGAAAACTGTCGTTATTTCCTCATGTGTGTGTATGTCAGCCTGACCTGGCCCAGGTGAGCTGTAAATTCCTCTGGGAAGCGACCAGGCTTCTTGGAATCCTTCAGAGAGCTGACCTCATCCTGAGTACACAGTAGGTACATGGAAAGTATTTATTGATCAAATACAGCCTCTACTGTATTTGAGAGAAACTCCTAAAATCGGTGGGAAAAAAGGAGAGCGTTTAATCCCTCTTCTCCTTCCCTATACAGTGAGAGGGTACACGCTACCATATAGGGGAGGGTCCAGGAGGAGGGACAGAAGCAGTGTGAGAGCCTCTGGAGGTGGAAGTGGTCAGTGTCTTGTTCATCCAAGGCCAGGGTCAAGTAGGGAGGCATAGCGAGGGCCCTAGAAAACCTTCCATGGCAGTGCCCTGAAGACTAAGGCCCTGCCAGGAACTCATGGATTCCTAGCAGACCCTGGTGTCTGCTTTGGCTCGAGGAGAGATCAGGACACCCAGAGTTGGTCAGTTCTGTTCCCTAGAGGAGGCAGGCCACTGAGAGCATAGCTGAGATTTAAGCTCCTGCATCAACATGCCTCCCCCAGCCCCCACTGCCCCTACATACTGAGGGCTCTGCCCAGCTTTCTACTGCCGGTTCCTGGGCTTTTAACCCATAATTTCTCAGCTGGAATCAGCCTTAGAGATCATATCCCTACACCCCTTCTCTTTATTTTCCATAGTACTTATCACCATCTAACATCCTGTATATTTTACTCTTTTTTTCTTGTTTACCATCTGTTGTCCCTATTGGAATATCAGCTCCACGAGGACAGGGCTTTCTCGTTTTGTTCACTGCTCTATCTCCAGGTATCAGAGCAGTGCCTGGTGTGTAGTGGGTGCTCGGTTAATAAGTGTTAAATAAATGGTGCATCCAGCCCGCTTTTCCTCATTGTATAGAAGCCCAGAGATGAGGAGTGATCTGTTGGAGGCAGAACTGGAGCCTTAATCGGGCTCAAGCTAATTCAAAGCTGGGTCTCTGTCCCCTGCACCAGGTTGCTGGAGGTGCTTCAGGCCAGCTGCCTCCAGTCACCCGGAGGGGCAGCTCCTAGGCTGAACAGATGTCCACCCACACAGGGAGCTTTGAGAGAGACAGGGAGAAGGGTTCCTGTCAGAACCCCATCCTAAATAGAAACCTCCCAATGCAGCCCTCCAAAAGTGGGCAGTTCGTCTATTAGTGGTGAAAATTGCGCCCTCTCTAGGCAGCCTTTTAAAATGCCCCAGGGTGCTGGAGAACTCAAGGACCCAAGCCAGATCCCTGCAGCACTAGGGAGAGGGGTGGAGCTTCAGGTTGTGTGGGCCAAGGATAACAAACCATCTGAGAGGGTGCAATCATAGGCATGGGCCAGGAAGGATGCGGAAATAACTACAGTTTGCTCTGAAGCTTGCAGCACGGTTTGGGCCACTCACTCTCTCTTCTCCAAGGCCAGGGAAGACGTGGGGCTCTGAGGCATCACTTAGGAATCTGATAAAGGTGATTCTCTTAGGAGCCCCAGGACCTTGGAATTGTGAGACACTGTGTGTAGGGACAAGCAGGATAGAGAAGCTCGAGGGTGGGAGGTGGGGGTGAAAGTCCAAGAACTATGTCTTGGGTAGAAGCTGGAACTTTCTATGGGATAAAAAATATGAGCGACACCTCCCCTCACACCAAGCAACTTCAGCCTCCCTTTCCCACCTCATTCTTCCAGCTGCGATTGGTTCAGCAAAAGAATATGATCTATGTTCTAAGGCAAAACTCTGGGGCCATGTGGAGTTGATTGGAGGGGAAGAGACTGGTGGCAAGGAGACTTCTCAAGGAAGCTATACCATGGTTATCCTGGTTTCCCCAGGAGTGTGGATGGAAGTTGGGGTCGCTGGAAGCATCTCTCCTCTTCACACTCCCAGGGAATGTAGACCTTGCCTTTTTTCCTGATTCCTTAGAGGGGAGAGGTCTGCATTTTTAATAATAGTAATGATCATTTAATAACTATTAACTGGTTTCTAGGCCCTGTTCTAAGCAATTTACCATGTATTAGTTAATCTTTACAATAACCCATGAGTTTGAAACTGTATCATCTCCACTTTACGGATGGGGAAACTGAGCCTCATAATTTTGCCCAAGATGACACTTGCAGGGAGCAGGGGCACAAGAATTGGCCTGGGCGATCTGGCTCCAAACTCTGCAGCCTCAGCCTCCATGCCATGCTGCCTCTATCAACCAAGTAGGCAACACAGATGGGACAGAGAGCCCGGAGTTCAGGATGGTCAGCACCCCCTTACGGAGGAAGCAGCTCCTGTGCAAGCCCTCACAGTAGATCCATGGGGAGCTTTGGTTTTTTTCCCCAAGCCCTGCTATTGATCCCCAAATCCTTTTCCGTGGTTATCCTAGTTTCCCCAGTTAAGAGCTGGAATGCACCCAAGACTCCATGTTGGGGGAGGGACTCCAGAAGTTAGGCCTAGAATGTTGTGCCGGTGTTTACCAGCTTGCTGGAAAAACTGGAGCGGAATGGGACAAAGGAAGTGAAGGGAACAATGATAATGCTTTTCCTGAAGACATGAATTCATAATGGTGACTCCGCCTGTATCTGAAGCCACTGTGGGTTTCCCCCCAAACACTATCCCTCAACCACTCTCTGTGGGCTCCCTTGCCCTGAAGAGACTGAGGCCTACAGCTGAGACTTAGCTTATGCATTTCCGTCCCCTGACCTTCTCTTTATCACCACTATCACTACACGTTTCATGGCTTTCAGCAACAGTAGATGGAAAAGTACGTCTGTTATGACACGATGTGAGTCAGTCCTTTGTAAATAATGGGGTTGCACTGTCAGCTCTGATGCCTGGACCTGTGCCCTAGTTAGTGTCTGGCCCATGGTTGGAGACATGGTGTTGGCTCCTGCAGGAAAAAGACAAGAGTGACTCTAGATGTTATTTTGAAATTATGCAAGATGTCAGTGAGGAGCCAACAGGTATAAGAGACAGTCATTTTTGGTATCTAGGAAAAAAGACAGTGACCCAAGGTGTAATTCCCACCCATGCCCAGTTCTCTGAGGCAGGGTTTATCTTACAGAGTTGTACTCACTTCCAGCCTTGAAGCCAGGCCCGGACCACCCCCAGCAAGCTCTGTGGGGACTTGAGTGGAAAATTTTGCTTAGTCCTCAAACAGGCATTTTGCCTGGACATACCATAGTCCCTTAAGACATTCTTCCTCTTTGGTTATTTGGGAACCCCATGGCCAGAGTGACCTTGGTGGAGCCTGCCAGAGGCACAGAGCCCAGGCATCATGGGCTTCTGGATCCTGTGGTCCCAACTTCAGACACTCTGCCAGCTTGCCACTGGTCTTTGAGTTGGTCACTGTACTCTTGGGAGCTGAAGGCTGGCGTGGCTGGTGAGGAGCCCTGGATTCTAATTCTGACACTAACTCCTGGTTGACTTTGGCCCTATCTCTTCCTGAGCCTTGATTTCCTCATCAGTGAAAGAGACAGTTTGACTTAGATCAGGGACTATTGACATATCGGATGGATACTTTGCTGTGGGGCTGTCGGGTGCACTGTAGGTGTTCAGGAGCATCCCTGGCCTCCACCCACCAGATGTCAGTAGCACCACCTCTCGCTTCTTTCTTTATGACCGAAAATGACTACTCTCCAGACATTGCCAAATATTCCCTGGAGGCAAAATTATCTCTGATTGATGATCTCTGGGTTAGATGATTTCTGAAGGCCCTCCCAAGGATTACCCTCAGGACCCAGGAGATGTTTTTCTCTTTCCAGCCCCTGTTTTATAAATGTGGACTATGTGTGAACCTGGAGTCCATGAGTGGGGGCTCCAAGGGCTTATGGGGTGGGATGTAAGCTATTAGAAAAGGGAAGGCTCTGGGCCTGCTGGGCCTCTTACTATGAGCCAAGGGCAAGTTCTCTTTGCTTTGCAGATCCTGGGTTACATAAGAAGGGGGGATGGGGTAGGGGAGGCAGGCCTGTGGTCCACCCACGTGCTAAGGTCAGCTGCCTCCCAGCCAGTGACTAATCATCTCTATGTGATCTAAGTACTCGGCTTCTCCATGGTCCCCTCTCTTGCTGCCCTGGGAAGGGACACAGGAAGTGAATCAGCCCACCACCCACTGCACAGAGGAGGGAGAGGAAAGAACATGGTGGTGTAGAAGCAAGGGCCATGCACGCTTACCCCAACCCAGCCCTGGTTTTATTTTGTTTATGCCTCCCAAGTTAGCTGTTTATTATCTTTGTCCACGGAAGCCTTTTTTGACCTTGTTGCTTAATGGAAGGGCCAAGATTTATCTTCTCTGGGGGTGAGAAGGGTTTATGGATGAATCTTGGAAGTAAATCACTATTCTGAGGACAATGGGCTATGAGATTTGGGGTAGTATTAACTCAAAATGGTTGGTTTGGGTTATTTTTTCTTATAGTCCTCATTGATGGACTATAGACTGCCCTAGACTGCAGGCTAGATACTGGGGCAGGAGCAGTGAGTTAGACATGGTCCCTGCGTGCAGAGACCTTCAGGCTGAGAGGTCAAGATGTCAGTCCATAACTGCAGTGAGCTGTGTCCATAACTCTGTGTGCAAGCTACACAGAGGAGGGTCTGGTCAGCCCCACCCAGGGCACGTTGTGGGAAATTGAGGGTGTGTAGATGGGATTTGGGGAGATGGTGGTAGCGTACAGAGGGTTTAAACAAGAAGAGGGGAGTTTGGGTTTTATTTTCACCTTTCTTTTATTGTGGTAAAATAGACAAGATATAAAGTTTACTATTTTTATCCTTTTAAAACATACACTTCAATGTCATTCAGTACATGACACTGTGGTGGAACCATTACCACCACCTAATGGTGGAACTCTTTTCACATTACAAAGCTGAAACTCTGTACCCGGTAAACACTAACTCAGGGTCCCTCCTCCCCACAGCCCCTGGTAACCACCATTCTTCTTCCTGTCTCCATGAATGTGACTACTCTAGGTACCTCATGTAAGAGACTCGTGCAACCTATAACCTTTTGTGTCTGGCTTTTTCCCCTTAGCATCATGTCTTAAGGTTCCTCTGTGTTGTAGTGTGCATCAGAATGCCCTTCCTTTTTAAGGATGAATACTATTCCATTGTATGGATAGACATTTTGTTTATCCAGTCATCTGTCGATGGACACTTGGGTTCCTCCCACCTTTTGGCTGTTATGAGTAGTGTCGCTATGCACATTGGTGTACAAATAGCTGTTTGAGTCCCTTTCAATTTTGGGAGCATATACCCAGAAGGAGAAACATTAAATCTTATGATAATTTATGTTTAATTTTTTGAGAGACCTCCATAATGTTGAGGAAGAAGTGTCTGAACTAGATTTTATGGAAAACATGAGATCTCCAGGCATCTAAGTAGAGAAAGGGGAAGGGAAGAGAAAGGAGAGAGGGAAGGGGAGAGAAAGGGAGGAGAAACGGGGAGAAGAGAGCCTAAAATGTGGCGTGAAACTAGTGGCACCATGGTGTTTGTGCTCGGGGCTGAAGCAGGGTATGACTGGGGTCACAGAGTATGAAGGGTTTTGAACTAGGCTACGGAACCTGGCCTCCACACTGTAGGCAGTGAGAAGCATGGAAGAGGTTTTTAATCAGGAAGCGATATAGGTCAATATTCACCTTAGAAGGATGTAGCTGGGACTGATGTCACAAGTGGACTGGGAGAGAAAGAGGCTTAAGGCAAGAGCCAAGTGGGAGAAAACTGAGGAACACTGAAGCCACATCATTGGGGTAGGTGGAAGGAGCAGGTCCGAAGGGTCGATGTGCTGCACAGGGTGCTCAGGTTTCAGGTTCGGGACCTGGGTGAATGGTGGGTAAATCTACAGGAGGAGCAGCCGGTTTGGCAAGACGATGAGGTGATAAGCTTGGACCTAGTTGGCTTGGAGGAGTCCCTGGAACCACCTAAGTGGAGACAAGGGCTTGAAGGGGTGTCTGAAGCTATGCAGTTAGATGTTCTGGCATAGGGGGAGAAGCTAGTCAAGGATAAGGGAAAGGACTGCAGTTGGATGGTACAGAAGACCCAGCAGAGTTTCAGGCCAAGACACAGGGTAACTCTGCTCAGGATAGGTCGATCCCTGCCCTGCACATTTTGTATCAATCCAGACATTTTCACTGCCAAGCTCAAGGTTCTGTGCTTGAGGCTGGCCACTGGGGGTGGAGATAGAGAGCTAAACATAAGCTAGTGACATTAATTCATAGTTGCACCCCATAAAGCTTAGAAAATGGAACTTGGCCAAAACTTTTGCACAGTTAAATATTTAATCGTGATCATGATAAGAGATATGCAAGAGGAATAGAGCATGTTATGAAAGTGCGTCATAGGGACATGATTTAATCTAAGGCAGGCTTTCTTACTTCTGTACTATGGACATTTTGAACCAGATAATTTTTTGCTGTGGGGCTGTCCTGCGAATTGTAGGATGTTTAGCAGCATCCCTGGCTTCTACCCACTAGATGTTAGTTGCCACACACCCACCACCACCCCAGTGTGATAACCAAAATATCTCTAGACATTGCCAAATATCTACTGGGGGCATGGTCACCCTCAATTGAGATCCATTGGTCTAGGGGTCAGGAAAGGCTTGAGGAAATGATGTTAATCTGAGTTCTAGAAGACAGATAAGAATTTATCAAGATAAAGCCGGTATGGAAAATGGAGGAGAGTATTCAGGGCACAGGTGTGTGCAAAGGCCTAAGGTAGGAAAGAACATGAAGGAGACCAGTGAAGAGGCTGGTACAGCCAATGAAGAGGCGCCCAGAAGGTGAACAATGGGGGAGGAGAAAGAATAGATGGACTAGGGACACTCAGTAGAGAACACAGGCAAGGAAGCCTCCTGGGGGAGGACAAAACTGCCTGGAAGCTGACGAGATCCATTTTGAGGGTGTTGGGTTAGAGATCCCTGGGAGATCTCAGAAGCAATGCCTGGCTGGAGATATGAATTTGGGAGTTACATGCATATAGAAGGTGAGTGAGGCCCTGGGGTAGATGAGCCAGGGAGTGTGTGTGGACCAAGAAGAGAAGAGCAAAGAGGAGGCCTAGAGGTGAGCTGTACCAGGGCCAGCATTTGGAGAGTGAGGACGAGGAGCCTACAGAGACTGGAGGAGTTCCCAGAGAGGGAGCAGAGGAACCCCAATTGTGTGGTACCCTGGAAGAGTGTTCAAGGAGGAGAGCCTGGCCTGCCATGAAGTCTGTGGAGCCAGAGCAAGTAAGATGAGGATTGAGAAGTGGCTGCTGGGCTTAGAAACCAGTAAATGCCATGGGGGAGGTCAGACTGAGATAGCTGAGGAATAGGACAGGAGGGAAAGGAGACAGCTGACAGTTTTTCCAAAAATGTGTCTGCAGAGATGAGGAGAGAGAGTGTGGATGCCAGAAAGGGTTAGGGAGGGTCTGGTTTTATTTGTTTATTTAAGTTTGTATGTTTTGCCCCCACACACATCTTTTTTTTCTTAGAAAATAAATGAACATGGTTTAGAATGCAAAAACTGAAGATTTCATTGTGAAAGTCTTCACCCCCATGTCCCTTGACCTCCCAATTTCCTCCTCTCAGAAACAACTACACTCATTTCTTACAGATTCTTCCAGAGATACTGCATGAATGAATCAGTAAACACACACTTAGAGTCTTTCCTCCCAAATGGTAGCACACTGCATGCGCTCTTTTGCCCCTGAATTGTTCTTTTCCCAGCTAGCTATTTCGAGATGCTTCCAGATCAGTAGATAGCTTCTTCATTCTTATTTACAGCTATGTATTCCCCCACTACGTGGATGTCATATAATTTATTTAACTAATCTCCTGTTTATTGAACATCACAAATGATGTCCCACTGAATCACCTTGTGCTTTGGTTATTTTGCAGCGTAGGTGGGTTCACATGGGGTAAGTTCCCAGAAGTGGAATTGATGGGTCAGAAGGTGTGTGAGTTTGTATTTTGAAAGATATCAGCCAATTGTTCTCCACAGAATTGATAAGAATGTGTACTCCTACAAGCATATATGAGAATGCTCATTTTTCCACATCTTCTGACATACAGTGTTACCAAACTTACTGATATTTGCCAATCTGGGAGACAAAAATAGTTTCTCAATATAGTTTTAATTTGCATTTTCCTTGCTATGAATCAGGATGAACATGTTTTCATAGATATAAGAGCCATTTTCATTTCCTTTTCTATGAATTGTCTATGTGTATGTTTTCTCCAATATCTATCTGGTTGTTGGCCTTTTCTTATTGAACAGGGAAGTGGGATGATCTTTATTTGGGAAACTAGTTTTTTGTCTAGAATATAAATTACAAGTGTTTTTTCCCTCAGTTGATCAAGGAGTTTTTTTGCTGTAGCTATTATTTTATAAGAATTGTGAATGCCAATGGGAGAGATTCACTAGAGAGGGGTGGTCCCTGGCACAGAGGTCCCTGGGGAAGCATTGGGGTGCATTCCGGATTGGGAAGGCTGGGAAGTACCTTGTTATTGTAACAGGCAGAGGCAAGGGAGGAGGGCACTGGTGCCAGGGTTTAGTGGCCACAAGTTGAGGGAGTGAAGCCAGATGAGTTCATCCTGGGATAGAGTTGTATTAAGGAGGTATCAGAAAGTTCAAGGGACAGGAGAATTACTGTATTAACAAGAGAATGATTGAATTCATGAACCTTTGGAAGCTGAGCTAAGTGACAGGAAGCGAGTGGATGGGTGTTCCATATCTGCTTTGATTCTTTATATTTGTTTGGCACCCATTAACCATAGGGCCAAACTAACGGCCAAAGTCGTTTACATCTCCCCTTCTATCCAGACTCTTTATTCTGAACCACCTCCTTATCTCACTCTCACACTCCAAACCAATATTTCCCGTGCCCTAAACCAACCCAGAGCAGGTACCAGACAACTAGGACAGCCCCTATGGCCCAGAGCCCACTGGAATTATTCAAATGAGCCAATCCTAAACTGCTTACTCTACCCTGCCCTGCCCTACTTTTCCCACAGAGACCCCAATAAAGGCTCTCTCTGGCCTACCCCTTCCCCTTGCTCCTGTTTCTGCCTCTTAGCCAAAACCTAGTGCTCCCCTTGTGGTCCTGTGTGGTGTGATGTATTCCCTTCTCTTGGGAAATTTAAGTAATAAATTCTTTCAACGGCATTAGCCTCCCCAGGTGCCATTCAGTTACCTCCATGAATTAAAATCGTATGGGTACAATTGAGACATCAGGGACCCTTAGACAGGGACTATGAGAGTCAGAAAACCACAGGTTCCAGCAAGTCTCCAGAACTATCAAAGTGTGAGTGGTTGAATAAGCAAGCTCTCAGGGCAGGCTTCCTGGAGGAGGTGGGCTGGAGATGAGGTGAGGCCTCATGGTGGGACTACAGAGCACAGAGTGGGAGGCACAGGAGAGGGTACGTCGGGGGTGGGGGAGAGGTGTGTGATCAGAACTGAGAGGCTGGAGAAAATGTATAGTGCGAAGGTGAATCTGACCGTGTATGGGGAAGGAGGAGGCAATAGTGTCAAAGATGCAGGCCGGGTCCTATAGATGCTTTTTGAAAACAGTTTTAACGCCCAGTAATAATGTGCTTTGTGTTAACACACTCTGGGGGTTCAGGGTGGGGCAGTGAAGCTGCTTTTGATGAAGGACCTAAATAATGACATGAAGCCCAGCCCTGCATGAGGTCTAACTTACTCTTGACAAGACAGTAAATGCCCTTGCCTTGCTCCCCTTCCGTTTTGATATCACATTAACGCAGCCCATCCCTGGATGAACTCAGCTATCTGCCTTTGCTCTACCACCTGCCCCTGGCACCAGCTCCCTCCTCCTGCCCTTACCTTCTGCCTGTTGGGCAGCAGAGGCGGTTCCCCTCCAGTCTCAAGTGAGCCTCCGCCATCTTGGCACTTTCTGCCTCCCTGTGAAAGCCCTCCTCTCTCCCAAGCCTCCCTGCCCCGGGATTAGATGCCCATACCTGTTGAATTGCTCTGACCTTACAGTGGCCTTTGAATTGAGAAAATAATTCTTGAAGACCAAAAAGTCTTCAAGAGATGGAGAAGAGAGTGATGATGGTGGAATTGTTGGCAGAGGCATTACTGTTTTGGAGCTGGGGGCCCTGGCCCACACTGCCTCAACTCACACAGAATCTTTTTTGGGGGCAGGGCGGGAGGGAGAATTTGCCCATTTTAATAATGTTGGCGCAGATCCCAGTCTTCTCTGCCATAGGTCAATAAATCCACTAGAAGTTCATAAACTCACGAACACAATTAGCGATGACTCATGCTACCTTGTGATTTCTTTTTATGTTGTCTAGAGAGTTATTTACCTTCTTGAGAGTGGGATTTGGGGGGGAAATAATCATACATTCGGCAAGTGCTTACCTAGTTCTTATGAACTCTGAACCGGGCCATGGCACTGTGTGTCTTACCGGTTTGTGGCAGGAAAGATCCACATAGTGATCCTCCAACACGCTCTGCAGCCTCGGTTGCCAGTGCAGAGGATAAAGGGACGCCAGCTGGCTGTGGTTGGCAGAGAAGACTTCTTGAAAGAGGAAGCGCTCAAGCAGACAGTGAGTCTGGAAGAAGTGGTAATGGGGAAGAAAGGGGAAACGAGGTCCAGCGAGGAGGCCCCTTGTTTCTGGCATTCCACTGGCCAGGTGTCCCTGGAGGAGGTTGGGCATCAGGCCTCCCTGTGGCAAGAGGAGGGTGATGGTCGCCCTAGGGCAGCAGGTGAGCAGCTAAGATGGGAAGGGACAAGAGGCAGTGGAATCCCTGCGGGCTCTGTCTCAGTGTGGGAGCTGTGCCTTCTGCAGCCTCTCTGCTGGCAAGGGAGCCCTGGGGGGACCCGCAGCCTAGATGGGAGAGGTTGGACTCAGTGACTTTGCACTTCTCCGAGGGACTGTGAGGCCTCGAAAACTTCCAAAAGGGGGTTGTTACCTCCTAAAGGGTCCTTTGGTTGCCCCCAGGGCAGGAAACAAGTATTTCTCCAGGTCAGAGCTCAGTAATGCTTCTCTCAGGGATTTCTTATGAAAGGTGGAGGTGGGCACAGTAGCTGTGAGAAGGGTGCCAAGAGGGGAGGACGACCATTTCTGAGATATGGGACATCAGTGGTTTATTTCTTAAATATTTTTGGTGCTCGTCCTCTCTGGAACCTGACTGATGGTTTTAAAAAAAAGGTAAATGATAAAAATGTAAATCATGTGAAGGAGGACGAGACATTTGGCTTAACCAGAGGCTGAGGGTCAGAGGCTGGAGAAAGGGAAAGTGGCTGGCTTTACTGCTCTCCTCCCTCCCCGCTCCTCCCTCCTCTCTCCTTCCTAGTCTGCTTTGGTTTAATCTTCACCATCCACCTAGGGATAGTTCCTCCAAGTCCCACAGAGGCCCAGCTAATGGAATGTTGCTTTTCAAGACTGGAGGCTTCAGGACTCACCCTGGGCCCAGCTCACTGTGTGGTCCTGAGCAAGCTACCTAACGTCTCTGGGCCTGGTTTCTCTTCTGGAAGCATCAGTTTTGTCTTTTAGTTGCCTTTTAGTCTTCTCCTAATGATCAAGTCTTTGCTTGTCACCGTCAAGATTTCCTTAAGGGCCTGAAAAGAGCAGAAGAGAAGTCTGAGGAAGTCAACCCAGTGGTCAGGCTCTTACAGGCCGGGTGATGGGGAGGGGCAGAGCCTTTGGCTGGGCCCCCACCCAGCCTGCCTGGGTGTGCTGTGAACATCCCTCATTGTCTGAAGCCTCAGATTTGACTTTCAAAGCGAAAGCATCTCTTCTGATAAAGTGAGCCTTGTTCCATTAAAGACAGCTTTGTTTGGGCTCCAGCATCCTATTGTTATAAGGAGGACAGAAGCTGAACCAGGCCTCTGGGGGGTTAAATGATTCCTGCTTTGGGTTGGCCAAAGGGTTTCACGCACCTGGCCATGCAGGTCATGCCTCCATCATTGTTCTCTGAGTGCCTGTGGGCGCTGGGCAGGTATTGCTGTCCTCATTTTCTCACACTGAGATGGGGAAACTGAGGCACAGGAAAGTCATGCAGCTTGCGCAGTCACTTGGGCCTCCTGGGGATGGCTCAGCCCCTCTGCTGCATCTCTTCTGCTCTGATTTACCACGGAAATGCCAGCTGCAGCTCATTATTATGGAAAGGAATTCACTTTGCTCGGGGAGGAAGACCTGGGCTTCTGTAAGAAAAGTGAGAGGAAAAAAACTTCCTCTAATAATTTCAGCTAATCGCCGTGACACCGTCCTTCTCCCCAAAGTACCAGTGTATTCCTGAGGCCCTTCCTTGAAGGCCCAAAGAAATGAAACTGTAGTGGGGAGATTTCCAGCTCGGGATGAGGGGGATCACCCTTGATTCACTTTTCCACCTCCTTACACAGATGCCAAGCCCAGCATGGCATTCCTCGGCCAAGAGACCTAGGAGACCTATCTCCAAGCGTATTTCCACCTACGTGGTGCTTCTACTTCACAGTGCTCTGTGGACACTGCCGGGGCCATGTTTGAGAGAGGCGTTTTAGGCATGAAAATGATTTTTTCCTTCTCACTTTTCATATAGAGGCCTGGCTTTCCCTCCCTGGGCAAAGTGAACCATTTTTCATAGTAGCCAGTGGCTGCTGGGCCTGGGGGGGCAGGAAGGGAGGACCAGGACAGCTGCAGCCAGAATCCCCACCCCCACACAGCTGCCTCTGGGGGCCCTCGGGTTCTGGGAGGACCTCAGGCAGGGGCACGGGGCCACCTGGAGCCTCCCGGTGCGTCTGGCCTCGAGGCTCAGGGAAGGCAAGGCTTACCATTTCCACCTTCCTGAGCTCTAGCTGCACATTCTTGGGGGCTGATTTCGAAGGACCCATTATTCCCATTCTTCATGGGTTTTTGATTAATGCATTTGCCTCAGCCCTTTTAAAAAGCCTGTGCTTAATAATGTTAGAATAATGACCTTGTGTCACATTTCAGCCACTGGAACTCTTAATCCACCACTGTATTCAAATGTGAAGTGTGTTGCTTGTGACATTAGGTTAGCAGGAAAAATACCATCCAAGCGAGGAACAAGGAAGATCGGTTTTCAGCCTGCCTAGTAACCCGTGGCAAGCCCAAGAAGGAAGGTGCTCCGTCTTAACAACATCATAAGGGCAGGTGCCCTCTTGAACACCTACTGTGCACCCAGCCCTCACACACAGGCTCTTGGTAATGCTTGAACAGACCAAGGAGGTAGTCACTCTGGGGTTTATAAACGTGCACATCCAGAAGCATCTTGTGAAAATTCAGTGGAGTGTGAAATGCCCATACCGGGCCTGGAATAAACTAAATGCTCAATAAATGGGACTGCAAATCAACACCGTCGTCCCCATTTTACAGCAGAGAAAAGTGAGTCCTGGAGAGACTGCAGGACTCAAGGCCAGGTAGCCCTGACTTCAAGTCCCAGATTCACACTTCACCAATAGGAATAATCGTATGGTAGGGAGGCTCCAGCCCATCGGAGCTTCTCATTGGCTATGAGGCCTTTTGCAAGTTGCACCCCTGCCCACCTGGGCCATATGTCCTTCTCTGACCCCCACTGTTCTCTAGCCTAGGCTGAGGGTTTGGGCACATGCTGGTCCCCTGTGTGGTCCATGTGACCTTCTTCCTTCTGCTAGTTCACACCGCCTTGGCTCCATGGCTGCCCTGACCATTTACCCTTCACCTGTGGGGTGTGTTCTTTGGGTAATAATTATGTGAAATGGCTCACCTGGCAGTTTGATTAGTTAATAATTCCCCCCCCCACACACCCCCCACCCCCGTCCTGGTGGGTGAAGCTCAGCGTTAATGATTGCTAAGGAAAGCTTGTCAGGAATGTAGATCCTCAGAGGAGGCAGGTTTTTCTGAGCACGCTGTCCTAGAGGAGGGCCAGACCCCAGGGGTACCGTGTTGCAGCCTGCACCCTGTACCCGGTCACCAAACTGTCCTTTCATCGCTTATCTTTCTGAATTCAAGCTTCTCTGCTCACCCTCTGCCAGCCCGCTTCCTGCTCTGGGCTTTTGCTCTAAAGCTCCTGTCCCTGGGGTCACTGCTTCTTTCTCTCTGCTAAAGCAAACCCTCCTTGCCTTTTAGGAGCCACCTCAAACACTGCCTCCTCCAGGAGCCTTTCCTGACTGCTTCAACATTCCTGCTCTGGGTCCCTTCTCCGAATGCCTCTGGGCCATCGGGCAGATTTTTTCTGAGCACTCCTCAGCATGTCAGGCACTGTGCTTGGTCCCTGGGACCCTGCAGTGAGTAAGGTGCTAGCCTGCAGTCCAGGAGGGGCACCTGTGCAGCCTGAGGTACAGCAGGGGTGCCAGAGGAGGTCAGCTAGGGTGGATGGGAGGTGAGGGGTACCAGAGTAGGATGATATGGGACTCTGGTGGACACTGAAGGGTGAGGCAGACAAGGAATGAGGGTCAGGGCATCTCAAAGCAGAGGGAGCTGTGTGTGCAAAGGCATGATTCAGGAATCAGGTAAGGATTCAGCTGTGGGTATGTGGCGTTTGAGGCACCCATGAGACGCCCAAGTGAGTGTGTCTAGGAGGCAGGTGGCCTCTCAGTGAAGTCTCTCTGCTCCCCTCCTGCTGATCAGACAGTTTGATGACTGTGCCTTCTCAGAAAGAAGGGATTCTCCTTGAGGGCAGCCATGGCTTCTTATACCTCTTACCAAGGACCTGAGCATGGAGCACATGGTCACTGAAGAGATGTGGAATTGAATCTAAAGCTTCACCCCCTTCGGTATCCATCACTGGACTCTCTCATTCTGCACCCTCACCCCTCCTACCTTGCACACCTGCTTTTCACCTCTTCCTGCTAGTTCAGATCTCTAGCTTCTGTACTTCTCTGTGCTTTGGGTCCTGAGTGCCTCATCTCCCAAATGAATTCTAGGCCATAAGAAGGTGCACAATTACTGAAGCTCAGGGCAGCTGTTCCAGAACTGGGCCTTGTGTGGGAATCACTATTAGAGTTTGATAACTAGGCTGCCCCCTGGGGATTCTGATTCAGAAAGCCTGAGATGGGCTTACCTGGTCAGTTCTGTGTCTGCAGCAAGCCCCCTGAATGATGTGGATGCACAGTTGGGTTTGGGACTTATTGTTAAAAGCTTTTCTACCCCTAACTTCACCCCCTCCCAGGGCCAGTACCCCGGACTCCACCTGGACACAGACTCCACTCAGTGCCCATGGAGAGGCCCTTCCTTGTTGGGGGTCTCGGTTGTGCCCTCAGAGGCTGCATGGCCTCCTCCAGGTTTCCAGACCCGCTTCCCTGAGATGTAGGAAGGCGCCTGATGCTGCATCTTTGCTGGGTCTCCCTCCTTTTCCTCTTCCTGTGGTCTGGGCTCTCTCACAGGCAGACAGCTCTACCTCAGACTTTAAGTTTCTGATCAGATCAGAAGCTTGGGAGGGAGGTGGAGATGGGATGGTGCCTACCCCAGCAGCCTGACATTTCCCTGTTGGGGGTGGGGATCCCCAACAGTCAGGATCTGCATTCATCTTCCATCAATCTGGCAGGGACTTCACCCTTTTCCAAAGTGGGGGGAGGGACCTGTACCTACCCTGGAGGCCACCAAGCCCTAGCATAGGCACCCTGGTCCTCATTCTGCAGGGCTCAGTGGCAGACCAGCTGTGGGTGGGCTTTGTCCTCACCTTGGCCTAGATTCCCAGCAGTCTCAACTCGCTATAATTTACAGTCCCCTGGGCTCCTCCTCACTCCCTAACTTACCTGAGCTGTAGTGGGTCTGGAGAATCAGTATGTTTTAAAGCTCCCCGGGTAGTTCTAAGGTGCATCCGAGTTGAGAACCCTGGGTTAGATGCCCAGTACTCACCTGTCCATCTTTGACAGTGTGTAGAAAGTTATACTGGAATAAAATAACTAAGGTCACCGTGTATATCACATAATACTAGAGTAAATCTTTTTATTTTATAAGAAGATATTTAAAAATTTAAATCAATAAAACCATATATTTAATACAAATTATTAAATACAGAAATATATAACAGTTTAGAATACCAAGTAAATGTAAATTTATAAAACTAGACATTATAATTCTGGTCTATAGTAGCAGATAAACAAAAATGAAATATTCAAAACATTAAAATTTACACACTTCAAAAACACAAATCTAGTCATGAAAAATTGAAGATGAAATATTATTTGATCCCTTTTAAAGCAGAATCTTAAATTCAAATGACTTTGGCAGTATCATTATGTCACAAGTATGTTTTTTCCTATAAATTTTCTAGAAAAGCTTTTCCTGACTCTTCCCTCACTGGGGAATTGTAAGAAGATACATTTGTGAGATATCTTCAAATATTTTCCGCTGACAAGGCCTTTTGGCTTTTTCGTTTTGTTTTTAGGAACTGTAGTTTTTTATTTATTGGATGCCATAGTTTTTGTTTCTAAAGTATTTCCAGTTTGTCCTTTTAAGTTCTTTAGTTCTATCTTGTTCAGATGGAGATTCTGATGCAATGTTTCTTGTATCAGTTTCAAAACTGTCATGTTGATTTTCCATATGTTAAGAAAGTCTGTAGCCAGAGTAATAATTATTCATGCCACAGACGTTTGCGTTGTTTGCTGCCATGCAACGCCTGAGAAGAACTCAAGACATATTTTACACTTCAGTGGTTTTTTTGACATTGTGATTGTCTCCTTTTCATAACATATGCAAAAATTGAGAGATTGGTATAATGAAGTTCCATCCCTGTCCTCAGTAATCATCAACTTATGGCCAGTTTTCTTTCATCTCTACTCTTACCCACCACTCCTGCTCCCAAACCAGGTTCTGTTGAAGCAGGTCTAAAACCGCATCTCATTTCATCTGTAATTACTTCATTTTATACCTCTAAATGAAAAAGTTCTTTAAAAACATAATCATAGTATTATTGTACTTTAAGAACTGATCATTTCTCATTATTTTAAAATATCCAGTATCCAATATTTCCCCATTTGTCTCAGACTTTTTTTTAATAGTTGGTTTAAGATTTCAGATCTTAAAAATTATGAAATAAAAATTTTGGACCAGGCAAAATACACCATTTTGGCACTGAAGCGCAGGATTCATGAGCAGAGTATGGCAAGCACTGGGTGGAAGGTTCTAGGGAAATGGAACAGATCCTGCCTGTAGCATTCAGAGTGCAGTGGGCAGCAGAAGTCATTCAGTTGTTCAGCAAACATATATTCATTCAACAGTAACACTGTGCCCACAGCAGCAAACCAGACAGACTCTGCCAGGCTTGATCTGCGAGGAGCCAGGGATGGACATTTTTAGATGGGATGATATAGACCCTTTCGAATGATATTTGAGTTTAGACTTGAAGAATTGGGTAGAATTTTGTCAAGAAGAGAAAGTGGAGGAAGAGGTGTCTCACCTGAATAAAACACAAGTGCAAAAGCTTGGAAATGTGAAAGCTCCTGGTGTGTTCAAGGACAGAGACCAGTGATGATGCTTGGGGCATATGGCAAGGCTGGTGGGAGGAATCTGGGGCTGGGTGGGCTGTGGCCAGCTTGAGGATATGCTAAGGTTCGGGTCTTCTGGGACCTTCCAGAGGGGACCCCCATGATTTTGTTGTAGGAGCGTAAAGTGTGGACTGTGAGTCTGGAGAGCAGAGGCTTGCAGGAAATCTAAGGAGTTGTTGGATTTTTAAGCCCTTCCTGAAGACCTACATCTCCTAGAGCATGAGGCCCATGGGGACAGGCCTCTGTCTGCCTCCATTTCCTCTATCTCCAGGGCTAGCGTGGACCCTGGCACACAGAAAGTGCTCAATACATGTCTACTGACTGATGACCTTCCAGTGCTCCCAGTGTAGGGCACTCCTGCCCACCTCCACCTTCATCATGGTCATGACAGAGGGAGCCCCCTTAGACTTGAGGCTTGAAAGGTGGTGGCTTTTCCAAAGTCCATGAGCTATTTGGCTTTAGGACCTGGGCTCCAGTTACCTTGAATGGAGGATTGCAAGGCCAGTGTTGCCCCTGGGTCAGCAGGCAGGATGGCAGCACACGGAGTGAGGCTCAGATATGAGTTTCTTGGGTAGATGTGTGAGGAAATGCCACTATTTGCAAAGAATTTACAAATATTTGCAGTACAAATATGCCATGGGTTGGCTCACATAACTAATTTCTTTAAGGCTGGCTAAGGTTTGGAGGACTCATTCATTTATTTCCTTTTAATAGTATAGTTGTTTGCTAAATAATAATAATAATAATAATAATCATTGCACGTGTTCACTGCAGAAAAGTAGAAAAAAGAAAGTAAAGCAAATCCCTAGAGCTAACCACTACCATCTAGAGAGAACCACTGTGCACACTTTGGGGAACATCCTTCCAAACACTTTTATGTCCATAAATGTTAAATGTAACACAGTTTTATGTAGATGGTGTTACAAGATTTATGCTCTTCCATAACCTGCTTGTTTCGTTTAGCAACATGTCATGACACCGTTTACTGCACAGGTCTGTAACATTTTTAATAGCCACACAGTACAGTTTTGCATGGATGTACCATAACTTACCCAGCCCGCTCTCTAGTACCAGAAATTTGGATTGTTTCCAATTTTTCTCTACAATGTGCTAAAGAATATCATGCAGGCTTTTTCAGATGTGCAAAAATTGCCTAGCAGTAAATATCTAGAATAGCTGGGATAGCTGGAACAAAGAAAAGGTTTGGGTCGCTCACTGAGCCCAAAAGCCAAGCTGGAAGGTCGCCATGGCAACCCCTCCCCGCAGCACATACAGCGCCCATTTGTCACAGCTCCAGCTAGGGAGGTGGGTCAGAGCCAAAGGGAAACAGTCTGTTTTCTTGCAAAATTATAAACCAAGGGCAGGAGGAGCATGAGGGAGCATTAATGTGGAATTCAGATGGTTTGTGGTGCAATGGTGATAGTAGCCACCATTTACTGAGTGCTTCTTATCTGGTAGATTCCATCATTTTTCATCCTCACAAGAGCCTCTGATACTTTTGCTATCCTCATTTAACTAATAAGAACATTCATGTTTAAGAGAGTAGGTAATCTGCCAGAGGCACACAGAAAATGATGGAGCCAGGATTTGAAACTGACCAGCATCCACTCCTCAGGATTCTTCTTATCCAACCTAGGGTCACCACCCTCTGTCCTGTCACTGTCCTTGAGACCTCCAGTTCTGACTCTCCAGCTCCCTAGTGCATTCATTCCCACCACATTTAGATGGGATACATACTGAATCTTCATCTGGGCTCTTCTCCAGGACCACCTTGGCCACCTGCCTCTCCACACCCTCCACCACCTCCATGCTGAACTAGCCCCGAATTGTATATTCTTCCTACCTCCATGCCTTGGCTCCTGCTGCACCCTCAGCTTAGAATGCCCTCTCTCCTCTCTGACTGCTATGCTCCCGTTTATTTTTCAAGACTCAGCTCAAGTTTCACTTCTTCAAGAGGTCTTCCCTGACTCCCTAGTTTGATGTCCTTCCTTAGTGTTCCCCTAGAAGCATCTAGTTCTAACTACCAATCAGGGGTGCTTTGTGTCAATTACTAGTGCCAGTCTCCTCCCATAGAATATGAGCTCTTAAGCGATGGAACTGTCTTATCTGTTTCTCCATCCCCATATCTTACCGTAGCCTTGGACACAAAGCAGATATTCAGTAAATATATATTGTGAATGAGTAAATGATAGAGCATATTCCTGTCCACTCTCTATCTCTGCTCCCAGCCCCAGGGCCAGTGGGAGAGCACAGGGAATGCCTTAACCCAAGCCAGACTGCATGAGCGCCCTGCCTACCAGCAACTACTCCCTGCTTCCCTGCCTCTCACCACAATTCCTATTCTTTCCCTCCTAGGGAGACCGAGGTACTAGCTGAATCCTTTATATCGCCCGTCTGCTCCTGCCCCACCTTTGTCAGTTTTGCCCCATCAGTCCCATGGACCTCTTTCTCATCCCTTGGTTCCTCTGTGCTCCTCTCCCTTAGGAAACTTAGGTGCTTTGAAAGTCACCTCTCTCTGCCTCCTAAATTGATTTGTAGCCTTCGCTTCACCTCCAAGATGTGGTCACATATTTTTAACTGCAGATCTGTGCAAGTCAAATTCAGCCTGTCTGAAAACTGCCCTGGTCTGCCTCTCTTCCTGAATGGGTGTCACCATTTTCAGCCCCTGGGAGATGGAGCTCCAAGACCTCCTCTGTCTCCCTGTAATTGGACACCTCACCTTTGCCATCAGGGACCTAAATGCAGAGCTCCCAGCTAAGCCTGACAGGAGCTTGGAGCTGCCTGAAGGGAAGGAGCAGCCACTTGTTACCCTGTGTGAATTTGGCCCAGAGCTGTAGGTCTTCAGATTTGTCAAGAGCAACTGGAGTCCTGGTTCTTATGTGAGTTCCCTTAACTTTTTAATGTTGGCCTAGGTTTTTTTCTTTTCTTAATAGACTATTTTTTAGAACAGTTTTAGGTTTTCAGAGAAATCATGCAGAAGGTACAGAGAGCACCAGTATGCCCCCTGCCAAGTTTCCTTTTATATTAATATCTTGCAATAGTATGGTACATTTATGACAACTGATGAACCACTATTAATACATTATTGTTAATTAATGTCCATAGTTTACACTAGGGTTCACTCTCTATTGTACATTGTTTGAATGGGCATTGACCAATACTTAATGTCATGTATCTATCATGACAGTAATATCCTGTTATTTTTAAAACACTTTAGGAACCCAAAGTCTCTGCTTTCCACACTCTTTCATCCCAATCTACTCCTCCTTTTTGTGGTGGCTACTGCACTCTGTGTTCTCTCTCCTTACCTCACCATATTCTTTGGAGTTTCCTGTCCCTGCACATGGACCGTTTCCGGTCTTTCTCGTCTCTCTACCAGATGTGAGCTCCTGGAAACACTCAGAGAAGTCTAAGAAGTCTAAAAGTCTGAGTCTCCCCAGTGCCTAGGGCTTGAGCGTTTCGGGGATTCACTGTTTACTGAGTAAATGCTGGCACAGTGCTGGGTGCAGTTGACAACAGGGAGAGAATGTATGGCAAGGGACAGAGACCTGAGCAAATCTCAAGTTTCAGTGGCTGCAGAGAGGAGTGAGCAGGTGTCCCAGCAAGTACAGTTTTAGAGAGGGGAGAGTTGAGGACAAATACAGCTTTGGGTGGCAGGATGCTTGACTCCTTAGCAGGAGTGAGCAGAGGTCTCAAGGGCAAAGAGAAGAAGCCACCCACATAGAATACTCCCTCATGCCACCTTTCCCTTCCCTCCTGCTCATGGGGCAGCCTCCTGTAGGAAAGGGGGTGAGCGAGCATGCATGGGAAAATGCTCCTCCCTGGTGGGGCTGCCCCCTACCCCCATGGCAACCCTGGGCACCCTCCACCACTACACGCACACTCCCTGACTCTGCTCCCGGTTAGCCAGAAGAGGACACATACCTTCCACTCTGCTACAGCAGCCCAAAGGAGTGACTTGCTGTTCTTGTAACATGCCTCTGTGCCTTTGTGTAAGCTGTTCCTTCTGCCAACTGAGCCTTCTCCAAATTGACAGATTCTTTCTGATCTCTTGTGCTCCAAACATATGTCACCTCCTCTGTAAAGCTGTAACCCTCCCCTTTTCCCCCAAATATGGCCATGCCCCTGCCCACATGCCTCCATACACCTTTGTTTCCATCACCCACAGGGCATCAAAACAGCCCAGTTACCGGTCTGTGCGTCTCCCTTGTTCTGCAGGGGCTCCCCTAGGGCTCAGCTTGTGGTCACACCCCTGCATCCTAGCTCTCAGTACAGTTCCTGGCACATAGCAGATTCACTACATAAGTAAATGGATGAAGGGATGGACAAATGAAAAATGGATGGCTGCAATAGAACAGTCAGCAAGTTCTTACTGAATTTCTTCTTTTGTATAAAAAGAGATCCAGACTCCATCTTCAAGGAATCTAAATTGTGGTTAACCAAACCACCACACCTAAATGTATCAGAGAACAATATGTAACCAAGCTAATAATAACAACTGCTTTGTATTGAGGGGCTCGCTGCAGGCCAGGCTCTGTGCAAAGAGCCTCAAGTACATCATTTTATTCACTCCTCCCTCAGCTTATGAGTTAGGGATGAGACCAAGGCTGAGAAAATTTAGCAGCACGCTCCAGGGCTCCCCTAGTACGTGAAGAAGCCCAGACTGGAGCCCAGATCTGCCTGCCCCAGAGTCTGGAGCCCAGATCTGCCTGCCCCAGAGTCGGTGCTTGCCATGCCCTCTCCATGTCTAGTGGTGATCAGGGAAAAGAGAGAGCAGGGAAGCCTCCCTCTGAGGGAGCTGGGCCTGGACAGCAGCCAGAGAGTGGACAGTGGGGGAATGTCCAAGGTTCAAGGACAGACCTGAAGCCTGGCCAGAGTGGTGGGACTCCCTGTAATTTTAGTGATGGGGTTGGGGCAGCCATCCCCCGAGCCTGGCTCACTCTGGGTGGCCCACAGTGATAGCTGGCTGACAGTAGCTGCCGAGTCCCTCCAGCCTGCCGCCCCTGCCCAGCCCACAGGAGAGCTGGGTGGTGGGAACCACTCCCAGTGCCCCTGTGGGGTGGGGTGAGGTGGTGTGGGGCTGGTTGCCATGGCTGTGGACAGTCCCATGTCAGAGGACACGGCCAGTGCAACCTGCAGATCTAATAATCTCTGGTACACCTGCCAAGACCTTGCCTCTCCCACCCAGCAGGGCCAATTTCCAGGGTGGGGCGGTGGGGGTAGGAACAGGTTTCTGCAAAGGAACACTACCCTCATTCACTGACTGGCAGACACAACCCAGAATGTCTGACTTTCCCACTACTGAGAGCTGGCCCAGCAACTCCTGGCCTAGAAGGGGGACTTCGTCTGGGCTCCAAGTTACTGGGAGGTGTGACATTACTTCTGATCACCAGGCACTCTGTGGGGCAGTGGTCCTGAATGTTTCTAACTCTACTGAAAGCCATGGCCCCTGTCCCCAGTGACATACATATATGTTCATGTACACACATGTGCCCGTACACACACACATGCACACACACAGTTTTACCTCAGGTTAAATTTCCATGGACCTCGGGTTACAAAACCCCATCCTAGGGGTTGTTGCAGCTGATAGTCCACACTCCTGAGTGCGTTGTTATTTATAGTAATAGTAACAGCACTCCTACTATTACTACTAGTAACACTACTGGTATTTATTTAGAATTTGTAGTAATACCTATGTTCACAATCATTATCTCATTGTAGTTCCGCATAACTTTGGCCAGGAAGGTATTAATATCCTTATTTCACAGATGACAATAATGAGTCAAAGAGAATTACTCAGCCCAGCCAAGGTCATATCTAGGAGATGGCAGAGGAGAGACCTGACCTTGGCTACCCTAAGTCCCAATTTGTGCTTCCTTCCTGTCACAACTCATCAGAAGGCTGCTGAGGAGCTGGGGTTTCACCTTTAGAACATTCTCCAAGCTCAGGTGGTCAGCGTGCTTGTGACAACATACCAAGGAATCTTAGGAGGGTCTTCTTGTCCAGCCAGTCTTCTGTCTAGTTCCCTGGAAGCTTTGTTTCCCCAAACTCCATAGACACATCATGGTGTGTGTGACTCTAGATGGGGTGGGGGAAGCCATGGCTCCCCAGAATCAGTACAGATGACCTGTGACATTCGCACACTCTTTCAGACTTTTTTGACTGTGACTTTCAATAAGAAATACCTTTTATATCATAACCCAGCACACACACATAATCAGATATAACATAAACAAACATATAACTTAACATACATAACAATCAGGAATATCACAGAGCAATACTTATCTTTACTTTATGCAATACACTGATATTTTGTTCTATTATTTTCCATATTCTATTTTTAAATGCTAGTCATGACCCATTAAATCAATTTTATGATCTACTGACAGGTTGTGACCTGCAGTTTAGAAAACACAGCATTAACAGACAGAATAATTGTGGTTTTAATTAATAGCCATTTTTGTAATTTTGCTGAGGTGGGCATTTGGCTCTGGCTGCAGCCAGGCTGGAGTTCAGGTGTAAGTCATTGGTTACAGAGTGACCTCACCCACCCCAGCTCACTCTCCTGGGCTTAGATTCTTCTCTCCCTGTGGTGGATTTAGGAACCAGCCCTGGCAGGGTGGGGCTGCTGGTCTTTCGAGTCCTGTCACACATCTCTGCACATGTTCCCACTGTTCATTACAGACCTCATTTAATCCTGACCTTGCCAGGTCCCCACTGAGCAACCTCAAACAAGTCATGTCCCATCTGGGATTCTCATTTATAGAATAGGAAGAAGGTGGATTGAACTTGTAAGTGCTTCTCAAAGAAGGGGTTTTGCAGCAATAGGTTGTATACGATTTCTATATACTGAATGTATGTGTATATATGCATGCTGTGGGCTGAATGTATGTATCCCTCAGATTCATATTTTGAAATCCTAATGCCCAATGTGATGGAATTAGGAGATGGGGCATTTGGGAGGTGAATAGGTAGAGCCCTCATGAACGGGACAAGTGCCCTTATAAAAGAGGCCTAGAGAGCTCCCTTGCCCCTTATGCCCTGTGAGGAAATGGCAAGAAGTTGGCAGTCTGCCACCTGGAAGAGGGCCTTTACCAGAACCCAGCCATGCTGGCAACCTGATCTTGGACTTCCCAGCCTCCAGAACTGTGAGGAATAAATGTTTGTTGTTTATAAATGTTTCTGGCATTTTGTTATAGCAGCCCGAATGGACTAAGATGATGTGTATGTATATATCTATAATCTTTTTTCTGGAAGATATGGGGAAAATAAAGTTTTATATTAATATAAAATAGTTGAGTTATGGAGCAGACTGCAAAACTCAGATACTTTTTAAAGATACTTTTCATTGTAGTAAATATATATAACATAAAATGTGCCATTTTAACCATTTTTAAGTGTACAATTCGGTGGCGTCAAGTACATTCACAGTGTTGTGCAACCATCACCACTATCCACTTCCAGAACTTTTTATCATCCAGACAGAAACTCTGTACCCATTAAAACAATAACACCCTACTCCCCATACCCTCCACCCCATGGCAACCTCTGTTCTACTTTCTGTCTCTATGAATTTTCCTGTTCTAGGTCCTACCTCATATAAGTGGAATCATAAATTATATTTGTCCTTTTGTGTTTGGCTTATTTCACTTAGCATAATGTTTTCAAGGTTCATCCATGTTATAATATGTATCAGAACTTCCTCTTTAAGGCTAAATAATATTCTGTTGTATGTGAAGGTCAAATTTTGTTTATCCATTTACCTGCTAATGGACATTTGGGTTGTTTTCACCTTTTGGTCATTGTGAGTAATGCTGCTCTGAACATTGATGTACAGGTATCTGGTCCCAGTTTTGGGTGCTATATCCCAAAGTGGAATTGCTGGATCGTATAGTTATTCTATGTTTAATTTTTTGAGGAACCACCATACTGTTTCCCACAGTGGTTGCACCATTTTACAACCCATCAGCAATGCACTAATAGCCATTCTAATGGGTATGGAGTGGTATCTCACTGTGGTTCTGATTTGCATTTCCGTAATGACCAGTGATGCTGAGCATCTTTTCATTTGCTTGTTGGACATTTGTATGCTTTCTTCAGAGAAATGACTATTCAGGTCCTTTGCCCATTTTTGAATTGAGTTTTTGGTTTTATTGTTGAGTTGTAGATGAGTTCTATATATATTCTGAAAAATATTTGCAATATTTCCTCCCATTCTGTGGACTATCTTTTTACTCTCTTGATAGTGTCTGTCGATGTACAAAACATTTTGATATTTACATGCATTTTTAAGGTAAAACAGGAGTTTGAAGGCAGCTTGGGGCTGCTCCTAGACTCTGTTCCACCCCAGGTAAAAGGTCAGGCCTCTGTGGTGGTGAGGACCCTTTGGTGATCATCTGGGAGGGACCTTGTGGCACAGTGATGAGGTGGAAACTGTGTCCCAGTTTGCCACCTGGGCTCTGTGCTGTTTTCTGCATAACCGGAAGAAGATCAAGACAGGAGCTCAAGAGGAGTGAGAGGAGCAGAAGTGTAACTCAGATGCAGGAGCTCAAGTTCTCTGTTCTCAGCCAGCTCACACCCCGGAAGCTGGGGTCTTACCAAGACTGGTCAGTGTTCAGACCACTCTGCTGCCTGCCTGGTCTAGGACTGGCCAACAAGTATAGGCAGAAAGGTGAGGCTGGCTCCGAACCTCTCCAGTCATCTCACCACTGGCTTCTCATGGAAATTGAGCTCCATCTCTTAACCTTGCTTCCTTGGTGCAGATGTCTGACCTCTTGTCTGAAATGCCATTGGCGAATTTCATGGACCCACGGGTAATTTGGACTAGATGACTACTCAGGAGCTTCATGATCTCATGTGTCTAGTATTCTAAAAGCAAACAATGGAGAAATTCCCTACCAAACAGCATTCTTTGTTTTTACTTTACTTGCCTGATGATGAGATTTTTATTTTCCAACATAATATTTTTCAGAAAGGAGGAAGTGGCATTATAGTTGGGTCCATTCAGATCTTTCCACAGTCACTCTGTTCCTTCATTTTGAACAATGAGCTGAATGTGCTGTTTGGGGAAGACATGGGAACCTGAAACTCTCCCCATCAGTGCTTGCTTGGGATACCAACAGAAGATACCTGAAACACAAAATCAATTTGAAGAGAAAAGGGGAGAAAAATGTAATACAGATTGAGATTCGTTCCCAGGAATATAGTCTCCTAGTTGCAAGGAGAGACCTAAGCCAATCAATCATTCATTTATAATTGACTGTGTTTCATCAATTTCTACGTACACTTAAAAAAAATTTTTTAACAGCTCCAAATTCAGGATTCATTTCCAGTTAGTGATGTCTCATGATTATAATTGGCAACATGTTTTTCAGTCTTGGTGGTACACAAGATAATGTTGGGACTTCCAGCTGAGAGTTTCTAAAGTTGAAGTACAGCCCTAAGCTATGTCAGTATTTAGAGGTTCGTGAATGCTAGAGGACCCCCAGAACCTCGCCGCCAGGTGACACAGCACAGTGAGAGTCTGGGGCTGAGTTCTACCATACAAATATTTTTCAGCAAGCAGGAACAAAAATGGTATGACGGGTTAAGTCCCCGGCAAGCTGCTCTTTTAGGTTCTCTTATGTACACCTTGCTTGAAAGGTCACCTGAGGCTGATGTGGCAGTTGTCTAGTGGCATGGGTCAGCTGAGCTTCTCATTGATTCAGGCCCGAATCCTCTCTATAAAGAGCCCATTAAGAGGGGCAACTATTCTGGGCATCCTGTCACTGTCCCTGATCATGCAAGAGGGAGCACGCCTGTGCAACACTCCTCACTAGTTCACCAAACTCTAATTCATTTCTCCAGTGTAACAGCATCCACAGTGCTAATTAGCAAACCCTCTGGTGTTAATCAAAAATAATCCCAACCGAACCAAAATTGTGGCCTCTGGAGTGTGAGTTTATGGTTAGTCTTTCAAATGCTAATTAGCCACCACCCTATGGGTTAAAACTAACATTTTCATCTCATACTGTGTGTGTATGTGGAGTGTTCAAAAGCAGATTGTAGATAGTTTAATAATAGTAAATGACTACTTGGGACTTGGGATACATTTTTTAGCAGCTGCATTGAACACAGTTTCAAAAAGTGCAGCTTTCAAATAAGATGGAAATGAAAATATTTTTTACTTACAGTGTGTTAGGTGACTCCAAAAAATGGCTGTGGTTATGAAGATACTGTGGTCAAAGATACAAATGATGCTTTTGAATACACTTATTTCTATGAAATATGAGTGGAAAAACAATATTTTAAAATTAATGTGTTGGATATGATAATAGATTCTAAATATGTCTTAACTAAATGAATAAATTAATGGTATAAAAAGACTGTGTATTAGTTCATTTGCATCCCTAAAAGTTATACACTTTTTTTGGCCTCTCCTATAGGGAAAATAGCCCATCAGTTTATATTCAGCCACCTTATATATAAACATATTAGGAGATTATAAGGTTTACTGGCTGTGTCCTTCAAGTCCTAGGATACACAGTGTCTAGGGTAAAGTGTACTGAGAGGGTCCCCCAAGGATGAGGTAGTCAGGCGCAAAATTCACCTCCTATTAATTTTGCTTGGTCTTATAGCTGAGAGGACTACCCTGAAACCTGCTGAGAGTGATTTTGTTGTTATGATTTGCCTTTTTTTTTTTCAGGACTATTTCAGGAGAACTCTGCAAGTCCTTGAGAATATAATACAGCTCATTTACTTTTTTTAGCTGTTTTAAAAGGTGTTTAAACTGTGGAACCCTCTTTTAAATGAAGTTTTATATGGGGCACCAATATACTGTTGAAATATTAGCAAAGTTTCACATCGTGCTTTGATTTCGGAACACTCTGAAGTCTTTTTTTTTTTTTTTTTTTTTTTTTTAATTTCACCTTGTTTCTAGATCTCTACAAAAAAAAAAGACAACAAACCAAGCTGCCATTTGAAGTACTGGAAATTGCACTTTGGTTTTTATAGTGTTGGTGAAATTAAGAGCTTGGCTTGTGATGGAAAGAGGCTAAAAAGACCAGCGAATTCATTTTATGTTCAATTACAGTTGGCCCTCTGTGGATTCGACCAACCACTGATCAAAAATATTAAAAAAAAGTTATGTTGTTGCTGACTTGTACTATGTAGTTGGGCCTAGTACATAGAACATAGTACAATGGTTGCATCTGTATTGAACATTCATAGACATTTTTTCTTGTCATTATTCCCTAAACAATACCGTATAACAGCTATTTACGTTATATTAGGTATTATAAGTAATCTAGAGACAATTAGAGTATATCAGAGGATGTGTGTAGGTTATATGCAAATACCATGCCATTTTACATGAGGGTCTCGAGCATCCTCTGATTTTGGTATCTGTGGAGTTCCTATGCCAAACTCCCTCAGATACCAAGGGACAACTGTATATCTGAAGTGATTAACAAAAAGCACAGCAAATGTATCATCGGCCATGTCATATAGCTTTCCATGATCCTCCACGGATGTTTCACAGTTTTGACAAATATAAAGCTTTACATTTTAGATGTAAGACAATTAATGTGAGAATCCTTATTTCTTTGAACAGCAGGAAAACATGACACAAGAAATCTCACACTTTTGAAACAGCAAGGCCAAGTTTGGTCTTACCCGAGACTTTGTCTCAACCTGAATTGTCAAAGAGGGTCGTTTAGTGTCTAGGTTGTAAACATCATTGTAAAGACTCTATTTACAATGTATTGCACACATCTTTCAGTAGCAAAGAGAAATAAGTCCCACTGCTGTATGCTAGGACTTAATTTCCTTTTAACAAAGTTAGTTCTTTTCTTAAAAAGAAACCAGAAATCAAATCCTAACTCTACCGCCTACCAGCTGTGTAATCTTGGGCAATTCCCCTTACCTTTTTGATACCTCAGTTTTCCTGTTTGTAAATATAAAATTAATTTTCTGTCTAAAAATTCATAATAATAGGAAGTGTTTGTTGGACCTGTATTTTATGGCAGGCCCTTTATGTGAATTCTCTCTCTTTAATCATAATAAAAACCCTATGGAGAAAGTACTATTATTTCCATTTTACAGATAGTGAAACTGAGGCATGGGGAGTTAAGTTCCAGCTGCACAGGAAATGGCATACTGGGCTTTGAATACACATGACTTGAATCCAGTTCCTTAATTACTTTGCTAGCTTCCTGAGATGGCATGGTGAAGGTGAATGAGATAAGGCAGGTGGCAAGGTGACCTGCACAGGATTGGTGCAGAGTGAGTGAGTCACCCTTCTTCTCAGGGTGACTTGTGCCAGTTACTTGGTGCATATCTATCTCATCTCTTGGTGACAGTGACTGTCTTATTTATCTTTTTTTCCCCTGTGCGACAAAGGAATAGAATGATATGGAGGATGCGCACTTCCCTCTATCCTGTTTGTCACAGACCTCTACAATGTTTATGTCCATTAAATTCTCACCTTTTTCTTCAAGCTGCAGCAGCCCACCAAGAATACCTACCTATACATTAACCTTTACCCTTAATCACCACATAATTAAAATGCAGCAAACAGTTGCTAAATGAGGAAGTGGATAAATCACATACTACTTTTATTACCCCTCATTTTTGATCTTTAGTCTGATCATCCTACCTGGATAGCGTGTACTGTGAGAGTGGAGACAATTTCTTTTTTTTTTTTTTCTGGCCATGATATTGAGCTGACTTGCTGAGAACCAGGGGACCTATGTGGACAGGTCCTTAGAGACCCAGCCACGGTCCCATTACTGTTTGAAGTTTTCTGCTGTGCTTGAGATTCCCTCAGCACTGGACCTTTGCCTTGTGTCTTGCCACTCAGTGACTGGAAAACCAAGAGAACCAAGGTGTGCTGGTGGCCCACAAACATCAATGTTGTTTGTTTGCAAAGTATTAACTTTTGTTTTTTAACCTGGGTAAAATATACATGTGCTTTACATTTTTTTCTTTATTCTTCTTTTACAATTATTACATAACTTTTTATTGTGATAAAATATGCACAACATAAAATTTATCATTTTGACCACTTTAAATGTACAGTTCAGTGACATTATATTCACAGTGTTGTACAACCATCATTACTACCCATTCCAGAACTTTTTATCATCCAAAACAGAAGCTCTGTACCCGTGAAACAACTTCCCATTCCTCCCTCCACCCAGCATCTGTTCGATTTTCTGTCTCTGTAATTTTGCCTATGCTAGGTACCTCGTATAAGTGAAATCATGCAACATTTGACCTTCTGTGACTGGCTTATTTCACTTAGCATAATGTTTTCAAGTTTCATCCATGTTACAGCATGTATCAGAACTTCATTCCTTGCAATGACTGAATAATATTTCATTGTATATGTAGACCACATTTTGTTTATTTGTTATTTTGTTTATCCATTTATTTGCTGATGGACATGTGGGTTGTTTCCACTTTTTGACTACTGTGAGTAATGCTTACATGCATATTTTTAAGAAAGAAGTAAGTTTATGACAATGAAATATAAACATATAGGATTTTGCTACATAGTTCCAGATAATAATACATAGAACATAAAACTATAATAAACAAAAGTATCAACAAACTGTAAAAAAAAAAAACACACTTAAATTTCCAGGATGAACAGCAAAGCTTTAATGAACAGAATTGGACAAGTATTTGATGAAGGCCAAGGATGAGTCAGGCACACACTCTGAGCTTCTAAGCATCCCAAAGGATCCTCCCAAGTGGTGGGGGGACGAGGCCTGGTCAATAAGCTTTGCCTGCAGGCAATGTGGCTGCTGCTACAGGTGAGGCCTCAGGCCTTCAGAGGCAGGGACAGAACCACTTCTGGGGGCTCTAAGAAGGCAGCAGATTTTGGCCCAGGGATAATGGGGGTGAGGTGGCGTTGACTGTGATATATTCTGAGCTCTGCTCTTTCTCTGCTAAACCAAGCCTGTATTGTTCTGTTTCTTGGACCTGTTCTGAGGACTTGAGTTTTTCTAGCACACATTAATTACAGATGTTAAGCAGCCTTAATCCTTCCTTTAAACAATCTTGTTACTCCGCTTTGCTCTGTCTTCAACAAGTGCCAACTGATTTACCTGGTCTAGTCCTTTTGTGTGTCTAGGGTAATCACTCTCCAGCCAGCCTTCTGAAAGAGCTCCTTCTCTTTGTGTGATCTGGAGCACAACTTTCAGTTCTCTTCTGCCCTCCAGGATCACACCATCTGCCCATATGATGCAGTGGAAAGTGAGCAAACTCAGCTCTCCCGCAACTGTGCAAACTTGGGGAAGTTACTCCACCCCTCTGACCCTCACGTGCAACATGAGGGGATTGGGTGACCTCCGTGGCCCTTTCCAACTCTATAATTGCGTGATTGCCCATATTATTTAATTACCTCCCTGCAGCACTCTTGGAGTGACTCAGCAGTCTGATAGTTTGGCTGTTATTTTTAAGGAAGCCTGATTATTTTGCCATCACAAGCAAGTGTATGCTCTATAAACAATCTGACAGTCTTGATCCTAGCTGGAGTTTGACTGAGTCTGACTGGATTTCTTCATGTTGTCCTCTTTCAGAATCAGCCTGGGCACCAGCTGGCCAGAGGCACCCCAGGCCATGTCAGAGCTTTGAGTGAGGCCTGGTGACAGAGAGCAGCTGCCACCTACCGGCCTTCCCAGCCTGGCTTCAAGATGCTGAGCCTGAAGCTCCCCAGGGTGTTCAGCATAGACCAGATGCCCCAGGTATGTGCTCTCGCTCCAGTGGTAGACTTCCAGGCTGTGACGAGGGTATGGCCTCTGCAACAGGGTGACTGCTCTGTCTTCAACTAGTCTGCTCTGTGTAGGCCTGCTCTCTTCAAGAAGTCCCTCCCAGCCTCCTTGGGGGGTGAAAGCCTCCTGTTCCCCAACCTATACTGACCCTGGAAATGGAAGTGCTCTCAAAACTGTTTATGTTGTAGCCTTTCCCTGTAACATCTGTATTGTATCCTGAAGCAAAGTCAGTTTTTAGACTACAGATAAAGAGAGGAAGTCAGCAGCATCTAGCTGGATAGAGATTTTTTTAGGACCCTCCCATGAGTGCTTAAAGCAGGCCAGAGGTGAAGTCACCTGAGGCTTTGCTGTTGTCCCCATCACTTGCAGGAGGCCCAGACCAGGCAGGGGATCGAGGTGATGGGGAGGGTTGTCGAGTGGGCATTAGCCCTGCCCCTTCATGGACTCCTGGGCCTGGGAACTCCCTAGCTTGGTATTGGCAAGCCTGACTGCTACTGGCCTCCTCTACCATTTTCCATTCATAAACCCTCTTCTCTAGCCACACCAGTGGTCTCTTTAGTCTTCCCACCAGCTTGGACATTCACTTCTCTTGGTCTCTGTTTAGAGAAAGCTTTCTTCCCCTCTACCCTCAGTCTCCTTTTCTGACTTCCTTCTTCATGGTGCTGCAGGTGTCCTCTCCCCTCCCTGAGCCCCTTCAGCTGTTGGTTAGAACCTCTGTAGGCTGTTCTGCACAGCTGCCTCTCCCTTTTATATCAACCAGCTGTGTGGCCTGGCCCACTTCCCTACCCTCCTGGAGCCTCACCCATTGGGCAGGGAACAGGAGGGGGCCACCACCCCTTGGCGTTGTCAAATTTATGCTAGCACATTCCTGACTAATAGATTACTCATGGGAAAGGGCTGTTTCTCCCTTCCTTTAGAAGGTAGGACTTGGGGATATGTCTTGTAATTTCTAGTCTCCCTTGTGCCTAAAAACAGTCCTGGGTACATTAGCGAGTTATTAAAGATTTGAACAGACAGTTCAAGGAATGGAATAAATATCTAGGTGTTGATTCCTACACAGACTCAATTCAGAGACAAAACAAAGACGTCTAGGCAGCAACTTCGCATGGAACATGGCATGACACTTTGCCAAGAAACAGGGCATTTTGTGTCAAATTGAGATTTTTTATTAACTACAGCCTTGGCATGCAGGTTATACGTAAACACATGACGTTATCCCGGACACCTTAGTTCAGGAGCACAGGCAGGAGGACTCCCCCAGGTGTTCCTCATGGCCTTGCTCTGTGTCTCTGCCACTTACTATGAGAATTCAGACAAGACATGTAGTTCTCTAAGCCTCAGATTTCCTTATCTGTAAAATGGAACTAATAGGCCAGTCTTACAGGGCCAAGAAAAATGAAATAGAACAATGGGATTATTATGAAAGAAAAGAAGCAAAGCCCAATGAATGGCTGGGGGTGTTGTTGGGGACATGGGCTTGGGCAACTGGGAACAAGGAGCCATCTCAACAGGCAAATGGTTTCTCCAGCTCAGGATTTCTCAGAGTGGGTGCTTGGATTACCACCATCAGAATCAACTGGAAGTTATTAAAACACAGTAACATTTGTGATTACAGGCATCTTGGTATTGTTCTTGATTTTAATAAAAAAAAATACTTTCAGCATTTCATCATTTAATATAATGCTAGCTCTCTCTGTGTGTATAGGTATGTATGTGTATAAATAATAAACAATCTTTATCAGGGTAAGAATATTCCTCTTTATCCCTAGTATCCTAGGATTTGTTGTATTTTTTTTGTTTTTTTGTTTTTTTTTTTTGCTTTAATAATGAATTTTACAGAACTTTTTTTCTATCAGTATATATTTTGAGGTGGTTGTACAAGAGTCATTTAAGTTGTCAATGTGGTGAATTACATTGACTGATTACTAAATTTAAATTAACCTTGTATTTAAATACAACTTGGTCATGATGTAATATCTTTTTAATCTATTGCTGGAATCCATTAGTTAATATTTTGTTTAGGATTCTTAAATCTGTTTGAAGAGCTGGTCTGTAATTTTTCCTTATTACTCTGCCCTCGCCTGGATTTGGAATTAAGATTGAGCCAACTGCAAATGAGTTGGAGAATGTTGCCTGTTCAGTCTAGGGAAATTTTCATATAATATTAGAATTACACATTCCTGAGTGCTTGGTAGAAATTACCTATAAAATGTCTAAATGGGGCCACCACATCACCATTCCAAGGGAGCACTGTTTACCTTTTTCTCTACATAAATGGCAACCTGTGAAGGGGTTCAGAGAATAACTCAATCCTACAGCTGAATTGTCTTTGTGGAAAAGATTTTTTTTAATAACAGCTTTGTTGAGATATAATTCACATGCCATAAAATTCACCCTTTACAAGAATCAGTTCAGTGGGTTTTAGGATGTTTATGTACACAAAGTATGTTGCACAAAATCATCACAATCAATTTTGGAACATTTTCATCACTGTAGAAAGAAATTCTGTACCAATTAACAGACATTTCCCACTCCCTCCACTCCCAGGCCTATGGCAAGCACTAATTTACTTTCTGTCTCTATGGATTTGCCTATCTGGGATATTTCATATAAATAGGATCACATAATAGGCAGCCTTTTGTGAATGACTTCTTTTGCTTAACTAAATATTTTCAAGGTTTATCTATGCTATAGCATGTATTAGTACTTCATTCATTTTTTATAGCTGAATAATATTCTGTTGTATAGATATACCACAGTTTGTTCATTTATCAGTTGATAGACACATGAATTGATTCAATTTTTTGGCTATTATGAATAATGCTGCTATGAATATTTGTGTACAAGTTTTTATGTAGACATATTTTTAGTTCTCTTAGATATACACCTAAGAGTGGAGTTGTTGGGTCATGTGGTAACTCTATCTATACCTAGCTTTTTTTTACTGTGCTGAAACATAATTGGTGTAAAATTTACTGCCGTAACCATTTTTAAGTGCACAATTCAGTGATATTAAACATATTCACATTATAGTACAGCCATCACCACCATTCATCTTCATAATTCTTTTTGTCTTGTAGAGCTGAAACTCTCCACTCATTAAACAGTAACTCTCTCATTTTTCTCTCCCCCCAGCCTCTGACAACCACCATGATACTTTCTGTTTATGATTTTGACTACTCTATTTCCTCATTTAAGTAGAATAGTACAGTATTTGTCCTTTTGTGACTGGCTTATCTGTTTCACTTAGCATAAGGTCCTTAAGTTCCATTCGTGCTATAGCGTATGTCAGAATTTACTTCCTTTTTAAGGCTGAATTATATTCTGTTGTATGTACATACCACATTTTGCTTATCCATTTCTCCATTGATGGACACTGGGTTGCCTCTATGTTTTAGCTATGGTGAATAATGCTGCTACGAATACAGGTGTGTACATATCTCTTTGAGGTCCTGCATTCAGTAATTTGGGGTATATACCCAGAAGTGGAATTGCTGGATCATTCGATAATTCTATTTTTAAGGTTTTGAGGAATTGCCATACTGTTTTGTGCAGTGACTATATTATTTTATATTCCCACCAACAATACAACAAGAGTTTTAATTTCTTCATATCCTTACCAACACTTGTTGTTTTCTGCTTTTTTTTATAGTGGCCATCCTAATGGGTATGAGGTGGTATCTCACTGTAGTTTTGATTTGCATTTCTCTAATGATTAGTGATGTTGAGCATCTTTTCATGTGTTTAGTGTCTATTTATTTATTTTTTATTTTCTTAGGCAAGGCAACTCTTGGTTGACCTCACAGATTGCAAGGACCTTGTCAGCTTACAATCCCTTATTTTTTAGTTTTTTACACCTATAGCACCTGGTCTTCCGAGGTGGTCTCCCTCCAAGTACTAACCAGGCCCAACCCTGCTTAGCTTCCAAGATCAGACGGAGATCAGACGGGATTGGGCTTGTTCAGGGTGGCATGGCTGTAGACTAGTGGCTATTTTTAAATCTCTTTTGGAGAGAGATGTATTCAAGCCATTTGCCAATTTTTAAATTGGGCCATTTTTTTTTCTTTTCTTTTTATTGTTGAGTTGTAAAAGTTCCTTATATATTCTGGATACAAGTATTTATTAGATATATGATTTGCAGATATTTTCTCCCATTCTGTGTGTTGGGTTTTTTTTTTTTTTTTCCATTTTATTGATGGCATCCTTTGAAGTACAAAAGTTTAACATTTTGATGATATCTATTTCTTTTGTTGCTTGTGATTTTGGTGTCATAGCTAAGAAAACTTTGGCTAATCTAAGGTCATGAAGATTTACTCCTATATATTTTTCTAGTACTGCATTTTTCTGATTATATAGCTTTGTAATAAGTTCTCAGAAATGTGAGACTTTCAACTTTATTCTTCTTTTTCAAGATTGTTGTGGCCGTCCAGAGTCCCTTGAATTTTTGTATGAGTTTAATTTCTATAAGAAAAGGCAGTTGAGATTTTGTTGAAGGTTGCATTGAATCTGTTAATCAATTTGGGGAGCATTACCATCTTAATAATAAGTTTAGTCCGTGAACATGGGTTGCCTTTGCATTTATTTAGGTCTTCTTTAATTTCTTTCAGTGATGTTTTATAGTCTTTAGTGTACAGGTCTTGTACCATTAAAATAATTTGTTAAATTCATTCCTAAGTATTTATCGTTTCTGATGCTGTTATAAATGGAATTGTTTCCATAAATTAATTTTCAGATTGTTCGTTGCTAGTATAAAGAAATAAAACTGAGTTTTGTTTATTGATCTTATATCCTGCAACCTTTCTGAACTCACTTATTAGCTCTAATAGTTATTTTCATGGATCCTTTAGGATTTCCTATATGTAAGATGATGTCATTTGCAAATAAATAGTTTTGCTTCTTCCTTTACAATCTAGATACCTTTTATTTCTTGTCCTTGTCCAACTGACCTAGCTAGAACCTCTGCCATGATAGTAAATAGAAGTAGTGAGAACAGATATCCTTGTCTTGTTTCTAAGGGAGAAAGCTTTCCATTTTCCATTGAGAAGTATGTTAGCTGTGGATTTTTCATAGATGAGCTTTACTGAGTTGAAGAAGTTCACAATTTTATTGAGTGTTTTTGTATAACAGGTATTGGATCTTGTGAAATGCTTTTTCTGTGTCCATTGACATGATCATGTGGTTTTTGTTTTTCTCTCTTCTCTCATTACTTTGTCTTTTTTTAATATTTGAAAGACAGTTTTGGGCTCAGTGGAGCCTCTTTATTATGTATTTTATATCTCTAATGTCTGTTGGTATTTTTATTATTTTCTTTCTATTTCAGGCTTATTTTGCTCTTTCTGCTCTAACTTAAGTTAATCACTCTGCCTTCTAATGTAAACAATTAAATATATATGTTTCCCTCTAAGTATTACATTAACTGCGGTCCACCTGCACTGTTCCAATTTCTAATTTTCATTTAGATTTCTTATGTGACTTATGATCGCTTAGAATAAGTGTATGTTTTTTAAAATTTCCAAATGTATGGAATTTTTATGTTACTGATTTAACTTAATTGGTTGTGATCTGAGAATGCCCTCTGTATTATTTCAATCCTTGAAATTTGTTCACACTAGCCTTATGACCTAGCACATCATCAATTTTCAAAAATCTTCTAAATGTACCTGAAAATAATATCTAATCTTCAGTTGTCAGGGCAGTATTCCATATATATCCCATAAGATCAGATATTTTTATAGTATTACTAATTTTACTCTGCTTAATCTACCATAACTGAGATGTAAAATCTTCTACCATGATGGCAGATTTGTGAATTATTCCATGTAGATAAGTCAATTTTTGCTTTACATATTTTGAGCCTATGTTTTCTTAGGTACATCCAAGTTTATAATTGTTATATATTCCTGATGAAGTAAATTTCTTATTATTTTTTAGTGATTCTCTTTCCATTTAGTCGTGCTTTTTGTCTTAGAATGTGTCTGACAGCCATAGAGCCATTCCAGCTTTGTTATTTCTGTAATTCGTCTGGTTTCTTTTCCTTCCTTCCTTTCTTTGACTTTTAATCTCTCCCTGTTCTTATATTTTAACTGTGTATCGTGTAAATGGCACATAGTTGGATTTTATCTAGTTTGACAATATTTGTTATTTAACTAGACAATTTTACCTAACATTTCTATTTATAATGGTTATTGATATATTTGCATTTATTTTGATCATCTACATGCTTTCTCTTTGTTCTGTTTGTTTAATTGTCCTGTCTTTTCTTGCTTTCTTTGCCTTGAGTTTTACATTCTTGTTTTCTAGTTTTCTTTTAATATTCTATTTTCCCTTCCACTTTTTTATAATTAACATATAGAAGTATGATCCGTATTTATTAGTTTAGCAGTTACTCTAGCTATTTTAACATGAATAACTGTACTAGGCAGAAAGGGCTAGGCTATTCTAAGTTTAAATATTCCTCCAAATAGCTCAATGACTTAACAACATAGAAAAGGTTTATTTCACACTCACATTACATAACTAAGTGTTCAGTGGGAAACTGTGAGAGACCAGGCAGATGGAAGATCCACCATCTTGTAGTTGGAGCTTGTGGCCTCCTGGTTTGCCACAGAAGGGGAAGAAAGAGAGATGTCTTTGGTTGGGTTCTCTCAAAATAGACTCTGAACCAAAAATTTGTGTGTAGGAAGTTTAGCATGGTGAGTTCTCAGGGAGAACATCTGTAAGGAAGTGAGGAAAGCAGGATTGGGTAGAAGGAGAAGTTGCATCAGAAGCCTCAAACAATTACACAGAGTACTTTGGAGTGGGGTTAGCCCTTCAGACTTGTCCCAAATGAGAAAAGAAGGCCAGGACTTTGTTTCATCATCAGTGGGTGTATGCTGCCCCTGGGCAGGAAGTATAACATGGTCAAGGTAGTGGCCTTTGGCCAAAACAATTCCCACGGAGGGATAAGTGACTCAGTTCTGAAAAGGGAAGAGTTCCCTCCTAATTGCATCATGATATCTACTACAAAGAGGAATACTGCTTTCAACTGTCCTGACCTAGAAGTAACATTAACCAGAAAGAGTCAAATGGCTCCAGCTTAACTGCAAGAAAGTCTGAGAAATATAGGAAAGAAAATGGAATATTTGGTGAGCACCAATTGTCTCTGCCATACCTAACTTAACTTCTTGGATCTGAGGACTCATAACTTTCAATAATTCTAGAACTTTGTTAGTTATCTCTTCAAAGAAGAGCTTCTTACAAGAAGACCATTGCGTTTTCTCCTTCTGGAGAAATATTATTCATGTCTCTTATGTACTGTTTTCATACACTCTGGATACTTTTGTGGGATCTTTTTTGTTAATTAATTTTCTCTTCAGCTAGGTCTAGTTTGCTATTTGTTCTTTCAATTACTTTTTATTTCAATTATTTTAATTTCTAAAAATTGTATTATATTCTTTTCAAATCTATTTCTTGTTTATATTTTTAAGCTTTTTAAAAAACATATTGAGCAAGTTATTTTATATTTCGATAACTGTTCTTTGAGCTCTCTTTCTGCCATCCACTGTTTTTGTTGTTTCTCATTCACGGTGTTTTGTTTCCAGGTGTATGCATGCTTGTACCAAAGCAGAAATCCTTCAGAAATAATATGCATTTGTTTTTGTTACTTACCTGAGGGAGCTACAAAACTTTGACCTCTGTTTGTAACTACTTTCTTTTTCCAGTCAAGATTTCTTAGACCACATAGGTAGTGTGGATTTGGATCATAAACATACATGAAAATGAGCTAGCTGTTGGTTTTGAATTCTTGGGAGGGATTTTTTTCAGAGAGACAACTTTATTGTCTCCTTGTGCCTGGTGGGATTTATTTCACATTCGCGTATCTTCGGAGCCCTAACCTTGTTGGTGAGGTATCTTATTAGATTCCTTGCCTTTGATGGGCCTTGGGTTTCATCTCTTATCTAAACAGTCTGGCAGCAGAAACTCTAATGGTGAAAGCAGTTTACTTCACAGGGTTCCTGATGTCCCTTTTTTAGGAAGCTTTATGACTTCTTTGATTTTGTGCTATCTTGCAGATACATTTATCCAGCATGCGATGCAGACTTTGTCCAACATTTTAATTGGTTTAGTCAGAAGGATTCTTTAGGACATCTAATCAACCATCTTTTTGCCAGAACCAGAAGTCCCCCAGCCATTCTTTTAGGTCTTTTCTTCATCAGTCTGGGTCCAGTGATCTATTCTTTCTGGAAATTTTTATAACACTTAGTGTTTCCATAAAATGTTTGTACAATCCCTAGTTCTACTAGGCTGGATGCAGTGAAGCATTCATGAGCTTTGCAATCCAACAGACTAGGGATTGCATCTTAGTTCTGCTATTAACTATGGCCTTGAAAAGATCATCTTACTGAGTTTCAATTTCCTCATCTGTAAAATGGGCTTGACAGTCCCTAGCTTTCAGTACTCTCATGATGATCAAATGAAACAGGGTCTGCCCCTAATATGTGCTGGGTCTGAATCAGGAGAACAAAGAGAGGCCACAGGCCATATATCTAAGTATGTAAAAGTTATAAGTGAAACTAGCAAACAGTTTTATTAAATGATTCTGTTCTACATTGACAATATCCCTTCATAATGACAAAAAACAGCATATAAAGCTCTGATTTTTATATAGCTAGAGCCAGCAAAATATCAAGGGCAACTAAATTTAATTATTATTGCACATGTCTGGATGTTTATTCCATAAAGTTTATTTTTCTTGCCTTCATTTCAGCAAAATTATGAGTTATATTATTATAATGAGCATTATCACATAATTTATGTTCTGTTAACAGTGATGCCAAATTACACCACCATTCTTGAGTCATTAAATCTTAGTTTTCTTTTTAACTAATTTAATTTGTGAGAAATTTTTGCTGAGTTTCTTCTCAGTTCTGCTGAGGCAGAGCAAGGGGAATTATCAAAAAATATTTTTAAAGCCATATTTAGAATCAGAAATGGACTATAAATTTTACGCATCAAGTTCAAACAGTGTAATGAAGTTGCATGATAATTATAATTTAGAAGAAAATTAAATATTTTAATTTCATATGGATCACCATCTTATATATAGCTGTTTTCACTCTCTTAAATTATCTAAATCCATACAGTACTGATTTTATTTTTTTCAAGAAAAAAGATATTATAAATAAAACTGAAAATAGCAGTATTTTGCTCACTTAAAATTATACCTCAATCTACAATGTCCATAAAAATAATCTATATAGAAATTAATTTCAGGATTATTTGTATGTGAATCTTTTTCTTTCATAGTCCATAGACATTTTTATTTCTTTTTTTGAATTTTATTTTATCCAAATATAATTTTTGTTGTATATTTTACATGTGGCTCCTTTGGTTTAGAAAAATCCTGTATGCATTTAAAGTAATAAATATGTATTTTTAATCCCTTTAAAAGTGAAATAGCCAAACCTAGATTTTTTTCATAGGCTTTTGCCAACAACATCTCATAACTAATGTCTGTGGAAAGCTCAGATTCAATTTTAATGTCCCTTTCCAACAAAGATGGGGTCTGTATTCAAGGATCTTCCATTTCACTGATTTCTGCCAGTCATCTTATATCTTGTCCAAATTAAATCTAGTGTTGAATGGCATTTATTTGGCATTCCAGTTGTGTGAATAAGAGTAGCTAATGGTCAAATTTGTTATACATTTCAACGAGATGTCCCATGCTGGAGAAGATTCAGAGACTGTCCTACATAACCTTTGAATTGTTCTGGAAGGAAGCCATCGATTCTCCTAGTAAGAAATTGAAACCAAACACTGCCATTTCCATCTCTAAGATTGCTTTTAGATTTTTGGTCAAATTATGACCTTGTATTAGTTTTCTATTGCTGCCATAAAAAAAATTCCACAAACTTAATATAGAAAAAGAAGACAAGTTTATTATCTTACAGTTCTGTAGAAGTCTGGCATAGATCTCACTAGGCTAAGATCAAAGTCATGGAGACTCTTGGGGAGAATCTGTTTCTTTGCCTTTTCTGGCTTTCAGAGACCACCTACATTCCTTGGCTCCTGGCCCCTTCCTCCATCTTGAAAGCCAGCAGCATTGCATCTCTTGATCATTCTTCCATAGTTACATCTTCCTCTGTCTCTTCTGCCTGTCTTCCACTTCTAAGGACCCTTGTGATTAACTGGGTCCACCTGGAAAATCCAGACGATCTCCCTATTTTAAGGTTAGCTCATTAGCAACTTTAATTCCTATGATCCTAATTCCCCTGTGCTGTATAATGTAACATAGTCATGGGTTCTGGTGATTAGGGCATCGACATCTTTGAGGGCCATTATTCTACCTACTACAGACTTTCTAATCATGTTATACAATAACCCAGGGGTCCCCGACCCTCAGGCCATAGACCGATACCTGTCCATGGTCTGTTAGGAACTGGGCCACACAGCAGGAACGGAGCAGCAGGCGAGTGAATGAAGCTTCATCTGGATTTGCAGCCGCTCCCCAGTGCTAGCATCACTGCCTTGTCTCCACCTCAGATCACCAGTCATTAGATTCTCATAGGAACAGTTGTCCCTGGTGCCAAAAAGGTTGGGGACCACTGTGTGTAACCACAAACTTGCCCATGACAGATTTTTAAATCAATGCCCCTAATTGAAAATCGTTTTCCTAGTTCTTAAATCAAAGACTGAATTTTTACAACAAATCTAAAACCTGTGGAATGCTCTGTTATTTCAACTTCCTCATTTCTTCTGTAGGTCAGCAATCTATATGGTGCTAGTCATTCAGTGGGACTTTTCACTTTGTTACCCCTACCTGAAATGAGTAATATTTACTTTTTAAAGACATTTTATGTGTCTTTTTCATTTCATTATTCATTAAATTCCAAATATCCTTTGGATCCTCCATCCTAGATAGTGACAACTTGTTTCATTACTTTTTATCCATCTTTTTTTTTTTTTTGGCCAGAAGAAATTTACCGTCATCTTCTATAAATATTGTGTTGCCTGTACAAAAAGCATCCTTATACTTGATTGAATATCGGACAGTTATTTTTGTTTGTTTGTTTCATTTTTTAAAATAAATTTATTTATTTAAATTAGTTTCAAGTATACAGTACATTGGTTAGATATCTATGTTTCGGACAGTTATTTTTTAAAAAACATCACACCAGTGTTCTAAATTAGCATTTACCTGTAATTGCTTAATACCAACAATGGTTGGTTCTTAATTCAATATATTTACAGTTCTAGTAATTGCCTGTGGATTGTGTGCAAGCGATGTTAATTATTGAGAATCTAAGTGTCCTCTCCTGCACGAGGCACTGGCTTGGTGTCCAACCCAGTGCGAGACACACTGCAGGCACTCACTAAATGACAGGTTAAAATTGATGCCTCAGTTCATGCCCTGCCTACTTCCCTCCCCATTTCCTAACCATGCCTTCTGCTCACATTTCACTAGGCTCTTCACTGGGCTCTACCCCCTGCTCTGGCTTTTCCTGTGCATGCCTTTAGGTTCATCTTCTCCTTCTTACCTAAAGGGAACCTTCACTTCTGTGACAAACTGTATTCTAGGCAGGAAGATGACAACATGATGCTGAGGTGGGAGCCTGGCTTGTGAAGCCAGAGGCAGCTGAAGCATCAGCATGCAGACTCTAGCTAAAAACCATGAAAATGGGAACTAACTTTTTATACACATCCCTTGAAAAAAAAAAAAAGGAAATGCAGACACTCACCCCAGTCCCACCCAATTGCAGTAAGACCCCCAGGTGATCTGCAGGCACCTACAGAAGAAAGTTTGAGAGGCATTGGCTTAGAGACTTTGTCACTTGACCTCACCACTTGTGCATTAGTCAGCGTGGGCTGCCATAACAGAGTACCACAGACTGGTTTGCTTAAACAACAGATATTTTCTCACGTTCTAGAAGATGAAAGTCCAAGGTCAAGGTACGGACAAGGTTGATTCTCTGAAGCCACTTCCTTGGCTTGCAGACGGCTGTGTTCTTGCTGCTTCTTCATGTGGTTATCCCTCTGTTTATGCACACTCCTGGTGTCCCCCTGTGTGTTCAAATTCCCTCTTCTTATGAGCAACCCCACATTGGATTAGGACCCACCCTAGCAGCTTCATGTTAATTTAAGCACCACTTTAAAGACCCTGTCTCCAAATATGGTTACATTCCAAAGTACTGGGGGTTAGGGCGTCAACATATAAAATGTGTGAGGGACAGAGGTCAGCCCGTAACACCACTTTAAAGAAAACGAAACTGAGGCTCAGAGAAGTATGTGACAGTCCAAAATCACCCTTTAGGCCAAGAGATGGAAAACATCTCAGAAGATGAGAGCCTGTCTGAGTGGCAGCGATGACAGTGTAAGAGGCTAGGGAAATGGAGACTAATATTTGCATTTAGATTTTAGCTTTGCTCCCAGTATTTCTGGGACCTTGGATGTGTGCCTTAACCTCCTTGTGTCTTAGTTTACTTTTTTGTGAAATGGGGGCAGTAGAAGGCTCTCCCTCACAAGGTTGTGAGGATGCCCATGAAATTTAGACAGGAAATACAGATTTCCACACTGAGGGTGCCTACAGCCTCCTGACCTCACTCTGCCTCTCCCCTTTGCCTGCTTTCAAAATCCACTTATTTGCCACCTGCCAGAATCCTTGATTATTTTCCCTAGGTGATTTGCAGCTTAATAGCTAGAAAAACCGAGGGTTTAAAAAATGGTTGCGGGGGAATTTCAGGCATCAGCTGGCAGGTGCACAGGGTCTTTCATGGAAGCCAAGCCCATGGCAGGCACTAAAAAGAAAGCCTGCCGAGGTGCCCTTCCACCCTAGTGCCTGGGGGGTTCTCACTTCTAAATAATAGGCTGTGCACAATTTGATTTCATTTCACTCTAAATTGCCCAGCCTGCAACCAGGGATACAAGGCAGAGTCCTACAAATCAATTTCGCTCTGCAAATAAGCCGGCTCCTGCTAACCTGGGGGTGCTTAGAAATGAGGCCCAACTACAGAGCATTAAGGCAATGATTGCAATTTGCCTTTTGGGGTCAAACTGAGTATGAATACAAAATTGTTTTCAAATGTTTCGTTTGTTTAGATTTATGTAGCACGGACTCTGTTGAGATCTACTCTATACAAAGCACTTTGCTAAAGCTAAAGTGGGAAGGTGGGGCAATGTGGCCTAAATAAATCGAGGTACAAGTTTGGGAGGGGAGGGACAGGTCCAGACATCACTATTTTGGGACAGAAGGACTCCCTGTCTTCATTCACCCTTTATTCATCTGTCCTTTTTTGGTAGAGGGGCTGCTTTAAATCCTGCCCCTATGTCATGGTTCCTGGTGGCTTTTCACCCATGTCGGGTCAGGAGAGCAGCTCAGAGGGAGGCAGGTTCTTTCAAACTAGACCCAGCTCTGGCTTTGGTGGTAAGGTATCCTCCCCAGTTCTAGGCCAGATTCTTAAGTGAGGCCAGGATGTCCACTTTATGGATTTCCCAGCCCCTTTGCTCTCCTCTGGCTTTTGACTGTGTCAGCATTCTCTCTTGCCTCCCAAAATGCGGGGCCCAAAGAGAGAAGGGCAGTAGTCACACCCTGACTCATCATGGGAAAAGGGTAGGTGGTATCCCCCTCTGGCTCCTGTCCAGCACACTGTCCACCTGTGGTATACTGTGTCCTAAATGTCCTGCAGCCGCACCCTGCTTCCTTCCAGTACTCTGCAGTACCCTTGTCATGAGCTCTCCTGCTACACAGGATCTGCTAAACTCATTCATGGGAAGGAGTGAATAGTAACAATTGCTCCTTTCCTGAGTCTGCATTTTAACAAGCAGCCAATGCTTTAATAAAAAATGTTTAAAAGGAAAAAAGGAAGGAAGGAACGAAGGAAGGAAGGAAGGAAGGAAGGAAGGAAGGAAGGAAGGAAGGAAGGAAGGAAGGAAGGAAGGAAGGAAGGAAGGAAAGAAAGAAACATTAAGAGGTAGAAAGACCCATAATTTCTGCTGGAGGGCCTAACGAGTGCAAGCCAAGCCGAGCCATCCTCCTCATGTGGATCAACAGCTAAAGGCCGTCGGCCCATTTGCCTCCTTGCCGGCAGCCGTGGTGAGGCGGGCAGCTGCAAGCCAAGATTCCTGCTGCCCATTAGAGAAGCCTGTCCACTGTAAACCGGCATGTCAGCAGAATTGAATGATGAATCTAAAACTGGAACAAATCACTTTAATTAGTTAAGACTCAAAGCTAATTCAAATAGTATTTTTTCACTGGACCATAAACCAACTTCATTATCCTCCTTCCCCAGTTGACCAGTTTAACCCAGAATTGAACTAAGAAGGGAATGTACTGACCAGCTAGCTAATGCTTTCCGTTTTGTAGGTGAGGACACTGAGGCTGAGGCCCTGAGAGGTGTGACCCAGCTCAAGGTCACATGGCACCCCAGTGGCCCACATTTGACTCGTTACTCTGAGAACCCCTTGCTTGCTCCACAATTCCATGTGAACTCTTTACTCAGAACCTCGAGATAATTCACGTTATGTTCTTTACTGTTTATCTTTGAATAAGTGTCCTCCTTTAGACTAAGAAGTTGATAACCCAAATGAGAGATGGGTATCTAAGCAGAATTCTCCCAGCCTTCCCTTCCTTCCACAGCCCTAGAAAATCAAAGAGAAAGGTGGAAAATTGATTGTGGCCTGATTTGTATTATGATTACTGGTATTTTTTTGCCTCGGTTAATCTACTCATTTAAAATTTACTTTTCAATGTTATTAACACATTCATCTAAATCAGTGGTTCTTAAGAGGGGACGTTTTAGCCCCAGGGGACATTGGCAATATCTGAAGACATTTTTGGTTGTCACAACTTGGGAGGGGGTACAGTGTGTGCCACTGGCATCTATTAGGGAGAGGCATGGATAATGCTTAATACTTAGGATGGCCCCTCACAACAAAGAATTATCTGGCCAAAAATGTCCATATTGTCAAGATGGAGAAACCTTGATCTAAATCAGCATGAAGAGGGCAAAAAAGTTTCCTGCAAATCCTGCTACCTCAACAAATGAAACTCTCCACTTTTCTATTTCCTTCCAGCCTCTGTCCTACCATATGTACTGAAATGTCTTATAATTATTATAATCATGGCTGGAATATAATCTACATTCTGCTTTTTTCACTTAATATTATACCCTCAACTTTTTTCCCTCTTGCCATGTTTCTCACAAGGATCATTTTTAATGGAGGTAATGCAGTTGTCCAGGCAATTCGATAGCCTGTATTTTACCTGACCAGTCCAAGTCTCTCATGCAGTTGGTTACCGAGAGACTTGCCAAGTGGGCTGCATGGGGTAGAGGTGGCTCCTGCGGGCCTGCTGCAGCCAGCCTTCTCCTCTACCTCAGCCCAGGCTGATGCCATCATAGTCTTCATCATCAAAAGGCCTTTATGAAGCGCCTTGGTAAATATATCCGGACACTGGAGGGATCTCCTACAGAGATCTTCCCACCAGCCCCTGACATCTGGGTCATGTTTGCTCGGACAGACAGCATATATGTCAACCAGCCACGAAACCATCCAAGGACCAGGCTGTAGGCCCCAGGCAGAGGGTGCCAGACCAGATTCTTAGGCAATATTCATGACAGGAGTAAGTGTGTCTGAGAATGGAAAACAGACTGGATCCCTGAAGGGAGCCAGGGCCTTGAATTCTCTCCTCCAGCTGGCTGCAGGCTTCTTGAAGGACATGGGATTTTCGAAGCTACAGAGGGAGGAAGAGAGGGGAGCAGTTTGACACAGGTCAAGGACTTGGGGTCAAGTGTTCCAGGCTCAAGTGTTCAAGTGCACAGGCTGGGAGAAAAAATATGCTACCAGAGATGTCCTTTCTGAGACCTTCCCGCCCGACTCGCTTGTCTCACCTCCGTGTCCCTATTTCTCCCCCTACAGGTGTTCCATGAACAGGGCATCCTCTTTGGCTACCGACATCCACAGAGTTCTGCCACTGCCTGTATCCTCAGCCTTTTCCAAATGACCAATGAGACCCTCAACATCTGGACTCACTTGCTGCCTTTCTGGTACCTTCCAGCCCTCTTGGCGAGCTGTGTCATTCATGTCCCCTGGGAACTGGGGCTTCTTTAAAACATAGCTGGGGTGGGGAAGGCTGAGATGCTATGCTGGGGTTCGGGGACTCCCTGTGGTGTGTGCGCTAGAGCTGAGGTGAGTTTTAGGGCTTGGATTGTGATAGGACTTGTGGGGCTCCTCGTGGCTCCCCAGTCTTCTGCGCTTCCCTGCTCCAGGGTCTGATTTGATCTTATCGCCTTTGGTCTTAGAGGCTTTCTGGGTCTTCCAGAAGCCCTGGTTAAAATGTTATGAGCTTAAGCAAGTCACTTTTTCCCATCTACAAAGCAGGAGGATAGTCAGCACCTCCCGCAGGGTTGTTGTGAGCATTGTGGGGAAACATTGGAAAAGGCATTGGGCACAGAGCTGTGGCTACCCTGTAATCATTCTGGAACCACAGCAGCTGTAGGCACTTGGTCAGGTTAGCAGTTTAATGGAGCATCTAAGAGCAAAACTCTGGGGTGAGTGTGTATTCACAAGTAACTGGAGTTGCCAGGAAGGTGAAGAGGGCCCTTGCTGAGAAGGAGGGGCCAAAGACCAGCTTCATACACCTCATGCCTGTGCATGACAGGGTCAGAGGTCGCATCATAGGATATCAGAGCTGGAAGGACCTCAAAGGTCATGCTGGCCACTGTTCCACTTAGACTACCATTGGTAGACAAAGATGTGGCCCAGGGCTTGCTTCCATTACACGGTAAGTTCTGGCAGAGGCTGGTCTCTGGACTTTCTTCGCGATCGTGTCAAGAAGCCAAGAGGGACCAAGAATGTGCGCAGGTGGAGATGGGCCCGAGGGAGGCAGCATGCTCCATCAGAAGTCAGAGACAGACCCAGGGCTGCAGCTCAGGCGAAGGTGCTGGAAACCTTCCCGGGGAGGAGAGAGTATTTAGGATTGTGGTGGACTAGGGCAACCTGTAAAGATGCCCCGGGCCTGCCGACTGTCAAGCTATCAGCAAGACGCTGTCCATGGAGGCTGATTGTTGTTTTAAATTTAAGTCAGCCTAAGTAAATTTAAAAAGTCCTAATGCTAACAAATGGTAACTTGCAGAAGGGAGTAGAGTCAGTGTCCCCCTGGTCCCTCTTCTCCCTGGAGCCGCCAGGTGACCTGCTCCTTATGCGCCCCCCCCCCCCACACACACAGAGCTCTCCTAGGGACAAGTGTCTGTGACCTGTGTGTGTGTTTAGCACCTAGTTCTTTCCTCCATTGCTCTTCTCCTGCTCTGTCTGACCCACAGCCTCTCAGGCTTTGGAACAACTATGGGGTGTCTTCTTTATGGATGAACCACAGGTAACTTAGGCTGTTCAGAAGTTTGTGCCGCTGCAGAGTGCTGGCCAACCATCCTTGTTTGTGAGGCCTGAGCCCTGTGCACAGATCCCGTGGGATGACTTCTTAGCGATTTGACAATTGAGCCACACTGGCTGAGGTGCCCCACCATGTATGTACCCCTACACTGCCAGGCCCAACTGGGCAACACAGAGTATCAGGAGGGCTTGGGAAAGCCGGGAGTAAGATGCCCCAAGGAAATAGGACCACGGAATAATATCGAGATGATCAAAGGATGTATTCTGAGAAACAGAAAAAAGCTTAAGCTTTATTTCTGCTAGGACAGCAGGAAAGAGATCACAAGTACAGCCAGAGGATTTGGTGATACTCCTTGGGCTCCTGCATGAAGAGTTTTGTAGTCTCCTTCCTTAGGAGAGTTTGAGGGAAGGGGGCCAGCTCTCTAGCAGTTTGTAGAAGAGGGCAGCCCTGGAGGCAGGACCGCCTTGCATGGGTTATAGGTTGAGGATACAAGCAGAACTGATGCAGAGGCATGCGATATCTCTATGGAGAGATGGAGCCCAGAAACCCAGGCTTGACTGAGACACAGTGTGGGCCTCGGCCACTCAGAAAAGAGACTGCAATGTTAGAGGAGGGCGAGTGTAGATGAGGAGGGAGAAAAATGTCCTGCCGTCTTCTAGACTTTCAAGATCTTAGCTGAGGGATTGCTTCTATGTGAGGAGCCTTCCTGTAAGGGGGACATAGACAAATTACAAGGCTGGTGACCAGGCCAAATTTGGATCCTATGAGGGATGGTTGAATGCACCAAGGTTATCTACTGCGAAGTTCAAAGAGGTGGGGACGGGTTATGAAGACTGCCTTAAAATATTTGATGGGCTCGTTTTCTATGTCCCATTGGGGAGAATTAGGGCTGATCTAATGAAGATAGAGTCCAAGGAGACAGATGACAGCTCAATGAAGAACTTTCCAATTCTCAGAGCTACCTTGTAAAGTGGTGAGCTCCCCATGCCTGGAAGTGTGCAAGTTGAGGCTAAAGAATCAGTTGGGCAAGATGTAAGAGGGGTCTGTCACCACAAGCAGGGGGAAGGGATTGGACTAGACAAGGCCCTCTTCTTACCCCTCCTGCGTATTTCCAACTAAAAACAGACCCCACTCACCCACCCTTGCTCATGGCATTTCACCAAAGTGAGAAAATGTAGGGATGGGCCATCCCAGGGGAATGGAAGGCAAAAGATAATGAGGTGGAGAATATAAGAGGAGCCTCCAGCCACCAGGATTGCGTGGGCCATGCTGTGTTCCAGGTTCTTCATGTGGAGGTTTGTTACCACACTGTATGTGACAGACATCCAGAATGACAGCTACTCCTGGCCTCTGCTTGTGTACATGAGCACCAGTTGCGTGTACCCCCTTGCATCCAGCTGTGCGCATACCTTCAGCTCCATGTCCAAGAACGCCCGGCACATCTGCTACTTCCTGGACTATGGCGCTGTCAACCTCTTCAGCCTGGGTATGTGAGGCCCTGCTCGCAACTTCCCTTCCCTGGGACTGAGCCACCTGCCCCTTCCCTGGGGAGCTAGGGTCACCATAAGGCTTTGATGGACTTGCTGAAGAGTTACGGGAATGCAGTGCCCCTGTTCAGGTTCCCAGTGAGTGTTTTGTAAGCAATCTGTCCACAGGAATGCTGGCAATACTTAACAACTGGTTGTCTGGGGACAAACACCCTGATCTGTGGTGTTTGCTGATTTGTGTGATGTAAATACTCCCGCTATGGGCGACTTCAATCCACCAGCATGACATCGCTGAACACGGGTGGGCGAGCTACACCGTAGTGCACCATTACAGCAGGTCCTCTGTACTGATGCAGCAGATATGCTAATTGAATAGTTGTTACTTTTGTTAATGTGACTCATTTAATTGTAAGTTTATGCCATTTAATTTTTAATAGTGGCCATGTTTAACAATCAGCTCACAAGTTCTCTGAAACTAACAATCTACTTTCACAGGCCAGGGTGAGCCAACTGCACACATTAGCGCTCGTCTCTGTTGTGCCTAGCAATGAAGGGAGGTGGTCACAAATCCTATTTCCAGAGGCTTAAAGGAATTAGAGATTTGCTCAAAGTGCCACAGGAACAGAATGGCGAACCCCAAGCTGGTGAGGTTGGGTGCTGACTCTCCAACTTCCTCGTGTTGTCCTTTAACTATGATGCCCACTCCTCCTCCTGTCTTCTCTCCCCCACTCGTGGGCATCCATCTGTCCCCTCATATCCCAGTTTTAGCTGCTTCTTCCTGATCCTGCTCTAGGTGTAGAAGCAAAGGCATCATCTGCCCTTCCACAAGATGGGGTCTATGAGGAGCCTATCTCCATCCCATTTCCTCTTCTCTATTCCTTCTCGAGTTACACATACAAATATACACACATACCACACATACATACTTGCATAAACACACACACACACACACACACACACACACACACACACACACAGAGTCCTTTACTACCTCACTTTCCACACTCCATTGCTCTCTGTTCAGTCCCCACCGTTCATCAAAACTGTGGTTGCCAAGGCGCCGACCTCCTCCTGACTCTTGGGATCCATGCAGCTATGTGGGCTCCCTCTCCAGCCTTTGATGCAGGGGCCCCTCTGTGCTCCTCAACCCCTGTCTCTTTCTCTGACCTGAGTTGCCTCACTCCCTTCCCTTTCTCTGTCTCCTTTGTTGGTTCCCCTTCTTCTGCTCTCCTCCACGTGTGGGTGAGCTCAGAACCCATCCCTGGGCCTCTGCTCTGACATGGCCAAGCTCTTTGGGTGATCTTGTCTGTGCCCGTGACACCTCTGGGGGAGCTGCTCCAAATCCCCATCTGTGGTTTAAACTCCTTACCTGGTCCACGCCACATCAAACCTTGTGACTGAGACAGACCTGTCCCCTACCCCTCAAGTCAGAAATCTGTAGGTAATCCTCAGTTTCCCCGCCCTCTCACTCCCACCACCCTCTCTAATCAGCACATTCAGTTGAGTCTCTCCTCCGTATTTTCCAAATTGGCTTTGCCCCACGGGCTGGCTTGGCTTAGACCCTCATGCCACCATCCTGCACTGTTGCAACAGCCTCCTCTCTGCTCCCCCAACCCCCACTTTACCCAGCTGTCCTAGAGAGGTTTCTCTAATACCTTCTGACCATGGCACCTCTCCCACTTAAATCTTTTCAGGGTTTCCAGTTTCCTGCGATAAAGTCCAAACTCCTTAGCCCAGGAGCTGGCACAGCCCTCAGTCACCTGCGCAGACTCACTATGTATGACAAGAGCAAGCACATGGGCGTAATCACTATGAGGCAGACTCTGAGCTCAGTTCCTGACACACATCACCAAGGGGTGGCATAACATGGTGCTTGCTGACCCGACTGCCAACCCCCACAAAGGTCATATGCTCTTGGGCAAGGTTGTTAACCTCATCAAAACTCGGTGCTCTTACCCACAAAACTGGCATATCTTTCTCATAAGAGTGTTATGAAGATCAAATGCATTTTGTAAGTGAAGCATGTTGGGCAGCGCCTGGCATTTCAAAAGCATCGGCGGGCAGGGAGCCATTACCATGATGAGCTCGTTACCCTGGGAGCAGTCACTCTGAGGTAGGGACCATTATTATACCCACACTATAGGTGAGAGTAATGAGGCGCAGTGAAGATCAGTGACCCGGATCACACAGCTTGTCAGTGGCAGAGCCGGAGCCCCAAGAGCCTGAGGGGCCCCTTCCTGTGGCTCCCTCCAGGCCCCCAGGCCTGCATCCACCTCCATGTGGCTCTGGTCCCCAGCCTTGTCAGCGGCCCCTTCATCTCTGCTTCTCACTGGGAACAGCTCCCTGAGTACAGATGTGTATCTTTCACATTTGGCTTTCCTGCCCGTAGCCCAGTGCCTGACACGGGGTGTTCAGTAAACAGATGGAAGGCCTCGGGGTTGAGACAGCCGGTGGTGGATTCCACCGGAACCCCCAGCTCCATGCCTACAGCCACCTCTCCTCCCTACTCTCACTCCTTCAGACCTGTGGAAACCCTCAGTCCTTGGAGGGTGGCTTTACTCCAGCTTTCCCCTGATTTCCAGCTGTTCTTCCCTCTGGGCCACCCTGTGTACTTTTGCTAGTTTCTGGTTACCTTAATCCCCCATTCAGAAACCTTCCAGTTGCTCCCTTTTGCCTGAAAGAGGAAGATCACTTTCCATAGTCTGGCATCTAAAGCCATCTCCCATCCCCTTCCCTGGAAAGCCTCTCTGTCTTCAGTCCCCTGTCAGAATCCCCCACCTTCTAAGGAGGCTTCCCAGGTCGGCCCCTTTGCTGATACCTGTCCATCCTGAATGTCTGCTTCATACTGCAACCTGCCTGGAGGGACTGATCATTTTGCTTCCCACTGCAGTTCCTGGCATGATCTGAGGCTTTTGCTTTTGTAATGCCCATAGAGCTTGGCACCTAGACCCCAGGCAACATGCACAAAGCAAAGCACATCCTGGTCCAGATGGGAACCTTCCCATGGTATCTGCCTGAGGAAAGAGTTTATCTGTCCCCCTGGAAATAGTTCCCAGATGAAATCTCACAGGTGGCCTGCTAGACTGGGGAGCATTGTAGCCAGGAGGTGGGTATTCTAGGCCTGTGTGATTCTGGGAACATACCTGGTTTCACTAGACTCCATCTGTCAAATGGGATCAGAGGTAGAAGCTACATGGCCTAAGTCCTGCTTCAGCCTTGAGCTAGAATTCCAAGTTCTCTATGTATTTGGAATAACAGGTAACTGTAGGCCTAATCTTTCAGGCCCTGGGCTGAATGGCCTGTGGCTGTCTCTCCCAGAAGGTACCTCAGCAGGTGAGGATGCATAGAGAGACCATGTGGTCCAGACCCCTGGACACATCTGGCCCCTTTGAAAAGGACAGTGATCTCCCCTGTTCTTTCAAATAAAAGCTGCAGCAGACAAGTGTCATGAAGTTCCTTAGTTAACCCTTCTCTCACAAACTCTAAAACCTAAAAGAAAACAAAACACTGGGGCTAGCCTGTTATACCCAGCCTGTTAGCTGGCCAGTCCTGCAGCCCACTGATGATTTGCCTCACCTTAGCAAGGGTGCTCTCTCCCTGCAACGTTGATCTTTCCACAGGGAAAACCCTGTGCCATTGGACAGGTGAGATGTGCGTGCTTAGAGCAAAGCTAAGCACACTAGGGTGTCATTGTGGCCTATAGCCTGTAGTTAAAAGCAAGGACTGTCACTGGACCTGCCTGTGCTTGAAGCTTGGTTTTGCTGCTTTCTAGCTGTGTGCCCCCGGGTGGGTTATTAAACCTCTCTGTGTCTCTGTTTTATCATCTGCAAAATGAAGATAAGTGCAGGATGGTGATTTTACAGATTATGCAAGTTAATGTATGTAAAGCCCTTGGAGCAATGTAAATTCTCAGGATAGGACCTGGGTAGATGGAGAAGAGAGAGGAGGCCATTCAGGCAGGGGTGATGGCACAAGTGAGGGTATAGCAGCAGGTCTGTGGGGATGATGAGGCTCAGCCAGATGCTGGGGTTGGTCTTCCCACGGAGTCCAGACAGTGCCAAGTCAAGTCGTGGCTTCTTGCCCAAGTCTGGTTTTTTCTCCCCAGGCTCAGCCATCGCCTACTCCGCCTATGCATTCCCCGATGCTCTGATGCGTACCACCTTCTGTGACTACTATGTGACCCTGGCTGTGCTGAACACCATCGTCAGCACTGGCCTCTCCTGCTACTCCAGGTACCTTGCCACCATATCTCAGGTGGGACGGGGAGGGTGGTCCTGCATGCAGACCCTTGGACTGTGGGAAGGGACAGCAGAAGATGCACTCGGGAGTCTGGTGCTCAGTTCCACATGGACTTCCTGTGGCTGGGCGGGACCAGCTTCATGGGCACACAGCCTGTGCAGTTGCTCAGGGCCCCACGATCGGGAGGGCACCATACTTGGTTTAATGCTCTGCTATTGCTATCCTGAAATTCTTAATGATTTCTTAAAAGAGGGTCCTACACTTTCACTTTACACTGGGCTCTGCAAATTATATAGCTGGTCCTGTTGCTAGATAGTCACTTAGCCTCCTTGACCCTCAGTTTGCTCATCTGTAAAATGGGGCCAACACATCTACCTTATGAGACAGATGTAAGGATTACAGGTAACATACATACCCAGAACACCTGACACAAGCCTGGCCCAGAGGAGCACCCCACAAACAGGCAGACTGAGTGGGCCTGCCTTTAGATACTTGTGATGGCTGATGGATGATATTCAGATGTTGGACATATCCCCAGGGGAAACCCCATGGCCGTGAGTCACACCTGGCTCACTGACTCTAATTCAATTTTTTTTTCCTTTCACTCAAGAAAGCGTATTGGAGTACAAGAGACATTGTTTTGAGGATAACTACTCTAGTTTATTTAGCTCTTTGTAAAAGTGACTGTCCAAAAGCTCCGGTTCCCTAAATTATTTAGGAAGTCTTTCAAATGGTGGTGTCAGGGCAGCAGCCTTTGTAGACAGTGCCAGGGTGCTGGGTTCTTCACAGGCTAGGGGATTTCAGGGGTGCCATGATAGGCGGGCAGGTCGCACCTGTCCATTTGTCCTCTCAACCATAATTCCATTGAGCCACTTTGAGTCTCCCTATTAGATGGCTGCAGTCCTCAAAGAATTATTGTCACCTGCAGCCATCTACTCTCCCTCTGCACAGGAAAAAAAGGAAGGAGAGGCATGCTTCTGTATCTTCTTCACAGTGCTTTTGGCTCCAGTTTTCTTTGGGTGACACTTGGGTTTTGTGGGACCAAGAGATATGCAAGTTTCACAAACTTGACAAACTGGCTTTTCGTTTTGTGTGTGTGTGTGTGTGTGTGTGTGTGTGTGTGTGTGTGTGTGTGTTTTAAAAACGGAAGGATAGATTCTTAAATAGCATTGGGAATACTTGCCCCAACTTGCCCTCCACTTACCTGTCCTGGGACAGGTCGAAGCGTGCAGTTGATTTCCGTGAGTGTGAGTCTCTTTTGTAGACACAGTCTCAGCATCGTGTTTTGTGTTAGTTTGTCCTGCGGAAAGGCCTGGGCATGGACGTAGAGGGTGAACTCTCTCTTCCTCCTCCCTGGAAATCACAGAGCTCCCCTAAAGGTGTGAGGCAGTAGGGTCTGCCCACAGGGTAGAGAATATAATCAGATGCCAGAGGATGGTTATTTCCTTCCTTCTTCCCCAGTTTCTCAAGGACCTTGGGGATTAAAAACTCTTTCTGAAGTACAGCCCCCATGCCAGGCCAGTGCTGGGAGGGCTGCACAAATGATGGAGAGAGTAGGATGGAGAGAGTCAGATTCCTGCCTTAGGTGAGACACAAACAGAAAAGTAACCAAGATGCTAAAAACCTCCCAAGAAAGATGAAGCATGCCCACAAGGCACTGTGCCTGGATGAGTGGGCTCACCGATGGCCTGGTCCACGGACCCGGACACACCTGGATCTGGTTCTTGGATGAGTCACTGTCCTGTCTGGTTAGCTCCTTCAGGGCCATGTAGCTCTGGTGTTTGGAATTTAGGATCCAGAGAGGTGAGCACTATGGGCTGAGGGGGCTGGGAAGGCTTCATGGGTGTGCAAGAAACAGTCCCAGAGTTCATGATCCAGGGCTGCTTTCCCATGAGTTCCCAATGCAAATTCTTGGAACATTGATGCATTTTTTTTAAAGTTTCCTCAATTACCTATAAGCCACCAGGATAGATTGTTTCCTTCTAGCGAGGAGTCCCCCTGATTGTTTAGATATGATGAATGGATCTTTTGCATGTGGCAAGCCTGGTAACTTTAGACAAACTTGTTTGGCAAGGCAGGTTGGCCAGGAATCTTTTGAATGCCTGTGTTTGGAGGCTTTCCCCTTGTCAATGAAATGGATTATTTCTGTTTATTTATGGGGCACATCTGTGTCTGTTTCATCCATCCACCTATCCACCCAACCATCCATCCATCCATCCATCCATCCATCCATCCATCCATCCAACCAACCATTCAGCATTCTTTAGATGCCTGCCATGCTCCAGGCATCATGTTAAGATCTTGGAATACCAGGAGTGGGGCGCAGTCTTTGTCCCCAGAGAGTACCCAGTGATTAGGAGAGACAGACTGAAGATCCCTCAGAAATCCAGATGGAGTCTTCGTTTCCCCTAAAGACCAAGGGAAATGGCCTTTGGAGTGTAGCATTACAGAATGTAACATAAACAAGTAATGATAACACAGAATGACACCGGCCTGGATACCCAGGGTTCTGTGAAGTGGCATTAGGACTGAGTACTGAGAGAGGCAGAACACTTTAGCTGGAGAGGAGAGGACCTTTGGATGGAGAAAACAGCCTGGACAAGGGCAGGTGGGCTGGAGAGGATGGGACTGCCTTGGGAGGCAGCAAGGAGATTCAGGGTTGCTGGATCTTGCACAGCTGGAAGGGAGAGAGCAGCTAGAGACGGGCTCCAAAGGCAGCTGGGGATTTGAAGCGCCTCGTATGTTACCGTGGACTGGTTCTGTGCTCATGAAGAACAGTAATCTTCCTAGGAAGGCAATTCCTTGGACTCAGCTTCCATGCCCTGAGGGGCTTTCAGGTGTGTTAACAACCACTGATGTAGGGGGCTGTGCTGGGACAGAAGGGGAGAGGGGGCACACGCCAGTCTCAGCACCAGAGGTGAGCAGGAGGCCCGTTCTGAGGGCCCTTGTTCTCTCTCTTTTCCATGTTGACAGTGTCCTTGCTCTGCCAAGCCCGTCCTTTTTATTTTCCTTCCCTCTCTTCGTGGTCTTCGGTGTCTGCAGAGTGTGGAGGATGAGTCGTGGGCAGGGGGTGACTCCGGCCCTGATTAACCTCAGGAGAAGCAGGTGGAGAAGAGGGCCCATGTCCCATGGAATCCTGGATCTCATAGACTTGCAGTGTGGCCTCGGGCCAGTCACCACCCCCTCTGAGCTTTAATGTCTACACCTTAAACAAGGGCATCTGAGAAGATGCCCTCTAGGCTCTTTCTGGTTTGAGCAGTCTACAACGCCAGTGTCTTCCCCAAGATTTCTCTCCTGCCGCTCCCTCCTGCTCCATAGGTTCGTAGTATGGCCAGGGTGGTGGGTGGGGGAGAGAGAAGCACCTTCTCCTTCCCTGAGCACAGGAGAGCAGGAACCTCATTAGTAGCTTTTCACTTATTTACTTGCTTACCAGACAATCATGGCCTAAGTGGCAGTTATTCCATTACAGTACACAGCCTTAAGACAAATCCCCACATGGGGAACTGTGTGCCCCCCTGGCTGGTTTTTGGTCCTTATTATCATGGAATTTAGTTCAAATGAACATACTTCAGAAAGCTGCTTTCTTGTTCTATAACATTTGAGAAGGGAAACGAGGGGATGTGTGACCTCTCTGTGGCTCTTAGAGCTGGGTGGTGTGACAGAGATCTGGCCTGCTCACACCTGCCAACCACCCAAAATCCCAGGAAGGTGTCCCTCCCTTAGGGACGTTAGTTACAGTGTTTGCCGTGCATCACGAGTCACTGTGGGGACTTTTTTGTTCTTCCAGCCAAAGCATCCAGCCATTGGTGTTCTTGAGAAGTACTTGCTCAGTGAAATGCCTTGTGGTCAGTGCTGTGAGGGAGGGAAAGGAGTCATCATCGCTGGTGGAAAGTGAGCCACACCATGGCAGTGGTGCCGTGGCGGGTCAGAGCAGCGTGGAGCAGGCCTGGAAGTGGGTGCAGAGGTCAGAGCTGGAAACAGGAGGCTCAGCAGACAGTGTTTCTCAGACACATCTGGAGGTCAGACAGAGGGCACAGCCAGATGACAAAGTACTGCTAGGGCCAGCAGCCAGCGCGTGGAAATGTCCACATCTCTGCAGTGCCCCACCCACACGCATACACACACCCCTGTGCAATAGAATGGTATTTTCAAAGGCTGACTAGTTTTAAAGTCTAGTTCCAGAATTCGCTTGCAAATCCTTTTAGCTTTGTTGTAACAAGATTGACGAGGTTTTAGAACAGGCTGGTATTGCACTGACCCTCTCCTGATGGAGGCTTCTCCAGAAATCTGGTGTTTCTTGCCAATCTGGTTCTGGGCAGAGGAAGGCTGACTCCCTATAAATTGGTTCCTCAACTCTAGGGAGCAGGAACTGCCATACCAGGCGGGGCTTTGAGGCCTGGGGTGCTTTGCAGGATTCTGAGGCTCCCACCCCTCCCTCTCAGAATCTCTGACTGTGGCGACACTCTCTGGCCTAACCTGGAATTGCACCTTAGTAGTGGTTGGCCCCTCTCTAAGGCTGCTGGCCCTTCTGCCTTTTATTCTCTGTGCCGTCTCTCTTCTGTTCTGCTTTTTCTCCTTTTTTCCTCCCCCATAGACTCGGCTTTGCAGCGGGAGAGGCTGATTCGTTTGCCCCTTGGGAAGCACTTTATCAGGCCGGGCGAAATATTGTCTCGAGTCGCAGCAAATCCATGGTTTGGGGGATGGCCCTCACCAGCCAGAGCCAGCTTTCTTCCTGTGTAAGTGGCCACAGAAAGAGAGCGCTTTCATAGCAAGCCTCTTTTAACCCAGAAATGACAGGTGGTGGCAGTGCATGGGGAAGAAGGGAGCGGGCTTGCCGTGGTCAGACCAGATCTGCCAGGAGGCTGAGGAGGCTGTTGACAAGAAGGGCCCTGGTTCTTGGGGCAGTGGGAGTATGTTTGGTTTGTTCCCTGGGGCAAAGGGGCGTAGGTAAGGACAAAGCCTGGGTAGTGGTCTGAAGCCTGCTCAGCCTGCTGGACAGTGGGGGTGTGGAACAGGAGCCAGATAACTCTGGGTTTAAATCCTAGCTTTGCCTCTTATTACTCATCCGACTTTAGACAAATCACCCAGAGCCGTCTGTTACCTCGTATTCTTATTTTCTGGTACAATGTGGCTACAAGATGAGTGGGAGAGTGAATGGGCCCCATGACACACCTTTTTGCAAAAGCTGCCATTTAATGAGTGTTACTCTGTGATGTGCACAGTCATAAGTTTTTTGTGAGTATCATTTCATCAAATCCTTGCAGCAAGCCTCTGAGAGGGTAGAGTCGTTGTTTCTGTGTTACACGCCAGGATTCTGAGGTTCACAAGGGTGACATTACCTGCAGGGTCACACGATCATGAAGAGCAGAGGCAGGATTCGAACCCAGGGTATCCAGGTCAAACTCTGCTTATGAGAGCACGACACTATGCTGCTTTACCTGTCCTGGGGTTTGTGGTTTACTCCAAGGCTGGGGTTCTTGTTTTGGGGGGATGACGAACTGAGGTCCCTTATTTATCTTTCTTCTCCTTGAGCTTCTGTTCCTTCTCCACCCCATGCCCCCCACGTGTTTCTCTGATTGATGGACAGGGTCAGGGATGGAGAGATGTGCCAGGAGGCTTGAGTGAAGTTGAAGCCTGTCTCTGGAGGCCATGGAGCTTCTCAGGCCCATAGGGCTGCCTCTTACCCTGGAACACGGATCCTCATTCTTGGCAGCCCCGAGGGCTGAGCAGAAACACAGCCTGGTGGATGTCTGCATCCTCAGACGTGCTTCTGAGCTGGGCACGGGGGATCCAGAGCTGAATGGACCCAGCTCTAGCCCTCAAGACAGTTCCCAGCCAACCAGGAGGTGTATATGGGAATCTCTGCCATGTCCCCACGCCCAAGGATATGGGCAGCAGTGGCATTTGTGGTCAGGTGACTTCCCTGGCTCGTTGGGGACATGGATACCTGGCCAGGGAAAATGGGCCAATGCTTGGAGAAGCGGCAGACTGTATTTGGGAGAGAAGGGGCAGACTTGTGGGCTGGGAGAGGGGGTCTGGGGAGCGGAGGTAAGGAGTGGTGGCAGGACATAGACCCCATCCCCATGGGATAGCATGATGAGGGCAGAACTGTTGGGGAGGCTGCGAGGGGCCGAGTGCCTTCCTCGTCCTATAGACCACACCAGAACAGTCATCCCTCGAGCCTCTGCTCCCTGGCTCTGCGCAATCCTCATGCAGCCCTGTGGGCATCAAAGGGGCACCCAGCCCTTTGGCACACACTGAGGTACTGAAGTGTATGACTGCCCCATCACCTGGCCCGGATGTGTGAGCATTCCTTTACCCGAGCCCAATTCAAGGCTGTGATTTTGTGTGGACATTGTCTATGCCCCTCATCTCCCCACACCCTCAGCTGCTGCCCGCTCCTTAGGCCGGGCCCACACCAGCTGAGTCCCCGTCATATAACATCCTGGAGCACCTGCCTGTCTGTGGCAGCCAGTACCACTCATGTTATTGTTAGTCTCACCTGTCTTTGGATTCGAGGCAGATGGGTATGGTGATAAGCAGGGAAGGAAAGACCACATTTACTCAGTTTCCCCAGGCCAGTATCCCTGTGCGCAGTATTAAATATTCTAGAAATCTTGCAGAGTAATTAAACACCTAATTGAACCAGGGCTTCTGCACGGAAATTACCGGGGTGGCTCTGACTAGTTAGGCATCTCGGCTTTGCAGATGTGCTCCTCCCAGAGACCTTTGCCACTGGGGCCACCCACTCTAACACATCTCCCTGTCCTGGGGGTCACTGTACTTCTAAAACATTCTTTGTCAGTTAGATAACTTGGCGTTTGAAGGGCTGCTGCCCAACTCTCCTTCCTGGCTTCATCTGGATACCATTGTTTCTCATGGTGCAAGGAGACCCTTTCCCCTGAGATCTTTACACATCTGAGGCTGAGCCACTTCCCTGGGAGTGGGGATGGGGGAGCAAGGTCTGGAAAAGGCTGGTGGAGAAGCCACTGGAAGAGGTTGTGCCAACTTGCCTCCCGTTGACTGCTTGTCCTTGGTTATTTTTACTTTGTGCGCGCGCACGTGTATGTAATTTACTGACACTCCTTTCATTCCTATTTCCCACCCACTCCTTCCCTTATTTAGGTTTCTGGAACTCCAGAGGCCCAGGCTCTGTAAGATGCTCCGCGTCCTTGCATTTGCTTATCCCTACACCTGGGACTCCCTCCCCATCTTCTACAGGGTAAGGGCCCAGCTCTATCTCCTCTGCCTGTTGGCAATGCCAGAGAGTCAGTTGTTTCCTGAGCTCCTGGGAGTCAGAGCACCACACTAGTCGCCATAGGACGTATGGGAGTGGAGACCCAGGGGCTCCCTTACTGGTACTTGCAGAGCAGTTGGAGATGGCATGACACAAAGCCCTGATGAGCCATAGGAGATGTGCCAGCTGCCAGTGCTGACCAGAGGCTCAGGAGCAATTGCGGAGGTCTGGGCAAGGGACGCAGCCTGAGATTTCGTAGAGTGACCAGGAGAGCAAGCTCTGAAGGCAAATTTCTAACATTTACTCGCTGCAAACATTTGGGCAAGTCATCTTTCATCTTGATGCCTTGATTTCCCTCATCCGTAAAACGGGTATGGTAATCACACCTCCTTTCATCAGGCTGTGGAAGGATTATATGAGATCATGTGTAAAGTGCTGGCTGGTGGCAAGACACCAAGAAAAGCATTATTATACATTACATCAATTAACATGTTATTAGTAGTGATGGGAAAAGTATTAATGAAGGTCTTAAAGGATAGATGGGAATTAGATGGAGAACATGAAGGAAGAAGGTATAGGAGGGAAGACAGTGACAAGGGAAGTCAATACACTCTCAAATCAGATGGGCCTGAGTTCAAATCCCAGGCCTACTACTCACTGACTTTGTGACCCGACGCAACGCACTTAATTTCCCTGAGCCTACAGTTTCCTAATCTGTGAATGGGATTAACATCCCCTCCTTCGCGGGATGAGTAGAGTGGGTTAATCAACATAACAGATCTGCTGGGCTTAGTGGTGCCTGGCACATGGCCAGTGTCCAGTGAGTGTCATTCTCCTCCCAGAGGGAACCCATGGGTCTGATGCATGAAGTAGAAACGGGGGGGGGGGGGGGGGAGCAGGGTGCTGCAAAGAGTGAAGGGGAGGGGCAGAGCTGGCTCCCTCAGCTGGGGCACAGGGCCTGGGGGAGATGCAGAGATGGAGGTGCAGCCCATTCCCCCATATCCTTCCTCCAGGACACAGACCATGCACAGGAAACCAGAGCAGAGAGAACAAGCTGGTCTCACATGCCACCAAACCATACAGCACAGGTTCTGTGTTATTAGAAGCGCAGTGGGCTCCTGGCACACAGCTGCAGTGGGCAGTGGGGTCGGGAGGTCTAACCATAAATGGTGATGTTGATGATCACGCAGTTTCTGAAATTAGCCTGCCTGGACCCAGATCCTGTCTTCACTTCTAATTAGTGGTTTACAAGTCACCCTCCAGCCCAGCTTCCTCATCTACAAAATGAGGAAACAAAATATGCCTTATGGCAATTGTTGAGGTGCCTATGAAACAATGCAAGTAAAAGGCCTGGCTTTGTGCCCTCTGAAAGTGGTGGCTGCTGCTGCTATTTATCACAATCACACAAAAACTATACTTAACTCAGAAACAGTATCATAGCTGTCATTAATACTTTTTGATGATTCAGAAGGCCTTCGAGGGATTTCTAGGCCTTAAAACCTTAATTAGGAGCATCAGTTCAGGGGATATGCTGGTTAGAAGTGAGTTCAAGTGTGAAATGATCACTTTTTACTGTACTGACACATTACCCACAGAAAAAAGAGTGGGAATAGGATTTTTCTTTTCCTTTCCTTTTCTCTTCACATCTTTTGTCTTCCTTCCTTCTTTTTTTTTTTTTTCTTTTTTCTTTTTTTTCTTTTTTTCTTTTTCCTTTTTTTTTTTTTTGGTAATTAAATAACCCTAAAGGTTCTCATGAACATTTGGGGGAATTAAAATACAATTGCCTTGGGTCTCAGTGGATCCCATTCAGCAAAGGAATTTTTCTCATGCAATCCCTGAGAGTTCTCTTTCCAAGCCACAGCCCTGAGGGGGTGGGGGCCTTGGCCTATGGAGTCTACACCCATGTGTGTGCCAAGATGTCTGAAGGTGATGGCAAGAGGGCCTCCTCTCAAGACCTGATGTTTCTTTTAAATACCTACAGCTATTCCTGTTCCCAGGGGAGAGTGCGCAGAACGAAGCCACTATGTACCACCAGAAGCACATGGTCTTGACTCTCCTGGCCTCTTTCTTCTACTCTGCCCACCTGCCGGAGCGCCTAGCCCCTGGATGCTTTGACTACATCGGTGAGTATATGGGGGCCTTGCTGCCCTTGCCCTCCCAGCTGGGGAGGGCTTCCATCCCTGACACCAGCGATGCAGTTAGAGAGGGGAGGCAGGGACAGGGAGAGAAGCAGTTCTACAGGAAGTTCTCCAGGTGTAGGCCAAGGTGAGTAAAATCGTGAATTCATAGAGGCCAGGATATACACAGCCAGCAAGTGGTCAGGGAAGATAGGGGACGATAGAGGAGAAGTGAGTCTAGGATTCTAAAGCATTCTTACAGGGCCAAGGGAGTCCCATATTTACCTAAACATGAAATCCCGTTATTAAATGACCATTGAGGGTAGCCCTGGAGGGGAAGAGGAAAGACGGTACACATGGCTCTGAGGGTACCAGATGGCAGGGCTATGCGAAGGAGGGGAACAAGTCTGCCTTTGTCTTGTTCAGGTGGGGCCAGGAATCCTAGGAGAGCAGTGGTTCTCAGGTATGGTCCCCAGACCAGCAGTCTCAATATCATTTGGGAACATGCAGATTCTTGGGCCCCACCCCAGATATTCCCAAACCAGAAACATGGTGGGGGCGAACCTAGCACTCACTGAGAGGCTGTGTGATTCTCCAGGTGAGCCTGAGCTCACTAAAGTTAGGAAGTGATGTGGTGGAAAAGAGGTATCAGAGCCACAGGGTTCACGCCTGCTGGTGGAATTCCTTCCTTCTCTGTCTGGGGTAGTGGGGCAGGCACTGCAGAACGCGTCTCCCCCACCCAGGTTCTGGGACTGGCTGGCGGAGGGACCCTTGGGTCACTTCTGGTGAGGCCGATGTGTGCTGGGGATGAGAACTTCTTAGATAAGCTATCATGGGGATCCAGGGGCCATCCTTGTCCCCACATGGTCGATAGAAACTTTAGTTCTCCCCAAGTCCATTTTGTTCATGATTTTCCATCTCCTTCTACCTAAAATGCATAGCCAGGTTTACTTTGTTCATTCTGATTAGAGTTTCATCTCCTTTACTTATTCTTTCCTGCTGGAGAGATTATGAGCAAAATCCTTAGAAGGCAGATTTCAAAAGAGAGAGATAAGAGGGCTAGGGAAATGGTACCTGTCTACAAAAACCTGCCGACCACATCCACCACCCCAGCCCCAGCTGGATGAAGTAGAGATGGTTGTGTATGAAGTCTGGGGGCTACAGGAGAAATAGCCATGGGCCTGATTTAACCAACTCCTTGGCTTCTTAATACCATTTTATTTTATCACCTCTATCCTGTCCTCTTGGGCCTAGGGATACAGAGAAGAAAGATACCCCTACGGGGGGAAATTTGCCAGACAGCTGTTAATGACAGATCATTAACAAGGGGTTTGGAGTGTTCTCCATCCTTATGTCACTGAGTGTGCCATATATGGGACTCCCTCTCCAACCACCCAAGTGGGAAGTACTTGACCAGTTGGTTAGTATTGGCCCACAGGAAGCTCCTCCCAATTCCTGTTAGGTATGATTGTTGAAATCACTCTTCTTGCTGTAGCCACATTTCAGATATGTCCAGTACCAATGGCTCTTTCGTCTTTTTTATCTCCTGTCCTAATAGAGAAAGGTTTGAGCCTCCATTGTTGAGCACAGCCAGTCACTTCTCTCTGCTTGGCACTGTGTCCTTAGAGAGCATGGCTCTCTGCTGGACAAGAAATCACTTTGCTGAATCACACAGATTTGGAAATAGTACGCAGACCATTAGTATAGCGTGAGTGAGGCAGGGGTGGCTATACCTTCTTCCTGGGGAACCCAAGCTGGGGTGATGGCTGTTCCCTGCCACAAGGAATTCATTGGCCACCCACTTGAGAAGGCCCAACTCTCCTACGCTCTCATCCCTGATGCTGCTCCTGCCCTACCGTGCAGGTGGCCAGGCTGGTCCTTTCCTGGGATACATTTATAGAATGCTTACCCTGGGAAAAGTCCCGGGATACAACCCTGGACTCTTCATTGTTTTTGTTTTTGTTTTACTGAAGGAGAATCCTTGTTTAACTCCTGTGTCATATTAGTCCGTTAGGGCTGCCATAACAAAGAACCACAGACAAGGTGCCTTAAACAACAGAAATTTATCTTCTCATAGTTCTGGAAGTTAGAAGCCTGAGATCCAGGTGTCAGCAGGGTCGATTTCTTCTGAATCCTCTCCTTGGCTTGCAGACAGCCATCCTCTCCATCCCTCTCCTGTAGTCTTCCCTCTGTGTATGTGCATGTCCATGTCCTAATCTCCTTTCTTATAAGGACACCAATCATAGGCCCCACCCTAGTGACCTCATTTTAACTTAATTGTCTCTTAAAGACCTCATCTCCAAACACAGTCACATTCTGAGGTACAGGGAATTAGGACTTCAACATTTGAATCTGAAAGAGGAAGGCATAATAGCACATGACACATGTGGTCTCCTCATCTTACTCCTTTGAGGGTTGTCCCCCAAAGCAGTCCTATGCCCTGGGCAATGGACTCTTTTTCTCTCCAGGCAGCAAATGAGCATGTCCCTAACCTCTCAGCACCCTCTACTGGGCCTCCACCTTCTGTGGATATGGACTGGTGAGCTGGGGTCCTCCAGGTCATAGGAAGGCAGAGCTCCCGGTCATGTCTGATATTAACCAGCAGTAGAAGGAGGACCACCTCATTAGTGGCCAGCAGAGACTGGCTGGTTTTTCTCCCTTGGCACTGAAATCAGAATCTGAGCTTATTAGCGTTGGCTCTTAAGAGATGACCTTTGTCAGAATGTGATGCCTAATTGTTTTATGTGAAAAATAGGAGTGGTGAATTTGGTTTGCTTTGATGGCTCTTTTATTTTTCTCAATTACATTTTTAAATAAAAAATTTTACGTATATTTTACAAATCACATAATTCCTTAATTTCAATATATAATTTAATGATATTTTTAGTAAATTTACCAAGTTATACAACATGCACCATAAATGAAGTTTAGAACATTTTTATCACTCCAGTAAGAACCTTCATGCCCAAGTAACTGTTCACCCCTACTCCCGCCCCTTGCCCAAGGCAACCACTAATCTACATTTTGTCACTATAGATTTACCGTTTCTGGATATGTGGTATGAATTGAATCATACAATATGTGTTTCTTGTGTCTGGCTTCTTTCACTCAGCATGATGTTTTTAGTATACACACCACAGAATGTATCAATAGTCATTCTTTTTTTTATTGCTGATCTTGGTGGCCTTTTGTGTGCTTGCTGTAGGTCACAGTCACCAGCTGTTCCATGTGTGTGTGATCCTGGCTACACACATGCAGATGGAAGCCATACTTCTGGATAAGACTCTGAGGAAGGAATGGCTCCTAGCCAACTCCAGGGCCCTGTCTTTCCCTCAGATTGCCGGAGCCATACTTCTGTGCCTCATCTTCAGCCTCAGCAACATAATTTATTTCTCAGCTGCTCTGTATCGGATTCCCGAGCCAGAATTACATAAAAAAGAAACATGATTCAGACCATAAGCTTTTTGTGTCAGATGTCAACATTAAGCTATAACATCCTAACCACCGTAAGCCAGTGGTGTGGCACTGGTTTAGAGTGACCTAAAATACTCATAATGATTGGTGTTTTGCCATTTTTGAATGGGTTCATATCAATAGGGTATTTAACTGGGGAAAATTCTCTAGATGTGCACTGATTCTGTATGTGTGATTTTGAAAGGGGAACATGAGTTCAAGTAAATCCTTGTTCAGGCAGATCACTAATATTTCATTAAATTTTAAATTTATTAAAAATGAGTTTTCCAGTTCTATTTAAATAGTTTGATTAAACATTCTACCTTTGTAGCTTTCCTATTAAACAGTTGGATTAAGCTCTACTACCCTTTTAGTATTATTCTTTAAAAATGGATCTTGCTTCATTCAATGAGTTTCATGTAGCAAAGCCTCTCCCAAGAACTCCCACAGTGAGAATGAGCTGGAAAGGTCAGTGAGGGAACCTGAGAAAGAGAAAGTTAGGTCTGTGGAAACCCTGGGGACAGGGAAGGCATTCTAGAATGAAGAGACAGGGTTTGGGCAGGGGTTATCTTTCTTTGCTCACCTAGTGAAGGAAACAAATAGAAAGACAGTCCTCTTTTCCCACAAGTCCGTTCTACTTCCAAGTGCAAATTGCCATGTCTATGGGATTTAAATTTGGACTATGGATTTGGATTTCTTTAAAAAGTTCACAGCCTATGGCTGGGTGTCATATGTTCTGTTTTGCTCTGTTTTCTTATTGTCAGTTTGATGCTGCAAAGTATTATGCAGTGCAGGTAAAATGTGTTGCACCATGAGAGTTGGCTAATTTAATCCCTGTTGGTTGTGCTCATTTGTTACATTTTGAATCCGTGACAGCACTGTTTTTAGGGAAGTTATCCATTGATGTTGTGGCAGCATTTCAAATATGCTGCAAATGTTAGTGTTCATATGTAAGGATGTTAAAGACCTTGACAAAGGGTTTATCAAATGTAGTGATTTTCAAGCTTTATTGTGACTCAGAAACAGTTGGTGAGATTGTGACAAATGTAGATTCCCAAGAAAACCAGGAGATTGTGCTTTACTAGTGTAAAATGTAAGTTTCCTAAAGAGATCAGCACTGCAGCAAGTCCCCAGGTGGTTCTAATGTGAAAGGACCAAGGGCCAAACTTGAAGAAACACTGGCGTCAGGAATTCCGGAAGGTACTAGGCTTACCAGCTTGGTTTTCATTGATATGATTTTCAGCAACTCACCACCAAACAATGTGTCCCCCACTTTCTACTCTGCATAGTACTAAAACACTGAGCATTTTCTCATCTTTTGCATTACTAACTAAAGTTCAGTATCTCATGGGTGTTCTAAGCATTCAGTAATGCTGACGTAAAATAATTTTTAACAGAGGCCCATCAACCCCTGATCTACACTTGCTAATGACTTAAGGGGCCATCCACAATGCAGGATCCTCTTTACTAACTCAGGAACACCTCCATGTCTTAGAATACCGCCTCTGTGGTTAACTGGCTGAGATGCTTGAATGGCCTTGTAAATAGCTCATTGTCTAATTCTCTAAGGACAAGCAGCAAACAATTTATATTGGATGAGAGTGGTCAAGAAATATAATTTCATTAGTTTTATTTGTTTACTTTCTCTGGGGAAGGTAGACTGATAAAATTATATGGGTTGGTAAATTTTTGGTACCTTAATTGCAAGCTGCATGACAAATTTGTTTTTTAGTAACAATCTGATATCATTAATGGAATTTTATTTCAGCAGCATTTGTGGGCTTCCATTTCATCTTACTATAACTTCAATTTTATAGTGAAAAAAGGTAAAATATTTAAATATCCTATTTTAGTAATGCCAAAGACATAAAGCCTTTTAAATACTCTTGTTTATAACAATAAAATAATATTCTTTGTTTAGCTCAAATAATTGAAAGGTAATGGTGATTTGAAGGAATTTTACACTTTTTAATCTTTGGTTATGTTGTTTTTTCATCATGCTTAATGATGAAAGTAAAATGTTAAGTCGACAAAATAAGACCAAGTATTCATAACTTTTTTATAATATTGGTAAACTTAGTTCCATTGTATACTTCTGGAATTACAAATTAAAATTTTGTAACAGTTTTCAGTACACTGATTTGGAAACTTCTAATATGGAGTGAGAATGAGTTCAAATATATTAATGATCATTAAGTATTAAGTCTGATGTGGGTATAGTTTTGCCTAAGCCATTCCAGAAAGTCAAAAAGGTTGACATGGGGTCAGATGAAGTTTTTTAATGTTGTTTTCAAAAAAATTTTAATGTCTCAATATACTTTTGAGATATGCCATGTCCCCTTGATGGCAATTGCTCACCATGGCACTCACTGTCTCGAAAGGGATTACGTGGCAGAGGTAGACTCCTAATGGGATGGCCTTCTTCCTACTCCCTCTGTTTGAGAAACACTACTCTGAAATTTACCAGACATAGTGGTGATCAAACTTAAATGCATTCGAATGAGGCCATTTAGTCAACTGTATCTCCCTTCACTCATTGTACAGTTTGATTTTCCGTTGCTCAGTTTTTAGAGAGTAAAGCTCCAACTTCTTTCTAAAGATATGAATTTGTCATTGTTGACTAGAATTAGAAGCGGGAAGTTCAGAAGCCTTTTTGAGTACAAAGTAATCTAAATATTTGGTCTGCTGCAATCTTTCTTGAAGTGTTTTTTGTGGAAATCTGCTCATCTGAGAGATTCTGAAGAAGGTGAAATAGAATGGGATCGTCACATATGTAGAAGAAACACTTCATTTGGCTCTACTATGTCTTAAATTTGTTTTGGTCAGCATACCCTTCTTACATTAAATACCTACTAACACTGTATTAACTACATTTTATGATGTATTAGTTGAATGCCAGCCTCTGATTTTCTAGTCAACAATCTATTATGGATAAAAAGGCAAAGACCCATTTCCAAACTTAAGATGTTTTTCAATGTCTGTTTTTCTTAAACTCTGTGGGAGAAATAAATAAATAAAATTTATTTATTATAATATACTTGTCCTGTTTCCAACTTGGTTTGGTTATATTTCGCCTGCCATACTGCAAACATGTTTATTTACCATAATAGATTCCTGTACATGTGTACGTCACTAAATAATTCAATGAATATTTGGTGCCTGGTATATATATAGAACAAACATTGTCCTAGGAACCGGAGATATAGAAGTGAATAAAACCTAGGCTATCCCTCCCTCATGGAGCCAATGTTCTGACCAGTCAGTCAGACGAGATATGTAGATAAATTTAGATGATGGTAAGTGCTATAAAGAAAATGAGCCCGGAGAAGGGTGGGGTAGGGAGCTGAGAATGGACGGCACTATGATAAGCTGACATTTGAGGAGAGACTCGATGGGTGGAAAGGAGCCAGCTGTGCCAACATGTGTGTGGCGGGGGGAGTGGGGGCTGGGGGGCGGGGTTCAGGTCAGGGTAGCAGTGAGTGCAAAGGTCCCAAGGCCAGTAGGCAGGCACTTGTCCTATTGGAAGAATGGAAATCTGGGCATGCCTTCCTGAAATGTGTAACTCCAGAAGATGTCTACATAACTTGACTTCTGAAGAATTGTGAAATTTCTCCTGAATGCTCTTCCTGGGAGATTGCCAGTGGGCTTTCCTATGCCCCCTTGGTATTTGCATGAATGCTTCGACACTGTAATAAATGTACTTCAGACAAATAGAGAGTTGTCAGGTCTATTTTCTTCATCTCACCAACAGATTTTTAACACTGGCTTAACATTTGCCTCTTCCAGGGCATGGAACAAGGGACCTCAAAGATAATTTAATCCAGCCTTTCAAAAATGTGTTCAGTGATATTAAATGCACATTCTGAGGCCCAAATGAACAGACACAGAATACTCTGGGGTGGAAGGGAAGGTGCTCTTAGAGTATTAAATTTTTATCAAAAGCCCAGGTGATTTTTAATATAAGGGAATTTAAGAAGCGCTGATAGAGTCCAACCATTTTTTATTTTTTACATAATTTCAGACTTAGAAAAATGTTAACCCAAATAGTACAAAAAAATCCCCTGGTACTTTTTACCCTTCGCCCTTTAAATATTTATATAACTCTTCTCTAATAGGAGAAAACTTAGCTCCCATAATTTACAAGGTATTTACTTATTGGCACAATCCTAGAATATGTACAATGTCATTTCAAAATTACCCATATCTGAAAAGCCTACTAATTAGAATTCAATATATGTTTCAAGTTCTTTTTGTCTTGAGCCTGAGGATATATATAGTCTAAATTGTCTTAATTACTTGAGTTAGTTATAGCCCCCTTTCTGTATCAGTATGCTATTCATTTGAAATATGGTTTAGATTGTTTCTTTTTGTGTCAATTTTTCAGTCCCCCCAATCTTATTGATTTTATTTGTTTTCTGAGTATATGAAACATTAGCATCCAATCATTCATTTTACAGATGGCCTGGGAATGTGAGATGCTGTTTCCAAGGCCACTGAGTGAACAGCAGGGCAGGGAGAGACCTCCCCCTGGGTGCTGCATGTGTTGGGTGTGTCTCAGCTTCCAGAGCAGTCCTGTCTCCAACATTCTGGGCTTCGTCGGGTTCTGGTTATTGGTGTTTATTCAGTCCCCAGAGCTGGACTTGCTTAGCTAGGTGCTTGGATTAATTACAGGGTCAAATCTGTGTAGCATCAGCTGCTCCTCAGTGATTTGTATAAGACTCTCCCCATTCAGTTTGACAGTTTCTTATAAAGTTAAATATACATTTACTACAATACCAGCAATCCCACCCAAGAGAAATGAAAACATGTCTACATAAAGAACTTTATGCAAATAATTATACCAGTTTCATTCATAATTGCCAAAAAGTGGAAGCAAACGTCCATCAACTAATGAATGGATAAATTGTCATTCAGTCATACAATGGAATACTACTCAGTTATATGAAGGGAACACATCACTGGTAAATGCAACACATGAATAAATCTCAAAAGCATTATGCTGAGTTAAAGAAGAGACATTCTGGAAAAGACAAAACTTAAAGGAAGTCAGAAAAATGGTTGCCAAGGGCTGGGAGTAGGGAATGATGATTGACTACAAAAGGGCAGCACAAGAGAATTTTTATGTGATAAAAATGTTATAGATTTGATTGTGGTGGTGGTGGTTTACAGGATGGTGTATGTTAGTCAAATACATAGATGGTACAACTAAATGGCGAATTTTACTATATGTAAATTATACCTCAATAAAGATGACTTTAAAAAAAAGCCTCCCAGCTCTATTCTATCCCTCTCTCCTACCCTCACTTCTAGCTCGGATCTCTAATTCTAAGGGGAAATGCAAATCTTTTACTGGTTATGGGGAGCCCTTTGTGGGAAGAGATTAGGAGGTATTAAGTGTGAGGTGCCTGTGAGATACCCAGAAAATGATATAATAAATTGGCATTTTAAAGAATATTAATAAACTAGAGAGCTTAATATAAATAGAAGTGAGGGAGGAAAAAGAAACTGGCCTGAAGAAAAGCTGGGGGTGGTGCAATGTAACTGGGTCCTCGACTGGGATGTTCTCTGAAGGGATAGATTCATTCATTCCTTCTAAGCATTTACCTAGTAACTCCGCTGTTGGACACAGAGGATGCAACAGTGCCATCTAGTGAGGTTGTGGGGATAAGCTGGAGAGGAGATAGTAAAAAGTGATTGCAAATTGGGATGTACCAGAGCAAATCAACAGGTCCAGTAACTGAGGGAGTGCAGGGGACTGTGGATATAGAGCAGGGATCTATCATCCTGAGTAGGGTAGGTGGCGGAAGATCTGCTGAGAGAACTGAGGATAAGAAGGCAAAAGAAGGGAGGAAGGAGAGCTTGACTGCAGACAGAATGGTGTGTGAGCCGTGTGTGTGCGGGGCACTGAAGGTCATTGTGGCTGGGCGGAGAGGGAGAGGAGTGCAGGCATAAATGATAGGTGATGAGTTTGGACTGTTTTGGGTCCCTGTTGAGAGTCTCCAGCAATGGGGAGCTACTGCAGTGTTACTAGCAGGGGAGTGACATGATCAGATCTGTAATTTAGAGGTGAGCTGGCTGCAAAATGGAGCCTGGATTGAAGGGTAGCAGCAGAGAGGTCTATTAGAATACTGTTGCAGTCATCCAGATGAGAGAGATGGAAGGAAGTGGAGAGGTTTGAAGGCTATTAGGTTGAACTGTTAAGATTTGGTGATTGCATTTTGGAATAGAAGGAGAAGCAAAAGTCAAAATGGTACCTTGGGCTCTGGTTTGGGTGGGTTGGTAGATGGTGATACCATCCACAAAAGGGGAGCAGGTTCAGAGGAAGAAATTAGGATATATTAGGTGTGAGGTGCCTGTAGGCCACCTAAGTGGAGAAACCATAAGGCAGTTGAATATATGGATCTGGAGCTCAGAAGAGCAAATGTGAATGGTATGTGAAGACTTGGGTGTGGTTGGTAGTGTCTGGGGAGAGGGCCCAGCTAGTGACCAGGTAAAAACCCTAAGTCACACATTTAAGAGAGAAAAAAAAGAATGCACAAATGAGGCCAAGAAAGAGGTGCTAGAGAGCTAGGAGAAAACACAAAGGAATAGGAAGAGAGGAATGGGGAATATTTTTTAGTGCTATAAAGGTTAAGTAAGATAAGGGTGGGGAGGAGTCGATTAGATTCAACATCAAGGAGGTGGTGATCTTTATGAGAAGAGTTCTAATGGAGAGACTGAGGCCAAAGCCAGACTGCAGAGTAACTAAGAGGTAAGTAGCCAGCAGCCAAGCCCAAATCCTAAGTGATACAGATCCCAACCTCTCATTTGACAACAAATAAAGTTCTAATGGTTCAAAGACTTAAACATAAAAACAATACTTTTAATATAAGCACTAAAAATATATAAGATTTTTAAAGTCATCTCAGAATGAGGAAGATTTTTCCTAGTATGACACAAAACAGAAGACATAAAAAAAAGACATAAATTTGACTACCTTAAATTTTTTCTAAGGTGTCACAAAACAACATAAACAAAATAAAAACCAAATTGTGAATTACAAAAAAAAAATTTGAACTTGTATATTGGATGAGGACCAATTTCTTTAATATATGAAGAGCTTCTACAAATCAATAAGAAAAATGAACAACTCAATAGAACGAGGAGGCAAAGGAGAGAAACAGAGTTCATGGAGAAGGAAACACAAATGGCTCTTAAGTATATAAACAGACACCCAACCTCATTAATTATAAAAGAAAATTTAAACCACATTGTGACTTTTTCTCACCTATTAGATCAACTTTGTTGTCTGAGAATTGTGGAGAAATGAGCACTCATACCTGGCTGGTGGGATTGTACCTTTGGACCTTTACAGGGGACAATTAGACAATATCTGTGAAACATGCATGCATATTCTCTTTGACTCAGCAATCCTGCTTCTAGGAATTTATCACCCAGAATTACTTGCATTGTGCAAAATGACAGATTCCAAGTTCATTCACTGTAATTATGTAATGGCAAAGACCAGAACCATCTTTATGTCAAACAGTATAGGCCAAGGCTATTAAATTATGTCTATCCTTAGTGGTGTCTGGTCCAGAAGTTGAGGAGATGGGACTAGAGTTCCACGAAGGCACAAATGTAGGTGCATATTCAATAGTCATCAGTTTAGGGGCAAAGGTCGAAGTGAGATAGAATCAGTTCTTCTTATAACAGGGTGGTTCTGGACATTGTTCCTCACGGCAGAGGACAAAATTTGATTCAACTCTGTATGCCCAGGATCAAACATTGTTAAGAATTTGTTAAAATAATGTATATATAGGAAAAAGGTGGAGAAATCAGAGAGGGTGAACCCAGAAAAGATGAAGAAGAGAGAGAAAGGAAGCCAGAATGATGTGGCGATAGGGAAGACAGAGAGGGAGTCTTAGACTGCATAGGATACAGCACAAGATCAGAAAATTCATGGGCCGGAACGACAGTGCTGACTTCTGAATCAATCCTGGACCTGCTCTTCCATTGGATCTCTTGTGCTGTAGGAAAATAAATCCTTAGTTTTCTCATCGGAAATGGAGGGGGTTGTATTTCATATACGAGGTCGGAGCTCCAGCGGCGCAGCCAGACTCACTGCGCCGTTTCCGCGTCGGTCGCCTAGGAGATGAGCAACACTTCCGGCAGAGAATTCGGGTCTTGGGAGGACCCGCCCCTTCCCCGCGGGCGGGTGCTGATTGGCCCGTTTGAAATGCGCGAGGCGCGAGCTCACCTGGGCTCGCAGCCGTGCGGCAGGGCTTGACCCAACAAAGCGTCTCAGCCGCCGCGTCCCGTTTCGTGCGGCTCGTTTCTGCGACCCGCTGTCTCGCCAGCCCTCCCCAGCGAGCTTGGCGTCCCGCGCGCGCGTCTAGGCATCGCGGAGCCTGCTGCCATGAAGCCAGCGTGAGTACGGGGCCGCGGAACCCGGGCCATGCCGCGCCGCTGGGGCTGGCGTCTCTTCGCGCCGCCGCCCGCCGCCCGCCGCCCGCCGCCCGCCGCCCGCCGCCCGCCGCGGGCCGCGCAGTCTGCACCGAGCCCCGCGCTGCCCGGGCGGAGCCCCCAAAGTGGGAGCCCGCACGTAGATTGCTCTGGGAGAGCCGTAGCGCCGAGACATAGCCGGCTCGCTCCCCAGACCCCGGAGCCCGGCTCCCGCCGTCCCGCGGCCGGGAGACGTCGACCCCAAGTCGGGGGAGGGGGTAAGGTTTGTGCCGCCACCTCGGTTCCCGTTAGCTGGGTTGCCTTCCATCTGGCTTGGGGCCTCCTCCTCCAACTTTTCCCTCCTGGCCACCGGCTCTGCACGCTCAGGCAGCATTTTGCCCAGTTAGTGCGCGGTCGTGTCGCGGGTGGAGCCGAGTGTTGCGCTCTGGTGTTTGGGTTGACCAGGTGGCCTCCCTCCCTGGAAGGCCTGAGCATTGTGTGCTTTTCACAGCCCAGCTCGGTGGCCCGGAGGCCGAGACCATCCCGTCGTATAGGCGAGTTACTTTTGCCCCATTCTTTGGCAGAAGATGTATCCGCCCACATTAAGGTGGCATTTTCTGCGCAGTGCAATTCTTGACTGCTACTGCGTAGAGAAATAATTGGGCAAAGAAGAGGGTTGACTTTGTAATTATTATCATGTAGCTACTCATTTTCAAAAGACAACTTGTGTTCTTAGCAGACCAAAGTCAATATCTTTCTTTTTTAAGTGTTGAGTTTAAGTAAACCTATCATACTATTTTGGAGTTAAAACACTAATTTGCTTCTGTTTCATCTGGGAAAATGTTAAGAAAATATTTTAATAATCTATAGTCCAAGCCAATAATTTCACTTAATTTTAGTGTTAAATGTTAACTCATCATATAGATACATTGGGGGTGGGGGAGCATGCTAGAGAAATGGTGGAATAAATCATAATATCTTTTTCTATTGTCTCTACTGATTAAAAACAAAATTCAACTGAGTAAATTTTAAAAATCTTACAGGCTTTATTCAACAATTCATGAATCGGGCTCCCGATTCATGAGGAGCTGTACAAAATGGGAGACTTTTATAGGCAGAAGGGGGCAGAAACAAGCAAAGGGCAGATTGTTTCAGGCAAGGGCACCTTTCTTTGGCTGACCACAGGGACCTATGAGGTGGATTACCTCATTAGTGCTGACCAGGAAATTCCATACAGACTGACTGAGATTACATTCCTGAGAGAGACTAAACTTGCAATTAGGTTAGGTAGTAAGTCTTAGTTTGTTGATGTGGGCTTAGTACAGCTGATTCCGTTTTGGGCCCCATTGGCCCTCCCCCGTTTTCCACACTAAAGAGCAGGAAATTGCAGTTTGGAAACCGCATTTTGCTTGGGGACACAAGATGATAGGTTTTGAGAATTTGAATTCGAGTTGTTCCTTGAAAATATAGACATAAATGTTGATGAAAGAATGGATTCCTCTATCTGCATTTTTTATAATTTATTAGTCACTTGCCATTCTGCCTTGGTAATGGCTGTTGGTGCAGTGTGTGCTTATGCACATATAAAAATGTCTTTCAAGCTAAGTGTGGTCAATTATCTATAGATTTTAAAATTTATAGTGCCTCTAAAATGGTTGCTTAAGAAAATATCCACACTATTTTAAATATAAAGTAGGTATATTTAGTACCAGAAATGTCTCCTGAATCAAATTTTACTTTTGGATTATGCATGCCACAAACACTCATCTACTAATACAAGCTATTAGTATTGAAGTGAAATATTTTTTGGTTTTGTTTGTTTGTTTTTTAATCTATGACCAGGAGGACTAAGACACCCAGGAAACCTGTAGTGAAAAAAGGATCCCAAACAAGTCTTAAAGACCCAGTTGGGGTAAGGTCTCTGTGAATTTATGTGTGTATATTCTTTCTTCATATTTTATGTCTTATGTGTATCCTTGGAAGGGATGGAGAGGTAGAAGTGGAGTCAAAGAACATTTAGTTAAAAAGACTACTAAACTGCTTAAGGCTGGTTCCAGCTTTGAAATTTTGTTTCTGTGTAGGGCTGGTCCAGTAAAATGAAGTAATGGAGTTTTTGGTTGTTGACAACATTTCCTATAACTAGTTATAATTTGAAAAGTTAGATAATGAAAAATCATCAACTATCTCAGAGACTTCTTCATACTCTCTGAGATGGGGGATAACTTTCTGCTTTGATGAGCATCCTCTTTCATCTTTAGGACTGTTAATACACTGACCGATGGCACGCTTCATGAGGAAAGCCCCAAATTTCATGCTTTTGGGGACCAAGCTTCATTAAAGCTTTGGTGTAGAACAGTTTAGTTCAGTCTAATGACTGACTATACATATACTTCACTAGTTTCAGGCTTGGGAACTTTTAAAAGCAAATGGCAAACACAAGAAGGTTGGTTTGCATTGGGATATTTTAAATCTTCCCTTCACTGGAGTATATCTTTTGGTCTGAGTTGAGGGAACCAGATGCTTTGCATATACAGCTGAACAGTTTTCCTCAACCGTATCACTGATTAAGAAAACTACATTACAGCTCTTGTACCTACTTGTTTGTATATTAAGTGTTAAGCTGGCAAATTTTAACTGACATCCAGTTCCAAAGAAGTCTAATAGATTTTCAAATAATTCTCATTGTGTGATATGTTACTGATTTTTAGAGATTTTTATATTAAGTAGTAGTATAAATAACTATTTGTGCTGATACAATAGTGACAAGAAGCTGTGGATTTGGTGCTTTTGTTACCAAAATTTGTTTTAATTTTATGTACATTTAAAATCTCTCATATCATCTCTAATATCTGTGTTTGATAGTCTTGGATAGCAAGTTTTAGTTTTCATAGTTCTAAGTTTATATTGATTTCTTAAGAGACTAAATATTTATTGAATGAATGAATGAATGAATGAATGGAAAGCTTAAATGGTAAGTCAGGTAAAAAAGTCAACTTCTGTTCTTTAGGTATGTTCCTATATTTTCAGGTATACTGTAGGGTGCGCCCACTGAGCTTTCCTGATCAAGAGTGTTGCATAGAAGTGATCAATAATACAACTGTTCAGCTTCATACTCCTGAGGGTTACAGACTCAACCGAAATGGAGACTATAAGGAGGTACTTTCTATTGGAACCAAGCTGTTTTTACTTGATCTTTCCTGAGTGGCTTTTCCATTTTTAAATTTAACAAAATTTATGTTTCGACACTGTTGAAAGACTTATTTCTTTACTATAACCATTATACCAAAAGTATTTTTAATTCCTGTAATATTTAGACACACCTTTGGTATACTGGGGTTAGAAGATTGCTTTTAGAGGATGATTTCTTCAACTGGCTATTTATTGCTTCTTAGAGCATATGTTAAAGAGAGTATAATGTGGAAAGATATATGATCGTGCTAGGAAGTTCATATATATATATATATATATATACACAAACGCACATGCACAAAATTTCATGTGTAGATATAAAATAACGTTTAATAGACATTATTTACTTGTATCTACCTCTTATAAAGTGTTTTTATTTTTAGTAAAATGTTGAATAAAGTGAGTTCAGTTCAGTTCAACAAATGTGCTAAGCTGGAGGGTGGAAGGAGATTTTTAAAAATGTGCAAGACACAGTCCTTCGCCTTATGGAGCTTATAGCTTAGTTGGCACAGATGGTAAACAAGTAACTTTCACAGAGATAAGACAGAAAGGTAGTTGTGCTATAAGAAGTGACTATGGGAATGCAGAAGAAAGGATTAATTCCGACTGCGTTGCCTACATTCAAGCTGCCATTTACTCCTTTGTACACTTCAGTGAAATTGCTCATCAAAGGCTGATCACTGGCTTCTTTGCTGCTAAATTTGATGGATACCTCTTTGTCCTCATTATAATCTATTTCTCAGGAACACTCTCCTTTCTGAAGCACTCTCCTGTCCCCCTCCAACTTTCCATGTTCTGTCTCTCCTTGGTCACTCTTTGTGGGTTCCTCCTCCTTTTCCAATCTCTAAATACCAGGTTGGGCTATACCTGAGCTCTATTTTTTCTAAGTTTCCATGGCTTTAAATGTTGATTACATGGTAATAATTCTGAAATGTTTATCTCCAGTCTAAACCTTCTCTCTAGTTCTAAACTAGAACATCCATTGCTTAGATGTCACATAGGCATCTCAAATTTTATAAGTCCAAAAGAACTGTCAATATTTTTTCCCTCTAAATCACTTCCTCCCCTATCTTCTTACTAAATGGTGCCACTGTCTATTTGCTCAAGCCAGAAACCTTGTTCCTACCTTTCTCTGGTGCCCCTTATATCCCATTCATCAGTAGGTCCTACTACTTCTATTATAGTGTACATCTTGAAATTGTCCTTTCTATTTCCACTGCGATCACCCTTGTCTGAGCCCTGTTATTAATCTGGAGACCAGTGTTTCTCAAACTCTAGTGAAGGAATAGCTTTTTTCAATGCACTGTGACTGATACTTTTGTGCAGCTTTGCCACATGGAACTAACCAGGTCAACTAGACAACACAGAACAGGTTTATAGTTTGTTTAGTGAGATAGGCCCATTGATCACATTCTGAGATGTTGCAGCCATGTCATGGCTACAAAAGTTTCTGAACATTTACTCTTAATTTCTGCAATTATCTCCTAAATTGGAAACAAACAGTTCTCAGAAGGGCACTGGTTTGCTGACCTTACTCTGAATAGCATTGGCAAGGCTGTGCTGAAGCCTAACTGAACTGTCTGCTTCTACTGCAAATCTTCTCTAACCTATTTTCTACAGAGCAGCTAGAGTTGATCTTTAAAGCGTAAGTCAGATCTCACCATTTTCCTGTTTAAAATCTTGCAAGGAATAAAGTTTTTAAATAGGCACAATCCTGCTTAATCTGCCTCCTGTCCATCCGGCCACCTCGTCTCTTAGTACAACTCATCCAATCGTGAATTCCTTAGATAAACCAGAATTCTGCCTCAGGGTTGTTCCCTTGGCTTGGACTTCTTTTCCCTTGGTTCTTAGCATGGATAGCTCCTCATCCTTATGTTTCAGCTTAAATATCACCTTCTCAGAGAGTGTAGTGTCCAGACTACCCCTTTGGAAGTAGCACCTCTCCCCACCTGATCTGTACTGTGTGAACTTCTTTGATAGCACTTACACCATCTATAGATTTATTTACTTGTTTGTTGTCTCTGTTCCTTGGTATAGTGTAAGCTTCAAGGGATATGCATCTTCTCTGTCCTGTTTGCCAAACACTCAGTAAATATGGATTAAACATGAATTAATGGTCCAGAAAGGCTTCATGGAAAAGTAGGCCTTTCAGGATGTAAAATAGTTGAAATCTGACTTACTGAATTTTACTTATTAGACTCAATTTCCAGTATGTGTAAATAGTACAAAAGGTTTGGCGGGGATGAAAAATTCTTCCGCCTTGTGACAGAAGGCAACATTCGAATAATGGAAAGAGCGCTGGACTGGAAATGGCTTTGACACTAATTAACTCCATGGGCTTGGGGCAAGTTCCTCCTTGTTTCTGAGGACTTGGAGATCATCTAACTAACCTGTCAGCACTATCTTGTATGTATCCTTTCAGTTCTAAGATTCTTTGTTCTTTTTGTGAATTCTAAAGCTATATCACAGAATTGGAAAAAATTTTTTTACAAAGGTAAGAGTTAGCCTAGCTGAAATAGGTGTGTGATCTTTAATAAGTTATAAAATAAGCGTAATAATTAGTACCTACCTCAGAGGTTGTTAAGAGTGAAATGATTTGCCAGGATGCTAAGGCAGTGCTTGGGACATGGTCAGTGCTAAGTGTCAGCTGTTGTGTACTAATCTATACATTGGGACAAAATTACTAATTTTAAAAACATAAGGGTCACAGTATCTGAGCAGGCTGAATTTAAGGTAAAGGGTGTAAAACAGAAAAAAGCCATTTGACAAAGTTATAATCCATAATAAATTCTGAAGAATACTCATGTACTAGATAACTTAGCACTGATATTCATGAAGCGAAAACAGCAAGAAATTCAGGAAACGTGAAGAAACAATTGCAATGTCTGCAATCCAATAAAACTAGAAAATAAGAAAAATAAATAATAATAGAACTCCAGCCCCTGGACAATTAGGATATTTTAATTTACATCTCCAACCTAATTTTTAAAGTAGGAGTTTGGCAATATTTTTGGTAATATGGTTATTCTTTATTATAATCATGTTTTGAATGCAATTTGATGTTGAAGTTTGCTTTCTTAAAGGTCCAAATTTATTTAAAGTTTATTTCATATAAGAACTCAGATGAGTTTATATTTACAGTTTATTGCTGGTTTTAAAAAAAACCAGTACATCAAAATACTTCATTCTATGCTGCTATGCCATTTAAAATGACACCTTTATTTAAAAAGAAATAGAAAGCAGTAAAATGAAGTAGTACTTGAGGATTTTCATAAGTCTATGGGTCATAATACCTTTTGATTTTGGTCATTTAATTAAAACAAAATCAGCTTTAGTTTATGAAGCATTAGTGGGCTTAAGATTTTTCTACATTCTCTTCAATAGTTATAACTAAATATTTAACAATTTATAATTGATATCATGACTGTTTTTAAGGGTTCCAAGTTTAAAGACCATTCGTACTTTGCCTCTACATCTTAAGGGTTCATAAAGAAACATCTGAATAAGTTTAAACAGATGCATTTCTAGCCTATAGTGGAATCCATTTATGCTTTTTATTTTTCCTCCTTCACAGACTCAGTATTCATTTAAACAAGTATTTGGCACTCATACCACTCAGAAGGAGCTCTTTGATGTTGTGGCTAATCCCTTGGTAGATGACCTTATTCATGGCAAGAATGGTATGATTCTTGGAACTTTGTTGGGTTTTTCTTTTTTTCCCCTCTGATAACACTTTTTTGTTACTTAATACATTTGGTTTATATTCAGCTTTGAATTCAGATTTGTTGGGGTGGTGTTAAAACTGCTACTTTGAGCCGGTTAATTTTTAAGTATTTTTTAATACAATGAAGAAATATAACCCAGTGTGATTGCTTGCTCTGTTGTAGGTCTCCTTTTTACATATGGTGTGACGGGAAGTGGAAAAACTCACACCATGACTGGTTCTCCAGGGGAAGGAGGGCTACTTCCTCATTGTTTGGGCATGATCTTTAACAGTATTGGGTCATTTCAAGCTAAACGATACGTAAGTGTAATTCTTTTGTGTTATAACTGTCTCACTTGAGGACACGACCAAGATACTTATGGATACAGTAGTATTAAGGGAGAATGAATTGGCTACATTACCATTGGACACATTTTGAAACCTTATATATGTTTAAATACCATTTGCAATATTTCTTATTTCTTAAACATGTTTCTTACTATTTAAGTCAAATTCTCAAAATCATGGTCTGATTTTTGCCCCTACTTCAGGTTTTTAAGTGTAATGATAGGAATAGCATGGATATACAGTGTGAAGTTGATGCCTTATTAGAACGGCAGAAAAGAGAAGCCATGCCCCATCCAAAGACCCCTGCTATCAAGTAAGTAATTACATTTGTATGCAACACAGGGCCTAAGAGAACCCTGTCCAGTGGTTTCCTCAGGCATAGGAAATGGTGAACATGAAAAACATGAAGCTGAGAAGATGGTCTGACAATTGACTTTAATAAATCACTACTTATAGAAGGTGTCTCTCTGGGTGGGAGAGGGTATAAAAGCCTGTGCTGTGTATCTGAGAGGACATGAGAATATTGTTGGCCAACTGTGAGTGTGAATAAAGTCATTTTGTGCATTTCTGCTTGTAATGGCAGGTCATTTATGTTATATCTTTTAGTTTCCCCTTGGGGTCATTTACTTTTGATATTAACTCACAATGTATAAGATCAGACTTTTTGGCTCCCTTTTTCCCCCTTTTTCAGACGACAACCAGACCCAGAGTTTGCAGATATGATAAATTTACAAGAATTTTGCAAAGCAGAAGAGGTTGATGAAGATAGTGTCTATGGTGTATTTGTCTCTTATATTGAAATATATAATAATTACATATATGATCTACTGGAAGAGGTTCCATTTGATCCCATAAAGCCAAAGTAAGTAGTGAAGAGAGACCCTTCTTAGCTGCTTAATCTCAGTAAGTCTTAGTTTCCTCAGCTATAAGTGGCAAAGGCTTACTTTTGCTTTCAAAATGAAATATAACTTGTATATCATGCAGTTGGAGCTCAGTGAGTCATTTTATTATTAACTAGATATGCAGGTATATTAGGGACCTACTAGGTTAAGACAGCTAAGAAGAAAGACCTGAATATTCGTCTTAGACATTACTTTTGAAAACTCTTGGCCCTGGGCTATATTTTAAGAAGGACCTTAATTGTATAAGGCAGTGTCCCTATAGATGTGCCCTGGGGTTACCTTTCAAGAACCTAACAGTGTTGGGAGTTTGTAGCCATTTTAGCTATCAGTGTCTTGGTGATCTGTATAGAATGGAGCCTAAAGTTGTTTTCTGTACAACTAATACACACCTTCTCTCATTGATGAATATGAAGTGATATCTGTATTGTCATTCTGCCAGAGTTAAAAGACTACCCCTTAGATTTCTTTGGGTCTTGCCGAGAATGAAGACCAATTACACCCTGGTATCACAAATGATAAATCTGCATTCATGTCTAATGTTGGTATCTTGTTCCCGAGTTGATGGTTTTGTTCTTAAGCTAAATGCTTATCTTCAGTGCCCTCTTTGTTAGGGCCTCTCAGGGAATAAATAATATGAAGACCTGTGTTTTATATTTAAGTTTTGTGTGTATGTCTAATCCAACATTATTGGAGAAATGGCTGGATTTAAAAAAACCATTAGACTGAGAACAAGGTGTCAGTATATCCAATTTTTTTTACATTAAACAGTATAGACTACTTTTCCATTTGTCTCAAAGTCCCAGTTCTGTGTACCCATTTTCCTAGTTTTGTGATGTCATTCGTTGCTACCAGTTTCATGTCTTCACATGTGCCAAGTTTCTGTTTGGTTTGTTCTAAGTGAGATTATTTTCAAAGGAGACTATTGGTTTTATTTAGTTAAACAAAAGGACTGACAAATGTGACTTATATCTTGTAACCTTTCTGATAACTCCTTGAATGAATTCACAGGGAGCTTATTTGGCACTGAATTTAGATTTGTTAGGGGGGTGTGTAACTGCTTTTTGGTCTGATTAACATTTAGTGTTTTTTTCCAATACAATGAAGAAATATTGCAAGTGGAGAATTTTAAAGATAGGACTCATTGTGACTGTCACTGTGGACTGAACATGTTGCTGTTGATATAGCTGCTGTAGAAACAGTAACTTGTAACATATACCTTATTCCTTTGGTAGGTGGAACAGTTGCAGCACGCCCATGAGGAACACAGACTTTGTGTATGTGATGATATTGCCTCTTTTCTTAAGGAGAAGGGTGCATTTATACTAGTGTTTGGCATCTGTGGCATGTTTGCATGTAGGTCGTTTTTCATTAGCACTGGGCTGGCTACTACTACATACGAGCCCTTCCTTGCTTCCTGAGAAATCTGCCATTGAGTGATGGTGGCTGGTAAATGTTTCTACCCCTACTATTCACAAGACTTAGGCCAAACTGGCAGCATCCTTTCCCACCCTTATCTTACCATACAGACTAAAACTTGACCAGCTACTTTGGAAGGATTGCCACTCCTGGTATATACCAAACTCTTTCTGAATTTCTTTTTTCCTTACACTAACGTCAGAGCCAGCTCTGTCTGTTGCTCTTTTAAAATTAGAACAATGCTAGATTTTGATGCTTAACCTATGAATGTGATGTTGCTATAATACTACTTTCATTTCTGTTTAATAAATGTTGTTTCATGTGCTTTGTTAGAACAAATTAGAGCAAAACTTTTAAAGCAAAATACTTTCCTGTCATCCTGTTAATGTAACTAATCTTGACTGTATATCCTTATAGTTATAGTTATCTGTTTAATATTTTTCTGGGGTCTTGCTTAGGCTTATTTCCATTATAAGAATAGGTGTCATTGTTGCCTTGCACTTTAGTCCCAGTCTTAAGTCGAGATATTAGTAACTCTTAATTTAGGAAACTAATGTGTTTTTTTTTCTTTCCCATAGACCTCCGCAATCTAAATTGCTTCGTGAAGATAAGAACCATAACATGTATGTTGCAGGATGTACAGAAGTAGAAGTAAAATCTGTTGAGGAGGCTTTTGAAGTTTTCTGGAGAGGTTAGAGTTAAAATTAGATAACTATAAAATGATAAATATATTTGACAGCAGTACTTTTTGGCTTAGTAAAAAGCAAGTATACTGAAATGGCTGGGTTCAGCTTTGATCAATGATTTTTCTGTTATCATAGGCCAGAAAAAGAGACGTATTGCTAACACACATTTGAATCGTGAGTCTAGCCGTTCTCATAGTGTGTTCAACATTAAATTAGTTCAAGCTCCACTGGATGCAGATGGGGATAATGTCTTACAGGTAACGTTGTAGTGTGTGGAATTTTTCTTGTTCTAACTAAATCCTTAATTTTTGGAATTAGATAAGGGAGGTTTCATTATAATGGAAATTGCTCTAGAATTAATATATATGTGATGACTTTAATTGTTCCATCAGATAGTTTTGGGAAATTGGCTGTTGAATCTTAAAGCCTGGAATTTTCCTGTGAAAAGGATTTACAAATCTTTATAATTCTCTTAAATAGAGGAAATAAAATAAGAAACGTGTGATTCATTGTTTTATTTCCGAAGATTCATATGTGGAAATTCAGTTAATGGTTTTAAAATGTCAGCAATTAGCTTTCCAGGGAAGGTACAGTTCAGGAAATGGCCAATTATAAGTTGTCCTTCTCTTGGCTGATAGGCCAATAGGGCCTCCTATCTATTGATCACTATTTACTGCTGGGCCTGTCATGCTCCAGGGCTTAACATCAATTAGTTAATAGCATTTGCACCTAATATAAATCATTTAATAATGTTAAGCTATTAAAGTGTAATTCTATTCAAAATGTATTATGAAATTGTGGTATCATGGGAGGTTTCCAGGTGGCAGTAGGAGATAGTACAGCATAGTACTGAAGACCACCAGGGATCAAATTCTGATTCCTATTAATTTACTAGCTATCTTACCTAACTGTAATAAATACCTCATAATGTTGAGAGGATTAAAGGAGGTAGTACATATCAAGTTTACTCCAGTGTTTGGTTTACAGTCAGCACTCAAATGTTAGCTAGCAAATGCTTATAAGTCAAGCTTCCACATACACTTGATTTCTTTTGAATCACATTTACTATTACAGTATCAGTTATGTACCACTTGACTTTGATTTCTCATAAAAATTATTAGTGTATTAAATTATTAGATAAAATTATTAAATATCTGATTATAGAAAAATTTAGGATAGCCTTGTTCTAGGCTCACTATTTAGCAGATATTCATTGAGCCTCCTGCTTAGTGCTAGGCAGTGTACAAGGTGCTGGAGATAAAGTTGTTAGAAGGCAGAGTTCCTGCTTTCATGGAGCGAACTATAACATAGAAGACCAGATAGTGGACAAGTGATCATTAGTGTTGTGAGTATATTTATCACATGCTTTTAGCAAACTCTTCCCTAAAACTTATAGCCTTTGCCCCTTCTAGTACATTTTCATATTATGCAAATATATTCATAATATAATTTGTTGATCTGAATATATTTAAAGAACATTGTAAATCGGTATAGGTCATGTTATGTTATTGGCATTATGATCTTCCCTTCAGGAAAAGGAACAAATCACTGTAAGCCAATTGTCCTTGGTAGATCTTGCTGGAAGTGAAAGAACTAACCGGACAAAAGCAGAAGGGAACAGATTACGTGAAGCTGGTGAGTGAAGCATAGTACTTACTTATTGCTACAACTTTCAAAATTGCAGTGTCAGTTTATCAATCTTATTGATAGGAGGTTTACACATAATTATGTTCAATTTCATAACTCAGGTTTGGTTTAGTGGTCAGTGCTGTTTCTTTAGTTACACTGATTTGGTATCTTACAATGCACTGATTTCTTTAAGAACATGGAAAAATTACTAAAATATGTTATATTCATATTGAAAGAGTCTGTTATATCTATTGCTGGTATTGTTAGTACTGGGTCTTTAAAGTGAAGTTATTAATAGTCCAGCATCCAGAGTGGTAAAAATCAGCTTCCAAAGGTGGGGAAACTCTTTGAACACAAATCCAATTGAAAGGAAATCTGTTTCTTTTCTTTAATCTTTAATTTTATATAGCCACTGAAGTTATTTTTTAACATTTATGTAGTAGCTACTGTGTGTCAGGACTTGAACACAGATATAAAGGATGGAGGCTGCCCTAGAGACCCCAGTGTAGTATAAGAGATAGGCAGATAACTAGACTGTTGCAGTAGAGTATGTTGGAAATGATCACAGGTACTGTGAGACTGGCCTCATCCAGTCTAGGGGTGAGGGAACATTGAGGGTTGGGTGTGGGGGAAGAATTCATGGAATTGACCCTTAAATTGAGGAGTGAGCTCTATGAAGAAGGATAGGATTAAAGACATTATCCCTGACAGAGGAGGCAGCCACTTGTAATCAGACCAGTCCTGAAAGAACATGGCAGGGTCAGGTAGCTGAAGTGGAGGATATGTGGTGAACGGTGATAATTGAGGCAGCAGAGCAAGGCAAGGTCATGAAAACCCATTTCTATCATATTAAGAAATCTGAATTTTATCTTGAGAGAATAATGGTGGCTATCAATTATTAAGGGAATAGTATATCATAGTATGTACTATGCATGGGCTTAATTTCTTGATTCTGAGTTCAGGAGTGTATCAAACTCATTTTTCAAATGAGGAAATAGGTTGGGAGAAATAATTTTCTTAAGGATGGAGCCTGGTTTCAAACTACTGTTTGAAACTACTGTTATATAGCCTCCTCTTAAAGTCACTGGAAGATTAGTCTTTTAGAAAGATCATTTTCCCCGTGTAGAGAATTAATTTACCAGGGACAAGTCTAAATATGAAAAGCAGTTAGGAGCCTTTTGCAGTAATTCAGGTAAGTAATTGTGTGGTGACCTGGAGGCAAAGGTCAGACAAAGTGAGCTAGTTAGGAAGTAGGTCCACCTGGATGTGGAGAGTAAAGAAGAGGAGGAAGATCTTGATTGAGGAAAAGCAGTTTGAGGGACAAGTGTGGGCAGTTAATGAGTTTTGGATATCTTCAAATTATTCGAGTGGAAGTGCTAGTAACTGCATGCAGAGGTACATGGATTTGGAGGGAGAGAGGTTTGACTTGAGGTTTATAGGTTTAGGTTTTGCCAATAAAGAAATGTTTGACACAATGGGGGAGATAAGAGTATTCATACAGGACAGATAGGAACAAGAGGAAGAACAACAAATCCTTGAGATGATTAATTTAAAAACCCTAGGAGGGACAGAGAAGGTGGTAGCTAGGTGACTTAACAGATTATGAAATGACTAAAAGATACACTTACCATGTTATTTATGTAGGTGTATGCAGTAATGCCCCCTCAGCTGCGGTTTTGCTTTCCATAGTTTCAGTTACCTCAGTCAACTGCCTTCCAAATATATTAGATGGAAAAGTCCAGAAATAAAAATTCATAACCTATAAATTTTGGACCATTCTGAGTAACATTATGAAATCTTGCACTGTCCTACTTGGTTATCAGATTGATTATGCTGGTATGAAGTGCTTGTATTCAAGAACCCTTATTTTACTTAACAATGCCACTACATTCACATAACTTTTTACAGTATTTTGATTATTATTGTTAATCTTTTACTGTGCCTAATACTATCTGTGGTATGGGGTGGTGGGCTACTGTATAAAAAGATAGGGAATCTGGAATCCAGATCACAAGAAGGATTAACCTCGATAGGAAAAGAGGTAGATCTGGATTAGGAAGAAAGTAGAAATCCGAAGGTTCTGATGCTTAGGGGCTAGAAAACAGAAAGGACTGTTGTTGTTAATATGGATGAGAAACAGGTGTGACTAAAGTTAGGGAGTGAGAACTAGAAGAAAAGGAGATTGTGGTTGAGACACGTGACAGCTTAGGGTTTCCAGAGGCACAGTTCAAGGTTGAGCACCGTTGTGCCGCTACAATGGTAAGAAGATAAGATTGACTGGAGTTGAGGTCCGGGCCTATTTACATTATGTTAGAGTGATCCTCATAATACTGAAATGACCCAGGAGCTGGCATATAATATAGGAGGAACATGTGAAGGTAGCAGAGAGGAATTAGGAAAATGCTGGCCTCTCTCTGTTCACCATCCTTATAAAATGTCAGGCTTTAGAAAACAAGCAACTTTTTCTCAAAAAGGCTCCAGGAATGCAGGGGGAAGCACTACCCTTATGGGAAAATAAGGGTGAACTTACAGGGCTTTCTGCTATGGGTGCAGGGTGACACCTAGGGACACTTCTCAAAATAATATTTCTGAATGGATGACATAAAATATATAGGATTACAATTAGATTTTTTTTTTTTGCTTACATTCATAATTAAAGGACTTGCTAAATTTCAGAAGTCAGTAAAAATAAAGATGTAATTTATCTCCCGTATAAGAATGTAAATTGCCTAAAATGTACCCATGGGCAACATGGACCCCAGGTTAAAAACCCCTGGCCATTAGGAAGAGAGGTGAATGGAATGTTCTGTGAGACATACGAGGATTTAGGGAAGTCTATTAACAGAGCACAGTGGAAGAAGAAAAGACATTGGGGTCAAGAAAGAGAAATCATGAATGGTGGAATCTTATGGGGATACAGATGAGCCATGTGTTTTGAGAGGTGGCCAAGGATAAAGGATAAAAGCATAGTGGTTAGCTGACCTTAGTCAAGAATTTGATACAAAACAAATTCTTACGTACTTTTGGGAGTTTACGCAGGTGAAATCTCCTATGTTATTGGACCCTTGTTTAATCTGTCAGACTCACCTTGGTTCAGAAATCGAAACAAGAAGTAAAAAGTATGCCACCCAAGAAATCTTTACCTGTAAAGGGGATAGTTAGCTGGTTCCTAAGACACTTGACTGTCAGAAACAGGAGCCCCTTTGGGTGCCGGGGAGTCTACAGTGTGAGTAGAACCAACTATAGCCTGAAATTGTCATGCTTTTGAGATAATATTTTAATGAGAGGATATTAAACATCTGCATTTAATATTCTTTTTCAAAGAATTTGAGCTCTGGAGGAAACTATGGGTCATGAAGTATAATGTTACATTCAGTGGAAAGTCCTTTTGATAGAATCTCTGAATGATGGGATTTAACCTCTCTTGAAACGCTATTAAAATACTCCTGAAATACTGCTGGATCATGAACATGATCTTTAAACTGAGCCACTAAAATCTGTTTGTAATTTCCATCTAATACTTATATGAAAGGGATTTTATAAGCAAACAGACCATACTCTAGCTACTCTATTGTTTTCAAATAATAGTCACTCTGTTGTCATCTGTATATATTTTCCTGTCAGGTAACATTAACCAGTCACTAATGACATTAAGAACATGTATGGAAGTCCTGAGAGAGAACCAAATGTATGGAACTAACAAGGTAAACTAGAGCCTTTCATCATTTGTATAGTTTTGTTTGTGTGCTTTTTTTACCTTATGTGTTTATTTTTATGTGGATTTGAATGTATTTATAGATGGTTCCATATCGAGATTCAAAGTTAACCCATCTATTCAAGAACTACTTTGATGGGGAAGGAAAAGTACGCATGATTGTGTGTGTGAATCCAAAGGCCGAAGATTATGAAGAAAGCTTGGTAATTTTAATGTATTTATCCTATACAGTCTGAGTTTCTGCAGAGAAAACTATTTGGCTGTGAAGAATGACATTTTTAACATTTTTTAGAAAGTGATACAGAACTATCAGTTACAGAAATGAACTGGTGACCAATTTGTTAATTTTAGTAATTCCTTAAGAAAGGCTTGGATATGTTTATTAGTAAAAATTTTTTAAAAAAACAACTCCATTTGTTTTTTATCCTAGCAAGTCATGAGATTTGCGGAAGTGACCCAAGAAGTTGAAGTAGCAAGACCCGTAGACAGGGCAATATGTGGTTTAACGCCTGGACGGAGATACAGGAATCATGCTCGGGCAGGTCCAGTTGGAGAGGGTATGATTTGGTGTTGGGCCATTTAATTTGCCCACTAATTAGTTTGTGTGTGTCTCTCCAATCTCTTTCATATAAGAGAACTGTTTACTTCTCTTTCCCTCAAAAACCAAGTGCAAAAAAATCCTAACCAATGTGTGAGATTTCTTCTGTTACTATAACACATTTTTTTCTACCTTTTCTTTTTTATAGCTAATTTTTAGGAAGTATGATTATGACAACTCAAAAAACACACGGTTAATTGGATTTGGGCTGTAATCACAGTGTTAAAACTTTTTAAAATAAGCTCTTTCTCTCCTGTGTAACTTTTTATAATTTTTTATAATTCAATACAGAACTACTGGTTACAGAAGTGGTTTTACAGAGTTTTCCACCTTTGCCATCATGTGAAATTTTGGATATCAATGATGAGCAGACTCTCCCCAGGCTGATTGAAGCTTTAGAGAAACGCCATCAGCTCCGACAGATGATGATTGATGAGTTTAACAAACAATGTAAGGGCAAAAACCATTTGCAATCATTTTAATTCCAGAAATTTGCAATGAATCAGTTCTATGGTAGGATAGATCTTTAAAGAAGGGTTATTTTGTCCTATACTTTGTAGTGCTCAAGGCATTGTTATTTAGACTGATGAACTTTACCCATAGCTCTTTTTTATATTCCAAGAAAGTAAAAGCAAATAAGAAGTTGGCATGTATTCTCTCCCCTTTTAAAATTAACAGTGATGGACACAAAGGAGTAATAGCTGTTTTGTAGTTCCTAACTAGTTACTTATTTGCAAGGCACTTACATCTTAATAACTGTGCCTTTGGGCAAATTAATCCTCTCTATTTCTTAGTTTCCCTGTCTGCAAAATGGAGATTATAATTGTTCCTACCTCAAAGGGTGTTGTGAGGATAAATGAGATAATGTATGAAAATCATGTAGAAGAGCGAACAGCCTGGTACATAGTTAGTCCTGGATGAATGTACCTACTGTTTTTATCATCATCAGTTCATTTTAATCTTCACAAGAAAGGCGTGAGATAGTGGTATTTATATCCCCATTTTGAAATGAGGAAATGTGCTTAGGAAAAATAACTTGCCTAAATCATATAACTAGTAAGTGGTGTACTAGGGATTTCAAGTTGAATCTAACTGCCCCTATAATAAATCTAGTATTATTTCTGTTTTTCATTTGTTGTTCTGAAGCATATTATTTACCCATAAGGGCTGGGAAGGGGATGTCATAGTGCAAAATGAAAGACTTAGTATTTTAGTTATAAACAAAGTTTCTATGATTGTGTCTTTTGTAGGTTTGAGAATCAAATTCTTGATTTCCTTTTCTGACTATAAGACATTCTCAAAGAGAAATTTACTGAACAGCTATATTTTTTATATAATATCAGCTAATAAAAGTAGACTTCATTATTTTGGAATTTGAGTAAACAAAACCTGCATGTTTTTGTTTTAGCTGTTACTTTTAAAGCTATGTTGCAAGAATTTGACAATGGTGTTTTAAATAAAGAAAACTACATTCAAGGAAAACTAAATGAAAAAGAAAAGGTAATCTCAGGACAGAAATTGGAAATAGAACGACTGGAAAAGAAAAACAAAACTTTAGAATATAAGGTTGGTTTTCATGTTATAATGGATATATGTGCTGGCTATTTACTACTCACCTTTGACTTAGCTATTCTACTGTACAGGCCTGTAACCACTGCTTACTGAGAGTTATCATTGAGTAATTTACTAATCTCCATCCCACCCCAAAAAAAGAGGAAATGTGAGTGAAAAGTATAAAAGGGATATTATACTCTTTAATTTTATGAATTAAGTTTTAGCAGTTGAAGAGAATGTTCTCTGGCCCAAACAAGTGAGCTTTTAAGAGGGCTTTCTAGAATTTAGCTTTGGTTATAGCTTGTGTTTTGTTTGTTTGTTATTACTGGGTAATATATGTTTGTCCCTTTATTTACATAGGATAATTTAGAGGGTACACATTCATTCTAGAGAGAAGCCAGTTTCAACCAATACAGTGTTCTCTATTCTGAAAATAGCCTTAAATAATATTTGACGCCCGAATTTTAGGGGAAAGTACTTTTCACATGAAGTCATTTATAACTTAGTCATTCAATGAAGAACTTGTTTAAATATTCTCATTTCTAGGAATGGAGGTAGGAATTCAGATGAAATTTTAGGGGAAACTGCTTTCTCTGTGACTTTTCTTTCCACAACTATGCTTGCATAAATAAATTATGAAAGGGATTATTTTAGAGCTACATGAAATTTTTATAAACCAAGTATAAACATAATAGTCTGCCTTCCAGATTGAAATTTTAGAGAAAACAACTACTATCTATGAAGAAGATAAGCGCAATCTGCAGCAAGAACTTGAAACCCAGAATCAGAAACTTCAGCGACAGTTTTCTGACAAACGCAGACTAGAAGCCAGGTTGCAAGGCATGGTGACAGAAACAACAATGAAATGGGAGAAAGAATGCGTGAGTGTCATTCCTGTAGCGATTATTGCAAACCGGTGATTTATTTCAAATCATAGTGTTTTGGATTTGTCCTTGGGGTAGGGTTTTGGTGGTTGCAGTAATAGTAGCCTACTCAGTTCATTCTGTTTCCTTTCTCTGTTTTTAAAATTCATGACAAATTAATTAGCATTATATAAAAGCATAGTTAGGAAGAATTGGAGAACTGTCATTTTTAGGAAAAGGTGTTTCAATAATCTTGTGTACTTGTTTGGTATAACTGAATTAGAATATACACTGCCATTGATAATCTGTAGGAGCGTCGAGTGGCAGCTAAACAGCTGGAGATGCAAAATAAACTCTGGGTGAAAGATGAAAAACTCAAACAACTGAAGGCTATTGTTACTGAACCCAAAACTGAAAAGCCAGAGAGACCCTCTCGGCAGCGAGATCAAGAAAAAGCTCCTCAAAGATCTGTTTCTCCATCGCCAGTACCTGTAAGTTATTTGTAGTTGTATACTAATTTAGTACTAGAGAAAATCTGTGGCTATTTCTATGAGAATCATTTTTTTGTTTTATATTACTTAATATATTTGTCAAAGTTCTATGTAATTTTTAAAAATTTAGTATAAACAAATTTAGTAAAATTTTGTATAAAAATTTAGTAATTTAGTGCAAATAATTATAATGTTATTGTCATGTGCTAAAATTATAGAAAGTTGTTCCTCTCAATTTTTCAGTCTTGCTCATTAATTTCTCTCAATTTTTTTAGCTTTCTAGTAACTATATTGCTCAGATTTCCAACGGCCAGCAACTCATGAGCCAGCCACAGCTACATAGGCGCTCTAACTCTTGCAGCAGCATTTCTGTAGCTTCCTGTATTTCGGAGTGGGAGCAGAAAATTCCTCCGTACAACACACCTCTCAATGTCACATCCATTGCAAGGCGTAGGCAGCAGGAGCCAGGACAAAGTAAAACTTGTATCGTGTCAGACAGAAGGCGAGGGATGTACTGGACTGAAGGCAGGGAGGTGGTTCCTACATTCAGAAATGAGATAGAAATAGAAGAGGATCATTGCTGCAGGGTTAGTGCCAGTATTATTTTAAAGCATTATAGCAATAGATTTTAATCTTGTGTTGTTGTAACTTGGTTCAGAAAGTTCAACAGAAAGATGGGCGAGCTCCAATATAAACAAAGTAATTTTATGTTAGTTAATTTGAAAGATCGAATCACCCCAAAATTGAGGCCTAGCTCTTCAGTTGAAAAAGCCTAAACATTTTTGGCAACAGAAATAATGCCTCTTGATGTTCAGTGAACACAGTCACATGCCAGAGTGAGTGATCTGTGCTTTTCAGTTCACAAGCTAAAGAGTCTGTGAATGTGAGTGGCTTAGAGCACATTTTACAATTTTTTTCTTTTGGATATTCTCCAAATTATATTTTTTGCTGCTTTCAAACTTTTATTTTTAAAACTGTTTTCCCAAAAGTTTATTTTGAAAAATTTCAAACCCAAAGAAAAGCTGAATGATAGTATTGTCTTTTCTCCCTTACTGAGATTTGCCAGTTAATTTAGATTCGTAAACATTTTTTCCTTGAATCTTTGAAAGTAAATTAGACTTGGTGATACTTTATCTCTAAGAATAAGGACACTGTCCTATATAACCACAAACTTTATCACACCTAAGAAAGTTAACGATTACTTAGAATAAATATCCTCTAATATACAGTTCATGTTTACATTTTCCCACTTGTCTCAGTAATGGCTTTTATTTTTTCAATCTATGATCCTATCAAGGTGAATACATTGCATGTGGTTATTACATCTCTTTAATCTCTTTTAATATAAAATAGTCACCCCCTTTTTTTGTTTGTTTGTTTTTCATAACTGACTGTTTTTGAAGAGTCCATGCCAGTTATTTGTAATTACTGAAGGTTCACTGTGCCCAATAAATTGCTTTTAATCATAAGACTTTTATTTCAATTTACAAGGGTTCTGCCTCATTCAAGGGTGTTTAAACAAGTTTATGTTTTTGTCTTAAGGATTATGGTAAAGTTTTGCCTTCGATCTGAATAAATGAACCAAGTTACTACTTGTGAACTTACATTTAGTAAAATCTTAATAGCTATGTTTTAGAATTTTTCTTCTAAACAAATTAATCTTATAGTAAATATTTGCTTTAGATTTCTTTGTGTAATTTGGGGTACAGAAAAATTTCATTCAGGTGGCCTGCATTCCTGATTATTAAGGGGTGGTGATGAATTCCAAGGTAATTTACCAAGACAACAGAGATTTTAAAGTCTCTTAAGTTCTTTACTTTGCAGATAATGCTTTAAACCTTTTTTAGGGAGCAAATTATGGTGACTGGTCTTTCTGATCAACTCTAATAAATCCCCTGTATTTCATGAAAACTTATAAACAAAACTATTCAAGGCCTTCTTATGCCTGGTCAACATTAATATAATACCTAATTTGGCAATGAGATATTTAAGAGGATTTACTAGAGATCCTTTCTTACCTGAAATCAAAATCTCTTAGAAGTGCAGCAGAAAAGTTTAGGCTAGTATCTATGCTTCTGGGTTCACTGGTCAAAATTATGTCAGGTGGACTGAAATTATACTCCAGTGAGGAAGAAATTTTAAGTGTCATTTATTTCATAAGATAGTAGACTGTAAGGTATATCATCTTTCCAAAGCTTGTTTCAGAATATTTATTGCTAAACGTGTTCAAGAAAACTATCACTTTTGCCAAATGGTAGAACATGAGATCAAGACTTTCTTTTCAATGATAAGCCAGTATAAGAATGGAAAGTTTCCTGCTTGTTCTAAGGCTTAAATATCTTTAGAGGCAAACTATTGCCCATATTTTATACTATCATGATTTGTCACTGGTGCTTCATTTGTTTCTTATAATTATATAGAGGAAATGCTTCAGTTTTCCAGATATGCATTTTGAAATTGGGATCTTCATACTTGACCAGCTTCAAAGGGTTTGGCCTGTGGCAGACTGTTTTCATTTGCTTTCAGTTTTACAAAGATGTTTGAAAAGTTCCAAAAAAACCTCATTGCTTCAAATATTAACTCTCCAACGTGTGAAATATTTTTTATTAGGTTAAATATGCTATCTTTAACTTTCCCAAATTTACATGACATTTGGAAGCAACTTGTTTTTTACTGTTTGATAGAGACTGATTTGATACTATATTCTCTATCTAGTTCTTGGAACCTTTATGAAATGTTTGGGAGAAAAAAAGCTGGTATGTTTTAGCCACTGTGTTTGAATTTTTCATGAAGTTCTGTTTAGAGATTTTAAAATTTCAGGAAGTAATCAGAAGTACTTTATATTCTTTTAATCATTTTATACATAGGGTTCTTACTATATCTTATGTTCTTTAGCATTTTGTACTATGCAGCCCCTTCAGGTTTTTTTTTGTGTGTGGTTTTTTTTTTTTTTTTTTGTCTTTGTGTAGAGTGTTTTCTCTTTTGTTTAGAAGCCTATGACATGTTTAGGCTTCTATTGATCTTATTGAAGCTTTTAACATAGTTATGGACCTAACAGATTACTATCCAATAGCAGGCAGAAATATTGGTTTTTGATCGAGAATGCAAAATAAATCATTTGTCTTGAATAACACCTATGTAGGAAAGACTAGCAGCATTACCCAAATGTTTCCTTCTTTGTTGAAAGGGAATGCCTTGGTAGAATGTCTAATATACAAGCTGGTGTTAAAAGATGTTGATTTTGTGTTTAAATACAAAGACAACATTTAAATTATTTGAATAACATTTAGCTTTTGAAGTTTGTTTTGATATCGTCACCAACTAATGTAGCCAAACCTGCTGCACTTCTAATAATACCTTTAAATTAATTCTGGGTTATGCTTGTTTCTTGATTCCTTTCAACCTGATCAGAATGTACCACCACTTCGTCTCCGACACAGACGATCACGCTCTGCAGGAGACAGATGGGTAGATCATAAGCCTGCCTCTAACGTGCAAACTGAAACAGTCATGCAGCCACATGTCCCTCATGCCATCACAGTATCTGTTGCAAATGAAAAAGCACTAGCTAAGTGTGAGAAGTACATGCTGACCCACCAGGAACTAGCCTCCGATGGGGAGATTGAAACTAAACTAATTAAGGTAAAAACAAATATGCACAGGTGAAAAAAAAATACCAAAAGTCAACCTAACAAAAAACCATTTACTCTTCTATTCCTTTAGTGACACACAGGCAGTGTCAACTGAAAAATAAATGGGTATTTGATATGACCTCTGTTACAAAACTAAAGTAACTGCTTAGGTTACAAACCTGTTAAACTGGTATTAAATTTGCTTTTTAATGAATGAAGTATAGATTCTCAGGTTTGATAGAGGAATTCCAGACATATTATATACTTTTAATTAATATATATTTAGTTTTAACCCCTACTTTAAAAGTTAAACAAACAACTACCTTTGCTTTCTGTCAGTTCAAGATAAAAAGCCCACATTATAACCTGACCAGTCAAAATTACTTAGGTATTGGGCTACCCAAAGCCCTTTCCTTTCTATATGTAGAAAGGACTTTTCCCCTGATCCTAGAGTTAATGAATAATCAGGGAAGTAAAAGACAAGTCTGGAAAAAAAAAAAAGTTTTTCATTTCAAATTCAATTTAAAGGATGGTTCTTACTTAACTATAGTTTCATATAAGACTACTTCCATTCGAATATGAGAGAGGTGGCACACCCAGTGAGGAAAGTATAATGCCTTAGAACATTTAGAAACTTCTGGCAGGTTTCTTGATCCCACGAATAGTATTTATATTATAAGTTAAACAAAAAGGAATATTTTCTGCAGTTAAGAATGTTACTGATTATATTGCATGGGACTTATTTAGTGAGGGCTATGTACTCAAATTTCTAAAGTATTTTAATAGTACAAACCCAGCAGTCCCAAGCACCATCTGATTTTGTGGATAGGAGTTTTTATAAAACAGTAATTTTAAGTTCAATTTGAAATATATATATTTATCATTTGGGTGTATCAAAGTGTAATGTGATCTTTTCTCTTGGCTTTAGGGTGACGTTTATAAAACAAGAGGTGGTGGACAATCTGTTCAGTTTACTGATATTGAGACTTTGAAACAAGAATCACCAACTGGGTGAGTAATCATCAAATGTATCTCTTTAGACAGCTGTCATTTTCATAACTGCTCATTCCTGAGGAACAGAATAACAACCTGTAAAATGTATCATTAATTCTTTAAAGAAATGCAGTGGTATTTCCCTATTTCTAATATTTTTCCTGTTCTTAGATGCAAAAATAATTATTGCATCATGTTCCCCTTTTTCCATAGTCGAAAACGAAGATCTTCCACAGTAACACCTGCCCAACCAGATGGTGCAGAATCTGAATGGACCGATGTAGAAACAAGGGTAGGGGTAAAAATTAAATATCTATCTGCTGAATAAAAATTAGGGATGTCATATTTTAAGCCTCACAGCTGTCGCTTTTTGTACCTGAGGTCTGATCTCACAGTGGCAGTGTAGCCTATAGGCCTGTCTTAGCAAACCAGTGAAGGTATTTATTTCTTTAGGTCCGGTCTTACTGGAGCTCTTTGGCTCAAAGCCCATTTTCAGCACAGAGCATAGGGTCCAAGAATCGAGTCTTAAATCGTCACACTAGAATAATAAGAATTCACATCAGATTCATGGGAATCTCAGAAGCTGAACTTCCCAATAGAACTGTTATTCCTGATGAGAAGATCACATGGAAAGAGCATGGGAAAGTGGGGGCTAGGAGGCCAGACTCTGGCCTTGGCCATGGCCACAAACTTTCTCAACAACTCCTTTTCCTTATCTAAAATAAGGAAATTAACCTGGATGATCTCTAAAGTATGTGATTAGTATTTTAACATAGGCGCCTGTGCTGAACTAGAATGCAATGTTGGATTTCACCTTGGGTTGAACCTAACAGAATTGTGTTTTATAGACTGCTGAAGAGAAACTGATCTTTTCCTCTTCTTTAATTTTCCTATTAGTGTTCTGTGGCTGTAGAGATGAGAGCAGGATCTCAACTGGGACCTGGATATCAGCATCACGCACAACCCAAGTGAGTTGGGGCCTGTGTCTGTTTTCTCTCCTCTAATATTTCCACCACCATCCTTTCTCCCTACCATCCCTTCTTTTAAGAGAATATATAGGTCCTTGTTTACCCTTTAGACTCCTGGCCCTACTGGCAGACTACAGTAGGCAGCAGCAGTGCTGATAACTTCGAAAAGCTTGATAAGAGCAATTAGAGCTGCAAGAACAGGAGATCATGGAAGACTGGCTCACTCTTTTTCATATTTTGCCAATGCTAAAAGCTTACAGAAGCCGAACTGAGATCATCTATAAAGGAGGGGAGGCTAAAGGCTCTTCTTGTAATTCACTCTTTCCTAACTTGCCTCTTGGTCTTCTTATTGCACTTAAATGTTCACTAAAGTAAAACGAAGGAATTTATGGTTGGGAAAGGAATCATACATTTCCCTCTTCTATTAAACACATACCCAAGAATCTGGCCCATTCATTTTCCATATTAGTAAAACTTCTTAAATATCTACCTCTATAAATCTATGTGTCCGTATTTAACGTGTATTCCTTAGACCATTTGGAAAATCATTGTAACAGGATAAAGATGGGAAGTCCTATTTTTTAAATTTAGTACTAGATAAGCATATTTTATAAGTTATTTACTTTTTCAGAAGGACTTGAATTTTTTCCATGATAAATCACGAATTCTCTTAAAGCCCTCCTAGAGATTAAATTGAATGTGTTAGTGATTACGAAATTCAACACTAAATGTTGGTTTTCACGTTTTAGGCGCAAGAAGCCATGAACTGACAGTCTCACTAATGAAAGAATATTTTGTGTTGGTGATTTCTTCAAGACCATGCCAGAAGGAATCTTCTGAGTCATCTTGTAGAAGTCCAACTTTGACTATCACAGACCTCAGATACATACACTGGCCTAGATCAAAGATTCTCGTCTGGTTCCAAAGACATCTAGGATTCAACAAACTTTTTATATTTTATGCCTTGCCATATTTAATATTAATAGAGAAAGACCCCCCTTTTCTCATTGCTGCATGAACTTTTTAATAATGCTATTTTTGTATATTTCTTGTATACTTATAAACTAATTCATGCAAGTGTCTGTCTTGGGTGATTAAGGAAGAATATATCTAGATCACGCTTTTTTTTTTATTGTGACTTTTCCAGCTCTTGTCTGAATATTAAGGTTTTATAAACAAAACAAATGCTGCTATTGATTAGCTGCAAGAATGCACTTTAGACATATTTGACAATTCAAACTTTCAAAATAAAGATGTCAGTGACTGGCCAATACTAAAACCATTTTAAGAAGTTGTTTTGAATTTTGTATGTATATATTCACTTTCTGACACTTAGATATACCAAAAGAACTGAAATAAAAAACACTAAGAAATACAAAGTATGTGAGAGTCATAATATATATCCTCAGCACCTAGCATTGTGCTTTGCATTTAGCTGGCATTCATTCGTGGGATGAATTAGAAAGCACTAAAGGTTTCCCTCACATTGGGACTACTTGGAGCACACAGAGGAATGGGGGTATTTCCCCTGTCAAAATCAGGTATCTTACTCCAACCCACATGTATAACCTGCTGGAATATGGCCCATGGACAATTCTTAATACAGTGTTTGATCTGGAATCTTCTCTTTTTTACTTAATTCAATTGACTTAAGAGGGTTCATAAATTTCGAAGAATGAAAATTTTAATTCTTGATAAATTAAATCTATATACAAAAAGTAGAATGATGTTAGCATGGCAGCATGAATCCTTTTTTTCTCTCCCCTTTTACTTACAACTAATTGGTCATTCATAACTGAACAAAAATGTCTCTGCACATTACACTATAACATCTAAGAGATTTTTACTTTCAAATGCTTCAGAAAGTAGGTAGATAGGACCTCAGATGGGGCTTTCTGATCCAAGGGAACCATTGAGCCTGCCCCACCCCACTTTTAGTGATGGGTTTGTGGCGGGGACCAGAGAGCAAAACGGGCTGGACACACAAGGGAGACAAAATTTGTACAGGTCCAGCCAAGCTGACGGGAGAACCAGGTACACCAACAGATGGGATACAGGCCAGTTTGGAGGCGAGGAGAAAGTCATTTTCATCCAATAACCAGGTGCCTTATTGCAACTGAAGTTGAAGTGGCAAGTTCCCCTTCATTCCTAATACATCTTTTATACTTGGAGGGGTGGAGGGAAAACTTACTCATAATCCCTCTCCCTCTCCGCGCATACAAACAAAGGGCACTTAAGGATTCTAGATTCCAAATCCAGGCTCTACCGCGCAGTCATCTCGGGCTAGTTACTAGGTCTACATCTTAGTTTTGCCATCTATAAAATGGAGATAATGGTACTTACCTCTTATGCTGGGAGAATTAAAACTTTACAGCGTATGGCTCAGTACTTGGGACACAGGCGCTTAAATGCTACTGCTGTAATGTTGCAAGTTTCTCATTTCCTCTTACATTCACTTATTTTAACCTGAGACGCTGCGCTAAGCACGGAGCCTCCAAGCAGTCACATCGCCTGCTTGGGGTTAAGGGGGTGGAGCTAGGATGTCATTAAATGATCGTCTAAATAGTGTTACACGAGCTATAGTACCTAGGGTGACATCTATATACCTAGGTAACTTTTTCCTTAAAAAGGTTTTACTGTTTACGCGCCCTGAACTTCACTCAAACCAATAAAATTAACACTAACAGATAGCTAGTTATTTAACAAACGAGCGAGATGCGCCTTGTGCGCAAGCGCCTCCAGTGAATCGTTCCGCTCCGCCTCTTCCGCCAGGTGCAGGCGTGGATTGGCCCGCGAGGCCGGTATAAGAAGCGACGCGCAGGCGCATCGGCCCCTTTCCTCCGCTGCCGGTAAGGTGCTCGGTCCTTCCGAGGAAGCTAAGGCCGCGTTGGGGTGAGGCCCTCACTTCATCCGGCGACTAGCACCGCGCCCGGCAGCACTTGTCCAGCACCGCCTGCACCATGGCCTCCGTCTCAGAGCTCGCCTGCATCTACTCGGCCCTCATCCTACACGACGATGAGGTGACGGTCACGGTGAGTGGGGGCCTGGCGGGCGGCGGCTTGCGGGCAGCAGATTCCCCGCCCTCCCAGTCAGGCAGGCCCTTCTGGCTGTAGACAGGGCCATCACCACCCCACAGTGGCTTCAGGCAGGGTGACCATCAGGTGGGCCCACGTGCAGGTTGGCCTGGGGTCTCGGCCACGTGCCTGCCCGGGAGGGACTGAAGTACAATTGCGGCTGCGCGCTGTGGTTTTGAAAGCCTTTAGAGAAAATTGCGTAGCGCGTGGACAACTTAATACGCACATAATACGTATTCCAGAACACTATTATCTTTTTGGTGTGATTTCCTTAAATTCCTTTGGCCCTCTTAGGCCCTATGCGGCCAGGCTGCATGGTGTGGAGAAGAGCACATGAGCTCTGCTCCACCTCTCAACCTTGACTCTTAAAATAGCTGTATGACTTGGGTAAGTTCCAGCCTCTGAAATGGCAGAGATCTCACCGCCTTGTAAGATGCCTGGCACACAGGAACAGAAGTATTTTTTGCTCATGACAGTGGAAAAGAGTTAAGAAATGGTTGTCTTAAATACACAGAATACAGATAAAATATTTGAATTGGATAAATACGGTTTTGTACACATTTTGAGTGATTTACTTTAAATTTGCAGTATTTTGGAGACATTTAGAAAGCTACACTTTGATTTATTGGTGTTTTATTTGTTTTAGGAGGATAAAATCAATGCCCTCATTAAAGCAGCTGGTGTAAATGTTGAGCCTTTCTGGCCAGGTTTGTTTGCAAAGGTAAGGTAATGGTGGCAAGGTGATTTGGGAAGACCTGCTAATTTACTAAGTCAGGTGGTAATAATCAACATCCAAAAGTGCCATGAGGCCTGATATTCCACTGGACCAACTGTTAAGTGATAGTTCCTCAAGTTTCTCTAAGTGCTAATGAAGGCTTCAGTTCATCTTGGCTTTGTGTCTTTCCTTTCTTGATCTCAGACTCTGATTTCTCTTTCTGTCCTCAAACTATGGTAAAAGTATTAACCAGGTCATTACTTCTAAAAAAGTGTCACTCAGGAGATAACTCCCATATTATCCAAGCAAATCTTTAAGTATGTTAGTGTGCTTTAATGGAAATTGAGTGTAGTGGCCTCTTATTGACCACTTTGTTGGGACATAAAAGACAAGGGTTATTACCCAGGAACTTACTTAATCTATGGCAAGTGAAGCCCATATAGTCTCTTAACTATTCACCTTGCATCCTGCAAGTGCTTTGAAAGATTGAAAACCTTGTACTTATAGCTTTAGTAAATTATCTTGAAAAAAGTACTAGAATTACTTAGCCTAGAAAATTGAATTCACAAAAGGAGACATGGAACTGTGGAAAGAATAAATGAGTTTAACAAGCCAGCATTTGGGGTCAGGTTTTCTCTATAAAAGGAATATATTTACTTGTATTCCACTACTTAAATACAGCAATGCAAGTATGAGATTTAAAATGAGGTTATTTGTGTGTGATATTTACATTTAATATAGCTCTGGGGGTTGCCTTAATTTAAGTTTTTGGAATCTAAGTAGCAAATTGTCACTGGCAGACTCCAGTGAAGAATGAAAGACGAGAAATATAGTGATGGAAATTGATCACTACGTTAAAAGGGTACTTTTTACCTGGGTGAGTTCTATAACAAGGACAACTGAGCATTTGCCTATGTATGCCTTTGTGTTGCAGGCTTTGGCCAATGTCAACATTGGGAGCCTCATCTGCAATGTAGGTGCTGGTGGACCTGCTCCAGCAGTTGGTGCTGCACCAGCAGGAGGTCCTGCCCCCTCCACTGCTGCTGCCCCAGGTAGGAAACTGTATTGGAGGGAGGAGTGGAGGTTTAAAAGCTGATGGAATTCCTAAAACCACAGACAGCTTAATGAGGGGAGTCCTAGGGTATTTTGACCTTGTTGAAGGGCCTGGAGCTCTTTGGAGTTCAAAATATTGACAGGTGTGTAATTGACTTTTTTTCCTTTTAAGCTGAGGAGAAGAAAGTGGAAGCAAAGAAAGAAGAATCTGAGGAGTCCGATGATGACATGGGTTTTGGGCTTTTTGACTAAGCTTCTTTTGTAATATGGTCAATAAAAAGCTGAACTCTGCTTCTCTTGGTCTTGCTGAGTATCTGGGGATGTGTTAGGTAGAGGTGGTCTCACTTTTATAATTCTGGCTTTCAACCTTTTATACTGTGACAAAAGCTGGGGTCTTTTTCCTCTGCCACCATCTCATGATGGGAAATATATTACACAAGCCGGACACTATTGCAGCAGCATATTAACTGTTGCATCCTTGGTTTAGTTCAATAATACTGAAGGAGTAAAGAAAATTCAGGTTAAGTCCCAGTTACACAAAGTGGATAAAACCAGAATTCCTTCTCCTTTGAAAAAGGAACAAATGAACTAGCTTAGGTGGGGAGGAGTCCACTGGACAAATGGTATGAAGTGGAAATTGGATCACTTCAAAATGCCATGGTACTGTAGAACTTGGATTTATAAAATGTGGTTTTTGTATGTTCAGAGTACCTGTGATGTGCCAGGCACTTAGGACATCTTGCCCTTCTGTCTCCATTTAATGAGGCATGAGATTCAGGAGTTGATGAAAAGCAGGACTTTCTGTCTCCACTCCATTGTACAGGACCATTTGTAAATTACAACTGCTTGGGTTACATGGCTGGTGTATCTTGAAAAAATGAACATAGAACCCAGTAATTCCACTTGAAGTTATTACCCAAGAGAAACTACATGTGGACATCAAGAGATGTCTCAGAATGTAAAGCAGCATTTAAAAATAGAAAAAATCTCAGGTTTATCAACCAGAAAATGTTCTAAGCAGTGAAAAACTACAGATAAGTTCAGTAATTACAGAACATTACCCTTTTCATAAGGCTCCAAAATAAGATGTATCAAGCAAACAAAGGAATAATGAACTAAGTACCTTGAAAAGGGGGAGGGTACACTGAGGAAAAGCATATACATGTTTTACTGTCTAAATTTTGGAGTTTTTTCATTAGAAAAGGGCCATTGTGAAGCAAAAAGGAATGTGTCCTGAAATTGACCCACATGTTAAATGCCTACCTTTCCTCCTTTACTTCCTCATCCATCAGCTAACTCGAGGGCCAGCACTGCTAATCTCAAGTGTGTCGTGTCATTCTGCACAACAATCCCATGGTCAAGACCTCATGAGGTTACCATGCCTGAGGTTACAAACCAGCAAGTGAGTGGAAGGGTTAAAATCAGCGTTTATTTCCAAAGTTTGTTCTCTTAGCATCTTTTCCCGTGCTCCTGCTCCTTCCCTCCCGCCTCCCCCCACCCCCCATCAGTATGATTGTACCTACCCCAGAGTTAACAACAGGAATGCCTTACACTTAGCATTCAAGTGTCAGAAGGAGGGAATACTGACACTTTGTCGAGGAAATAGTCTGGGTAAAAAAATTAGAAAGGAAAACGGCATCCAGGACGTCTGAAAATTAAGTGGCAAATTGGGATATTATCAAGTAGTTATTCAACAATACAATTGCAGATGTCCACTACAGCAAGACAAGCTTAATATGTCCTACCCCAGTGTACTCTTTCCCGTCCTAAGAACCCCACCCCGGGCTATGTTAAATCTCTGCTCTACGTTCCCCCATACTACTTAAAGTAGATGTAATTATGTGTTTGTGACAGAGCATTCAATTATCTTTTCACATGGTAAATTCGGGAATCAGGGCTGTCTGTTGTGCTCACCTGTATCACTAGTACTTATCACAATGCCTGGCTCATTGTTGGCGTTCAATAAGACTTCAACCTCTACTTTATGCGTGAAGAAATCGGAGCCCCGACAGGAGAAACTTGCTCAGCAGCAATTAGCGGAGCCAGAGCTGGAATCCACATCCCTTGACTAGCAAATGCTCTTTCTTAGTACGCCGAACAGCGGCAGATAACTTGTTCTGCCCCCACCACAAGCCTCATTCATTCAATTCATATTTAGTATGCTCTTTCCAGGTTGTCAGGTACAGATGTGGGTGTTCAGGTCCTGTGGTGGGAACCAAGGGACCCAGACGAGGATGGAAGGCCAAGACACTGGTACAAGGTTTGGTCTTACTCATTCTTTAATCCTAAACCCGCAGGACTCGGCTCCACAGACGTAACGCGAGGGTGTCGGGAGATTCCCTCAGGTGATGCCCGAGTCAGGCCTAACTGATGAACCGGGAATTCTCATCAGGTGGGATAGTAGAACCGAGGCAAGGCGTCCCTGAGCCCACATACTTCTTTCTGGACACGGTGATGTGTCACCTCACCGGTCACGTCCACAACGCCTACGATAAGGAATGCATAAAAGTTCGGAGAATGAGGCCAGATGGCCGGATGAAGCACTCTCAGCTCACGTCGGCCTTTCATTTACAAAGAACCGAGCTTCTGAATTGGCACAGGTGCAGGAGAGTTGTGCGTCCGCGCTCAGGTCTAACTCGCCGCTGGCCAATCAACGTCCGCGTTGAGAGGAAGGGGCAGGATCATAGGCGGGGCTAGAACCCGAGTAGGCCGAGAGAAGCCGAACTTCTCAATTGCACTGAGGCCTGTTGACCACCGGAGGCGCTCGAGGAGCGCTGGTGGTGTTTTGCGCATGCCCATTAGGAGTAGTCCGGCTAGTAATAGCTTTTTAAATCTGGTTTAGTGGCTGCATCGCGGTTTCGGGTGCTGGTTAGTGGGTTAAGGAAACTAATCTCTTGTGAAACTTCTACGTCAGGAGATCCAGCATTTCCGTTAACCAGCAGTAATAGGATGGAGCATATTTGTAAACTGAGAATAATGGCCCCGTTCCTGCCACAGGGCTGTTTGGGGGCTGGGGAGCCCCAATTAACAGGACTGTTAATTTTTCAGAATTGGAGGGGCTTTAGTATGGAAGAGAAACTCAACTTATTCCAAGTAGCTATGGAAGGAAGAACTCTGGCCAATTTTGAGATCAAAATAAGGAAAATAAGGGTAAGCTTTTGGGGTATTAGGCTGAGCCTGGAATGGAGAAGACAAAGTCTGCTTCGGAAGGAGTGTGGACTAGAGACTTCTTCCAGCCGTGAGATCCCAAAGGTCTTTTGGGATGCAGGGTCAAGTGTTCTTTGCAGACTGCCTAGGTTGATTCAAATCCCATTCTGCTACTAAATAGGGCTGTGACCTTAGACGAGGCACTTAAGAAGGCGAGGTCCCTGTTTCTTTATATGCATGGGGAGGGGGGAGGGAGATAATGACGATACCTGACAGAGTTCTTCTAAGATTAAATGAATGGTACATGTAAAACACTTAGCATAGTTTCTTTTCAAAAAATATTAGCATTTCTTTGCTGTCTCATAACACTGACACTTAAAAAATTAAAAAAAGAATCTGAGAAATAAAACCTGCTATTGGAGCAGCTGTTTAATTTTTACACCCTTTAAGTATTTATGGACGCAGCTGAATATTAGATTTTCAAGATTAATGGAATTAGTAGATTGGTAGAATTGCATTCATGCTAGATGACTTTGCTTACAAAGGGAATTTTTGAAAGTTTTCCAGATGCTGGCTGAGTGCTGCCGCACAGTGGCTAATCATAGGACTGGCAAAATTGCCCTCTTCTTACCCAAGTGCCCCTGGGCCAAGCTGTGGGAGCCAGGCAGGCAGGGGTGTGTGACCGAAGGTCCAGGGATGAGCAAGTTAGTCCACACCTTGGAAAGGAAAGGCATATTTTTGTGTCCACCAGTGACCCAGCCAAGAGAAGACTAAGTGTACTTTATTACTACTTTTTTATTACAATTATTTATGCCTACAGCACCTGGTCTTCCTAGGGGTCTCCCATCCAAGTACTAACCAGGCCAGACCCTGCTTAGCTTCCGAGATCAGACAGGCTCAGGCTTGTTCAGGGTGGCATGGTCTTAGTTCATGAGCCGTGGTTCCACTGGGGCGTGAACCCAGGACCTTCTATGTGTAAAGCAGACATGCTAACCGCTATACTATGGAACCATGTCCCCAAGTGTACTTTAATATGGCCTTGCCTCCTATGTAATTTACCTAGAATATTTGACTTTTCCTCTTAATATGCTCCAGTTCATTTCTTGTCTAAATACTAAAAAGAACGTTACTGAGCTGCAGTGCTATTTGGTGTGCCCTTGGCTTTCCTCCAAGGTTGTTGGAAGAAATAGCCACATGAAAACCACTACTGTTTTTGCCGTAAAACTTGTGGAGGCTGTAGTGTCTTTACTGTCCCCTAAATAGGATCACGTATGAAAAATTTTTTTTTTAAATTTAGGGCCAGGAAAAAGTTTGTATCCTCTGAAGAATTAGTAGCCATGCCTCTTTTATAATAACAAGAGTTCTGACTTACCACACTTGCTTCTCTACCTTAGCTGCTGGAAACAGCACCAGGCTTGATGGCCAGTCTAGCAATTAAATTAACCCACATGGATAATGTATTTGCTCCCTACTCCTTTTCTGGTCTCTTTAGCCCTGGATCCTCCTTGTCCTTGAAGAAGCCCTGGCGGCAGCCGTAAATGCACAACTACTGTCCATTTCCATTGTGTTCAGTCTGGCTTGTCCTCTTCCTGGTGCATTAGCCTTGCTGCCGCTCCCTGAAGGCAGGCAGTAGATCTTCCAGACAAGCACAGCATGTTAGATTTACAAGGAATTCAGAGAGCATACAACCCTCTCCTTTTTTACATTTTGGAAGAGGAAGCTCAGAGTGACAAGGTGATGTGGCCATCCAATTTTGGAATTAAACCCAGGGCATCTACCGTCCTTGTCCCACATCATTGTACAACCCCTCCACCACCACCACCTGCCACCTTGTCAGTGGAACGGGCTGAGTTTCCAGAGGCCTTGTCTCAGATAGCATCAGTGTTCCTGCTGTTCTGTCTCACAGGTAGGGAGGGCAGAGCCCAGGGCCTGGCTTCTGGGCACAGTCCCTGGGGTTCTCTCAGGCCTAATTTACCCCTTTGCTCTGGCTGCAGGTCCCGAGCTGCACCCTAAGTCAGCAACAGGATCAAGGTCTCAGAATCGTGCAGGAGTCCTTGCCCTCTGCTGAGGCAGTGCCCAAGGAATGTGACCTCAGGGCAACCTTTTGCCTAGTGGCTGTTTGGACCTGTGCTACTCAAAGTGTGGTCTCTGGACCTGTGCTGGCTCACAAACTATTGTTACCTGTTCATATGCAGACAGGTACAGGAAGTATTTACTGAGAATTTGAGCATTTAGAAAATTTTATAGCAATTTGAAATTGTTACATTGAAACAGTATTTCATTTATTTTACTAATTAATTTTTATTAAATGGTACAAAAGGTATTAGCCCCAGACAGGTTGGAAGTTTAAAAAAAATGCCCTAGACCGTCTTCATGGATGCCTTGGGAAGCACTGCTCCTGACCCCCTTTTTCAGCCTGCACTGGGCTTGAGGGTGCTCCCAGTCCTGTGAAGTTCTCCTTGGGGTCAGGAGGGGGCGACAGAGACATAGGTAATCTGTCTTTCCCCAAGAAAGGCCAGCTCATTCCCCAAGCAGCCTCTATTTGACCCTTCTGGATGCTAGGACACAGGAGAAAGGCAGAGTTTCTTCTTGTTTGCCTCAGCTGAGAGAAAAGTCACCAGGGAGAACATCCAAGAGAGCCAGCTACGTGGAGATGTCAAGAAAGTGAGGTTCTTTGCCAGGGGCTTTCTTCTCAAGGATAGCTCTGTGGCTGCAGCTCTATAGCACAGGACTCTGAATCAGGTGGCCCCACAATCAGTTGCTGTGAGGCCTTGGGAAAACCATTTAATCTCTTGGACAGCCCAGTTTCCACAACTGTAAAGGGACCATATCTCACAGGGGTCTTGGAGAGTTAAGTGCATAGTAAGGCAGATGGAAGGTAAATTCATTGTCCGAATATTAATAACTTTAGTTTATTTCAGGAATGAAGCTTATCACTTAATCCATCTACAATTACCAAATTTTATTGAATTACGAAATAAAAAGTATGTTACCGTATGTTGTTACACCACCTTCCTTTAAAAAGAAATGATTTTCCTCCCTTTGGTTAATTTATTTTAAGCTTTTACCTCATTTTAACTTGGAGCCTAACTTTACCACTATTTGATACAAAGTTTTCCTAAAGTCTTCCATAAACATATTATTTAACCCTCAAACGGGGTGCAGAGAGCAAGGCCAGTATTAAACTCAGTTTACACATAATGCCCAGATCTAGGCCATGAAAGTAATTAGTCTGATTTTAAATCCTATGCTAAGATTATATTGTCTATACCTCTTAAAGTTAAGAATGGGTGGGTGGATGAGAAGCTTCTACTAATACACTAAAAGGAGGAAATATTTACATAATAAAAATCACCTAAAAAGTTGAAAATGCGGCAAGGCACAAGAACTCTTGATAATACTGTAATCTTTAAGAAACGTGGGCTGGTCCTGACGAGAAGTATAAAGATAGTGCTCAGACACTCAAAAAGGGGTTCAGAGCAAACCTAAGCCAGTAAAAGGACAACACTGACTGGCAAATTCCTCACGAAAACTGTTGTCTCCCACGTGTCTTTCAGGAAACGCACAGAGCGCGAGGAATAAAGGAAGCCAAAGAGGGATTAGGGGAAAGGTAAAAACAGCAGGTAAGGCTTTTCTGGTAGACCGAAGGAGCGCGAAAGCTGGGGCAGGATGGAGGGAACTCTCAAAGCATCTGGCGGGCAACGAGGTCTGATAAGAGACCTAGAAGCAGCATCGGGGAGGCGTTCGTTGAGGAAACCGGCTGCCCGCGAGCCCCACCCTGTGCAGCTCCCCGGTGTTTTCGCTCGTCTTGTTCGAGTACGGGTGTTGGAGGAGTGAGCGCGGGAGGGGAAAGCTGAGAGGGGAAGAAACGCTAGAGTAGTGACAGGTGGGCGCGGAACAGAGTCCGAGATTCGCGGGTCTGCAGTCCGGCCGCACCTGCAAGCCCTCAGAGCCGCCGTAGCTCCGCCCCCTCTGCGCGTGGCGCCCATGACGCTTGGCGCGCGGGCGCTCTCCTTACAGAGGTCGCTCTTGTCCGAACGGTCGGGCCGTGCTGCGCCTGCGTGGTCGGGAGGGGAAGTGAGGCGGTTTCCTCGGCGCCTTTTCCGGCGGCGGCGGCGGCAGAGCTGGGAGGAGGCGGTGGAGGCCGGAGGGAGCCCGCGCTCGGGGCGGCGGCTGGAGGTAACCTCCCGGGCCGAGCTGGAAAGGCGGGCCACCTCGACCTCCGCTCCCCTCTGAGCTGCGGCAGTAACGCTTCTCCCTCTCTGTGTCTCTGCAGGCGGCGCACCGAGTTCCCGCGAGGATCAATGACCTGACGAGGCGCCGGAGCCTCCCTGCCTCTCGGGTGGCCTGGGTCGGTGGTGAGCCCGGTGCTCGCGGACCGACGGCGGGTCCGGAAGGCCGCAGTCTCTCGCTCCGGAGGGAGGAGAAGGCGGAGGAGCGGGAACCGCAGCGGCGCTCGCGCGGCGCCTGCGGGGGGAAGGGCAGTTCCGGGCCGGGCCGCGCCTCAGCAGGGCGGCGGCTCTCCCGGCGCAGACTCAGGGCCCCGGCGGCGGCGGCGACTGGAGGAATCAAGTTGTGTGGCCGGTGATGCCCGAGTGAGCGGCGGGCCTGGGCCTCTGCCCCGAGGAGGTAACTCCCACGCAGGCCGCACAGGGCGCCCTCGCGGCTGGGAGGCTTCGTTTCGGTTTCGCGGCTGCGGCGGCAGATTTGGCTTAGGGGACCCGGGACACCTGAATGCCCCCGGCCCCGGCTCCTCCGACGCGATGGGGAAGGTGCTATCCAAGATCTTCGGGAACAAGGAAATGCGGATCCTCATGTTGGGCCTGGACGCGGCCGGCAAGACGACAGTCCTGTACAAGTTGAAGCTGGGCCAGTCGGTGACCACCATCCCCACCGTAGGTTTCAACGTGGAGACGGTGACTTACAAAAACGTCAAGTTCAACGTGTGGGATGTGGGCGGCCAGGACAAGATCCGGCCGCTCTGGCGGCATTACTACACCGGGACCCAGGGTCTGATCTTCGTGGTGGATTGCGCCGACCGCGACCGCATTGACGAGGCCCGCCAGGAGCTGCACCGCATTATCAATGACCGGGAGATGAGGGACGCCATAATCCTCATCTTCGCCAACAAGCAGGACCTGCCCGATGCCATGAAACCCCATGAGATCCAGGAGAAACTGGGCCTGACCCGGATTCGGGACAGGAACTGGTATGTGCAGCCTTCTTGTGCCACCTCAGGGGACGGACTCTATGAGGGGCTCACATGGTTAACCTCTAACTACAAATCCTAATGAGCATTCTCCACCCATCCCCCGGAAGGAGAGAAATCAAAAACCCATTCATAGGATTATCGCCACCATCACCTCTTTCAATTGCCACTTTCTCTTTTGAATTTGAACTCTGGAGTTACTGTTCTACGTTTTGGGGGGGATTAGGGGTTTCCTTTTAGTTTTTTTTTTTTCTTTTTTTCTTTTGCTTTGCATTAAGATGCTCTGATCTGACATTTGACATGAACACAAAGTGCTAGATGCTCTTGTTGACTTCCAGCAAATGGGATGGGGGAAATACAGCATTTCTTGGTAAAGTCCTTTATAATAATGGTTTGATTTTTTTATTTCGAGAAAATCTTTTTTTCCCAATGTATGCTTTTTTCCCTTTTTGCCCAGTTTCCTTATCACTTGCTGTAGATGGCTTATTTTGCATTCATGCAGACTATGTTGCAAGTCTGTTTCATCTAGTAAACTGAAAATTATTGCTTAATCAAACTGCCGTTTGTCTTTTATATTTAAGGCCTTCTCCCTCATGAGTTCTAACTTTAACTTAGTAATTTCAAATGTGACCTTTTATATCTAAGACCAATATAGTAAACTTAGCCCACCAAGGCAAATAATAAGTAATACTGTAATATGTTCCAGTTGCACATCAGTATGTTAAACAGGTAATATAAGAAGTTCTTTGAAATGTCAGCTATAAAGTTCTGAAACATCATGCATGAGTAGGGATTAAACTCAAGTCCCCCATTACGTAGCTAACTTACACACTGCATAAAAATATGAAATCATAACCCATTAAGAACACAGACTTTTGTGACTGTAAGGTTAGCAACTTTGCTGCATTTTCCTTCTTATTTTAACTTTAAAAAACTCCAGAAAATGGAGCAATAACGGTATATCCACACACAGTCGAAATATTTGTAGATATTTTAAGTGACTTTTGGGTAAAACTGGAATATATGCTTTTACCATGTTTCAAATGTCTAAGACCAATAGTTTTAACATTACTAGAATGTTTACTTTGTTCATTAATAAAGCATTTAACTTCAAATTATATGCACCTTTTACCTAGTTGGAAAAATATGCATTCCTGTTTTTACATTACAGCAACTGATTGAAGATAAAAGTCTTGTAGAGTGATCCACACCTCCATTAATTAGAGCACTGGAAAAGATGTTTTATAAAAGTATTTAATTTTGTCTGATTGTAGGATTAACTCATGCAAAAAGATAATCTGTTGGTTCAGTAATACACTATCTCCTTTAAGGAAAGAAATGTGATGAATGAATGTTGCGTAAACTTGAGGAATGACAAAGGGGAAGTTGGATGAAGGGAAAGAACCTACAGATAGATGACAATGAATGTAAACTTATTTTTCTTCTAGGGTAAGCAGTGTGCCCAGTGGTGATTTCCAGATCCTAACAAGATTGTTTCACTGGTTAGGACCAGTAACTAGATTATTGAGACCACTATGATAATACGTTGAACCAAATGTTAATAATACCTGATACAAAATTGTGAAGCAGCATCTGGTTCTTATATAGCCTTAAGGATTAATTTTAGAGATCCTCAAGGAATTAAACTTAGGGAATCTCAGAAATGTAGACTGCAAAGGCAGTATACAGGAAAAGATGTAGGTTTTATGAGGGTGTCTGAAAACTAAAATAGAGCGGGATATCATGGTATATAGTTGGACAATATTGGCCCTTCATGCTTTGGCCATATTGTATAATGGAGCTTTTACCAAAGATGTATGAGAAGCATAAGGCTAAAAAAAAATTCAAAGTAAAACTCGACATTTTACTTAAAACAGATGAGCAAAGGTGCTATGTTGTAGGCTCCTGACGGTGTAGAGAGATTTTTGAATTAAAAATGCAACTAAAGTATAAAGTTCTCTTTCACTTTAGTAGAAGTATCTAGAAATGAAGCTGACAAATAAATCTCAGAACATTTTAGTTTCCTTTAAAATTTCCAAGGCTCCACCATAAATTTAATTCTTAAGTGTTTTACATTTTAAGGTACATACATGTGTAATACAAATATCAATGCTATAATAACATCCTGAAACAAGACAAGCACAAAGGTTTAAATGCCTAAACTGGAGGAAACTTGAAACCCTCGTGTTGAATTCTTAAATGTAGTATTTCTAACTTGTGACAGGCAGCCATTTTTTTTGTCTTAAAATAACTGGGGGCATAATTAAAATTTTATACAAGTGATTGCTATTGAATGTTGCAGGTGAGATATGGTTATTTTTAGTTTATTTGAAATGTCTAACTGAAGGAGGTGGGGGAGGGGAAGCAAATATTTGAAATTTGGAAAACCCTAAACCTTTTGGTAAGTTGTAATTTTTACTTAAATTTTCTTTAAGGATATAAAAGGCTGATAATTGATGTAGTTACCTTGAACCATAAACATTGGTGATCTTGGGCGGGCAATTATAGCCTGCAGAAAAAATTACAATCTAAGAATTTGAAAAATGAGATCCTGAAGTTTTTGTTTAATTGCATCAATTTCTGTATTTTTGTGAATTTATAAATTGCAATAAGTTTTGAATGAGGTTAATCTTGTCTAATATAAGTAAATGAGTCTGTAGACTGTGATTGCCCCAAACTAAAAAGTACAGTACTTGGAATTGTGTTCTTAATGGTTGTAGTGTTGGTAAAGAACTAATTAATATGCAGAAAATAAAGGAATTACACGGTGCAGTTTCTCACGTTATGTTACTCGTTTGAACTAGATTAAGTGGGACGTGTGTTTTGGGCCATGTTGTTCTCCAGGGATATATGGTAGAGAGTAATTTAATTTGGTAGTCACCTAGCTTTTATAAGAATAAGAATCAATTTGATTCTGAAATGCTGGCTCGATAAAGAGGTTTTGCCCTGTTTGAGTTCCACTAAACTTAGTCTGATAATTTATGACATAAAAACTGGAAACTTTAAACTTCTATAGCAGTTTTTGTTATGCTAGTTTTTTTCAGAATTACAACCTTAACATTTTTAGGAGTACAGAATCGTGTCTATAAAGAATTGGCCTAGAGTCATCTTAACCCTTTACAAATGACTTGGATTTTAAAGTTAGATTTTTAGAAGCTGAAGTTGCTCTTCTGATAATAGAATTGTAGCCATTTAGAAAGTAAAATAGTAGATGAAGAATAACTTGTTGGATAAAGGAGTTATTTAAACACATTTCCTTTTTTGTAAGTATTCTCTCTTATATCAACAGTTTGTGTAGTTTGATTTTAGAATGTCTAGTGTGATCTCTAGGATGATTTAACCCCCCACCTTAATGTTACTAATATATTTAGTATTGTGATTTACTAATGGCTATCAAGTATCAATTTTTCAGTAATAGCAGTAGAAACTATTTTACTCTTCATTGGATTTTTATGTTTTAATATGTTTAGAAGTACAGTTGCCATAATCTGAATGGTGGTGGCACTTAGTAAATTCCCAAAGTTATTTTCTCAGTACTTTGCCAAGTACATATCAAGGTTATGGTAAGACAAATCTTCTTTAATTTTTTAATAGGTAAAAATTATAAACATAGCAGTTAAAAATAACAAGTCTGACTAATCACTGAGCGTAATATATTTGGAGTATAACATTCAATAGAAACTAGCTTTTTGCTTTGTATTGAATGGTAAAAACAAAGTAGGAAAGATTACAATATTAGATTTATAAAAAGGATATATTGGGAGAAGGAGCCATAGAAGAACCAAGGTAACTTCCCTGCTTTGCTAAACTTTAAAGTTGCCAGACTGGATTAGTGAGTTGAATAGAATAGGGAATACTTACAGATGAGATCAAAGAGGCAGAACAGATCTGTGGAGGGGTTTAGGAATGATTGAAATTTGTTATTAAGTAAGCTAAAGTAATGATAACTTGCAGGGATTTGGACTATAAGGGATACCTCATTTTGTAGGGCAGTGGGAAAATGCTTTAATTTTAAACCTTTTTTTTCCCACTTTAAAATGCTTTATGACTACTTAAACAATTTTAAAATGAAAGTATTTTTCAATATTATCCTTGAATACCTTTTCGCTTGTTAAATTATTTCATTTGAATACTATATATTTCCTCCATAGTATTTGTTTTATAAGTGTGAGAGTAAATAGATTTTTTAAACACCTACAGATATACCTGACATTGTACTAGAGGTTGGGAGATACATCAGTGAAAAAAATCTGCCTTCATGGAAGTTATCTTTGTGGTGGTGAGTGGGGGTAGGGAGACAAAGATCAGATGATAAATAGTACGTGATACACTTACATAGTATGCTATACATATGTAGACAAGTAGGAATGTGTTCAGGTAAGGCTTCATTGAGAAGGTGACATTTGAACAAATGTTTGAAGAAAGAATATCAGTGGAATTGACATAGTAACAAAAAGATAATATGTATAGCATAAAGCAAGGGTGGGGATACCATGGCCAAGGGCAAATCTGGCTGTAGCCCATTTTTATAGGGACTGAGCCAAGAATGATTTTACATTTTTAAAGGATATTTAAAGACTACAAAAAAAAAAGTGAATATGCAACAGAAACAGTGTTTGCCTGAAAAGCCTAAAATATTTACTATCCAGCCCTTTATGAAAAACATTGGTTGACCCCAGATCTAAAGCCCAATTTTTAAAATGTTACCAAAATATACAGGAAATCCAACAATTTAAAAAGCCACTGTTAATAATGAGTCTAATCAAAACTTTGGGAAACAGTGGCACATGTTATTTACCACATTTGAACATTTAGTGATCTTTGAGACTTTATTGAGTAGTCTAACCTGGATTTTTTCCTCCCTAAATAAATGTGAAATAAGTTTTTCTGCTTAAATTTTAACATTCTCTAAAGTTTCATGAATTATTCATTAAAATATTTTTCTTATTTTTATTGTAGTTTTACTGTTCTTTGGGTATAAGTTAAATGTGCTTCTCTGTTAAAGTTCCCTTTCCTCCAGATAACCTAGGTTAGTTTGGAATAGGTTTAGATAACATCATTGAACTGTGGCTTTTAGTCAGTTGGTATTACTGTAATTAAGTCCTGAGTCCAGTATTTTACATTATGAAACTTTGTAAGAGAAGGTGTTTTATTGACTTGAAAACTAATATGTTACATGCTATTTGGTTTCTTTTAGTATTATTCCTCTTAACCAATATAAACTAGGAAAAATAATTTACTTCAGACATGAATTATTTTTGCCTAGAGTTGTATACTATTTACATTGTAGGGTATGAGAACCTATAACTATCTTAAAAAAGAGAAACTAAACAAAATAATTTAGGAGTTATGGAACTAAGTTTTATAGAGGACATATTTACAAATGGGCTTTAAGAAATAAAAATACATAGTTCATAGAAAGACCTGTGTGAAACTGGTTATTCATGACTGTAAAAGCTGTTTCCCATTATGGCTGGATAGAATGGCCTGAGAAGGTCATAGCACTTGAGGGGAAAAAATCAAATTTGTTATGGGAGTTATAGAAGCAGAGATTTGGATATTTGAAGTTTATTCTAGTATGGCAAACCAAAGTGCTTTCTCTCCAAATCTTTATTTCTAAAAGTTTTATGAATAAGTCCTAGGATGGAGCTAGTCCTAAAGAGATCAAATTGGAAAACACACTAAGAATAGTAAGAGTGTTTTTTGGTTATTTGCCCTGTGCAAGGCATCGTTCTAAGCATTTCATGCATATTAATTCTGTTAATCCTCACGACAACCTTGAGGAGAGGGCTCCCATTTTATAGTTGAAAAAACTGAAGCTTGGAGAGGTATATGTTAATAAGTAGCAGAGCCAGACTTTGGCCTCTGGTAGTCTGTACTATGTTATGTGATTGAGGTGAACCAGTGGTCAATCATGTACTGTGTGTGTGTGTGTATGCATTTGCTTACAAAAAACTTTGAATAGTATCCCGTAATTTTCTTATTTTACCAACAGATTTCGAATCCTTGTATAATTTGAGCCATCTGTATAATGGAGAACACAGTATTAAGATTTTGTTTGAGAAACTTTTTACCTGTAAAAATCACATGTTTCTACTCGATAGATTGTGAATTTTACAGATCATTGTGAAAAACAGGAAAAGTCAAAAATTTCGCTGATCTATTTGCATACTTGTTTGAATATAGGCTCCTTTTAATTTAAGGAAAAAGTCTTAGAAAATTTAGAGTACATAATTTATATTGCATCTCTACCTGATAAATTCATAACTACAGACATTTTAGGTATTGTTTAATAAGTGAATTTCCTGTTTTTTTAGACCCCTATTACAGCTCACTTTTTTAAAATGAGATTTCCTCAAAGAATACTATATCCAGCAAGAACCTAGAATCTAAGTGCTTGAATCATATACTTTGGAGTTTAAGCTGGAGTGTAAGGGTAAAAATCAATAATTTTGGTAAAATACAAAATGCCTTAAAAATTCTATTTGTAAGTAATTTCTACATGTTGTAGAAATTTAAGGCTAGGTAAGACATACACTTGAAATGTTCAAAGTAAGTAATCAAGTGCTCTTTCAAACACTAGACAGAGGACAGAGATTATATTATGGGTGGAGTTGGCTAGAGAAGGCTGGTGGGGATTAAGTTAGACCTACAAAGAAGAATTATGCTATTACTATTTGTTACATGCTTATTGTGTGCTTGGCACTGTTCTAAGTGCATTACGTGCATTATCTCATTTAAAATGTACGAGCAAAGATACAACAGTAGTACTCTACATATAGTATTTGGGAAATAGAGAATGGACTTGTCTGACTAGGGTTGCCAGACTTAGCAAATAAATATGCAAGGCACCAGTTAAATTTCAATTTCACATGAACAGTAATTTTGAGTATAAGTAGATCCCAAGCACTATACTAAAACTATGTACTAAAAATTGTTTATCTGAGATCCGTTATTTTATCTGCAATCCTATGTCCGACTTGAGTGGTAGGAGAGGAGATAAGGTTTAAATCAGATTTTTAGAAGCCCTCAAGAGCCAAACCAAATAGTTTGGATATTTTTTTGTGTGTAATGGAAGCCACTGATTTTTAAAAATATTTATATAGCAGGAGAGAGTCACAATGTTTAGAAATATTAATCTAGTAGCTTTGTATAGAATCATGTATCAGGGTCATGGATAGAGGCTGGAAGAAAGAAATCCTTTCAAGAGAATTTAGGTGAGAAAATGAGGACAAAGTATAACATAGAGAAAAATGAGACACAAGTATAATAAAATTAATCAGTGGATATGTTACTGGTAGAAGGAGAAGGAATTAAAGATTTTGATCCTTAATTCTTATGTAAAAGATAACGATAGCACTGTTGATAGAAACTAGGATACACAGCAGATATGAATAGAGACACTTTCATAATTGGGTAAACTATCTCATTTGCAGTCTTGAAAAGTGGCTAAATCTATAAGGCATATTCTCTTTTGTAACTATTCTTAGAGCGGTGCTGGCCAATATAAATATAATGCAAGCCAAATACTTTTTTAAAAGTGAAAAGAAATAGGTGAAGTCAATTAATAATGTTTAATCCAATATATCAAATATATTATTTCAATGTTACCAGTATAAAAATAACAATTAAAGAGATATTTTACATTCTTTATTTCATATGAAGCCTTCAACATCCAAGTGTATATTTTATACTTAAAGCACATTTCAATTCGGACTACCCATATTCCAGTGCTCAATAGTCATATGTGGTTAGTGGCTATCATCAAACAGTTCATTATCAGAGGGTGGTTATCCCTAACACCATGCCTACTCTTTCAGTAACTGCACTAGAGAGTACCAGTTAAGATCAATGAACTTTCTAGGCCAGGGATCAGTAAACTACAGTCTATGAGCCAAATATAGCCCACTGCCTGCTTTTATAATTAAAGTTTTATTGGAACCTAACCATAGTCATTTGTGTATTTTGCTGTGCAAAAGCAAAGTTGAATAGTAATAGAGATCATATGGCCCACAAAGCCTAAAACATTTACTATCTGACCCTTTATAGAAATTTGCCAGGACCACCCCTAGGCTCACAACTAAAGTTTCAAGGATAAAACACATACTTTATATATTTAAATGAGTTTTCATAAAGAATAATGAAATGGTTAAAAGATAATGTATCGATTCATTTATTCGCCAAGCATTTATTTACTAGGTTCCAGGCACTGTATTAGGCTCCAAAAGCAGGAATAAATAAATGTCTTTAATCTTTAAGAAGTTCAAAATCTAATTGAAAAGTAGAGATGTGTACACAAATAATTAGAAAGATATACTATAACGGTGCATTGAGTACACACCAGTGAGACACCTTCCTCTGGGGAATAAGAGGTAGAAGAAAGGAAGGCTTCAGGAGAAGAGGTCCATATGAGGTGAATTTTAAAGCATAAATAGGAGTTATTCAGATAAAGAGATGAATTACATTTTAGGAGTGTAATAGTCATGAGCAAAAGCCCAAGGTGTTAGCATAACAGCATCAGGAACTGATAGCTCGCTTATGCCTGGAGCATAGGGTGGACTGGTGCTTTTGGTTTTTTAAGGAACTTTGGATTGTATAATTTGGGTACTGAGAAAATCTTGTGGGATTTTTAAGCATGAAACTGCATGAGGTTTACATTTGAGGGAGCTTACCTACTGCTATGTAAATGATAAGATCCTAGGCAGGAAACCTACTGTAGATGAGATGAGAGAGAATTCCCTAATTGAAGTAATGACTATAGTGGTAGAGAGGGGAGAACACATTTGAGAAATACTTGAATGACATTTTGCAAAGTGTGTTCTGTAGAACACTGATCACAAAAGATACTCCTTGGAAGAAGGGCTTCCAAATTTTTTGGAAAATGCTTCATATTTTATCTGCATTTGAGATTCACAAGGCACTTTAGCAGTATATTGAAGGTTCTTAGAAGTCCTACTTTAATCATGTTTCCCAAACTCATTTGATCACAGAACCCTAATATTTTTTCAAAACAAGTACCCATCACTATCGTATGGAACAACCTATATATCGTATAGTTTGAGAAGCCCTCTTTTAGAGGCAGAATCAACAAGTTTTGGCCAATGGAATAAGAAGAAACAAGGGAGAAAGTCTGCTAATGAAGGTTACAATTATAAAGATACAAATTAAAAGGAAAAGAGCAAGTTTAAGGGGCAGAGGGAGATTACATGCCCAATTTTGACATCCAGTTTTAGGTGCCTATGGCATAAACATCTACATGGAGATAACCAGTAGGTAGGTCAGGAGACATCTAGGCCACAGATAGAGGTGTAGGAGTTAGCTTGTAAATGGCTTTTGAAACCATAGATGCTAATGAGATTTCCTGATGGTGAGAAGAATTAAGAACTACCTCTCTGGGAGCACCAATGTTTAAGGGGTGGGTTGAAGAAGAGGGTGTTAAACGAAAACTAAGAAGAAATGGGAGATAATGATGTCATATTCTATAGGGAGATTAAGAAGGTTGGATTTCAAAATGAATTCTGTAGAAGTCACATTAGAAAGTCATTGGGATCTTCCTGAAATAAGTTTGAGTGAAGTGGTCAGAAACTAGTTTGCAAAAAAAAGAGGCAGTACAGAATTTGCTAATAGAAGTGCTCCAAAAGGCTGGAATGAAGGAATAATAATAGATGTTAACGGTGTGATAGAGGGAGATGCATGTGAAAGTTTATGAAAACACTGTAATATAGGAGGGTCACTTAATTTTCAAAACATTGTTCAGATAAATATTGTAGATATTGATTGTTGGGGATGGAGTGGGGAATGAACATGTGTACCTACCATGAGTTTCCTAGAGGTAAAGGGAAATTAAAGAATCCCTTTGAAAAATGTTAATCTTAATTCCTTTAAGATACTTTTGGGGGGGGGCGGGGGGAGGTGTAGTTAGGGCTCTCCTCTTGGGAATACCTACAGTGACCATGCCCAAGTAAATTCTAGTCCTACTATAATTACACATGTAGATGGTGGCATCCCTGTCTCACAAATGCAGAGAGTAAGTCATGGTGGCTATGACTTGACCAATAAATCACAGCAGTTGATGATATAGCTGAGACTAGACTCAAAATTTCTTTGTATTTATCACTCATATAGCCATGAAGTGAAATTTAAAAGAATTTCTAATATGTAGGTATCATGCTGATTAATTTAATTCCTATTTAACTAAAATATACACTTACCAATTTACTATGAAAATTCTCTTAAGATTTGCAGACTGAGGTTTAATACTTTCTGTCAGCATCAGTTTGAATTTTAGGATACAGTTGACCCTTGACCAATGGAATGTTAGGGCTGACACCCTCCACCCAGAGTTGAATTTTTGACTCTCCCAAAAACTTTACTAATGGCCTACTGTTGACCGGAAGCCTTACTGGTAACATACACAGTCTATTAACACATATTTTATGTATATAATATACTGTATTATTACATTAAATTAGGCTAAGGAAAAGAAAATATCACTAAAATTATAAAGAAGAGAAAATAAAAGAGTACAGTACATATTTACTGATACTGTAAGTTCAAAAATATCCACAGGTAAGTGAACCTGTGCAGTTCAAATCCATACTGTTCAACTGTACTATATTTTCTTCCACGATGATTTAGAAGTTAAAGGGAAAAAAATCTACAGGATGACAAAATGGAATATAGAATTAAATAATAGTACACACTACTGAATAATTATTGTATACCTGACAATGTGCTACAAACTTTAAATGTAATCCTCACAACAGACTAGCAAATAGGTGATATTAGCTCCCATTTTACAGATAAGAAACTTAATGGACTAAAATTTAAGTAATTTGTTCATGACACCACAGCTGTTAAATGAGAGAGCCTATCTTCAAACCTAAGTCTTGTTGACTCCAAAGCAATAGCCTTTGGGAAGAAGAGGTTTTAACAATCTACAGTGTGTGTGTGTGTGTGTGTGTGTGTGCGTGCGTGCGCGCGCGCGTAATTTTTTAAACATTGAATCCAGTAAGACATAGTGGTTGTGATCCAGCAGATCTGTCTGTCATCAATCCAACTGATGTGTGTTTGTGTGTGCTGGAGACAAAGCAACATTTTGGAGGGGCAGGGTCTTATTTGAAGTGTATGAGGAAGACATTTCCCTCCAATGAGTGAAAGTGTTGGCAATTTAAGTAACTCCCAAACATTCTTTATACATCCACTAGTACCTGAGGGCCTGGTTGAAGAGAAAGACTTTGGGATAGGGGCTAAGTAACAGAAGGTAGGAGGAAGAGGCATTGCTCTCTCCCATTTTATGTTAAATAAAGTGACATCAAATTAGCTTGAACTATACTTCGATATGTCTTCGTTTAGGGTATAGTTGGAAGTTGCTCATTTTCAAGAGCAGCGTCAGTACTCATGATTTCTGAACCCTTCATAACTGGCTCTATCTTGCCTTGCCTTTGTTTGGCGAGAAGGAGCCAGATGTATTCTGTTTCTGTTATGCATTGGGCCAGGAGTTCTGGGCATGCGTAAACGTGTCTTTGGTGTATTCATGTTTAATTCTCTTCATTTGTTTTTGTGGGTCTGGATTTTGTGTTAGGTAAACTCATAAACTTATTCATAAGGAACTCGACAATTGATGCATGTACATATTTAAAGAATTCATGAGAAAAAAAGATGAAGCACAGACTTATTTTCGAAGGTTTGTGCAGGGTGGCATAAAAATACATATTTTAATCTTTGTGCCAGTGACAATTTGACTATTCACTTATTAGAGATGGAAAAAAAATCCCTGATTTATTTCAATAACTTTTAGGAAAATCTATGTAGCGTGTTTGAGTTTGATCCCCTGTTAATTGAATTATATAATAGGACTTGTTTATTTAAAAGATTATTATGTGAATGCAAGCTCTATAGTATCAGCAGTTCATTTCCCCCTTGCACTGAATTAAAATGGAAGGGGGAGGGGAAAGCAAGGCAGTGCTAGAGCCAGGAGGTTGAATCACCTAAGGAAATGAGTCAGTGGCTATGAACCAAAACTTTCCTTTTTCTGAGGCTTTGACATTGAGAACTTAACACTGAATTATTTAAAATATCTCTTGTTTGCTATCAGTAAATTAAAAATAGAGTGGTTTTTTTTTAATCTTTTAATATTAGTATTTGGGATTCATTCAACAAAATTTAGTAGAAATACAGGGATATTAAAAATAGAAGTTATATACTTAAGCTAAGAAAATATGTAGTGATTTGGTAATAAGGCATTATGTCAGTATTTGTGTGTGTATGTGGATATATATATATATATATATATATATAGAGAGAGAGAGAGAGAGAGAGAGAGAGCGCTCTATGTAACCAATAGTGATTCTTAATTAGCTTGTAAAGCAAGACTTTTGAGGTTAGTAACTGATGACTATTTATGGACTTAGGACAAACTTGGAGTGCTGGTAGCTATTGACACATCGTATTTCTATTTGATATACTCGAGTTTCTTCCTAAGCCATGAATTGTTTTTTAGGAATCTTGAGCCCTTAACTGAAACGAATACCTTGCATTATGGCTTATTTTTTAAACTAAAAATCTGAACTATAATTATCAGTTTTGAGGGTAAAGATAGATAGGTATCTCAAAGTAAATACTAACACTATTATATGAAAAATTCTTAGCCTTTTGTGGCTGATTGCTTATCTTTATGATTTGAAATCTTTTTATAAGATTTGATAGCATTTTTTATTCTCTCCAATTCATGAATAATACTTAGATTTAAGAATGCATTTCACACAAGAATCTAGTATTTAGAAACCTACTTGAGGAATCTTTTTTTTAAATTAAGTTTATTGAGGTAACATTGGTTAATACAATTATATAATTTTCAGATGTATATTACCATTTGACATCTGTATATTCTATTCTGTGTTTACCAACCAAAGTCCAGTTTCCTTTAGCTACCCTATATTTGACCCCCTTTACCCTGTCTACCTCACCCCTCCTCCCCTACCCCACTAGTAACCACTTGTCTATAGTCCTCTGGTAACCACTAGCCTACAGTCCGTGTCCATGAGTCTCTGTTTGTTTGTTCTGCTCATTTGTTGCTTTAAGGTTTACATCCCACATATGAGTGATATCATGTGATTTTCAACTTTTTCTGTCTGGCTTATTTTGCTTAGCATGATTATCTCGAGGTCCATCCATGTTGTCGCAAATGGCAGTATTTCGTCTCTTCTCATGGCTGAGTAATATTCCATTGTATATATGTACCACAGCCTCTTTAGCCAATCATCTATCATAGGACACTTTAGTTGCTTCCATGTTCTGGCCACTTGAATAATGCTGCTATGAACTCGGTGTGCAAATATCTTTTCAAATATGAGTTTTCAAGTCTTTGGGGTAAATACCCAGTAGAGGGATTGCTGGATCATATGGTAGATCAATCCTTTGTTTTTTGAGGAACCTCCATACTGTTTTCCATAGTGGCTGTACCAATTTGCAGTCCCACCAGCAGTGTATGAGGGTCCCTTTTTCTCCACATCCTCTCCAACATTTGTTATTACTTGTCCTGTTGATTGTAGCTATTCTAACAGGTGTGAGATGATATCTCATTGTGGTTTCGATTTGCATTTCCCTAACAGCTAGTGATGTTGAGCATCTTTTCATATATTTGTTAGAGAGAAGTGTCTGTTGAGGTCCTCTCCCCTTTTTTTTTCATAGAATCATTTTTTTTTTTGTTATTGATTTTACTTGAGGAATCTTACGTCCTATTTTTGTCATCAAGACAAACTTGAATTATAGTACAAAACATTAAATCTATTTATTTATTTATTTTACTGAGTGTAATAATATGGTAGAGATATCTTGGAGAAAATATTTTAAATAAATGCTAATAGGTACTCTTTTATTGTTTGTTGGATATTTTGTTGAATAGTCTAAATTTTAGGCTAGCATGACAAATTTTCTAAATTACATCTTGGGTAGCTAATCTTCTGATTACTATAGTTGGCAGGGCTATTCTTTCCATATGCTTAGACATGCTAACTTTTCTCCTTTCACACCTATGGTGATTTCTAAGCTGTTTTTGTTTTGTTTTGTTTCTTGCTGCATGTCTCATCCTAATAAAACTTAAAGTAGGTTGCCTACTGGTACACTTAGAGTCCATGTTGCTTTGCTGAGCATGAAAATAGTGACTTAGGAAACTGTGACTTTTGGACTCTGGATTACAATGTTAGAACCACTAGAGAAATGAGGAAGTGAGTATATTCTGTGTATGATGCTGTGAATGTCATTCACAGCATTGAGGGAGGCCTGAAGATGGAAGAGATTCCCCCTTTCCTCAAATAGATCATGTAAGACCCTTCCTACCATTTCACTTTGAGTTCCCTACTTGACAGCATTGATTTGGGGAAAGAGCATAGAGTTTTGAGCCAGACCTAGGTTTGAATCCCAGCCCTGCTACCTCAATAGCTAAGTGATGTTGGAAAGTTTATGTCATCACCTGTTTCCTTTTCTAAGAATGGTAATGGTAATGTCATCCAGCAGAGTTTGATCCTGAAAAGTAACTTAGGAGAAAGTCTCAAGCATACATCTGGCATGATAAGCACTCAATAGAAGTTAGTTTTATTTTCCTTCTTTCCTCTAGTTTAATCTTTTTTTTTAAAAAGGCAGAAATAAAATTTAAGATTTATGATTAGTATCATTCAAATATTTAAAGCCGAAATTATAGAGAGCATTTGAGAGCTTGCTCCCTGGCCTATGTCATCAGTTTGGCTCAAATAAACTCTTATAAAAATAAAAATAAAAAATATATTTTATGACTAGGAATTGTATTAAAATATATTAAAGTGGGGAGTGGGATTATAGATGAAACAATATTGATTGTAAGTTGATAATTGTTGAAGTTGAGTGAATGGGTGTATGGGTGTTCATCATTTGTATGTTTGAAATTATCCATAATAAAAAAATTTTTAAATTATGCTGTACATAAAAGAAATTAAGTGAACAAAGATTTTCTCAAGGGGATGAGGAACCAATAATTTGTGGTACCTTTTTAAAGATGATGATTGAGAATGGTCATTATTGATTTAAGAATGGTGGTAGTTTTTCCCGTCAACTACACAAAATGTGTACTCGCCAATTCTTTGACTAAGAGGAAGGAATGTCAAGAGGGAAGCTTGAAAAAAATTCTGAAGAGACTTTTTGTCTAATTATCTGAGTCACTCCTGAGGGTGGAGGTTCTATGGCATGGCTCCTAGCCAACATAATTTTCAGCTGGAAAAAGAGAGCAGTTGGGCCAAGAAACATAGTAACCAAAATGACTGCTATGACACTGGAACCTACCTTATATACAGACATTTTCTCTCTTATTTCAGGGTAATAATAGAGAGGTACCAGAGTTTCCTCTTCTGAACTATATTAATTTTTAAGAATGAAGGTATAATGAGTTGCAAACAATTGAAAAAAATTCCAGAGAGCAACGAAATGTGGATCACTTACCCATAGTGATATAGCCATTCTATACAGCATTGAGCTATATTGTGTTTAATGATTGATTAAAGGCACACTGATTACTGCAAAAGGCTAAAGATCTACTTTTTAAAAATTCTTGCAAACCTTATTGGGTGAATTCTAGAGACTGATGTATTTGGGAAACATTCTTGGGAAAAAGAAACTGCCATTGATATATTTAAATAATTGGCATTCATAATATAGAAATATAATTATATTAATATGCTTAGTATTTTGATTGAGCTTAATATTTTTAATCATTAAAGAACAAAATTAGATGTTGAGTGTCAATTCAGTGAGAACAAGGATTTTCACTTTCCTGTTCTGCATTTATAAAGTAATTGTTTATTTCTCAAAGCTTTCCTGGAGGATGTTGGTATCTTTACCATAACCTGGTATAGTAAAATGATATTTAAGTAATTTTTCATTAAAATCTCAATTCAAGAATTATGATCATTCAACAATGAAACCCATCTGTAGAACAGTACTATGAAAGAGGTATAAGCAAAGAACTATGGGAACCCAAAGGGTTGATTTAATTCTAATAGGCTTGCAGTATAGTGAGGAAAGGAGGAAGTCAGGGAAGAAAGAGACCTAGAAGGGAACTAACGTTTATTGAAAATTTGCTATTGTGGGTACCAAGTCCTTTTTTATACCTAATTGTCTTGCAAGAACTGCTTAAAGTGACTTGAAATTAATAGCAGTTGTTCCCGAGTCGGACTGCATAGATTCCCATCCTGGCACCTAATAGCATATACTACTATGAGGTCTTGGGCAAAGATTACAGAGGACATAATTATATTAAAAATTATTCATTTTTTTAAATCTGAAGTTTAAATTTAACTGTCCTTTATTTTGTTTGACAACCCAACCACAGGGGATTAAGTTAGTAAAAGCTTAGAAATTACCTAAAACAGTGCTGGTGCATGTAGGAGCTCAATAAATTATTAGTCTTTATTTCTGAAATTGTCCCATTTTATAAATGATGGGAAACTCAGGTTAAATCATTTGCATTTTGTTCCACAGATAAAAAAGTAGTTTATCTGGGTTATAAAATTCTACAGCTACTTTAGAAAAACAGTTTGAAATTCCTCAGAATGGTAAGCACAGAGTTACCATATGACCTGGCAACTAAATCCAGTTCATGCTCTAGGGGTGCAGATAGAATAGGAGTGTAAATATAGGGAGGTGGGGAACCCTGGGGGCCATCTTAGCAAATGGCCATCATAGCATGGAATAGACATCTGTCCAAATCAGGACAGAGGATAGATACTTCAGTATCCGAGGAGTTGCCAGTTTCTTCTGAAAGGGAGAGCAAAAAGTTAATATAAACATTTGACAACTTAGAACTCCCTTTTTAGTTGCAGTAAAGGAGAACTAAATGCTTATAGAATGACTTAAGCACATTGCTATTGAAGAACTGAAACTCTCCTTTCAACTGATACAAGTTAAGTGTTTTACTTGTTGGCTCTCCTGGACTCTGAACCTCAGAGAAAAGAGCTGCTGCAAAAAGCTGCTGAATAATTTGTGGAATATAGGTGTGTCTACATATCTTCACTGGCTTTTCATTAGACATATATTTGAATTATCAAGTGAATGTTAATTTTTGTGCATAAAGATTCACGTGAATTTATTGCCTACAAGGGTATGTTACTGTTTGAAAAATACATAATGTGAGCACGCCATGTATATCAATTTAGAATTTTTTTCTGCAGCAAGAAACAATGGACAAAAAGACAGGCACCTAGTGCCTAAACAATTAGGGGCTTATTTTCTCACATAGTTTAAGTCCAGAGGCAGACAGTCCTGGCCTGGTTTGGCCTAGGGATGTAATCAAGGACCCAGCGATCTGTGTTTTACCACGCTGTAATCCATAGCATGCTGATTTGTTCATTTATGATCTGATGATGGCTGCTGCAGCTCTGGGCACTGGTACCCACTTTTACGGCAGGAAGGAGAAGTGAGCAGCTCCATTGGCCAGAACTGTGTTACATGGCCTCTCCTAGTGCCAGAGGGGCCTCAGAAAACAAGCACTGAACTTTTCCAACTTCTCTGGAAGAAGAGAACAAGGATGAAAGGGGTCGAGAATGGGTTTTGAGTTAGCTTTATCAAAAGGAAAAATGATCAAAAAGTTGAGAAATACTGCTTTAAACATTCAATAGGATTTGGATAAGTCAAGAGGAAGAAATTACAGATTAGGAGTTCAGTATGAACCAAGGGTGGAATGCACACTGTGTGTCAGTTCATGGGGCGTTGAAGAGCCTAGCACCATTAGGTGAAGGATCATGTGCAGAAGTGATGGAAATTGAGTGTGGGGCTTAGCTTGGCTTAGTAATTAATAGGGCAATGCTAAAGGGTTTTAAGCAGGGGGAAAATATATGAAGAAAAGGATGGGAAATATATGAGAATATGAATTATGAGGAGGTGAGCTGGGAGGTAAGGAAGCCAGGGACCTGCTGTGACAATGCAGTTGTGAAATGACAGTTATTAAGGTCGAACCACATGTGATTCCAGTATTCAACCATTTTTGACCTACCATATCATTAGATTAATTCATGTTCAAGACAATGGTAGGATGTACAAATGAAAAAGTCTGGTAAGTAAATGAAGATAAAGGATAACTTTCTGAGAAAAATTTGGTTATCTAGATAAAAGTAGATAGTTTTCACCATATATTTCCTGGATGATTTCATTTCCTTTCTACACCAAAGCTATCACTAGCTGATGGTTTAACCCTCACATTTATTTCTAAACTCCACTCTCATATTCAGCTACTCACAGGACATCTGCCCTCAGATATCCCAGTAGACTTTTCCAACTCACCATGTCAAAAGAGATATCATTTTTCTTCTTTCCCTTTGCCTCCTCTCTCTCATACTTGCCTCATATTCTTTGTCTCATTCTGTGATATCAACATCCAACTAGCTGACTATGCTAAAAACTTTGAACTTGTCTTTAATCGATCCCTCTCCTTACCCCCTACATCCTTTTGCTCATAGACCTGATCAATTCTGCCTCTCAAATCCGTCCTTCCTCTGCATCTCCCACTGCCTTTCTCGTACTTTAGGCTCTCATCACTTCTCAGCTGGATTACTGAAATGCCTTTTACTTGCTTATGTCTTAGCAGGGAACATCCAAACTGCTCCCAAAGGGATTATTTTAAAGTATAAATATGGCCTTGTCTCTTTCTTGCTTGGCCCTCTTAATGGCTTTTAATATGTAATGAATAAAGTCAAAACTTATTACCAGGACTTAGAAGTATTCTCCAAAGCCCTCACTTTATCTCCAGCCTCACTTCCTTTTACCTCCTAGAGCTCCTCTAAGTTCCTCAACACCAGACCCGTCTTTTTCCAAACATGCTATGCTGACATCCTTCTGTGCCTTTGCATTTATTGTTCCCTTAGCCCGAAATTATCATGTCTGGCATTGAACATTTTGATCATCTTTTAGCAATATCTCCTTCTGTGGAGACTTTTCAAGTTTCTGTCATACCCTTCTTTCTGCTCTCATGGTAATTCGCATTAACTTTTTTTTTTTTAAGTGAGGCAACCTTTGACTTCACAGATTGCAAAGACTTTGTCAGCTTACAATCCCTTATTTTTTTATTTTTTACGCCTACAGCACCTGGTCTTTTTAGGTGGTCTCCCATCCAAGTACTAACCAGGCCCAATCCTGCTTAGCTTCCAAGATCAGACAGGATCACATTAACTTTTAAAGAGCATTTACCACATTATATTGTTGCTACTCAAATGGTTTCTTCTGGCTCATGGACAATGTATTCTTGGTGTGTACTGGTGTCTAGTATAGTGCCTGGTTCCTAGCTGGTGCTCAATATGTATTCAATGCATTGCCATGAATGTGGTTAAGTTGTCCCCAGAAAAAAAGGTAGGATGGGGAGCTAGGACTGATCCAAAGGAAATGCTCATAATTAGAGGATGGAGAAAAAACAACAGAGAATCAGTCAATGAGATTAGGCCTGAACTATACATTTACCATGTTACAGAGTACTGTACCAGATGTTTGGCTTAGTTTTGTCTCTAGGTTACACCCAGTCCAGATATCTAAAGTAGAACTTATCCCTGTTGCTTTGATTTGTAGTTTCAAAACAACTCTTACAAATACTGTCATATTTTCTTAAAGGAACTCAACTTGTGGGTTTTTGTACTGAAGTACAAATTAATTTTAATTTGATGGGGAGATACACAGAGGGAAAATGTCTGAATCTAAAAATCATAGGGGTAAGTCCATTTCTAGGCCTCACCAAGTTGACAAAACTTTTTTGCCATGTTTCGAAATCATACACTTTCTCGGGATGTCATTGCCCATGTTCACCATTGGTCTGACTACACTCAGCTTCCAGAGGGTGTGAATTAACTAGAAAGGGGCATGAGGGAGCTTTAGGGGTAATGGTAATCTTCTATATTTTGATAGGGATTTGGGTTGACATGCATTTGTTAAAAGAGTAAATATATGCATTCTTCAAAACTCCACAAACATTAAAGTATGTATTCATTGTATATAAATTTTACATTAAAATGATAAATGAACCTTGAATTATAGTTAATAATGGGTAAGAAGTATGTGGGGGAAAGTGTACTGATGTCTGTAATTTTCTTTGAAATGCATCAAAAATTAAAATGAATTAATGATGATAGAGGGATGAGTAGAGGGATGAATGGAGTGATAAAGCAATTTTAATAAAATGGAGATGGTTGAATCAAGGCACTAGGTACATAGGTGTTCATCACAAAAAATTTTCAACTTTGCTGTTTATATTTTTTCATGATAAGATGATGGGGAGAAATGCCTTTATACTTTCTTTAACATACTTTGGCTGGATGTATACTTTGTTACTAATATCTCTCATAAATGTTTAATTGTTTCCTCTCGGGAATGTGTGTCACACTTTTCTCAATTTATATAAAGTCTAATTTAAACTATTTCACAGGTTTAATGGTCCTCAATCTAGATATAACTCACTTTGAATATTAGGTGAATAGTAACATAGTTTGATACATTTTTCCTTGATATATTGTGTTCTTATGGTATATTCCCAGGGATAGTGGGCATGAAGCCAGACGTGTGCCCTACACAAGATTCAGGATTTTCCATATCTCTTATGTTCTCAAAAGAAACTCAACCTCGTGACTTTTTTAAAAAAAGATTGAGAAAATTTCCTGTTATGTTAGCGGAAGACCTGATATATCAATAATACTGGTGTCAACACACATCTTACCATCTTGCTTGCCCTCTTTTCACTTAACTGGTTTGGAAATCAATAGCCTCATAGACCAAGAGTGTGGGACATCTTTATCCCAGAAAAGGCCAAGTTAAGCCAGGAAGATTCTAGTTTGTTCTCTCTCCAAGGTTTTGTGATTTACTACATAATGACTGCCAAGGTTGGCAAACAGAGGAAGGTCAGTCAGTTGGGATGGCTGAAGTGCCTACTGGTTGGGTCTGGGAGGAAATGCAGGTGGAGAAAAGAAAGAAGCTGATGAGATGGTGTAAGGCAAATTCTTCCCTAAATCAAATTTAAACTCCTTGGCTATTTCCAAGAAGAAAAGTAGCTGATGAAAATCACATGGTTCAAAGCAGGTGGACTTAGCCAAAAAAAGAAACCTTTGAGTGATGGAGATGTAATGCTTAATAAAGAAATGATTTAAGTTGCCATATTGCATTGTCTGATTTTAAATATTAAAAAAAGAAAAAACCCTCACAAACCACAACTATTTTATTTTTCATAAATAGGCCTTTGTATTGTTCACCACTAGCCTATGCTTTGGGCTTATTCCAAAAGTATTCCAGAAGGATTCTCACATTTGTTCTCTCCCTCCCCTCCCCTCCCCTCCCCTCCCCTCCCCTCCCCTCC